>CM069239.1:11982927-13182927 GCA_035582765.1 Acer negundo | reverse complement strand
TATACTCTGATAATTCTTTTTGTTGCAAACTCATAATCATAGGAGCACAAAATTTTGTTTTAAAAAAATTGTTAATTTATTCAAAGATTTATTTGCACATTCTTTTTTTTTTTTTTTTAAGATTTATTTATTTTTTAATTTGATTTTATTTTTCTTTAATTTTAAAGAAAAACTAAATTTATTTTATTTATTTTTTAAAAAGAAATTAAATGGTCAAGGGTAAAGATGTCATTTTGCTTTTTAAGTGACCGCTGACCTTTAAAATTCTGGTCAGAAGGACCAAAATGAGTGGTTTTTGAAAACATAGGGATCAAACCAATGAAAAATGGAAAAGTGAGTAAAAAATAGATATTTCAAAAAAACATAGAGACTAAATGAATAATACCCCATTACAATTTGAGGTTTTGGAGAGCAAATATAACTTGAGGGATATTGCCACCCAAAGAAAATATCTATAAACCAAAATTGTAATGTTCAAATTATATAAACTTACCTTGATTATATACATAATTAAAAAATTATAATAACACTAATTTACCATTGACCCGTTAACTAACGGTTGACTAACCATTGACAATAGTTAGTCACTAACAAGAGAAGGGTAATTAAGTATTTTTCATTATTATTATATAAATGAAAAAAAGAAAAGAAAAAAGGTGTCCAATAACATATCACTATATCATCCCTAACAATTTATTATATAATATTAATAAAAAAAAAATGCTTCATCCTCTCCTTCAATTTTCTGAAACCAAATTGCAACCCAAAATAATTCTTGTTCTTTCTTCTCCACCATTCATCTTTTTTACCATCACAATCTCATCCAAGAAAACAAACAATAAAAATTGAGTAATGCTATACAACCTAAATAATTAACCTAAATTTCAACCAAAATGATGTGTCAAGTGAGTTGTCATCACCACATACAACATGAGATGATGTGGTTAATGAAAAAACCACTTACCACATCATTAGGGTTAAAATTTGGACTAAATTTTTGGATTGTCCAACATTAATGATAAAAATTATTTAAAAAATTTATAGAAAAAAAAAATATATAATAGAGATTCTCCATGGAGGAGATATGGTTCTAGATCTCCTTTATTTTTGTAGGAGATCTGGAACAAAAATCTTCATTACTGTAGAATCAGGATCTCCTCCATTTTTTGAGAAGATCTGGAACCAAAATCTCCATTAATGGAGATATGCTATCTACATTAATGGGGATTTTAGATTTCCTTTAATGGAGACTGAGTTCTATTCCATTTGATGGATTAATTACATCCCCAAGTTGACTTACTTAGTTACACTACTTTCGGTCCTCTTGGACTTATAACTTAATCTCATCTACCTTCTAAGCCTTTTATAGTGGTTCTTGACAATGCTTGTTCAACCAACACTTTAACAACAAGACTTGAACTCTCTGTGAATTGAATAAAGTGTAAGTGCACAAGTAGCAGCATGCAACAAATATATAGTATGCAATACTAAACAAACTATACTTGACTAGATGGTGAACACTACTCGAATAATATAATCATTAAACTACCCTTAAACAATCTCCACAAACTTCAAAACACATATAATGAAGTGTAAGGTTAGAAAGCACAAATCAAATGAACTTGAACTTACATTGACCATGGGGAACTATGAAGACTCAATCAAAATGCAGACATGCACATGATCTTAAGTTGAGGGATGAAGAGCAAGAGGTATGAAGTTGAGAGCTTCTCTCTCTCTCTCTCTCAAATTTAATAAATGTAAGTGTTAAGTGAAAAAGAAAGAGAATAAGCCTTTATATAACATTAGGAAAAATTGTGTCCCGTGAGCGTGTACCACAACATGAGCCAACGGCACGATGTTGTGACAAGGCAAGATAACTTAACGTGACTCAACTCCGTAACGACTAACACTGTGCAACCTCATCGTGATGTAGACAAGATCCAATACAAACCTATCCGCGATCTCTCCTCGCAACCATCTTTGGTCACTGTGAAGGGCACAATGAACACAACGTGACCATTAGCTCGAGTCGTACGTCGCACTAATGCAAGCGAAAGTTACTACTAGGAATTTGCAACTTCCGCAACTAGGAACTGCGATTCACAACTCTTTAGACTGAACTTTTGAATGAGCTTTTGTTATTATTATGATAATAAAATATATTTTAAATTATGATGAAATGTAATGTGACTCTTTATACTTTTGACACGACATTAATTTGGACTATTAAGAGTTTGTTTGGTTGGACTTTTGAAAAATCTCTATCCGTAAAAGGTTTATTGTAAAATGTCTACTTATAATAGATCTATTAGAAATAAAGCTTTTGAAAAAAAAAAAATTATAGTTGTTTGGTTGATAGACTTTTAAAATAAAAAATGTCTATTTGGAGAAGCTTTTCCCCATGAGCTTTTGCCTAGTAGATGGTTTCTAGCCTCTATTGAATTTAAAATAGACATTCTCAAAAGCCTAACTAAACAACTTTAAAAAACTCAAATACAAGTGCGTAGAGCTTTTAAGGCACTAGAAAAGCCTAATCAAACAAGTACTAAGACTATTTGACTATTTATATGTTTTGTTTAAATTTGAATTATGGGCTTATTAGAATTATCTATATCAGTTTATATTATTAAGTTGAATGTTTTTCTTTTATTTAAGGGTATATACAAGTCCGATTCGGTTTTTGGTTAAAAACGAAACCGCATCAAACGAGTATATTCGAGTCAAATAAGATTTTAGCTGAAATCGCATCAAACGGGTATTTCCAAGTAAGATGCATTTTACCAAAACTGGAACCGTATCAAACAAGTATATTCGAATCGGATACGGTTTTGGCCGAAACTGAACCTATATTTATTCAATAATGCTAAAGATCCCATCTAAAATATCACATTTTTCATCCCACTACATGTGACATGTGATGTGTCAAATTGTGAGTGAATACACATTAATGATAATTTATCTTACTTACCTCATGTATCCACTCACCATTTGACACCTCATATACCACATGTAGTGAGATGAAAATGTGAGATTTTAGGTGGAATGTGTAGCATTACTGATATTTATTTGGTAATAGTCTTTTACTTTCTTAATAAGAATAGTATTTGTTCAATAAAGCACAAGTTAGTATTTCAAAAAATAAAAAAAAAAAAATAAAAAAAAAAAATAAAGCACCAATTAGGCGTCGTCTCGCCATCTTTGTTGTATTTTGTAGGCGGAGCTCTGGCTTCGTGACACCGGAATACAAAATTCTCTCTTACTCTTAATCAGAGAATGGACCGTATCTAGGGTTCTGTTTTGGAACCCAGCAATTCTCATTTTGACGAAAAGAGAGAAAAAGTGAAACATGTCTCGCCAGATGACCACATCCGCTTTCCACAAATCGAAGACTCTCGATAACAAATACGTAACTCAATTTCCACCTTTTGCTCTTTATTTGTCTATAATTTGATCTTATTTATTTACTTTTTTTCTTTTATCTGCTAAGTTCCATTTGGTTTCTGAGACTAGATTGTTAGGGTTTTGATTCTCTGTTATTGTTTTCATTAACGAAATTGGAGAGCAAAATGAAAGAGTATGGTTCGCTGAATATGATATAGTTTTAGTTGTTTCCTGGAAACTGAAGGGAACGAGCTTTACTTTCAGTTTCTGTAATTAAACCAACCGAGTTTTCTTGTTTTATATTTTCAGTGTAGTTTTTGATTGAATTAATTGCATTCTTATTGTTGGTCCTTTTAAGCAACGAAAATGAAGTGTTAGTGTTACACTCATTTGCAAGGAGTAATTGACAAAGGGGCTTATGTTTGTTTTTGGCTATTTGGAATAGATGCTTGGGGATGAGATTGGGAAAGGAGCATATGGTCGAGTGTACAAAGGCCTTGATTTGGAAAATGGAGATTTTGTTGCAATTAAGCAAGTTTCTCTGGAGAATATAGCTCAGGAAGATCTTAATATTATCATGGTTTGTTTCCTTATTTCTCTCCTTTTTGACTTGTGATTCTTTCTGTTCTTTTTATTTGCTATTCTGTTGCTATTGTCTTAAATTCCCTATGCAAGCAAAAATTTAAATAAATCGTTTCTGGAGGCAAACCTCAGTTAGTGTCTATATCTGCTATAATGCATACTAAAATTTATTCGTTTCTTAATTTCTAATTTAATTGCATTGTTGGTACATTAGGCGATACCTATAAAATTTCAAATCAAGGTTTTAATATGTTTTTGGGTCTTTAGTTGTTTCTGGTTTCTACTGTGTAAGGTTGGCTGACCAGTTGCTATTTTCCTGCATATACTGTTTCTTTGGGGGATGCGTTGACATCTCAGCAAGAAATTGATTTATTGAAGGTATCTATCCTTTGTTTGCAGTTATCCTTTTATTTATCTTTTTTTTTTTTTTTTTGATTTATTATTTTTTTTTCCTTTTCTTTTGTAATTTGACGTTTTTTCCCAAACCAGCTAAATGTACCTAGTGCATGTGCTGCACCTGAAGGATTTTCATTAACCTTTACCAGATTCCCTCATTGAGATATGCTAATATAGTTAGAAATCTTTTTTCAGTAAATGGTGACTGGTTATATCATCCTACTGCCACTATTGTTGGACAGCTCATTGACATACATTACTGAATTAAGACATTCTAAGTTGCCTTTTGGAAGAATGTATATTCTCAATATTTTATTCTTGCTATTTCATTTAATAATCCTTCTATTGTAGAATCTGAACCACAAAAATATTGTGAAGTATCTTGGATCTTCGAAGACAAAGTCTCATCTTCACATAATTCTTGAGTAAGTGAGCTATTGTGATGAAAAAAATTAATCATTTTGTAAGGAAGTGTGCCTAAAAGCTCATGTGGTAGTTTTGTTTGATTTAGGTATGTGGAGAATGGCTCCCTTGCAAATATCATTAAGCCAAATAAATTTGGGCCTTTCCCTGAATCATTGGTGGCTGTGTACATTGCTCAGGTTTGCTCATATAGTTGCACTTCATTGCTAGTGTTTGAGCTTAATGTCATCTATAACAATCAACTATGGCACAGGTTTTGGAAGGGTTGGTTTATCTTCATGAACAAGGTGTTATTCATAGGGATATCAAGGGTGCAAACATATTGACAACCAAAGAGGTATCAAATTTTTGTTCTCCTTAGTAGGTCAAATACACTCAAGTCACATGCATTTACTACTAATTACTAAATTATTACCTTGTTTCTTTTGAAAAATTAAATTACTTATTGGGTTAAGTAGTAATTTCTACTGAATATCATGTCAATCTCTAATTGCAATATTGTTCTACTTGGCATCTTTAAATGGCTGAACAAAGAAGTCATTCAATGCCTGCTCATGTATTTTTTAATTTGACCATTAACCGTTTGGATGCAAATTAATATCAATTACAACAATGTGTTATTGTTTTTCACAATTTTTAGGATATGACACTGTTTTCATGCAAAATTCCATTTTTATTATATCAGAATTGACTTTGTCAGTTCTGCATATTGGTGAGTCCTTACAAGGATATACACTTTTGGGCTTCAAGAAGTGAGTTGTGGTGTTGGAGAATTTGAAGAGAACTAAACATTGTGAGATCTTTTTTGATGTAGCTGATGTCGACCAAATTAATCTGATCTAAAAATTTAATAGAAATTCCTGTCGGTTGTATGTATGAGGAGACAAAAAGTTTAGATCATATTTTTCTTCATTGTTCCATTGCTTATAAATTATGGAGCAATCCTTTTTCTATTAGCAAGATTGAAGTAGGCTATTCTGCACTCATGCATTTCTTTATTCATTGAGAACCATCATGCTTTTGGAGGAGGGAACAGGACTTCTGTTTTGAAACCATATTGTGAAGGAAGTGATTTAAGTTACATGGACGGGGAAGAATAAAAGGATGTTTGAGGATTCTTGTGGGTAGGAAGCAGAGGTTGTGACAATATTTTGATTTTTGGAGTCTTCCATCTTTTTGAATTTATAGAGATACTGTTGATTTTTCTCCATTATAATTGGGATGCTATTGTTTCACGGGTTGACTGTTTGGCTTTTAGTCTGTCAGTTGATTTTAAGGTTTTTAGTTGGTTGGTTCATTGCTTGTTCACCACTTTGAACTTTGTAACCCTTTTAAAAACGGGTTGAGGCGGCTGCCTTGAGGTGCGCCTCAGCCACCTCGGCCTTTCACCGCCTTGAGGCTGGTGCCTCATGGCTGTTTTTAAATGATCCGCCTTGGGGCAATGAGGTGACCGCCTCAAGGCTAAACCAACTTGAGGCAGGGCGGTGAGGTGGTGCCATATCAATTATATTGGGTGGTGAAGTGGTGAGTTTTGGTGCTATATCAATTTGGTTTTACCGTTTTGGGTGGTGAAACGGTGAGTTTTGATTCAAGGCTTTTATTTATTTATTTTTATCAAAACTCACTGTTTTGAGGTTGTTTAAGTTCGAATTAATATTTTAAAACACTCACACTCATCAAACGCACCGACTCACACTTATGAAACGACAACACCTCTCTTCAAAAAAAAAAAAAAATTTGAAAAACACCTCCCAAATCTCACACAGTCAGAATATATATATATATTTGCATTATTTAATATTTTTATATTGAGGCAGTCGCCTCGCCTCACTAGTACAGTAGTACTAAACACCTCAAACCGCCTCACGATTTTTAAAACATTGCACACACATACATATATTTTTTTCTGTTTCCAATAAAAAGAGTTGAGATTTTCTTGTTCTCCTATGAAATGCAACAGAATCTGTTTTGAATAAATCAAGTCACTTTGTCAAAAAAAAAAAAAGAAGAATAAGTCAGGTCACTGCACCATAGTATTGCTACTAACATAAATCAATTGTTCAGTAGCTTTTTTCTCTGATTTTCTTGCTTATATGTCCGATTTTATATAGTTTGTACGGTCTTTTGTAATTTTGTTGTGTGGTTATCAATTATTCAGAATGTCTAGATTGGTTTTTGTGAAATGCTTGACCATATCTATGCTGTCAGGGTCTTGTGAAACTTGCTGATTTTGGTGTTGCCACAAAACTAACGGAGGCTGATGTCAACACCCATTCAGTTGTTGGAACACCATACTGGATGGCCCCTGAGGTACTTCTCTCATAGTCTTTTACATCATTTTTTGTATCTCTAAGCTCTTTTGTCCGTGCTATAATGTTTAATCATTGTACACAGTATGATGAAGCATTGATAGGATAAATGATCTGGAATTGTAATACCTTTAGTCGTTTATTAACACTGCTATTCTCAAAATGGTGGAATTTAATACAGTGGGGGTATACTAATAAAAAAGTATAATATATCTAAGATCAGATGTCATGAAAAATTCTTGAATAATAAATTTACACTTTATTTTGTTTTTTATTTGAGAAAGAGACACGAAATTTTTTGTTTCTACAATTTATGATTATGATAACGTAATCATGCATACATCCATCACTTTATTAGTAGAAATGTCATAGTCATTTTTCTTAGTTTTGCAATTCTGATTAACTTTCTACAATGTTTTATAAAGCGTGTGGCGGTTCGAGGCGTTTTGTACTGGTGAGGCGAGGTGGCCGCCTTGATTTAGAAATATTATAATGCAATTTATTTATTTTGAATGTGAGATTTGGGTGGGGTGTTGTTCGGTTTTGTTTTGTATTTTTTCGTTTTTTCTAGATAGAGGCGTTTTTATATTTTTTTTTGGAAGTAAAGGTGTTTTCGTTTGGTAAGTGTGAGTGGGGGCATTTGTGAGTGTGAGTGGGCTGTTAGGGTTTGAAAATATTAATTCAAACTTAGACAACCTCAAAATGGTGAGTTTTGATCAAAAATAAAAGCCTTGATTCAAAATTGATTGTTTCACCACCAAAAACCAAATCGATATGCACCGTCTCACCGCCTTGCCTCACCAACCTCAAGTCGGTTCGGCTTTGAGGTGGTTGCCTCATTTCCCCAAGGCGGGGTCATTTAAAAACAGACTTGAGGTGCCGTCCTCAAGGTGGCTGCCTCAGTCGATTTTTAAGACATTGACTTTTATACTAAATGAGGTTGTATTGCTGGTTTTATTTAATTTGCCAACTTATTATTTTTCTCTTTTTACAGTTTTAATAAATTTGGCCAAAAGAATTGAAATGATCATAAGAGATTATTTTATGGAAAGGTTTGGGAGAAGGGAAAAAAACCATCTAGTTGGGCGGAAGATTGTGGCTAGATCTAAAGAATATTAGATTTACGGATGGAGATTATATTCAGAGAGAGATATATATGGTTTAGGTTTTATAATCAAGTTACATATATGTTAAATATGAAGTTGTATAAACAATATTTGTGACATTTAGTTAGTTTAACCAGCGAGCACTTCTTTATCTATTGAATGCTGTGTCTGATGCATATTATTAACAACTTAGACGCAAAGGGGGAAAAAGCAGCTTGCTTATGTGTTGTTGTTCTTAAGGCGTCTATAGGATCATATGAAACTTGATTTGTCGCAGGTTATTGAGATGTCAGGGGTTTGTGCTGCTTCGGACATTTGGAGTGTTGGCTGCACTGTGATTGAACTTCTTACATGTGTGCCTCCTTACTATGATCTGCAGCCTATGCCGGCTCTCTTTCGTATTGTTCAGGTTTGATCTACAGTTTTTTTGTTTTTTTGTTTTGATTTTGAAATATACAGTTTCTTAACAGTTATCATCAGCTTGTTAGAGTGAGGAAGCAATGCTTCTTGTTAATCCTCTGAGTTCTCTTTCATATATTTTCTATCTAGTGTTGTCTCTTACTTAAGATCATTTCATCACCCACATATTGTTCTCCTGGTGGATTAGTGATTAATGCTGTGAGAATAATACCATTTTCTGTTCGATTTTCTTTTTCCAGTTATTAAAGTTAGTGTTGATGAAAATTTTGTTTTCTCCACGTTTCTTCTTTGATTTTTAGGATGAGCGTCCTCCAATACCTGATAGCCTATCTCCTGACATCACTGACTTTCTGCGTCAGTGCTTTAAAAAGGTAAAGTACTAGATTAATCGAGTCTTAATGTTTCTGGTTATATGGAAATGAGATTTGTAATATCTTTGAAAACTTTGGAATATATAAACAAACATGAATAGGTGAATTTTGTCTTCTCCTCAATCTTGATCTCCACTACAATAGTATGAAGGTGAATTATTTTGTCTGAAACAAGCCATCATCCATATGGATGTCTCTCAAATTCTATTGATTTTGTTTTGGGGGACTGGAATGAATATAAAACTTGATTATGAAGTTCATTGCCAAGTTTGTACAATATAACCATGGGTTTCTGAAACAATGAGAGGATGATTGAGTTATAACGTAGGGGGAATTACCATGGTTTCATGTCTTTGGCCCTGAAATTGCCTTCAGATGTTTTATGATGCTGTTATTTCTGTCATTCTTTATATGACATTGTTGCATTTTCTAGGATGCTAGACAGAGACCTGATGCAAAGACTTTGCTTTCTCACCCTTGGATAAAGAATTGTAGGCGTGCTCTGCAATCTTCTCTTCGTCATAGTGGAACAATGAGGTAGAATTTATAACCTGTGATTTTTATTTGGGTATCTGTAGCGAAAGGGTTCTAAGTTATCGATGCTTTTTCTGACAGATTTTTATTGACTTTTACTTTACATACTAATTTATAATTTTTTAATTATCTGATCAATGTTACAAAATTGTCTAAGCGTTTAATACCTTTCTATACATTCAGCATTTCATTGCATGTTGTTCCATAATTTCCATTGAACGGATGTAGGATGTAGATTCACATGCACAGACATACTTGTACAAATGGTTGAATTCCATTATTTGCACAGTTACAGAACTTATGAGATTTACTGTTACTTATCCACTTCCTTCCAATCATCTCACATTGTTTAATCTTTTCATCATCATGCTTTTTCCTGATGCTCTGAGAGTCATTTGAGCACCTGAAAATTCATTCTTTTCTGTTTGTATATCAATGTATAGGTTGTTTTCTGAACTTCCTTTTTGATAGGAAACAAAAATTTATTGCAAAAAAAGGAATGTCGCAAAAGAGCCCTATACAAAGAACATAGGATGTAGTAACAAACTAACAGAGCCCTATACAAGAGTGAACAAGAAGTCCACCTAGGCTGGCAAAAACCACATTGTGTAACAAAGAGGACCTACAAGACAAAAACAAGGCCTACAATACAAAAGGGCTCAAAGCGGAACAACCTATTTTTCCATTAATGCTACTCCTATAGCTGATTGTTGTTACTTCAAGTTTTCTACATTTGCTATGTAGATTTTATTTTTCTAGTCTTCCCAACACTTCAATTTGCAAAGGGGAGGATAAGATAGTCCTTTTTCATTGATTCTTGGCTTCACAATTGATGAATTTGGTTATGACATTCTGAAGTTTGTGCTTCAGAATTAGTATAATCTGTATTCCATTTGTTATGATAACTAATAAAATAGCATAACTTTTTGAGTACTGATAAAATAATATATCTATAGTGTTCATTTTCAAGCACCTGCTAGTTTAACAGATTCCTGATATGGTGATTTTTATAACATTTCAATTTTCAATATTGGCTTTTCAGAAATATTTTGGCCCATTTCTTCAATATGCATTAAATCTAGATTAAAATTTATTCTCGACCTTTTGAACTCTATATACTCTGTGGAGCTTTGTTTAATCATGATCTCCTTTGTTAGATTCTTTAGCTGTTGTGGCACTTTTGAATTGTCCCCTTTTTTCCAGATATCGATGATAATTTAAATTTATTTCAAAGTTGTTTTAGCTTCCATATTTGGGATTCTAGGGTTGTGGATTTGCTAAACTACTTCCCATATTCAGAATAAGGGGCTGTTTAACCTGGGCTTCACAATAATATTACACTATTTGATGCATATTTCAATTGAAAAGGGTTGCAATTTGCAATCATTTAGTTTCTCAAATTTAATATGTTTAACTAATGAGTGGCTATGTCAACTTAAAATTTTGGCTTAAATTTGTGACTTCAACATCCATCCATCCATTCATTTTTTTTTTTTCAATCCAATGGTGGAAAAGAGGGAAAGAATTAATGATAGATGACAACCCTTGGATCGAGAGAAAATGAATGGATGGATATTGAAGTCACAAATTTAAGTTAAAATTTTAAGTTGATATAGCCCGACCCTTAATTTGTTGATAAGTTTTTTTTAATTTTTTTTTAAATTCAGTGTACTGGTAGCATATAATTTACTGTTTTATATTTTCCCCTGTTAGACAACTTTTCATGTGAAGAAATTATATGATGGATACTTAGTTTGGTTTAAGTTAAAAATGAATTAAAAATGTACGCTCTTTATTGCTTGATATTGAAAAAGACCACGTCAGATGCATCCAACATCATTATACTTGTTCTTTTGTTCTCTCTCTCTCTCTCTCATAAATTTTCTCTTCTTCACTAATCCTGTTTGCAGAATTAGGTGTTCGCTTTTAAGTTTTGCGCTGAATATCTGTGAATATTTATTTATCGTGTTGAGGTTGAAAGAGTTTATTGAGTTAAGTTTATTTTGGGTTTGGTGAACATCATGGTAGAGTCAATCTTGGATCTTATGAGATCTATTGTTTGGGGCCTTTATTGCTATGTTGTTTATAAAATGCCTGAGCTCAGTGAATAGATGTAGCCAGTGTTAGATTGACTAGTGATTTTGTTGACTACTGCAACTGGTGTGGAGTAAAACTAGCATTAAACCTCGCCTACAGTATTGTTCTTTTAAGTAAGGAAGTTTTATGTTAATCAATGTCTTTAATTTATCCTTTTATATTCCATTTTTCCATCAACTTGCTGCTGCATGGTTTTAATATTATTTTTTGTTATTCTCTTACACCTGGAAATCTTTTGTTCCTTTGAGTCATTTAAAACCTGACGTTGATCTAGATTTTGTTGAAATGTGTTTAACTCCTGTTGTTATTTTATGATATGTCACTAAGAAAACCTTCTTTTGGGCAGAAATAGACAGGAAGATGTTTCAACTGATGCCGAAACTTCTAATGAAGATGATCAGAGTGCTGGTGAAGCCGAGAAAGCAGAAGCAGTGGAAACTGTGTGATATTTTTTCCATTTTGACTTTCTATGAAGAAAATTAATACCCTTTCTCAAACAATAGAAACTAAAGGATGTCCTTGACAAAAGAAAGTTGAAATTAAGAAATACAAAATAAGTGGTTTTTTGATAAGTGATTCTCTACTCTTTAATTTCAGTTCACTTCAATTGTATTTGTATATTATTCATGGTTTTGATCCTTTTAATTTTCAGGGTGCTGAAAAAGAATTATCGCCAGAGGCTTCTGATATGAATAATTCTGACAATAGGCATTCCTCAAATGGCAATCTTGTTGAAAGAACAGGAAATATAGAAGATGATCTGCTATCAGATCAAGTTCCCACCTTAGCTATTCATGAGAAGTCATTACTGAAAATTGGGTCTGACAAATTATCTGCTAATAAAATAGTTGATACAAATGAGTCAAATGATCTTCAGGAAGTATCAAATACAAGTGATCAAGATGTAGTCTCTGGTGAGGTAGGATCTCCAGAATCAAGATGGAAAAATATAGCTAGTAAACATGGAGAAAGAGGAAGTTCTAGCAATGTTGAGAATAAATCATATGGTTTAGGAACAAGAAGTCAAAAGAGTAGTGTTCAGAAGGTAAACTATGTAATGGTCATTTTTTTTTTCTTTCTAGTTTCTGAATATAAGTTTACTTTTCTTATTATTTATATATTTTTACCTCATGCTCCACCCTATGCATAAGCACAAATTAAACTGAATCCCTCTCTAAGGTTGGTGTAAGGGAGATTTTTAACCTAGACCTCTTGCTCCACTATAAGAGATCTAATCAACAGGACTATAGCTTATTTCTTTGGGGACAAGTTTCGTTTTTGCTCATGGATTGAACATTTTCTTTTCATATGCACTGATAACCTTTTTGGTATTCAGTTTCTTATATATTTGTATGAGTCATTACTTGTTTTGAACATTTTTCCTCACAGTTAATCATTGATATGTTATAAAAAGAAAGGGTGGTGAGTGTAATGACCTATGGTCCTGACGACCTCACCTTTCCCAGTAAGAATATGGTGGACGGTGAGATGGCAGATTCAATTCTGCTTGGTTGTGTTTTGCCAAGAAAATGATATTGATTGATGGTGCTTCTGCTTTCATTTTCTCTTTTCTTATTATCTCTCATTTATTTTTATCTTTTAAATTATGGCGTTGGTTAATCCAAGAGTCTACACCTAGGAATTTGATCTTTGAATTCAGAAGAGAATCTGATGGATTTTCGTAACATCCATTTTGAAGGCTGCAAAGACATCAGAAACTTTTGGGGGGAATGAGCTTAGTAGATTTAGCGATACTCCTGGAGATGCTTCCTTGGATGATCTATTTCATCCTTTGGAGAAAAACCTGGAGGATCGGACAGCTGAAGCTTCAACATCTGCATCCACTTCTCATGTCAACCAAAGCAATCCTCATGTCAATGATTCTGGAAAGAATGACCTGGCTACAAAACTGAGGGCTACAATTGCTCAGAAGCAGATGGAGAATGACATGGGGGAGACAAATGGTGGTGGAGACTTGTTTCGCCTAATGATAGGTGTTCTGAAGGACGATGTAATTGACATTGATGGTTTGGTATGTTTCAAGTATTGATTAATGTGGTTAGTGTCCTCTGTAATGATTCTGAAATAGTTCGTGTTTGTTGTTATTTATTATGTATCCTTTTTTTCAGGTTTTTGATGAGAAACTGCCGGCAGAAAACCTTTTTCCTTTACAGGTACTCAGAATTTTTTTTACACTAAAGACCGTTTAGTGGTTTGATATTGATGTTCTTCTGGACTGGTCAAGTATGTATGTCACATATTTATGAATTGGTAGTTTGATGAGCATCCTGTATATCATCTTTCTGTTGGTTGTGAAATGAATTTTACTTATTTTTTGCCTTCTGTTTGAATTTTGAAATCCGGAGTAAATGATGCTCAGCAACAGGGATCACTTTCAAGTGAGTTTAGGTCCCACTGATCTATTGTACTTACTGATTCTATTATAGTTTGCTGTCCTGTTATTCTCAGACTTTTTGATTTTATATTCGCTGTTAAGTTTGAACATCTTCTGTTGCTTTTGATTATTTGGGGCATATAAGTGTAGAAAGCTCTGACAATTCCCTTATTGTCCTTATATCTATGCTATTAGTTTCTGTGTCTATGCTTTCTAATATGCTATAATATCTCCCAACTTCTGACTGGTTAATATGATATTACTATACAGGGTCCATTCATCTTCTATATTTTAAGTGAAAATTGTCTAGATATTGTTGTTGGTGGAGCCATTGGAGAATAAGGTAACGGGACCCTTCATCTACTTTTCTTTTTACTGCGGTGATGGATGGTTAAGTAGATTGACGGAGAAATCTATTGAAGCTAGAGAGGTGGAAGAAATTGTGGTTGGGAGGATAAAATAGAAGCCTCTCATCTCCAGTACATGAATGAACTCCTTTCCTCTCTTTCGGGAGATAACTCTCTCTCTCTCTCTCTCTCTCTCTCTCTCTCTCGCACAAAAAACACATAATTTCAATAATTCAAGGAACCATAAAAGTGAAAGCTTAAGCCTTTTATCTGGGCTGAAGATTAATTTTTCTTAGAGCTTATAATCTGGAATCAATTCTTAAAAAGAAGAAAGTCAATCATTTGACTAAGAAGTTTGGGTTTTCAATGGGGAGCCGGTATCTCAAGGACATGGGTCTCCCTTTGGGGGATAACCATGATACTGTCTGTGTCCTCCTTATCAATTTATTCCCTCTTCTTTTTCAAGATTTGTTGTGCGATTAGCACGAAAATTTAAAGGCATATGAGAGACTTCTGGTGGGAAGGTTTAGGTGATGGGAATGAAGTTCATTATATAAAATGATGTAACGTCTTTAAGTCTAAAGTTAAGGGAGGATTTGGTAGTTTGGTAGTTTGGTGCCAAAAATAGAGCTCTTCTTGCTAAGTGGCTTTGGAGATTCCAAAGAAGGATGCTTTATGGCATGTAGTAGCAGAAACAGACACGGTATTCAACCTAATCGATGGGATTCTAAGGAATTAAAGACCTGGTGTTTTAGAAATATTTGGAAGGCAATTTCAAAGGATATTCTTCTTTCATCAAGCACATAGTTTTATTCATGGAACCTGGGAGAAAATTTTATTTTTGGAGGATATTTTGATGGGCAATTCTTCTCTTTGTAATCGTTTTCCTCTTTTATATAGCTTATCCTAGGCATGAATTTATAAATTATAAAGTTGTCTCTTCCTTGAGTTGGAGTCTGCTTTCAAAATTCCCAAAAAAACTTGATGGAGAGGGGATTCAATATTACTCCTCATAGCATTGCTAGACCTGGTCAACCTTAATGAGATGGAGGAGGATAGAAGGATTATTTGGATGCTTGGTTCCATTGGAAATTGCACATGCAAATTCTATTTCTTGGAAATCATGGAAGATAAACCGGCAAATATTTTTACACTTCCGAATCTTAGATTTCCTTTTGATTGATATAATCATTAGTCACTTTGTATGATAACTTCCATTTCTCTCACCTCACTTTAAGAAGGTTGATTTGAATTTTGGCAAGTTGATGCCTTAAGGTGATTGACATATCAACTATTCTTTTCTTTGGGTAGCAAATCAATTGATAAGTTTTCTGTTGTTTGTTTGTATTTCCTTCTGTTGGCCGCTAAATGGAGATTTGGCATCTCTATAAATTTGAGGTTGTGTTATAGAGTACATGTGTCGCAGGGATCACCACACCTCAGGTTTTCTGTATGTTGTTATAACTCTTTAGTGAATAATATCATTTCATAACCACGGGCTGTAGTGTGGTTGGTCACCGCACTCCGGGCGAATGGTTCGGGCTCTGCCCGAGTTCAAATCCCACTAGAAGCATCTCGTGGCCAGACTTTACTGACCTACCGGCCGAAGCGGGGATTAGTCCCACTCAATCCCCTCATTCACGATCGGTTGCTGATCGGAGTGAGTGATACCTCGTGGTCTAACCAAAAAAAAAAAATGATATCATTTCTTCATTATGTCTTTGGTTTTACCATTCTAATTCTCTTTGATTCTCATCTTTGCTTGCTATCTTTCCATGACTTCCAATTATTTTGAGAGTGTATTCTATGATAATTACTCTTTTAAAATAGTTAAATGTATGACCAGCAACCCTTTGACATCTGTATTATTTCTCATGTCTTTTGCTTACCAATATCTGCTGCATGGGTTTTACAGATGTTGCAGAAGTAGACTGCAATTGCTTTTTATATTTCTACTGTATTTTCTAATATGGACAGTGTGTGAAGCTTATATGTTTTTTCTTGGTAGACTGTTGAATTTAGCCGACTAGTTGGGTCATTAAGACCGGAGGAATCTGAAGATGCAATTGTGTCTGCCTGTCAGAAACTTATTGCTATCTTTCATCAGCGCCCTGAGCAGAAAATTGTTTTTGTTACCCAGCATGGTTTGCTCCCTCTGATAGATTTGCTTGATGTTCCTAAAACTCGTGTACGTCTACTGTGCGCTGTTTTAAGCTTTATAAATTTTGTTTACATATTCTGTAATATTGTGCCAACTCAGGACAAGAAAATGTGGTTGAAGATTTTGAGGTTATTTAGTATATCTTGTATCTGCAGGTTATTTGTTCTGTGCTTCAACTAATAAATCAGATTATAAAAGATCATTCTGATTTCCAGGAAAATGCATGCCTTGTTGGTTTGGTAAGTACTATGTTCATTCAAGTTTTTGTATCCTGTTGTTGGACTTGTGCAAGTGAAGTTGAGGAATAATTGCATTGCATTTACATTTTGGTGGATCTCAAAAGGGGTCTGACTTACATGAAAGTTTCCCCAATTGAATATTCCTCTTTCTTTGGAATTCTTACACATTTGTAGGGTAAATATCATTGACCTCCTTTGGGGAATGACCTAATTACAGGTGGGACATCTTGGATTACTTTTATGTTGACAACCTCATCTATATGCAGGTTTCTGACAAATTTAACCTCCCATAAATTTAAGAATTTAAGAGAATTTTTAAATGAATTGTAATACTGCCCAAGAATATTTTAACCAAATAGTAGGAAGAAATCCAGAATTTTACCATGTTTTATATAATTCTTAAATTAAAATATACCAATATCTTGGTGCTGAGTGTTTCTATTTATTTATTTATTTAAATGAAAGGAACATTTGGATTTTAGATGCTCCTTTTTCACTGATGATGGTATTTCAGTAGTGATATTATGAGATGTGGTTTGCACTGTATTTTTAATGTTTTGATCTTCTGTTTTTCCCAAAATACTCATGAGCTATACAGCTTATACTATCGTTTATATACACTTGTACTGATATTTGAGCTATACAATAGATCCCTGTTGTTATGAGCTTTGCAGTACCTGATCGTCCTCGAGAGGTGCGGATGGAGGCAGCTTATTTCTTGCAGCAGCTTTGCCAGTCAAGGTTTAGAGTTTTCTCTTTCTGTAGTTGTAATTGTCTTGTTTCTCTTTTGTTAGAATGATGGGTTTGGACATGAGTGGTTACTCTATGCAGCTCCTTGACGCTGCAAATGTTCATAGCTTGCCGTGGAATACCTGTTCTGGTGGGCTTTCTAGAGGCAGACTATGCAAAGTACAGGTTTGTGCTCTCCTTTCTTATTTTTTTTTAAACAGGAAACTAAAATGATTATATATTTTGTATTATACAGCAATGTATTGTGGTTTCCTTTATTATACAGCAATATAAACTAAGCCAACCTCCCACCCACTCCCTTTATCCTCCTCCAAGAAAAAGTAATCCAGGTGTGAGTGGGATTTGATCCCAATACATCTTGTATAACTATTAGAGATCTTACAAACTAAGCTAGTTTGTACAAACAATCAAGTTTGTGCTCTTGTAAAAATTGTTGGAATAATGTGGTGAATTAAAAATGGTTTTCAACAGTTTTTGCACCATGTTTAAAACTGTTGACCTGTAATGATATAATTCATCAGATTTTTTTTTTTTTTTTTTTTGTAAGCAAATAATCAGAATTAAGTTAATATTTTTTGCTGCAAATAGACAAGGTTCCATATCATTTTCAAAAGCTTTTATAAGAACAATATAAACATCTAGGCTTACCACTATGAGGCACATTGTTTAGACATGTTTAGATTTCTGGTGACTTGGAAACCCTATTGATTTTTATTAGCATTTGAGTCTAGGCATTTGAATGTATGGTTTGAATATTGAGATGAAGAACTGAATATAAAGTTTCTGTTTCCTATAATATATATATAATTATTATCAAGTGCGGAATCCCTCATTAATTTTTCGTGCGTGATCACGGTTTATCACATCTATGTAAAAAAATTTAAACCGAAACCGTGATCCCGCACTAGAAAGTTACTATATATATATATATATATGCAAGACTTCTCATATGCAAAACCCCTGGCCTAAGTCTTATTTACAAACCAAATTTTCAGCCCTTGGATCAAAATCCAAGGGCTGTTATGTATTCTCTCTTTTGGCCTACCATTTGCTTTTGTCTCCACTCAGCTGAAAAATTGGTTTTTATATAAGGCTTATATCAGGGGGTTTGTATGTGAGAAGTCTTATGTGTGTATATATATATAAAGATATCTTTCCATACAATGTTCAAAATGTTAATGCACTTTAAAGACACTGATAAGAATTTATCATTTGGAGAACAGTACTCCATGGAAATGCATCAAAACTTTCCTTTGAAAATAAGCAGTTCTAGTAGAAATGCTTCACAAAGAACCATCGTTAGAAATTACAACCTTGAAGTTCCTTGTGTTTTGCATCATTTCAGTTAAACTAATAGGTTTTATTTTGTGACCATATTTCATAGAAATGGGGCATTGTTGGAATTACATGGTTTTTCCTCACGTAATCATTTGTATTTCCAAGTGGCTAACTTCTTGTCAGCATATGGTTATGCCTATGTTCTACTGGCACATAATCAGGAGGTTTTGATATGATGTTGGTATTTAACCTTCCTTTTTCCTAGAATAGAATTTTGGATATTGATTACATGTGTCAAACACACCCCCTCTCCCCCTCCCTTCTCTAATCCCACCCTCTTTCCCGCCACTTCTCCCATTTGAATTCACTGTTATGTCATATTCATCTTGCTGAACTTATGTTGACATTTTATAGGTTTTCCATATTTTATTAGAAAATGTACTGACTACATACTTCATTTCCAGGGAAATGGTTCACCTAGCTATAGACGGCATGTGGCAGGTCTTCAAGCTTCAGGGATCAACCCCAAGAAACGATTTCTGTCGTATAGCTGCAAAGAATGGGATACTATTTAGGCTTATCAACACTCTTTATAGCTTGAATGAGGCAACCCGACTGGCTTCTATCTCTGTTGGGGGTGGATTTCCAGTTGATGGGTCGGCTCAACGACCACGTTCTGGTCCATTGGATTCTAACCATCCTATATTCATTCAAAGTGAGACACCACTTTCTTTTACTGATCAACCTGATGCTCCCAAATTTAGGCATGGTATGGGTGATCATCCCTTGTCAACTGGACCGCAAGAACCATCACGAGCTTCAACTTCACATTCCCAAAGGCCAGATGTCAATCAATTAGATTCCCGATTTCTTTCTGTGGATACTGACAGACCTCAACCTAGCAATGGAGTATTGGATGCTTCAGTTACTTCAAAATTACCAGACTCAACTTCCTTAGAAAAAATTACAGATTTAGCAAGTAAGGAACCTTCAGCAGCCATGTCTAAAGAGCGAGAGAACCTAGATCGATGGAAAGCTGATCCTTCTCGAGTTGAAATTGACCTGAGACAGCAGAGAGTCACAAATTCTGCCAATAGGACATCTACAGATCGGCCTCCAAAGTCACCAGAAGGTTTGTCAAATGGGTATAATACTACAGGTGGTGGTCAGTCTGATCCAGTTCGACCCCTGTTAAGCTTGTTGGACAAGGAACCCCCCTCACGACATCTCTCTGGTCAGCTGGAGTATGTACGTCACCTCCCAGGACTGGAAAAACATGAGAGTATACTGCCCCTCCTACATGCATCTAATGAAAAGAAAAACAATGGTGAACTTGATTTCCTGATGGCAGAATTTGCAGGTGGTGAACTTGATTTCCTGATGGCAGAATTTGCAGGTGATTTCTTGTCTTTACATGCATTTTCTTTTAATAACTTTAGTTATAAAAAACATCGAGAAACCTTTTATAAAGAAAAATAAACATTAAGAATTTGGGCATAATTCCCAGAAAATATGTTTAGGAATTTGTCCTAGCATCCTTGCTGCAGCTACATGTTTTAAGAACGTGACTGGTTAGCGTGGGAACATCAAATTTTACATCAACCTTTTTACTACACCTATGTTCCTAAATTACTCAATGGTCTATTAGCAGGGTTTGTTAGATGTAGTACTGCATAGTATTACTAGTTTGGATCACTGTTTTCTCCATTTTCACCTTGGAGGACTTAGTCACCATTTTTCACTTTCCACCCTTCTAGCATGTATATATAACAGTCTAAGCAAGAATAACTATATTGCTATTATTACCTTTTTCCAAGTTATTTAAACCTCATTAGCATTAGTGTTTAGCTTTTTGTTTAAGCACATCTAATTTGTTCCTTTAGGTATAATCATTACTTCTTGATTCTACAGAGGTTTCTGGGCGTGGGAGGGAAAATGCAAGTCAGGACTCTACGCCTAAATTTATACATAAAACACCAACTAAGAAGGTGGGTCTGCTGGCATCTAATGAAGGTGCTGCTTCCATGTCTGGGGTTGCATCACAGACAGCATCAGGGGTGCTCTCTGGTTCCGGAGTTCTAAATGCAATACCAGGAAGTGCAACTTCATCTGGATTACTGTCTCACATGGTATCAACACTGAATGCAGATGTTGCTCGGGAATACCTGGAAAAGGTGTCTGACCTTCTGCTTGAGTTTGCTCAAGCAGACACAACTGTAAAATCTTACATGTGTAGCCAAAGCTTGCTTAGCCGTCTTTTTCAAATGTTCAATCGAATAGAGCCCCCTATTCTTTTGAAGGTAGTAAAAAAAAATTATTTCCTGTTATCTTTGAGTTCTTGTAAATTCTGTGTCTTGTAATCTCACTGCTTGTTCCCCTTTTTAGATACTGAAGTGTATCAACTACTTGTCTACTGATCCAAACTGCTTAGAGAATCTTCAGCGGGCAGATGCAATCAAGTATTTAATCCCAAACATTGATCTCAAAGATGGGCCTCTTGTATATCTAATACATAGTGAGGTTAGCATTCCTAATTCAAACGTTCATGCAATTATTCCATTTGATGTTGAAAATTGGATTTAATTTCTCTTTGCTGCGTTGCAGGTTCATTTTATGAAAATTAAGTTAAATTGTCAATCACATAAATCTCAACGTCTATTTTAGTGAATTTTAATTATAGTCACTGTTAGAGCTCTGATCTTTCACATCAAATTTTATGCTTTTGTAGGTCCTCAATGCGCTATTCAATCTGTGCAAGATTAATAAGAGGAGGCAGGAACAGGCTGCTGAAAATGGAATCATTCCTCACTTACTACAATTTATCATGTCGGGTTCTCCCTTGAAACAATATGCATTATCTCTATTGTGTGATATGGCTCATGCATCTCGTAATTCAAGGGAACAATTAAGAGCCCATGGTGGGTTGGATGTGTATTTGAACCTTCTTGAGGATGATTTTTGGTCTGTGATGGCATTGGATTCAATTGCTGTTTGCTTGGCTCATGACAATGACAACCGCAAGGTGGAGCAGGCACTGCTGAAAAAGGATGCAGTTCAGAAGTTGGTCAAGTTTTTCCAAAGCTGCCCAGAACCGCATTTCGTGCACATCTTGGAACCATTCTTAAAAATTATAACGTACGTGATAGAACATTATTCCCTCTTTTTTCAATTTCCAAGAGAGGTATTTTCAATTGATGATGCTGATATATTCTATTTCATTAGTCCTCAATTATGGATTTATGGTACCAAATAGGCAAATGAGGTGCTTATAATAATTGAATTGGATAACCATTTATTTCTATTATGCTTTTCTTTTCCTCTCTATAAAAACGTTGTAAATTGGTTGCAAACTCTTCATGTAAGATTAGATACTAGTATATCAATTGGATGTGTTAACAGTCATTACTGTGACTGAAAGATCTCCCTGTTGGATGTATCAATATCCTTTTGAATTGTGAACATTAATTTTAAAATCACTGTAACTTGTGAAGTTCTCTGAAAAGGGCACCCATTTGTTTTTCATTTCAAAATTCTTTTTTTTGTTCAACCCTACCTCCTGCCAAACCCCAGAACTCCCACCTCTACTCCAAAGCTTCATTTTTTTTTCATGGATGTTTAGGAAAAGGCACTTTCTGCAGAATAGCATTAACTTTCTGGTTCTAAATTTGTTGAATTCTGATCAATGTTTTTTGTCTTGCATGCAGCAAATCATCACGAATCAATACAACATTGGCTGTTAATGGTTTGACACCGTTGCTCATAGCTAGACTGGATCACCAGGATGCTATAGCTCGTCTTAATCTGCTCAAATTAATTAAGGTAAGGATGGTTGTATATACTTGTGTTGTACCCCATTTCCAGTTCGTAATCTTTCTCATCATTTGGTCTGTAGTAACGAGTTCAAATATGAAAAAATAAAAATGTTGGCAACATTGTTTGTGTTCATCAGGTAAAAACATCGATTGAACCTTGGATATTTTATTTCTTTCAAGAAGGAAAGTACACTCAAGAACAAGTGAAAAATAATAAATAAAAAGTCGAGAAAAGTTTTCATGGGCTGCGAAATGAGGGTTGTCTTTACGGCAAGTTTACTAATTGGTAATGACAATGAAATGGAACTAAGTTCCAATGGAAAGGGAATATAGAGCAATTGGAAATAAGTTACAAGATTCCATTCTATTGTTTACTAATAGGAATTTTAAACCAAAACCTCTTAATTCTTAAAATGTCCTTGATAGGATCATTGGAACAAAATTAATTAAGGGTATTTTTGGTAAGATAAATTATTTACTTTTTATTTGAGGATAGTGTACTTGATTCCTAGGGTGAGATTGTGGAAATAAGTTACCTTTGAACCAGTAACTTATTTCTAATTTGTGTGTGGACACATGACTTAATTCCTAAGAGTAAAAAGTAAATTCTGGAATTCATTAGAAGTCAAATAAGTTCCTTTTCTCACATTAGAATTCTTGGTTACTAAACACACCCTTACTTTTTTCCTGCTTTGACTTATTTTTGGTTTACCTAGATACATCCTTCCATGTGTTATGCAACTTTAAGAAATAATAAATTATTCATCTTACTTCAATTTGGAAGTGTTTTTGATGGATTAGATGGATTCATGCTCTGGATAGTGCTGGGTGGTATTTTAAAATATTAAAAGTTTAACTTCTACCTGATGAGTTGTTTGACCACTGATATATGTTTAGTTTATGGGAGTCACTTAGAGAAAATAAGGGAGTGTTTGATTCGTGATGGATCAACAGTTTTTGAAAAAAGCATTTAAACTGAAAATTTGAAGTATATTCTCAGTAGTTTTAGTACATAAGTATGCATTTGATATCATGTCCAAAAAATGTTTTCAAATTTTAAAAGCTCGGAAAATGACTTTTTTGTTTTCCAATTTCGACTCTTGATAAATTTGAATATTCTACAGAAACAGCTTTTTTCTATATTTTTTGTATCCCTTGTTTTCAATAACAAAGAATTGTAATTGGATTATATATCAATCACTCCTTGTATTCTCTTGCTGATTCTGTTCAATTTCTATGAATTAATAATAATTTTTCTTTTATATTGACATGGGATGCGTTAGTAAGATCTAGGTAGCTTTTCCTCCCGATTGTAGAAATTTATCTACATGGTTGGATGGGCTTTGGCACGTCTCTTTTCTGCTGGCTGTATAAATTTTTGCAACCAATTTGGTTTTCTTTTTGCCCTGTTTTAATTGCCGCCCTCCCTTTTATTCCACTCCTTTGAGATTTTCACTATTTAGCTCGTTCATAAAGGTGTGAGCACTGAGCAGTTTCAGTGGAATAGAACTTTGGTAGTTGATGACCTATTTTCAGTTAGTCTTGGTGTTGATGAGTTGGGTATTAATCTTGAAAGGAACATTAATTATACTTTTATTATTATCATTATCATTATCATCGCTGCACAAAAAAGTCATCGTTTTCTCTTGTATAATTATCATGAATTTACTAATACTGTCATGTTTTAGGCTGTTTATGAGCACCACCCTCGGCCAAAGCAATTGATTGTGGAGAATGATCTTCCACAAAAACTTCAGAACTTAATTGAGGAACGCAGAGACGGGCAGCGCTCTGGCGGCCAAGTTTTGGTGAAACAAATGGCTACTTCACTGCTTAAAGCACTACATATCAATACTGTTTTGTAAATTCGTGTCTCGATTTGTTCTGTCCTTACTGTATATTTGATTCTTTGGGACGGAACATTTATGCGCTATGCATTTCTGTTTTTCCTTAAATTTAGTTATTGGTTACTTTCGCACCAGCTGTTCAATTGTGTGAAGGCAAGAAGATATGTGAATTTCCTTATTTGGATGGTGGCTGTGGTTTTGCTTTAGTGAGCAGCCAAGATTGCTTTATTATGTTATAGCTCTTTTTTTTTTTTTTTTTTTTATTTTGTGGAAAATTTTACGGTTTCCGACTTAGTTTGTATGTAAACCATTTGTAGAGATTTAAATATCTAATATATAGAAAAGGGTGGCATTTTGGATGACAAATTATTATGTGTAACCACCGCCTGTGGTTTGGTGGTAAAAAGGCATTTCTTCGGTCTTTTGATGTTTCACCGCATCCGCATGTTGGGCCTTCAATTTCTTTTCAACAAATATTTTTAAAATTCCTACCCTGAAGTGAGTGGTCTTGTAAAATAAGCCGTTGCAAGAAGGTCGAGAGATTGCTTTAATTGATAAACCATTGATACACGTGGCACAATAATTATGTAGAGGTATATTGCACAAACATCTTCGAGTTTAAGTGTGTAATTGCATATTTTTGAGTTTCGGTGTAATTGCGTGTACATAAAACTTTTGCTTGAAATTGTGAAAATCACCCCGCAGCTTAGCTGTTAGTGATGCACTGTTAGAAATTTACAGCAGAGGACAAATATGTATTTTGCTTTTATTTTAGATAAAGTTATACAAATAATATATATAATATAATTAATTAATTAATTATTTAGAGTATTCGTAAAAGTCTCTCTTAGAGATCCCTTATTTAAAAGTGGATGTTGTAAGGGGCCATCTAGGGAGTATGTGTTTTAAAAATACCCCCTTAAATGAATCATTTATAATTTTTCTTTATTATTTTATGTAGAGTTTACTTATTCATTATTATTATTTTATATACCCATTAATTATATTTCTAGAGTCCACTTAATTAAAAGAGGCTGAAACCAACCCTTAAATCAAGGGAGTTATTAAAGGGTCTCTTGGAGCAGTAAATATTGCAACTCACCCCTTAATTAAGTTAAGGATCTGCTGGAGATACTTACTAAGAGAACCTACGGTTTCAAAAACAAAATTATGAAAAACAAACCTACTTTTTCATAAGAAAAAAAGTAGAGGTTTCATCTCAAATGGAGGCTAAGCTGCTGTAGGACGTGGGAAAGGACAAGCAGCTCAGTTGCAAGAGGAGATTGAAACTGTCTCGGCAACTTCGCTAGAGGCGATAGAGATGGCTCCATCTCCAGATCCAATGGGTCCTCGCACAGTACAAAAACAGGCCAATTGTGCATCGTATCATGATGCAATGCAATCCCACCTTTTGGTCAACACAATACAAACAGTGAAATGTGCCCTAAATGGCTATTAAACTGTTATGTCAAAATCAATTATGAAAATTAGAATGCATCAAAATCCAGAGGACTTAGTGAAATTAAACCGTGAATGAAGCACAACAGCAATTTAGAAGCATGTAATTTAGGAGGCCGGAGACTTTAGATTCATAACCAAACCATAGTTATTCCAAAAAGAAATATCAAATGGGTGATACAAGCCTCGTAATCGACAACTGACACTAGAACCATCTGAAAAAACCAGTATTATACAAACCCATTAGAATGAAAACAGAATTCAACCAACCCGGCAAAGTCAATCACATAATTGTATGCAGCAGTCCCCATCATTTTAATTCAGAATGCAAACACCTCTTATATCAAATCAGCAACATTCATTGGCATTTCATCAATCTGGGTACTGTAATATTGCTCTATGTCTCTAAGAATCTTGATATCATCACTTTTGACAAAATTTATCGCCACCCCCTGCAAACAAACAAAACCCCTTCTCAATGACAATTAATCAAAGCTAATAAACAGGGTAAATCAGCAAATCAAATGACAAAACTTGGCATGATTAAGCATGTAGCTGCTAAAGACCGTAGTGCTTCTGATAAAATCAGACTCAAATAAATAAATAAAAAAAGATTAAAAATTTATAGAAAAAAGAAACAATATCTTACATTCAAACTAGAAAGGAATAATTCAAACTAGTTGTGAAACACATAAAACATAAGAATAATGTAAGATAATGTTTCTTTTCTCTACAAAATTTTAATCCTTTTATTTATTTATTTGAGTATGATTTTATTAGCTTAGAGTTGCATTTCGATACTTGGATCATATTGCTAGTAGGCTCTAAGCTTGCGGCAGAGTCCTAACTTGCTTATCAGAATGCACTACGGTTTGGTATTGCCCATCTCCTAAGCCATTAGATGAATTGAGGAACTTATGCACTACAACTACACTACATGCAATATAATTTGGAAATGGTATTTTCATATTTATGTCCAACTACCGTCAAGGAAAAAAAAATACAACCCACTTGCACAAATAAGAGATCAGATCCACATTCCACAACACAAAAAGAAATAAATACCTTGCGTCCAAAACGACCCGAGCGTCCGATCCGGTGGATGTAAAGCTCTCGATTGTTTGGAAGGTCATAATTGATTACCAGAGAAACCTGAAGAGAAGATTAAGATGATGAAACAAAGATGACAAAGAACAAACAACACAGATATTTCCTCTAAAAACAATTCATTAGAACAAAAAACACCGATATAATCTAAAATCAAATTACACGAAAATGGTCATACAACCATCTGTAAGTGAACTACACAAATATCTCAATCCTATTGAAGAGACAATGAGATTATAATTAACGTGTTTTGGTTGGGCTGTATTAAAGAAATTACATTTGTCGTTCACAAGCAAGAATCCACACTTCCCAATAAATGCACTTCACTTGGTGCATAGTTCTGCGTAAGCTTCTTCATCTGATATTCTGATCTTTGTTTTTTCTTTATTTATGTTCACTTTGGTGCCTTTAAAGAATTTTATATTTAATGAAATTACAGTGCAACATGAAAAAACACCTTATTGTTATGCCATCACAACCAGATGGCACACTTATAAAAGTTCACTTCCAGGAAGAGGCTGATATGAACCATTAAGTTTAAAGAACATGTAGAATTCACTAAACCCAAAAGGCCCAAATCAATATAAAACCAAAAAGAACCTAACCAAACTGAAGCAATCATGTTCGGTTCAGCATGTTAATGAGGTTCAAATAGTGAAAACAGAATATTCTGTGGTTCATATTCGATTTTGCCCAAACTGAATCAAACCATGCCCAACCCCTAATTGGCTGTAGGAACTCCCAAACCATCATTCTAAACATGTGGATAAGATTCAACAAGCACATCACATACAGTTTTCAACATTCAGGAAACAGAATCAATCTGATATAGTCTATTCATAATTTAGCAAAAATAAAATCAGTATCCATTTGCAACCTTACAGTGACATTCATTGCTAGAATTAATTTTTCAAAAGTGAATAAAACAGTAAATTAAATAATCAAGAACTTGCCTGCTGAACATCAAGCCCGCGAGCCCAAACATCTGTTGTAATTAGGACACGAGTTGTACCAGACCGAAACTCCGCCATAATTGCATCTCTCTCTTTCTGAGGCATGTCTCCATGCATTGATGAGACTGTAAAGTTATAGCCACGCATCTTCTCGGTTAGCCAATCCACCTATTTATGAGTAAAAAAAATACTGTAATATATCCAGAGATCACATAAAATCCAAAAGCCCGGAATTGACAACGAGAGTGTAAAGTTTCTAGTTAATGACTTCATTTTTCTCACAGCATGCAGAAGAGAAACTCAAGGGGAAAAATCTCCTCTTTTTCCCTACTAGACAGAGTTCAGTCCAAAAGGAGTATTAATCAACATATATGGCACACAAGGGAACTTTCCAACAAAAATTTCACAAAGTACACAGACATACAGATACATAGGCAGTTGGATGCCTCTAAAGTCTAAACACATTACTTAATTGGTCATGGATTACCTGGTTTTCAATTTTCTTTTCTTTTTTCCAAAAAGGATTACAAAGTCATAATTTTCTAGAGTAATACAAAAAAAAAAAAATTTCCAAACTTGAATTAGCAGGCACATCATCAATGTATTAAAAATCCAATTTGCCATTTTCCCTCACTTTTTTTTTTTTTTGGTATATTTTTTTATATAAGTAACAATGAGAAACTTGCATTAGTAATAAGAAACAAGATTATCAATGTATATCTTTAAATTTAATTAATTAAATGGAATTCAAACCTGAAGCAACAACCTTCATTAACCATTAATCCATATAATTTCTGTTTTTCACAGAATTATCTAGTTGCATTTACTTCTTCAAACCATTGCCCGAGACATGACTATTTTATTACAAAAATTTTAAAATGTTCCCTAACAATATGATAGACCCAATCACCCAACAGATAATCTTAATCAGACCAGGGCCAAAAAACCTCAGCATCTTTTCATAAATCATAATCCATATGAAATATTACAGCTTTAGTTCCCCCAAATTCTAGAAAGAACAAGACACCTAAAGACTTCAGTTCTATTTAAGTTTGAAGAACATTAGTTTATTGATGTCTCAAATTAATAAAAATGGCCAAGTTATTGTTGTCACCAATTCAATGCAAATTAAACCACTAACAATATTACCTTTCGCTTTGTGTTGCAGAAGATAACAGCTTGTGTAATTGTAAGAGTATCATAAAGATCACATAGTGTATCAAACTTCCACTCCTCCCTTTCCACAGCTACAAAAAATTGCTTGATTCCCTGTTATCACAAAAGACAAAACAGATTTGTATCAAGATCCAGACTTACAAACAAAGAGTAGATACAGTCATACAGAGTGGAAATAGGTACCTCCAAAGTCAACTCATCACGTTTCACAAGAATCTTTACAGGATCTGTCATAAACTTTGTAGTCATCTCCAAGATTTCATGAGGAAGCGTAGCAGATATCAAGACAACCTACAATAATTTTATAAAATTTAGACCCCCATTTAAACAGGTCGTATAAACTGAAATATGTTTCCAATAGCTAGCAGGCAGCAGCTATTCCTAACAAAAAAAAATTGAAAAAATGAAAATGCAAAAAATACTATAAAAAGGAAATATTGTTGTATAATGACACCAGCAAAAGAACCAACACTCACGTCCTTGTAAGTATACAATTTATGTTCTGCTAGTGATAAAATGTACACATTAGCAGGGAGAGACTCATTGTAGAATGCATTTTCAAATCGTTTTCTCCCTCACTCTTTTTTCTATTGTATTTGATAACAACCAAGAACATGCATTTATGTGTTAAAATTTTGTTCTTATTTCATCTTGGCACTATGTCTTGTTAGGAACCAAGAAGAAAGAGCAATAAAATGTTATATTTTGAGTAAAATAATCTGTCAAGGTAACACACTCAATACATCTGCATCATTCATCATGACCGATACACAACTAATCAGAACCACAACAGAATGTATCACAACCGCTAAAGAGTACATCCAGATACACCAGAGAATTAGAGGGTGTAGTAGAGAGAACCTGAAGATCCGGTGGAAGATATCGGTACACATCATAAATTTGATCCTTGAACCCTCTGCTCAACATCTCATCAGATTCATCCTAGCAAAACATCATGAAAACATTAGATTATAAAAAAGCGAAGGCAGAAGGAAAAAGAGTGAGAATAAGAATCATTCATAAATAAACTCACAAGCACTAGCATTTTAATGGCTCTAGTACGCAAAGTCCTTCTCTTGATCATATCACAGACTCTGCCAGGTGTTCCAGATACCACATGAACACCATTCTCTAGCTTTCTAATGTCTTCACCTACACTTTTGCCTCCAACGCACGCATGTGCTTGTATATTAATGAAATCACCAATAGCCAAAATCACTTTCTCAGTCTGAGTTGCCAGTTCCCTTGTAGGTGACAAAATCAATGCTTGTACCCTGAAATTATTTACAACCTCATTCAATTTCGATTTCAATTTTTAGTCCTTAAATAGAAATTCCAATAATCCAATCAGATTTCAAATAAACCTAAACCTAACAACAAAGTAAGGAACGTACTCTCGGTTAGAAGTATCGAGCATCTGACAAACAGTGAGAGCAATCATAGAGGTTTTTCCGGTACCAGACTGAGCCTGAGCAATTACATCACGGCCCTTGATTATCGGCATGACGGCTCTCTGCTGTATCGCAGATGGCTTCTCGAATCCGTATTGGTATATTCCACGAAGTAAATCGTCTTTTATTCCCATCGCATCGAAAGTCGTTATTGCCTCCACTCCTTCCGTCGTTTCGAACACCAACTTGTCATCTTCCGGACCGCCTCCTCTCCTGCCTCCTCCTCCTCGGCTGCTTCCCTGCATCATCGTCGCCGCTGCCATCTCCGATAGGGTTTTATATTTTAGAATAAATATAATAAAAAAAGAGGAGAGGGAGATAAATTCAACTGGTTTTGTTCGATGGAATTTGTATAAATCCAGAGATGGATAATTTGTTTGTTAGGGTTTGCAAGGATGACGTGGTCCTAAATATACTTGGGACTTTTTTTTTTTTTTTTTTTAGCCGTTAATAAACTTATAAACTGTTGTCCCAAGTCTAGTAGTCCTAGTCTTTTTATAATTACTCTCATTTATAACAACCGACTTAAGTTTGTCCAGGGTTTATAAATTATTATTGGGATTTTAGCAACATTCTCCTTCCTTTAATTGAAATTACACAATTACCCCATAATTGAAATTTGAAAATAGTTGTCCTAAATACCCCTAAGGGCTCGTTTAGTACGCTGTATTGTATTGTATTGGATTAGGTTAGATTGGATAGTATTGTATTGGACTGTATTATTATTATACAATTCTATGTTTGGTGAATTTTCGTATTAGACCGTATTAAGTTATACAATGTTTGGATGTGATTTCATATTAAATTGTATTAATAGATTTTTTTTAAAAAAAAAAACATATTCTAATATATATATGCTGCTAATTTGAATATCAGTGATACTTCTCAAAGTCTAGAGCTCATGATACTTCTCAAACAATTTTTATCTTTTTAAAATAAAAATTGTTTCAATGGAAATCCACAGCTACCACCACCATCGTCCAAAGTCTAGACCTAAACCCCCATCTCGAGATCTTAGACCCAAACCCAACCTCCCTTTAACTCTATCTCATATTCGCTATTCTATCTGACGTTGGTGAAAGGAGCTGAGACCCCATCTGAAGCCGGCGAAAGGAGAGAGAGATGAGATCGATTGGAAGAGATGAGATCAAGAAAGAGAGAGGGATGAGATTGATTGTGTTGTCAGAATTTTCAAGAAACGATGGTGGTTTGAGTGGATTTGGTTGTTGCAAGAGGAGAAGAAATTGTTTCATGTTTGGATTTGGGTGGTTTGGCATGGATGTTTCTGGGTTTGGGAAAATGAAGGTGAATGTTGGGTTATGAAGAAAGAATGGATGTTTTTGGGTTTGGGAAGATGAAGATGAAGATGAAGGTTAGGTTCTAATACAATACATCATAATATCATCTAATATTATGTATTATCAAGTACAAAGAATGGTGTATTAGGTGTAAAATTTTGTATTAAATTAATATAATACAAAGGAACCCCAACTGAACCCCAAACATAGTATTGTATTGTTTTAATACATTTTAATTGGATAGTACAATACAATTCAGGCTGCCAAACGCACCCTTAATTAGCACATAAGTTACACAACCACAGCCATGACATTTAATGCAAGATTTAAAAATCATACCAACCGATCGAGATCTTATACTACGGGTGAATTTGAGATTGCATCTTGGTTGAGAAATAATAATTTATTTCATAAGTTTTGAGTGATAATGTGTTCGATAAACCTCTTAAAATACGTTTATTTCATTATTTGTTTCTCTTATAATTAGATTTTAATTGCGAAGTTGGTAGAGGTTGTTTTTGAAAGTTGATTATTGGAAAATTTAATCCTTACCTTGAGAATATATATATATATATATATATATAATACCCTCACCATTTTAATAAAAGACAATAATACCCTCATGTTTAATATTAATAATTTTAAATTCTAAAAATATTTAAAATTAGAAAAAATTGGCCGGTGGTGGCCACCACCGGCGACCACCATTGACAATGGATGCCAAAGAAGTTTTGGCATCCAATGGCGACTTAGATGTCTCCAAAGAGGCCTAGTTTCCTCCGGCGGTGTGTTGTTGTGAGGAGGCGAGCTCATTTGCTACTTTTTTGTTTTTATTTTTTAAATTAAATTTGTTAATTTTAATTTTTTTTTAGTAATACAGTATTATACAACCCAGATAATTAACCCAAAATTCAACCCAAATGATATTGTAAATGAGTTGTCATTATCACAAAAATTATGTGATGATATGGTTAATGAATAAATCACTTGCCACATCATTTAGGTTGGGTTTTGGGCTTATTTTTTTGAATTGTCCAATATTAGTGTTTTTTTTTTTTTTTTTTTTTTTTTTTTTTTTTTTTAACTCAATAACAAATATAGGAAATATTTTTGTCTTAAAAAAGTTGAAAAATGAAAAATGAAAAATGAAAAGAGGAGTGTATTACATCTATCTATCATGTACATTTTCGTCTTCTTACATAATCTAACAAGTTGATTATTTTTAAAGTTAATTTACCAATCATATCTCAATTTTTTTTAATTGATTGTTTCTCGAATTAAGCTATAAGTGATTATTTTATCAGATATGGCAATCCCGAACGCAATCTCACTAAAGCTTATTATCATCCTTATTCTCATCTAAAATAGTATAAAAAATGGCAAGTGGAGAGGTTAAAATTGACACAAAATGAAATGAATATATTTGTTGAATCAATATTGGTTGAAAAAAATTCATATTTTGATGAAAATCATCGGTTTAGCATTGTTGAAAATTTTTTTTTCTTTCTTTTCACTGAAGCTTGAAATTAATTAGATGTGTCTAAATATACCTAAATAGGGGGTGAATATGTTTTAATCAAGTTAATTACCGATTTTTCTTAATTAGCCAATATTCAATAAAATACCCAATCAAAGCAAAATACAATCAACTAAATCTAAGTGCGGAAAACAATAAATTGAGAAAAACTCACAGGCTAATATGCTAGCCACACATAGTCCTCAAATCCACTATTTGTAATGATGTTTACAACCTAGGTTGACTTCAACCATTCTCAGTCACTAACCCATTACTATTACCCAACGGGCCTTTAATAGCAATTCTATACCTATTTTCTTGCACACTAAGCAACTTAATCACAATGCTTCAAACAGTGAAGAGAACACAACCTACGTGTATATCAAGTGCATAAATGCTAGGTTAACACATTTAATGCTTGTCAAATCATGCATGAGCATATCAATCAATCATAAATATCATGTGTCTACAAGTCATATAAAACTTAGCTATCAAAGATTAAAAACAATCCTAGATGCAATAGCTATCACAATACACCAACTTAATCAATCGATACAAAAATCTCAATCTTGTATATAAAATATAATCTAGATGCATACAAGTAATAAATGAGATTTCTTGATAAGTAAGAACACTAAAATGGATGAAAACAATGATCAACTTACCAAGTCAAGTGTGTTGAAGAAGACTCATGCAAGAACACATCCTAGATGAAGCTAGATAATGCTTAGATAATGTATTGATGCACATGGAAATGAGTTTAGAGAATTAAAGAAGCAAACTTGTTGTTTTTTCTCTCAAAAATCTCTATTTTTCTTTTCAGGGTTCTTGGTGTTCGAAAGCCTAATAAGAGAAAATGATATAATGGTGTATTTATAGAGAGTAAGAAGAGGCTTGGTGAAAAGACCAGTTTGCCCCTGAAACGCACCGATCAGTGGTTTCATTCGACAGTTTCAAATCGTCGATCACAATCATCAAATTAAACCTAAAGCATTAGGTATCAACATCGGTTTTATTCGGTAGTTTCATGATCGCCGATTATAACCGCGGTTTTGAACCCGAGAGATACAGTCAATCAAGTCTCAACGGCGATTTCATTCGGCGGCCTGACCAAGCACACCGTCGTTTCACCAAATGTGGTGAAACCAAAGGAGAAGACAAGAGCTTTTTCCGAAGACAATATTCAATTCTTCATGCTTAACCAAGCACACCAACGTGCATGCGCGGAAGTTTCCGAACAACCTTCAGGAAACGAAATTATTAGACATACTAACACACAACAAGATTCAATAAAGAGGTGCAAGTATGAAGTGTGAAGATAATGCACACATTAAGCAATAAACACACATGCATATAAGAGAGGTGTGTGCATGCAACTATTCTCTTCAATGTAAATAAGCACAAGTGATTTACCTTTGAAGTGTTTATCATTTTGAGGTCTTGAGAGGGCCTTTGAGCTTGATCACCAACAGTTAAGCACCTAAGCTACCCTTACATCATAATCCCAATTGTGGTTTGTCACCGAAATAAGCCAACAAAAAATGAGGAACTTACAAAGCTAATTATCTTTCTTATTCTCATTTGAAATGGTATAAAAAGCTAACAAGTGGTGAGGTTTAAATTAACAAAAAATGTAATGAATATATTTGTTAAATCAATATTGGTTGACAAAATTCATATTTTGATGGAAATCATTAGTTTAACATTGTCAAAAGTTGTTTTTTCATTGGGAAATTTTTGTGTTTCGGGTCAATATGACCAAGAGGCAGAGACACATTAACTCAAACAACAAAATGTTTACTCTTGCTTCTCTTCTAACTTGAAATTGATTTTTTTTTTCTTTTGACTTGACATTCAATTTGATTAAACTTAAGAGGCTTTAATACTTTGATGATATATGTTTAAAAAAAGTTCGAATTGAAGATTGCGAGTTTTCAATTAGTTTTGAATTACAATGGACAATGTAATAATGATCGTAGGGTATATTGGTACGACGGTTGGAGGAGAGCAAGAGCATTTGATTTTCATGTGATACAACAAATTCTCAATTAGTAGATAAGGTATTTTGTGCCATTATCGTTAGTGTTTGAAAAAAATGGTCTTAATGTTCGCCGAGACGCTAGGCAAACTCCGACCGTTCCGATTATGGCCAAATCGGCCATATTAGGCGGATAGAAATAAAATCGAACGAGTTGACTGATTAATCGGGGTATATGGGGTCAAAGTTGTTGACCTACCTAGTTGAATTTTTTTTAAAAAAAAATCGGTGCACAAAATTGCGTCATTTTGTGCGTTTTAAAAACCCCAAAACTCCCAAAGAGGAGAATCACAGCCCTAGACCAAAAAGTCAAAATCCAAAAAATCAAATCTCTATCTCGCTAATCGCCAGTCGCCGACCAAAGCCACCTCCCGTTGCCGTCCACAACCTCTCAGCATTGCCAAAATCAGCCGCCATCATCGGCCGTCTCCAACTCACCGACATCTGGTACAACCTGTTCTCTCTCTCTCTCTCTCACTGACTCTGTCTCAAATGATTGATAATCAAGAAATAAACCATTAACAATATTTTTTTCATCATATATATACAGTTGATTTCTTCAAGAATTTTGATTCTCTTTCTAATTTCCAATTTCCAATTAATGGCCGATTATTTTGCTCTAATTCATATATTTTTCTTCTTCTTTCTTTTGCTCTATCTTTTGTCTTCACTCATCATCATAAATTCATAACATTATTAATTATTTTTGCTCATTTTAACATTTTATTTCTCTTCAATTCTCCACACCAATATCTTTTTTAAAATATTGTTTTTTGGGGTGTGAATACTAACGAATTTAGAATTCTAGCTTGGATGGTAGTTATACATGTTATTTTCCATTTAGTCAATTATGTATCCAATGATAAGAAGTTATCTAATCAACCTAATAATTTCTTAAATTTGAGCAAAATTGAATTAAGTTACAATTTGTGTAATTGTGTAAAGAATAGAGTCCAACCAAACTCAAATACATTTTTTGAGAAGTGAAAACTTTTTTTTATTAGTTTTACATTCCTATATGAAATCATGATACTGGTTTGAAAATCAGTGCATTGTCTCCAAAAGAAGTTTAACGAATTATATCTTTCTGGGTTTGTCTTTGTCCTTATCATTTGAGTTGTTTTCTTCCACTTTTAACATCTTTCAAATGTTAATGTTTGGTTGACTCATTGTGGAATCGTTGACAATGTGTTTTTATTATTTTTATTTTAGAATTTAATCTTTAGACATGACTTCCGTACCTGATAGTAATATCGTCAGTAATGTTAATGTATCTCTAAGTGCCTTTAACACAGTTTTAGTTCCCGTCGGAAGGAATAGAAATTCAATTATGTTGGGTGGGAGTTTGGAATTTTGATTGATGAGAAGAATCAAGATAAAATATAAGGCATCTTGTGTGAAATGGTGTTTTCAAGGGGAGTTTACAATTTGAAAGAACATGTTGCCAATATACATGGAAATGTTGCACCATGTTGGAAGGCATCAAAGGATAATCATCTGAGGTGTAGCCAAGCGATAATGGATGCAAAAAACAAGAAAAAAAAAATAAGAAAAAGGAAGAAGAAGAGGTAAGAGCTACCATTAGTATTGGTGGTGAGGAAGATTTAGAGGAAATAGAAGGGTTAGGGCTAAGGAAAACCCCTAAGATTCTTAGTCCTATGGATATATTTGATAACCTCATCAACCCCAATTCCTCCATCTCTGGAAAGACTATGAAGCAACAGTCCCTCAACGATACCATCCTTATAGAGAGGACACATGTTACACAAAGATATGTGTTCAAATGAGTATATCAAGTGGGCATTCCTTTTAATGCCATTGATAATGATTGTTTCTTATAAATGGTTGAGGCGATTGGTTGATTTGGATTGAGCTTCAAACCTCAAAGTCAATGGCAATTAAGGGAACCACTACTAAAAGAAAAGTTTAAAACAAAGAGTCCCTTAAAAAATAAGAACAATCATAGAAAGTTAATGGGTGCTCAATTATGATAGATGCTTGGACTGATAGGAAAAAGATGAGCATTATGAATTTGTATGTGATTTCAAGGAAGGCACCACTATCCTTTTCTCCAAAGAAAGCTTCACTGAGGCATATATCGGTGAACACATTTTTAATTATGTGTTAAATGCGATTGAAGAAGTTAGCTCTGAAAATGTTTTCTAAGTGGTGATCGACAATGCCTCCAATAATATGGCCACGGCGAAGATGTTGAAGGAGAAGATGTCATATATATTTTAGACTTTGTGTGATACTCACACAATTAACCTCACACTTGAAGGTATTGACAAGCTACCAAAGTTCAAAAGAACACTTGATTCAGCCTAGAGTTTCACTATCATCATTTATGCCCATCACACGACATTGGCGTTAATGAGGACATTTACAAGGAAGAGGGACATAGGGCCTGTTTGGCAGGTCTTTTAAAGGAGTGTTTTTGGCTTTTGGGACCTAAAAGCAGCTTACATGGGTGATTGGATGTCTTGTTGGAATTGAAAACTCTTCCAAGAGAAGCCAGAAAATTCCTACTTCTCTTGAAAGAGCTTATGAAACTTTCATATTCACCATTTTACCCTTATATCCAACAAAAGCAAAACAAAATCACACTCATATACCATCTTTCTCTCCTTCAAAGTGCTCTGCATATCCATGTTTCAGAAAAAAAAAATTGTAAGATTCACGCGAATCCTTTGCAAAAGACACTCAAACAAAACAAAAAATAATCAAAACTCATGAGTAGAATTTGATGGGTTAAACCAACATAAACTGTTTAATTAGATCCAAAATCAAAAGCTCTTAAACAAATATCCGAGCATTAGGTCTTTTTAGAACATATTGAACCATGAATTACTGTAAGATCGAAATATCAAAAACATAAGATTTGGCAATGAAATTCACTGTCAGTTTGCTCCCTCAACCTCCTAATGGTACTCTTGACAATCACAGCAAAGATAGATGAATTAAAGAAGAAGAAAGGGGATTCAAAAGTGATGGGTTTGCTAGAGAGAGATGTGTGATGATAAGAGAATATGAGGAAAACTTGAGAGGCAAGAATAAAGCTGGCGAAATTTGCAGAGAAAAAAAGAAAGAAAAAAATGGTGGGTGTTAGACGTTGGCGGTGGAATTTGTATGAGTTTAGGTTTAGCATTTGTTTTATTTTTATCTGACTACTCAATATTCCATTTATATTAATTATATTAATTATTTATTATTAAAAAATACATTGAGGGTCATTAAATTTGTATATGTTTAGTTTATTTTAAAATTATTATTATTATCATCATATTAATTTAAAACATTTAAATATACATTATTTTTACCTATATTATTTAATCAATTATTTTAATTAAAAAAATTACATTTATTAGTCATTCTAATTAGGGGGCATTATGGGTATATTCTAACTATGAGATATTTTAAGATGTTTCACCCAAACAGACTTAAAAGCTCTTCCAGATACAAAAGTTCTTTTGAAATACATTATCCAAACGGTCTTCAAAAAGCTTAAGCTTTCACTTCTCTTCTTCTACTGTCAAAAGTCAAAAGTGAAAGTTATCCCAAACGAGACAATAGTGAGGCTGAAAGTTACTAGGTTTGCTTATGTTTTCTTAACATTGCAATCTTTGTTGAAGAAAAAAGATAAGTTGATGGCAATGTTTACTAGCATCGATTGTGATAAATGCAAATGGTCGAAGAGTGTTAAGGGGAAATTGACATACTCAAATGTATTGTATACTATGTGTTTGGAATGGTCTGAACTATTGCTTGAGGGTTTTTGCTCCTTTGGTGATGGTGCTTCGACTAGTTGATGAAAATCGAAAGCCATTAATGAAATTTTTATATGGGGAGCTAAAAAAAGCTAAGGAAGAGATTAGAGAGGTTGAAAAAAGTTGAGAGTAATTATCGACCAATCTTTGAAATTATTGATGACAAATCCAAAGGTTGACTTGATTCTCCATTATATTTGGCAGCTTATGTGTCGTATCCATACTATTTCTATAAGGGGCCAACTTTAAGCATTTATACTGGTGTAATTTCTAATGAGTTTTATAATTTTGTTGAGATTTTATATCCCGCTAACCTTGAAAAGCAAAATCTCTTTGTGAATATTGAGTTTGGGATGTATTTGCATAGAGAAGGTTCTTTCGGAAGGCCATTAGCGATGAAAGGATGTTAGAAGAATGATGAGTTTTATAATCCAGGTAAACAAAGTAATGATGAATACTTCGTTAGTTCGTTTTAAATTTTAATTGTTTCATTTGTTTTTTATTTTTTAGTAGTTAGTATTTTTTATAAAGCTTATGTAATTTTGATGTAATAACTTGGTGGACTAACTGTGAATCTCAATCACTAAACTTGCAAAAAATGGCAAAAAGGATCCTCTCCTTAACGACTAGTTCATCCGTATGTGAAAAGAAATTGGAGCAAGTTTGAGGGGGTAAGTCATAAGTGGTAAGTGGTATATAGTATAGATTTATAGGTTATTATTTATTAGTATATTGAGAACTACTTAATTAGCAAGTTACTTTTAATTTTAAATATTTAGTTATTGTTCTTTAATTTAGATACATACGAAGAAAATGAATCGACAAGATACGAATCAGTTGAACAATCTAGTGTACGTCAAATTTAATTATAGATTGATGGACAAGAAAAGAAGGGGGGCCAAGAAAAAAAGTAGATATACTACTAGCAAATGATGATAGTAATGCACAATGATGGATTGTTGATGATCAAGTCAAGCTAGGTTCGGGGCTTACATGGCAAGTACTTAGAGAAGCGGCCAGAGTGGATGAATTCACGCAACCTCGAAGAAGTGGTAGAAATGAAGTGAGAGCTTGAAGATGATTTTTAATCCAATGATGAGGCGGTCGAAGAAAATGTTGAGTTTGAATCCGATGATGACGGTGTCTTTGAATTAGAAGAATATGTAGTAGAAGACGAAGAATTAGAAACTCAATCTTAGATAGTTAGATGTCTTATAGAATTCTAGTTCTAATTTCTTGGTTTTAACTCTTTTTTTTTTTTTTTTTTTTTTTTTATCATTTATGACTTTATCATTTAATCATTTTGAAATGTCAAAAACTTTCTTGCTTGAATTTGTTGGAAACTTGGAGTTTGTTACTTTATTGGAACTTGGACTTGATCATTTATTCATTTTGAATCATTGATGCTTGATAGTTTGATTTGTTTTTTATTTTTGTTTGAATGTCGATACTTTGATTAGAATATTGGATTATGAAATGTGAAATTGACAATTTGTGATTGGAATTTCATTGGTTTTTGTGAATTTGAACTAGATGTTGATGATTTTGATTGAATTTGGTCATAATACAAGTTTTATTATTGGTTTTATAGGTAGGAAAAAAATTTCCAGCTGCTTAGGCCCTAGGCACTGGTTTACTGTTCGACTAGTGTCTAGCGTTTACTAGAACACCGACTAACATTGATAGAAACCATTACACTAAACGATGTGAAACATCTTTAGAAAAACTCCGAGAGTTACATAAGAAAAAAAAAATCTAAGAGCAATGCGATTTTCATTTTGCAAAGTATTGCTTTTGCAATTATGAAATTGCCAAGAATGATGTCTTCTTTGATTTTATTTTTTGCATATCAACTCTCCAAAAATATGTCAATTAAGAGTGATTTAGAGGGGAGAAGAGTTGAAGGTAGAAGATGCTACTTAATAGTTAATAACAATGAAGCACATATACGTTTTTTGGAACAGGTAACACATGTTCGACACGGACTCGCGTCGGACACGCACTTTTCTGTATTTGTTGACTTTTCGACGAATTTGATTTTCCAACATAGCACGGACACAGCTTGGACATGTTTAGGGCACTTTTATAATTATCTTTGTAAAAAACAAGGTCAATTTTATAATTTTTTAAAAAAAATTTGGAAACAAATTGTAAATTTTACAAAATATCTCCTGGGTTTCTAGAAGGCTTCTTTTCATCTGTTTCTCTCAGAAATCAAATCTGAAAACAGAAATCAAATCATAAGCAACTGTCGAGGAAGTGAAGAAGCTTTCCATCTCTTTCTCTCATAAATCACTAAATCAGAAATGAAATCCTAAGTAGCCGCCAAAGAAGTGAAGAAGTGAAGAACGAGAACGAGATAGTTATGAGCCATTGACCTGTTATTCTTTAAGAGGACTGATTCAACTGAAGAAAAGAGAAGAAGAATGAAACAAATATAAGTGTGTCTAAATATACCTATAATTTGGGGGGGGGGGGGGGGGGGGTGAATGGTTTTAATCAAGTTAATTATCAATTTTTTTTTTGTTAGTCAATTTTCAATAAAAACCCCAATCTAAGCAAATATACAATCAACTAAATCTAAGTGCGGAAAACAATAAATTGCACATTGATTGATTTACGTGAGAAGCCCACAACTGGGAAAAATTTACAGGCTAATATGCAAGCCACACACGGTCCTCAAATCTAGACGAGGATTAAGAAGCATCACCAAATGATCCAGTGCATGTTCCAGTTGGACCAATTACAAGGGGCTAAGAGGATCAAAGAAGCATTTAATGATGGGTTGATTCTGAGTTGCTGAAGTCCAAGTTTGGCCCACATGAAGACCAAATTCGGGTTGAACTTCATAGGCCTCTATAGAGAGCATCTAAGGTCGAATTGTCTATTATATTATGTTTCCGAAAATCCCAAGACGAGCCCTACATATGTTATGAAGACTCTGTCCTTCGTAACAGATCACAACAGACCCAAATTTGGCCATCTATCTTGTTGCGCGAAGACTTGAGCTAAGGAGTCCGAATTTCAGTTTAAATCTGTATGGTTGGAGGAGTCCTAATTTCAGCATATTTGCATATGGTTGGAGGAGTCCCACTTTTAGCATATTGCTCTGATACCAAGTTGTTACATAAAATCTCAATCACTTTCAACTCTAGCGGTAAGCTCTTAAGAATTTCTATCTACAAAATGTTAAATGACAAGAGGTGAGCTGTCAACTCAATAAGCATTGCATAATACACAATCGAAAACATTTATAACAAATAGCAAAAAGCTTTTAAAGAGTATATAAAAACAAAGATCAAATATTCATATACTACTTGACTTGAACTTCCTATTTTTAATTATTTCCCAAATGAATAACTGATTTGTTTCCCCAACAAAGTCAACTAGTTGCTAGTTTTTATTCTTTTTTACTTTTCTAATTGTAAGGAAATTAAATTGCCGAGAAGTTTAGTTGATTTAGGATGTTAGGCGTGTAGCCTACTTTCTTTTCTAGGGTTTAGATATTTTTAGTATTTAAAGGACTCATTGATGTATTATTTAGCAGATTAGACTTTGAATGAACGTTTTCTTTTTGGTTCTTCATTGAACTGTGAACTTATCAAGGTTCTACCTTACGGCGTTCAAACCTTGACTTATCACTTACATTTCTTTCTTGTTCTTGAGTGTGGCATTTACAACTTTCTTGATACCGTTGGTTCTTATCTTCTTATAGAAAACGGGTCACGGTCCTTTTAATTTTCTTTTTATAAATCTGAAATTAGAAAACGATCATTCGTTACCATATATTGGTTTCGGGTCTCACTGCTCTTAGTGAGGTTCATATCATTTGGTATATGAGTTTAGGCTTCTAAAATCAGGTTTGATCTATCTTTTTTTTTTTAATTATTAATTTCTTTAATTTCAGTTTGATCGAAAAAAAAAGTTAGGTCAAGGGTCTAGTTAAAAAAACAAAAAAAAAAAATTTCTTGATTTCGTTTGATCAAGTTGAGTAAAAAAAAACAAGTTGATCAGATCCGTTATAAAATTTTTTTTTTCCAAAATCTTTGCTTGTTTTCGTTTGATCAAGTAGGATAAAAAAAAATGTTTGACGATGTACCAAAAACGATAGATCTTAAATTTGTGTACAAGGCCACAGTACAAAAGTTTGAACGAATGGAGATTAAGTTTGGTGAGGTTCATACAAAGTTTGATGAGGTTGGATCAACAATTAAAGAATAAGGGTTCCACACGAGTTGGACAACATTCGTGTTCTTCATCATCATATGAACCGAATTGGCACGAGAGGGATGACCAGCCTAGTTTCAAGGCTAATGCCGAACCTTCTTTGAGACAGTTGTATGAAGATCATGTGAGGTTAAAAAAGGAAAGTGAGAGTTCAAAAGGAAGAGATGCTGAAACAAAAAGACGAGAAAAAAAAAGAGTGAAAAAGAAACAGAAATTTTTGCTAGTGAGGAAAAAAAAGAGTGAAAAAGGAAAATAAATTTTTGCTAGTCAGGAAAAAAAGAGTGAGAAAGAAATAAAAAATTTTGTTAGTAAGGAAAAAATAAGTGAGAAAACAAATGAACTTCTATGCAAAAAGATAAAGATAAAAAAACGCATTGTTTTCAAATCAGCTAACTTCTTGGCCTAGTGTTCTTATTTCTCTTTTGCAAGACTTTGATGAAGTGTCACAGACTATTAACAACATTACGGTGAAGATTCGAGAACGAATCTTTTTGAAGAGATGGGGAATGATGATGATCAAGAAGCATCACCAAATGATCCATTGCATGTTCTAGTTGGGCTAATTACAAGAGGCTAAGAGGATCAAAGAAGCATTTAATGATGGGCTAATTTTGAGTTGTTGAAGTCCAAGTTCGGCCCATATGAAGACCAAATCTGGGCTGAACTTCGTGGGCCTATATAGAGAGTATTTGAGGCTGGATCGTCTATTATAATATGTTTTCGGACAGCCCAAGACAAGCCCTACAGATATTATCAAGACTCCGTCCTTTGTAACAGATCACAATAGGCCCAAATTCAGTCATCTATCTTGTTGCGCGAAGACTTGAGCTGAGGAGTCCGAATTTTAGCTTAAATTCGTATGGTTGGAGGAGTCCTAATTTTAGCATATTTGCATATGGTTGGAGGAGTCCCACTTTTATAATATTTCCTATTTTTAATTATTTCCCAAATAAATAACTGATTTGTTTCCAAAACAAAGTCAACTAGTTGCTAGTTTTTATTCTTTTTACTTTCTTAATTGTAAGGCAATTAAATTGCCGAGAAGTTTAGTTGATTTAGGATGTTAGACGTGTAGCCTACTTTCTTTTCTGGGGTTTATATATTTTTAGTATTTAAGGGACTCATTGATGTATTATTCAGCATATTAGACTTTGAATGAAATAATATTGAGAGCGTTTCTCTTTGGTTATTCATAAAACTTGGGAACTTATCAAGGGTTATAACTTGTGGCATTCAAACCTTGACTTATCACTCACCTTTCTTTCTTGTTCTTGAGTGTGTCGTCTATAATTTTCTAATACCGTTTGTTCTTAACTCCTTATAGATAATGGGTCACGGTCCTTTTAATTTTCATTTTATAAATATGAAATTAAAAACGATCATTCGTTACCATATATTGGTTCTGGGTTTCACTGCTCTTGGTGATGTTCATATCAAATCCATTACTTGCAATGATATTTACAACATAGGTTGACCTCAACCTTTTTCGGTCACTAACCCACCACCACTACCCAACGAGCCTTTAATAGTGATTCTAGATCTACTTGCTTGTGCACTAAGCAACTTAGTCACAAGGCTAAGCTTATCAATGAAGAGATTAACAACCTATGTGAATATGATAATATTCTAAATGCAAATAATGCTAGGTTACACTAAATGCTTATCTAGGGATTAAATATGTCAATAATAGTAATCCTAGACATCATGTGTCTACATGTCATATGTAAACTTAGCTATTTAAGATAAAACAATCCTAAGCAATAGCTATCACAATACAACAACTCAATCAATCAACACATAATCACAACTTGTGAATAAATCTTAATCTAGATGTCAACAAGTCATAAATGAGATTTCTTGCTAAGTAAGAACACAAAAAATTAATAGATGGCGTTTAACTTACCAAGTCATGTGTGTTGAAGAAGACCTATGCATAGATACATCATAGATGATCCTAGATGATGTTTATATGATGTTTGATGCATATGGAAATGAGTTTAGAGAATTAAAGAAGCAATCTTGATGCTTTTTCTCTCAAATATCTCTCATTCTTTTTTAGGGTTCTTGATATTCAAAGTGCTAATTGAAAGAGAGTAACATAATGATGTATTTATAGAGATCAACAAAAGGCTAGTGAAAAGACAAGTTTGCCCTTAAACGCTTCGATCAGCGGTCACCAACCACCAATCACAACCGCCGAATTGAACCTGAGAGCATCAGGTATCAACGGCGGTTTCAATCAACGGTTTCATGACGGCCAATTCCAACCGTCGATTTGAACCAGAGAGATAAAATCAATCAAGTCTCAACGGTGGTTTCATTCGGCGGCCTAACCGCCAATCATAACCGCAAATCTACTCTAGAACCTTCTGAAATCAAATTGCGGTTTTCATTCGATGGTTGGGGTCGCCGATCATAACCGCTGTTTCACCAAAATGGTGATATCAAAAGAGAAGCCAAAGGCTTTCTTCGAAGGCTATCCTCGCGCTAAACCAAGCACACCAACGTGTATACGTGGACGTTTCCAAACAGACTTCAGGAAACGAATAACTAGATACACTAACACACAACAAGATTCAACAAGGAAGTGCAAGTGTGAAATGTGGAGAGAATGCACACAAGAGCAATGAACACATATGCAAACATGGGAAGTGTGTGTGTGTGCAACTAAGTCTCTTCAATGAATTTAAGCACAAATGATTTACCTTTGAAGTGTTTATCATCTTGAGGTTTTTAGAAGGCCTTTGAGCTTGATCACCACCAATAAGCGCCTAAGATACCTTTACATATCAAACCCCAATTGTGGTTGGTCACTGAAATAAGCCAATCAAAATTGAGGAACTTACAAGGAAGAACTAAAGAAAATTAGAAGAATAAACGCATACCTGATTTAACACTCAAAAGGTTTTTCTCATTTTGGCTTTTGCCTTTTTTCACATTTTTTTTCTAGCTTTGAGATTGCCTTTAGACTTGTATCCTTCTTTGCATTTTTTTTTTCATATATGAAATATTGAAATATGATAATGTGGGACAGTGGAGCACGTTTCATTAAGTGATAATATGGGACGAGTGTCTTGTGATTTGGATAACCATTGACTTATTGATTAGTGTAAATCCAATTTGTGAATCCAATTTGTGAGAAGTGAGAATTGAGACCGAATATAATTTATTATTTATGCAATTATGCCTTATTTTCATGTGATAGTTTGCTTCATTATTTAATATTTATTATTTAGTAATTGAATAAAATGAGTGACAATCAATGACAATATGAGTGATAAACTGACACAATTAATACAATTAGTGATAGTTTCTTGTTATTGACTATTATTTTATTTTATTTTTGTCAAAAAATGAGTGACAATATACCAATCTCTTTCGACTCTATTGACACTGCTAATATAGCAACCAAAAATGAAACTAGTAGTGGTAGTGCTACAACTTTGAATGTTCAAGCTCTGCTATAGAAGTATGTTACAAAGCTTGATAGAATGAGAAAATGTGGTGGAAATGTTTCATTCCAATGCATCTTTTGCATGAATGTATATAAAGGATCATATTGTAGAGTGAAAAGTTACCTGATGAAAATTAGGGGGGGTGGGATTGCAAGTTGCTCTAGAGTTACAAATGCAAATTTATCGGAAACGCAAAAGGTAGTGGAAGAAGTGGAATTAAGGGTGAAACAATCTTTACCGAGACATGTTCCTTTACCCAACACATCCTCACACGGTAAAACTATTGGTACTTCTAACTCAAGTAATTATTCCAATATACCATCTCATGAGCTAAAGAAGAGGAAGGGAATGAGTGGACCTCTTGAGAAGGCCTTCAACATTGGTACTAGAGAAAAATTGGATGGTGAAATTGCAAGAATGTTTTATACGGGTGGCTTGTCATTTCACTTTGCACAAAATCATTACTATGTACATGTTTTCACAAATGCACTTCTAGGTTATGTCCCTCCATGTTACAATGCATTACGAACTACATTTCTCTAAAAAGAGAAGAGTAACATTGAACAATTGTTGGTGACAATTAAGGGTGCTTGGAAAACAAATGGTGTAAGTTTAAGCAACGATGGATGGACGGATGTTCAAAGAAGACCCCTTATTAACATTATGACGGTTTGTGAGAGTGAACCAATGTTCTTAAGGCCGTAAATTGTGAATGAGATCAAAAAGACAAGCACTTTATTTCCAATTTGCTTGTTGATTCCATTTGAGAAATTGGTCTAGAAAATGTGGTGCATGTAATCATTGATAATGCCCCAGTTTGTAAGGTAGTGGGACTTCTTGTTGAGTCAAAATTTCCACACATCTTTTGGATACCATGTGTAATCCATACCCTCAATCTTGCTTTGAGGAGCATTTGTTCACCATCGCCACATCCAAAATATGATGATATTATGGAAGAATGTGGTTGGATTGCAAATGTTTCTAGTGATGTTTTCTTCATAAAAAATTTCATTATGAACCATAGTATGAGATTGACGATGTTTAATGATCATTCCAAATTGAAGTTGCTCTCAGTTGCCAATACACGTTTTGCTTCTACAATTGTGATGTTTAAGAGATTTAAGCAAATAAAGCAAGGGTTAGAGGAAATGGTGATTAGTGAAAGATGATGATGTGGAAAAGGCGAGAGCTGTAAAGGAAAAAATATTAAATGAATATTTATGGGTTGACATTGACTACATACATAGCTTTATAACTCCCATATATAAGATGCTTTGGATGACCGACACGGACACACCTTGTCTTAACTTGGTTTATGAGTGGTGGAATTCTATGATAGAAAAAAAAATGAAAATGGCTATATTTAGAAAAGGAAGGAGGCAACTTGATGATAAATCAAGGTTCTTTGATGTAGTGTATGAAATTTTGGTGGAGCGATGAACCAAAAGTAGTACACCACTTCATTGCTTGGCACATTCCTTGAATCCTAGGTAAGTTGGTAACATTCTAAATTCTTTACATTTCAGTCGTTAGCAAATTCTTTACATTATTTTTTTTTATGAATTATGATTTGTTTTAATCACTCTACTTCTAGATATTATAGCCAGAAATTGCTTGAAGAGGCTCCTGATCGTGTTGCTCCACACCAAGACTTTGAGATTGCAATGGAAAGAAACAAATATATTGAGAGATATTTTACAAATGAGATTGAACGAATAAAGGTCAATGAGGAGTATGTCGCTTTTACATCATGCCTTGGTCATTTTCATGTCATAATTCTATAAGTGATAAATCTTTTACGTCATCGGTGAACTAGTGGATTGTTCATGGAACTTCCACACCATCTCTTCAATCCATTGCTTTGAAGCTACTTCAACAACCTTGTTCATCCTCATATTGTGAAAGAAATTGGAGCATATATAATTTCATTTATTCTATGAGGAGGAACAAGATGAAACCACAAGGAGTTGAAGATTTGGTATTTGTGCATAATAATCTTCGCCCTTTATCGAGGAGATCTCCAAGCTACAATGAAGGTGTCTCAATTGTGGGATTTTGGAGGGGATGGTTTTGATTCCATGGACATAGAGGATGCTTGACTACTTGAGATTGCAAACCTTTCCCTTGATGAACCATAGTTAGAGGCCGTATTATTTGGGTTCGTTGTCAATGTGATGAATGTAGTTATTTAGGAATTAATACTTTTATGAGTTTTTTTTTTGTTTTTTTTTTTGTTTGGACTTATATTTCCACCTTTTTAATATATTATAACTTTTATGTGACTTATGTTTTGACTTTTGAATGAATTATGTTTTTAGTTTTTCATATTTATATATATTTTTAAATATAAATATATATTATTTTAATTGGTATATATTGTCTTGTCTGTATCCTAGTTTTTTGAGATTTTCCGTATCCGTGTCGTGTCGTGTCCACGTATTCGTGTTCGTGCTTCATAGGTTAATAGTAGTGGTGGCCACGGTTCGGTTTCGGTTCGGTTTCGGTTCCGTGGCCACCCAAAACCGATACCGTAACCGGAAAACCGGTTTGGTACACGGTTTCTAACCGGCGGTTTTACGGTTTCGGTTTCGGTTTAAAAACCGACGGTTTGGGTTCGGTTTCGATTTTTCAAATTTTTTTTTTAAAAAATGCCACGTGTCAGCTTCTGATTAGTCTATTTAAATTTTTTTTTTTTTTTTAAAAAAACCGGCGGTTTAACCACCGGTTTTTGGCGGTTTTTGGAAGTACCAAAACCGAAACCGAAACCGTAACCGTAACCGTAACCGGTTCAACCGGTTTCCGACTGGTTTTGAAACCACCGGTTCCGGTTTCGGTTTTGGAACGGTTTTTGGAAGTACGGTTTCGGTTAAACCGCGGGCAAAACCATCGGTTTAACCGAAACCATGGCCACCTCTAGTTAATAGGGATCTTTTTGTAAATTTTCGGTTAAGACTTATGAGATGACCAGAAATGTTCAGAGTTGGTTATAAAGAATAAACTAGTAAATGTGTTAAAAGACAAATTTTTTTAAACTGATGTGATTAAATTTGAGAATTTACACATCAATATAATCATAAAGCCAATGAATAAAGAAGAAATAGGGATTGTGTTAACGGAGTGAAAGCGGAAGTGTTTTTGATACTGAAAAAAATTTACAAGGTGATGAAGAGGAAGTTGGTACTGGTGGTTTTGATTATCACTTTGGCATCATCATCATTAACCGTCGATTCTGAATTTAACGGCGTCGGAGGAAAATGGCAGATCCTCACCAAACAAAATTTCTCTTCTCAGATTCGACTCCACCCTCACATCCTACTAATAGTCACTGTTCCATGTACTCTCTCTCTCACTCTCTCACTCTCTTATTTACTTATCGATTGAGCTCATTTTACTAATCTAATGTAATTTTTCTGATTGCAGGGTGTGGTGAGTCCCGATCCCTAATGAAGCAATTAGCTGATATGATTACTGATACGCAAGAAGAAGAGGAGTTGAAGTTGAGGGTTATATATCGGAACAGTGAGAAGATACTGGCTGATGCTATTGGTGCTGCCGATGGAATTTTTAGTGTTTTATTTTATCACCATTCAGTGTCTTACAAGTATAGAGGCAAATTTGGAGCAGTGAATATTCTACATTCTATTTATCCTTATATGTCAGTTTTGCCAGGAGAATTGCCCCTCAAAACCCTCAACTCTACCGCGGACTTGAAAGCATTCCTTGAATCAACTGACAAGGCTTTTGTTCTCTTTGATTTTTGTGGATGGACTCCTAAGTTGCAGGCCAGGGCCAACAACAATGCCACTGCCAAAGGTATAGACAAATTACAAGTAAAGAATAAGCTTGCTTGTGTTGTGTTTCGTAAACATGTACTAAGATTAGACAAATTTTAGGAGTATGTATATTGTTATGTTCTTTTGGGTTTACTTTTTTGATTTGTTGTTTACTGGTTTTGTTCTCTTTAGTATGGATCTGTCAGCAAAAGATGGACTACTTACTGGTCCTACTTTTATTTCTTAATACCTTCCTCTATTATACTTCTTTCAAAATGTAAAAAGCATAAAATGTGCCATGGATGCCGCTTTGTTTGTTTACGTATTTATTATGAGAAAGATAAAAACATTTGGGCTAGTGTAATTTATGGAACTTATTTTGCTGATATATGATTTTCTTGCTGCTTGAGTGGATGTTTTCTATTTAACTTCTCATTGATTTACTTCAATGACTGATATAATCTCATTCTCTCTTTGATGTTTCTACAAACACTTATCCACCATCAACATAAGCAGCAATGTTTCACTTTCCTGTGAGTCAATAGTAATAGAGTTCTCATGAGATATGGGTTCTTTGTAGGTTTTCATGTATTGTTGCACAATTAAATACTTGACTTCTCTGTTAATATTACTGAGCAGAAGTTTTTTTCAGGGAACCATTTTGGACTGCTCTTTAGTGAAGAGACAGATGGAACACAAATATCCAGAGAAAACGGTAACGAGAAGGTGGATGGTGGTTTCTTATTGTATCATTATGAAACTTGTTGCTAATTAATTGAATAATAAATTAATCAAAACTTTATTTATTTATTTTGAATGCAGGGGATTGAAAATGGAAATCTAAAGTGTGGCATTGGGAATGGGTTCGGTGGAATCCCTTGGCTTGGTGAATTCAGCACAGTAAATGACAGTGATCCTTTCCAGGAGACTCCAAATATGATGTCTGGTGTTGGATTGTCCTGTAACTTTAAAGAGTTTCAGCGATTTGAGTCATTCTTCTCGAAGTTCATGGCTGCTGCAAGAGAATTCTTCCTGCCTCCTGAAAGGCATAGATTTGGTGTGGTTTCAGAAAGATCATTACTTCAATATTTTGGTATTGAAGATTCTGATTCAGGGTTGGCAATTCTTTACTTAGCTGGGTGTCCAAGTTGTTCAAAGATTCTCAAAGAGGAAAATGACCTCAAGGATGTTCTACAGATGAATAATGAGTTCGTTGGTGAGGTAAACATACATTTTTTGCTCCTTCATAATATTGTTGTTGTTGTTCAATGCCATGTAAACTTACATTGTCTTCTGCTCAAAGTCCTTGTTAAGTTTCTTAACTGTGAGTAGGGAACATCAAGATTTATCAGGCCTAAGAATGGCTTGTTTGATAGAGTAATTAAATTACTTAGAATATTAATTTTAATAGCTCTTATGATACCCTTTCTTGCCATATTCAAAATCTTAATTGCTTCCCTGAAATTATTGACCACCGGAAATACTTAATAGTTATCTGAGTTGCATGGTTAAACTTATAGATTTATTATTTATATTGATCTCTTGTTTTGCAATGTCAGAACTTCAATTGCTTGCCTAAATTGTCAACAGGTTTATTCCATTGTTGTGGTATACAAGGTTGCTTGTCTCATTTAATCTAGACGTTTTATTACATCCCTTTTGTGCTTTTATTGGGTAAATACTCCATTTTTTTTTTTTCATGGTCTAGTTTTCCACTAGGTGATGTATAGTCCATATATATATATATTTTTTTCATTATTTCTGTAGCCTTGCTTCTTGATGTGCATGCATCATTTTGGTTGCACACTACAAATGAGCATTTCAAAAGTAGCAGTTCTTAGGATATGTAAATATAGATATCCTAGACCTTTTCCAGGTAGATGACAGAATATCGCGACAATATTTAGTTGAGATAGTTATATTGATGATATTAACAATTTAAGTACTTTTCACTTCCCCATTTATTCTTTTTCTCTTCTTTTACCATTTCAAAAGTAGCAGTTCTTAGGATATGTAAATATAGATATCCTAGACCTTTTCCAGGTAGATGACAGAATATCGCGACAATATTTAGTTGAGATAGTTATATTGATGATATTAACAATTTAAGTACTTTTCACTTCCCCATTTATTCTTTTTCTCTTCTTTTACAAATAACTTTGAATTCTTTTTTGTGCTAACATTCTACAGCCTTTTTATCACTTTTGTTTTTGAGATTGCTTTGGTGATTTAGTATGATGCGCTACATCCTTTTAAAAAAATCATTTTTGATTAATTATTTCACGACCATTGAAGCTTTATATTATTTCAGTCTATTTTCCAACATTCTTCTCATCCTTTGAAATGATTTATTATTATTATTATTATTTATTTGCCACTATAGCTTGTCTATTTGATACCAATGATTGGTTTATACCTGTTTCATGTCATGTAGCTAGGTGGTGATGAGAATGGTCTTGACAATGTTCTCTCAGCAAATAAGCCATCGATAGTTCTGTTTGTGGATAGATCATCTGGCTCATCAGAAACCAGAAGCAAGGGTAAGGAAGCCCTGGATACTTTTAGAGAACTAGCACTACACTATCTGATTCCATATTCATCGAGTTGGCAGAAAAATGACCAGCCTGGGACACCCTCAGTCCAAAGTGATCAAGCTTTAAGGAAGACATCTGAACATCCTAGATTAAAACTATCTCCAACAACTCAGAAGATTAACTTAAAGGATAAGATGTCTATCATGGTTATAAATGAGGGCCAACATGTCGTTTTAGATAACATAGCTACAGATTTGCAAGGCAGTTCCTTGCATGAGATTTTAGCATACCTCCTTCAGAAAAAGAAGGATGCAAAATTAAGCCAACTTGCAAAGGAGGCGGGTTTCAATCTTTTGTCTGATGACATTGACATCAAAATTGTAGATGCATCACTGTCGCAGAAAGTTCATTCTGATTCGGTCTCACAAATACCGCCTGAGGAAGGCCTGGTTAAAAATATTATTGATCCAGACATAGATCAATCAGACGGGGCAAGTATATCAATTGAGGGTGCCAAAAGCACATTTGTTTTACCTTCTCATTGTGATGAAGAAAAGGTATTTTCTGTTGATTCAAATGAACAGTTGATATCTGAAGTACCTGAACGTTTGCAAGATCATTATCTTACTAATGCTAAAAATGTGAAGGTGGAAGAAAAAAGCTCTTCACAAGTATACAAGTTAGAGGAATCACAACGTCAGTTTCAAGGATTTAGGGGTTCCTTTTACTTTTGTGATGGTAACTACAGGTTACTTAGAGCTTTGACCGGTGGGTCAGCTATTCCATCATTGGTAATAGTTGATCCTATCTCACAGCAACATTATGTCTTCCCTAAAGAGACAATTTTCAGCTATTCTTCAATGGCTGGTTTTCTTCATAGATTCCTTAATGGAAGCCTTCTTCCATATCAAAGCTCTGAGACTATTCTTAAAAGCTCTAGAGAGGCCACACATCCACCATTTGTTAATATGGATTTTCATGAGGTGGACTCTATCCCTCGAGTTACAACTCATACTTTTTCTGAGCTGGTTCTTGGTTTAAATCAATCTGATAATGAAAATTCTTCTAACGCTTGGAATGAGGATGTGTTGGTCCTTTTTAGTAGTGGTTGGTGTGGGTTTTGCCAGAGAATGGAACTGGTTGTCCGTGAAGTGTATCAGGCAATAAAGGATTACATGAAAATGCTGAAAAATGAATATACAAATGGGGAAACAGATTTTCATGGTGGTAAGTGTTTTGTTAAGTGTTTTCAATTATTTGTTCCAATAATCTCTGCTACTTCACTAGCAAAATTTAGTTTTCCAAGTAAATGCATCCCTTTCTGATTCAAATGTGAGTTTGTGTTGGTAGTTAAGTAACCCGGTTGGTGGTATATCGCAAACCAATTATGTGTTGTGTTACACTAGGCCTCACAAGTTTATATGTCTTTGTTTTAGATATCGGTCAAAAACTAGTTTATTAAATTTATATTGGTATCCAACTTCATGGTCAAACTCTAGCTATTTGGCATTGGACTTATCCAAAGAAGTTTTGATGTCCTAAAACCAGGATGAAAATGAGATAGGCAGAAAACCAAAGTTTAAATTTGAATTGAACAATATTAAGAGATTGAGTTTAGGAGGATATGCAAACTTCACAATATTTTTGCTCGTATATCTCAAAGCAACAAAATATATTCTTCTTACATATAGTGCAACTTTCTTACTTTCATGGAATAAAGTCTCTTAAATATATCATTAGTATCAAATTTTAAATAACTATTATTTGGCATTTTACAATTATTTTAAGATTTTAGTATTAGTAGTTATTCAATATGATAATTGAGCTTATTTGATATAAATACTGTATTGATGCGGTAGCACGATGAAGCATAGGAAGACTATTTAACTAGAACAAGGTTGACCAAGAGGACTTATGTTTGAATTCGTTGACATGTCTACAACTATATTTGTATATGCATTTGTTCTGCATTTATATTTGTGCTTGATCCATATGACAAGATTGCTTATTAAATTCAACCTTGTATGAGATGAAATGTGTTTTAAATTCTTTTGTCGGCCCTGTCTATAAATTTAGCTTTCAAGTTTAATGGTCATTTTAAAAATGTACCCTGGCGTTTAGGTTTTATCTTGTTTTTTTTCGTTTTGTTGTGTTATTTTTTTATTATTAATGTTTGAAAAATAGTTATATTCACAGTTTTCTAAATTTGCATCTCTTATTTTTATTGAAATTTATGAATCTGTTAGCATTTGTAATGCAATTACATATCAACCTATGCTATACCGTATGAAGTAATTATCAGGTCACCCCAGGTCACCATTAAGTTTGACTCTTGAGTCAATGATGGAAAATGTCTATTTTTTCATCAATTTTGGGAAGTAGTTTAGATTTTTATTTATTTATTTTTTTTCGAGAATCGCAGTTTTGTTCCATAAAGTTTGATATTTCACAACATTGAGTTTCTGAAGTGGAAACCAGCCTTTCACGATCATCCTATTCATTCCTTTGGTTATTTTGGTATCAATTATTGCAGGTCCCCTCCATTCTCTTCCTTGTTTACTGTTTTTGGTTTCTCACTGTTGCTTCAAGCTGGGGATTGTATCAAGTTCACGCAATGATATTAACTATTTTTGGTTTTCCTTTGGCATTTTGCAATATCTTGGCACATATATTGTTTCTTCTCACAATCGTATTTTAAAAGAGGTTTTTTCTCCCTGTTGCGGGATTTAAAAAATATGTGGACTCTAAGGTGGATTTGATGGTCCTTCCTCGTATTCAATTATTTACTAAATATCATTATGTGTTCAGTGGGAAATCATCTTTTGATTTTGTTGAAAATGTTGTCTTTTGGTTAGAAAGAAATAGAAGGATTTTTTAGGATGCTCTAATATCTTTGGGACTATCTAATTTATTCATCTTCTTTCCTTTGGACTTGAAGATAATTTTATGCTAGATATTGTGCTGTTTGGATTATGTAGATGAATCGATATTATTTCTTTCAATTTGTAATTCTTTTTTTAATAGAAAACATTTCAAACACTATCATTTGTTCATGGGCTTTTTGGATGCAACACTTACTTATTGATAAGTTTTTTGGTGTCTTCTCCAAATGCATCATTCTATTCTGTCACTATCAATGAAATAAATTAAACAAAGGGAATTCATGATACATTACCATGTAATGTTGTTTAGTGGCAAAATATATAATATTTAATTCCTGTGAGAATGCTTTGTCATACTGATTTTATCCGATTATATTTTTCCTAGATGCGAAGAATGTTGAAATTAGAATATACCTTTTTTTAAATACTTTAGTTTTAAATGAGGGTAATATTTGTGGCAGACAATTTGAAGAATGTTGTTTCTAGATTTCCCAGGATCTACTTGATGGATTGCACATTGAACGATTGCAGTTTAATCCTAAAGTCAATGATTCAGGTACTTATTGGAATCAGTCTTTGTTTAACCATGCATAAAGCATAGAAATGTTTTGTTCAATTTATTTTCAAAACATTCAGTTCTTTCAATTTATTGAGCATTGTTAGTAAATTTTATCTGGTTTCAGCTGATTGCTCTTTTATGTTAGCAAACTTGTTCTCATGATTAGATTTTAATTGCATAATATTCTGACAAGAAAAAAAAAATAGCATAATCTTGTGTAGTTGTTGGTATAAATGCAAATTCTTGCCTTTACTCTTATTTTCTTTGCCCTGTATTAAAAGTTAACACTGTGATTATTATGAAAATAAGGATAGAAAGATAAATTTGGAATTTTTGCTCAAATTCATTGTCTTCTATTCATTCATTTTTTTTTTTTTTTTTTTTTTATAAATGCAAAGAGATATGTGCTAGGGTGGTTTCAGGAGAAGTATAAAGGGTAAGATTTTAAGGGAGTGTACTAGGAATCTTGGATGGCTTTCATCTAGGTGCTTTGGAATGAAAGAAACAAATGGATTTTTGAGGATTTTGAAGGAGAAGGGGTAGAGGTTCGTTGGAATAAAATCAGATTTTGGGCATCTATGAGACTATGACTATAACCTCTGACCTTAATACTATGCTTGGTTTGATGGAATAGGAGAGAAAGGAAATGATAAGTTAATGAGGAAAGGAAAGGAAAAGAAAGTGTTTTTAATGATTGTTGTTTGGATGGTTATGAGTAGAGAGGAAAACTCTTCCAAAGAATTTCATTTGGAGGAGAGAAATAAATGAATACATTTTATTCTATTTATGAAAATACCCCTCTTTCAACAATATGAACACCCAACAGTAGCAATACAAATCTTATTTGTAACTGAGCACAACATTATTTGTTTGACTCTATTGCAGCAGCATTACAATAAATTATAATAAATTAAAATATAATAAAAGCCTAAAAACATCATCTGTGGAACCAAATACAACCCAGGCAAATTAACAATAAGATGTTCATATGCTAAACAGGGCATAAATAATAATAAGATGTTCATATGCTAAACAGTGCATAAAATTACAAAGCCACAACAACAACAACAACAACAACAACAATAAGATGTTCATATGCTAACAGGGCATAAAATTACAAAGCCACCTGACGGAGATCAGTTTTAGACATAGCACCCAATGTGCATGTGTTTTTTTATTAGAAAAAACGTCGCACCCAGTGTTATCAATTATCGGACAAACAAACAATAGAAAAAAAAAATAGATCTATTTAGAACTGCAAACAACATGAATAAATCATATAGAGTATTTATTTTTAAAAAAAAATTAGATGAATTGCAAATCACATGAATCAATTTCTCTAGAAAAAAAAAAAAAAAACTTTATAAAGTTGTAGCATCAAAATAGTCACAGCATATACACCTAATAAGCCATAACAATGTAATAAAAAAAAAATATTATAAATAGTTTACCTTATCAGAGAATAGTGATTTGAGCAAACAACATATAATGAACAAGTATGAATGAGTTTTGAGACAGAGATGTCAATTAAAATTATTATTCAGTATTAATAGGGTTAGTTTTGGGATATTGAAAAAATTATTAATTATGGATTCCTTTCCCTCCTTTTCCTCCCAAATTTGATGGGAAACCAAATTGGATGAAACAAGAAGAAATCATTCCCTCCCTTTCCTTCCCTTTCCCTCATTTTCCTTTCCTTACCCTCTCATTTAACAATCCAAATAAGATATTAGAAATCCATCAAAATCCTTTCCTTTCCTTTCTCTTCTATTCTATCAAACCAAACATAGTGTAAGTATGTAACTCTATTTTTCATTATTCATAATTGGAAAGCAGCAGTGCCATATAGATTTTTGAGTTGGGGGACTTCCTCCCTCTGTAGAGGTCTTTTCTGTTCTTTATGAATTTCTTGTACATTTCTTATTTTGTTAATATTTCTTATTTCCTAACAAAACAAAACAAAACAAAAATTGTCAGAAGACTAAAGTTTATTAAGGAACTATTAAAAGTAGAATCATAAACATTCTGAGTACCAAAGATTGGTGAAAGAAGTCTTTTAATTAACTTATATCAAATATCGAAGTCAGCACTTTAAGTCTAATTTTCTTTTTATTTTGATATTTATGAACTGAATAATCGGATTTTTCGATCTGCATGCCAATTATCATTGCTTTTAATTGTATTTGAATATGTAGTTTGCTGAACAATGTGTTATGCAGTATAAATGACAATGTATTTTTTTTTTTGGGGTGTACATGAAACATGCAGAGGGAACTTTATCCTGCTCTGATATTATTTCCAGCAGAAAGGAAAAATGCCGTTCCTTATGGAGGAGATTTAGCTGTAGCTGATGTTATCAAGTTTATGGCTGATCATGGAAATAATTCTCGTCATCTTATCAGTAGGAAGGGTAATATATTTTCAGCATAAAACATCTGGGTTAAATTGTTTTTTTTTTTTTTTGTCTTGTTTTTGAGGGATCTTGTGTTACATTGTTTATGTGTACTAATAGTTGCAGTGAATTGATATTTTAATGTGGTATCCCGTTCGGCTAAATATAATGCTCTTTCCTTCTTCTTTTGTTCGTAATATGTGCAATTGCCAGAGAATATTTTTGAATATGGCTGTTACATAGGGAATGTTTGTTTTCTTTTTGGTTGGTTTTGGACCTATAAAAATATTATTGTTGTTCCTTATTGTAATTAGTTACTTGCTAATATTTTATATCATTGATATACTTACACCTCTTTGTAAAAACTTTATTTAGGCATTTTAATTTGTAGAGTGTCTTCAAGCCTTCCGGTTATCAATAACAATCCTTGCTGTACATGTAAAACATGATAGACTTTACTAGAATGCAGTATAAGATATCATATGAAATTCCTTGCATGGATGTGAACTGTGAAGCATGTAGGTTCAATGAGAATATAGATTTCATGTCGCATGGTAATACTCCCTTTCCTATTGGAAAGCAAATTCTGTATCATTGTGGAAATTGGGACCATGTAACTGTCACCTAGTTAGTTATCTTATCAAAATGTCATTCACGTGTTTTCCAATGAGTCACCATTTCCCCATAGGTGTGACAGAAGAAAGTTGCTATTCAAATTCATGGCTGTGAGTTTTCTGGTTTCACTGATTTAAAAGATTTGCTACTGTCTAATCATACTTCTTTGTCCATTAAACATTTGTATTTTGTTGTCAAGGTGTCACTTTAGAGTTGATTTTTTATTAATTTTCTAGCTTCGCTGGTTTTGATAGGAATTCTATTGACTTCAACTGATAAAGGAGTCAGGCATCAGGATATGTTTGACGGTCTATCAGCAACTACTGATCATGATGATGTTCTTGTCAAGGAAAGATTTCATGAAGTCCTATTAAAGAGCGAGACACCACAAAGAGCCAACAGAGGCAGTTTGATAAAATCTCATGTATCAAAAGGCTTGCATGAAACAGCCCATCATGTGGTGGTTGGTTCTGTCCTTATAGCCACTGATAAGCTGGTCAATGTACGCCCATTTGATAATTCAAAAATTCTAATAGTTAAGGCTGATGAAGATACTGGATTCGAGGGTCTGATTTTCAACAAGCCTATAAGATGGGAGGCTCTGCAGGGACTCGAGGAAGGGCTAGAATTCCTAAAACAAGCTCCTCTGTATTTTGGCGGTCCACTGATAAAGCAAGGAATGCCCCTTCTTGGTTTAACTCGAAGAGTTAGTAATAGTCAGTACCTGGAAGTGCTACCGAGTGTTTACTTCCTCGATCAATTAGCGACAGTTAATGAGATCCAAGAGCTGAAGCATGGCAATCATTCAATTGCTGACTACTGGTTTTTCTTGGGGTACTCAAGCTGGGGTTGGAACCAATTATTTGATGAGATTGCTCAAGGAGCTTGGAGTAGAGTTGATGACAATATGGCATATTTTGATTGGCCATCAAGTTTAGTTTGATCACCACTTTGGTTTCTAGTAGTTATTCAAACAGGAGGTCAAGAGGTTAGTACACATTATTCAGGCCATTATCTCTTCGGTTCAACTTGTGCACACCATACCTGTAGCTGTAAAATTTTGTAACTGCAATTACTTTTGGTCTTGATTTATTTTCTTATGATTTCCATAACAAATTGTAAATTTTGTTTAAATTTTCAATGTGGTGCTCGTGAATAAGAAAATAAATAATTTTCCTTGTTAATACCGTCTTTCTTCCTTCATTTGTCTATTTTGAGGTCATAATATAATATTATTATTGATTATTTCAACTTTTTAAAAGTTTATTATTATTATTTATTTATGTTTTTAGTCAAATTTTCAAAATTTATGTACATTTTACGTTAATATTTGTCAATATTGATGTTTCTGTCGATATTTTTACAAAATCGTGGTATCGATACTTTCATCTTTGATCATATATGACTATGAGATGCATCAAAATCTTCTAAAAGTGCTTGCTACTTACATAATTAAACTCAAGAAGAGGATCGAAAAATACATTAACCAAAAACAAAAAAAACACAACTAAAGGAATTGCTTATAGTTAAATATATTAATGAGAAAGTTGCAATATGTTCGTTGGAGTTTATTAGACATAAAAAACTACAGTCAAACCAATTTACGGTCTATTTTACAATTTTGATTCCTTATCAAAACTTTTGACAACTATACATGAACATTGGAAGAAGAAGAAGAAGAAACATGATAGTTTTTAAACTGGTGTGTTTAAGCAGAAGAAAAACAAAAATCTACATGGGGCTTGTTTAATCTTTCTTTTTTAAAAGGTGATTAGACGGGATCGGCAAGTAAAATTACTGCGGTGATGTTCTTTATTCAGGCCGTGAGCCAATAGGATCATAATTGAAAGATTATGTAGATCGTTGGAGGAAAGAAAAACTTCATAATTATGATGCGTAGAGACTCGAGACAATAATATTTGAAATCTAGGCTTAGGTGTTTCCATTTGGGATATGTGTTCAATGGACGACGATATTTATGCAAGATTTTTTTTTTTTCACCTTTCTAGAAATTTCATCCATACATGGGATAACACGTCTATATTCTATATATTATTATCCTACATATCATATATTAATATTTCATATACATACCTTATTAATATTAAGGGTGGATATTTAATGAATCAGTTCGTTTTTGGATCGAACCAACAAAAAACCGAATATGTTCGATTTTTTAAAAAGTGAACCGATCCAATAAAATTTTGATAGGTAAACCGAACCGAAACCAACCGAATTAGACCAATTTAGTTTGGTTCGTTTCGATTCATTCGGTTTTTGGGCCTATCGGACCAAATTATTGAGCTTTAATTATTAGCCTTTTAAATCACACTTTTTTATATTTTTAATGTACAGTAGAACCCCTCTAAATTAATATTCTTGCTACCTACCCTTGAATACCCTTGAATATTAATTTAGATGGGTTATTAATTTCAAGGATTTTACATTGTAAAGTGTTATTTTGTTTTATAAATCATGTGAAAGTTGGCTTTTTTGTTTATGAAAGTTTCCTTTCAAGATTCCTTATTTAGTCGGTTTTCTTTTTCGAGAAAAGTTCATTTTTTTTTTTCAGGATTCCTAATCACAATTGCATTACCCATGACAAATTGAAAGGTTTTGCTTCTCCTTAACAATTGCATTGCCCATGTACCTAATCACATCCACCCCAGGAACACCATAGTGCACACTACCTACTACCAAATTTGACATCAAAGCTACAACCATGTGATGCTGGAACAATTTGAAACTTTAAGGCGTATTATCATCGTCGCTTTAATTATATGTTGCTCAAACGTTTGGAATCCAACACACCTGATACTGAAAAGATTGATATTTTAAAAGCCATTCGTATGGCTATTGCAACATCGACATTTGATGTTAAGCCTAAGATCATTGCTAATTGTTTTCTTCATTGCAAAATTCGTACAAACCAAGGAGAAACCGAGGGAGACATTGAGGATAGTGGTGTTACTAGTGAATTAGAACAACAAATTCAAAGCTTCCACTATAACAATCCTATGGATGTCAATCATCTGCTTAACCATCTGGAGGAAGAAAAAGTGTGTTATACTCCAACTAAAGAGGATATCATCAATGATATCACAAGACATAATAATGATGATGTGGTTAAGATAGATGGCGACGACGACGATAGTCATGAGATACCTAAAATCTCTGCAAGAAAGGTTGTTGAAATGATAAATTTAATTGAAACCTTTGGGCTATAACAAGAAGGTGATCAAAATAACTTCTTGACGACAATTCAATTCAAAAGATGAAGGATGAAGTCAAAAATATCAAACATGGTGGCTTAGTGCAAACTAGTATGCTTTTCTAGTTCTTGAATAATATGTAATATATTTTGTACTTTTATTAAATTATTAATTTATGCAATTGCCAAGACCGAATTTTATACTAGGTTTCACAAAAAAAATTATTAATTATTAAGATAGAAGGGTTTATTAATTTTTTACACTAGCTTGAGATTTTTTATTAATTTAGAGATGATATTTATTTACGGTAGATTAGTTTATGAGAGCTTCTTTTGATAATCCAATTTTTTCTTTTTACACTTTTTTTTTTTTTTCTAAAAACACTCCATTATTAAAATTTAAATTTAAAAAAATTCTAAAGACACTTCATTCTATTATAAGATTATCCTTTTTATCTTTTTTGAATTAAATTATTAAAAAAATAAATTATCTTTTCTAAATCATTAGATTAATTATTACATATTAAATATTCTCTTATAAAATTTTAATTACCATATTAAACTCTCTCTCCTCCAATACATATCTCTAATTTCCTATCTTTATTCTTTCTCAAGCAAGACTAACAATTAAGAAAAAAAACTTACTAATAAACTAGATTTTTATGAACCATATGTATGTATATAATAAAAAAAAAATCAAAAAAAAAAAAAAAAACCTTTTTTTTTTTTTTTTTTTTAAATCGAAATTATAAGATCCTTGATTTGTATTGGATTGATTCCATTGCAAAACTCTCTATATTTGTAATAAATGTTGCTTATGTGGTTCTTGGTGAAAAGAAGCTTCAAAGATTAAAAGCGACGTTTTATACAAATATCGTCTTCAAGGGGAACATCGCACACTTGGATGCTAAGGTATCAAGTTTTTTTTTTCTTCTTGCAAAGCGTAAGCGCACACACACACACAATTCATTCATGTGTGTCCATGCATCATTGTGCAAACATTTGGTATAACACATTCACACACAATTAAGTATGCTCATGCATTGGTCTCATATAGACAAATATTGTAGAATTGCATGTTTTATCACTATCGCTTAGATATGACATACTTGTGTGACATTGTATTTATTTGTTTATGTTATTGTATTTTGGACTTGAACATGATCTCATTTTATTCCTTTTTGAGTCCCGATTATTTCGGTTACTCATTCATTAGGTTTCGAGTTCAAATGATGTAGCTACGCTACTTTGCGTTCTTATTAATTGTAGCTACTTTCGTTAAGTTGTCTTCGTCGTCGTTTTTCGAGATGAATTCTCAACCTTTTTATAAATTTTTGTAGTCTTCGTTGTGCGTGAGGGAGTCACGATTCGTAATCCGAAAATATATTCGAAATCGGAGTTCGGAGGCCCGAATACGGTCAAAGAACGCAAGAGGAGCGAGATTGGCCAAAAGCCAACCTTGGTGTTCCACATGTAGGCCACGTGTGCCACATGGCTGGGATGCCTCTTTGCCCACATGTGGCACACGCGTCCCACACGTGGAGATGATGTGGCATCCCGTGATTTGTCCGTTTTTCCCTCCATTGAATTCTTTCAAAAGCTTTCCTCCTTCCCTCATTCCCTCCAAACATTAAGTGTAGAAAATTTGAAAAAGATGAAATCAGAAATTTCTCTCAATTTTAGTTTTTATTTTATTTTAATCATAACCCTCTCATACGAACTCGAAATCGAGTGATCCAAAAACCAAAATTGTTGGTCTTGAAAAGAGCTACAAGCCCCAAGCATTTTTAGAGTCAAATGAATTTATGATTGTTCGCAGTAAGCTGTTCTTCAGACCGAGTTTCAACTTTGTATGTGAAACTTCTTCTTGTTTCTTTCTCTTTGATCATCTCTTTTAATCTTCTTATTTGATAGATGATTTGTGGTAAGAATGATGTTAGATCATATCCTAGGGGTGTTTGATCATTCGTTAATTGAGTTTTAGTTTTGTGATTTCTCTTGAACATATATTTGCTAAACTTGATTTAACTTGGAATTGATTTTAGAAATGTTATATGTGATGTGCTTCATGATAATTTCTAGGTTTAATTTCATGATCTAAAAACTAAGATTTTCTTGTGATATATTGAATATTCATATCTTGTTCTTATTGACTCACATGCTTTTATTTCTAGATAGATTTGTGATTGTGTGTTGAAAGCATATTCTAGATTATCACTAAGCATGTTCATAAAGTTTGATTGATCATCTTGCTTTATTTGACTTGTATTTGCATCACTTAGATCATTGCCTTGTGGAAAGGTTGAAGTCTCTTGTTAAGGTGAGTGAAGTCTTGATTTGAGTAAGAAGACTTGGCTAGGAAAGTGTTCCGGATAGCCAAGTACGAAGACTTAGTTAAGATCAAGAAGGTCCGGATAACTAAGCAAAAGTCTTAGCTATGAGTTTGGTACACCGGATGGTTGAGCTAGGGAAGCTTGACTAGGATCATTTGTGATCTAGATAGCTAAGCAAGGAAATCTTCCTAGAGGCTTGAGAGCCTTGGATAAGGAGTTGCTCTATAGAGGTATATGACACATCTTGGATAGAGAGTAGGCATGGTGGTTCACTAGGCCTTGAGGGTAGATTAGGAGTTAATAGCTTAGAGTGGATATCATTTGTTGATAGTTTTGAGTGTGTAAATTCTTTTCATATAGTAGATTGCTTTGCCAGTTGTTGTGGTTATTCAACCCGTGGATGTTTCCTCTTTGAGGTTTACCACGTAAAAATACTTGTGTTCATTTTCGCTTTACTTTTCATTATCTTCCATATCATGTATTGATTGTATCTCTTGTATATTGACTTTTACATGTATTGACTCATACTATACAATTGTTAAATCATATCAAGTGTACATTTCATTCTTGTAATCCGTAAATTTTGAAGTTGGAAGAAATTGGGACTATACATATTCACCCCTACACCCCCCCCCCCCTCCAGGTATAATATACACTATATCTCTCTAGGGAATTTCAGAAATATGAAAATGTTTGTTGTTACTCTTGTAGGTTTGCGATTGCCTAGAATATATATATTACTGTTAGTAAAAAAAATAAAATATTCATAATTTTTTTTTAAACTATTAATCAGAAATTGATTGAGAAAATATGGAAATATGATTTTTTTTTTTGAAAAATGGAGAGAGATTAATTAGGAGAGAATGTTTAATATGGTAATAACAGATTTAGGAGAGAGAGTTTATCTTTAATCTAATGATTTAGGAGAGAGAATTTTTTTTAATAATTTAATTAGTTTGAAATGCCTTTAAATTTTTTTGTCTGGTTTAGTAATTTTAATTTAGGTTAAAATTGTCATTAATAAAAAAAAGGGTTTTTAGCAAAATTGCCCTATTTTATGGACTGAATTGCAAATCTACCCTAATAACCAAATTATTTGCAAAACTACCCTAAAATGACCTCAATACCCTTTATCATAACTACACACCATTTATTAACTACATTAATTACATTTACTAACCACCAACCAACGATTCACCAACCCTTAAAAAAAAAACTAACAATTTACCAACCAAACCATTAACTAAACAACATCTAACTTTTTCTTTTTTTTTTCTACATCATCTAACCTTTTTTGTTTTTTTTTTTCTCTACATCACCTTTCCTTTTCATATTTAAAGTTTTTAAAAACATTGGAGAATGGTTTGAAGTTGTTTGAAGGGGTAAGTATTACTTTGTAAAATTATTTTTTCAACCTCCTAATTAATTTGTTTTTAATCCGAAAATATTTTAAAATGTATGAAAAAACCATCGGGTCGGGGGGACCGACATCGGGTCACCCCTGACCCGACAGTTTCTTACTTGAAAAAACCGTCGGGTCAAGGGTGACCCGATGTCGGGCTACCCCTATCTCGATGAAAAAAATCATCGGGTCAGGGGTGGCCCGACATCGGGTCACCCCCGACCTAACGGTTTTTCAAATTAGTTTTGAAAAAACTGTCGGGTCAGGGGTGACCCGATGTCGGCCACCTGTCCGATGAAAACAATAATCGGGTCGGGGGTGGCCGACATCGGGTCACTCGACCCGACGGTTTTTCAAATTAGTTTTGAAAAAACCGTCGGGTCGGGGGTGACCCGATGTCGGGCGACCTTATTTTTTCATCGGGTCGTAACATCGGGTCAGGGGTGGCCCGACATCGGGTCACCCGCCCGACGGCCAGAAAAACCGGGGTCAGGGGTGACCCGATCGTCGGGCTCGGGTCACCCATGACCCGATGATGTTTTCATTGGGTCATGGGTGGCCCGACATCGGGTCACCCCTGACCCGACGATTTTTTAAAACTGTCCGAATTTTTTTTTTAATGAAAATTTTTGTTTTTTCCATGAAAAGTTTTGTTTTTTCCATTTATGTTCTTTGAAATAATGAATATTTTAATAATTGATAATATTTGTTTAATTATTTTTCAGGATTGACGATGAAGAATGTGCATTTGGTTTTGAATTGGGGTGGAGAATGGAAAAATCATCACGGTGAGTATTGGTATGAAGGTCGAAGAGCGAAGGCGTTTGCTTTTTCAAGGGATTCAAATTTTGATCAATTGTTAGATAAAGTGTACAATGTAACCGGAATTGATAGAGATCATTATCGGGTTAGTATGACAACTCTTCCACAAACTTTTCGTCCTAACATGCCAATTGAGATTGTTGATGATAAGGACGTTGCATTGTTGCTTCATCGAGAGAATGTTGACCCATTAGTTTGCATTAGTGTTGAAGAAATTGGCCATGAGTCTCCAGAAATGAAATATAAACCACCAGAGTCGTATCACAACATACACCATACAACTCCTCACCATGAATTTCATCATGCACACAAAAGCAATATACATGTCAATACTATGGATGAGTCACAAAGGTCGGATGTACCTAATATGGCTGCCCATTTGGATGATATTGGCGAGGGATTCACACCAATTGCCAATATTGATACATCTCCTTCTCGTCATTTGAGTTTTGAAGATACTACGGGTAACCAACATATTCCTGAGCATGATGAAACAGAACCACAGTTTAATTACAATCACGAGGGAGCTCCCAATCGGTATGACGAGCAGTTTGCCCATGTCCAAAGGCTTGTTCCACCTCCATGTGCATTTTATTCTATTAATTCTGGTGAAGTTGCACCCAGACCGGTTACTATGCGTCTTGAAGTGGGTGAATTGTTTCCAAGCAAGAAACAACTACAATCGCAAGTAGGTAGTTATGTCCTTAACAACGGGTTCCAGATCAGGGTGTTCAAGTCCGATACAACAAGGTATCAAGTTCGATGCATTGTTGAGGATTGTAATTGGCGACTGCGTGCGGCTACGGTTCATAATTCAGATTTTTTTCAGATTAGAAAATTTGACAATCAGCATACATGCTCAACAGAAGCACGATTTCCGCATCACAAGAAAGAAAGTGCACGAGTTATAGGGGAACACATACAAGAGAAATTCCGTGATCACCGTTTATACAAGCCCAAGGAAATTATACACGACATGCAAAGGGAGTTTGGCATCTCTTGTAACTACCACAAAGGGTACCGTGCTAGACATATTGCCTTAGAAGAGGTTCAAGGAACACCGGTTGAGTCTTACCGTATTTTGCCATCATACTTATACATGTTGAAGCAAGCAAATCCTGGGACTGTTACAGACCTCCACACAGATTCGTCTAACAGGTTCATGTATATGTTCTTTTGCTTAAAAGCTTGTATAGATGGTTTTCTATCTTCAATTAGACCGGTCATTGCTATTGACGGGACGTTTTTGAAAGGTCCTCATAGAGGGGTCTTATTTGTTGCTGTGTGTATGGATGGCAATGATCAAATATTTCCTCTAGCTTTTGGTGTTGGTGATTCGAAGACAAATGAAGCTTGGGAATGGTTTTTAACTAGGTTGCATAAAGCCGTTGGCGAAGTTGATGATTTGGTTATCATTTCCGACAGAAAAGGCAGTATCATTACCGGTGTAGAAAAAGTGTTCCCAAATTCATTCCATGGGGCATGTGCGGTACATTTAGAACGGAACATGGTTGGTCACTATGGTAGGAATAAGGCACTTAAACAGTACTTCGAACGGGCAGTCAGGGTGTATCGGGAAAGTCAATTCTTGCAACATATGGAACAACTGAAATATATTAATTCCGAAGCAGCTCAGTATGTCACGGATGCCGGGATTGAGCGTTGGGCTCGAGCATACAGTCCAAGAAAAAGGTACAAGTTAATGTCAACCAACATTGCAGAGGCCATGAATAATGCAATTAAAGAATGCAAGGAATTGCCTATTACTAGAGTGATTGATTACATCAGAGGGGTTCTTCAGTCTTGGTTCCATGATCGACGCACAGCTGCACTTAAACTTACAACTCAGTTGACAACAGCCGCGGATGTAGCCATCGGTGTCAAGGATGAGAAAGCACGATATATGCGGATCTACCCCATCACATTTTACACGTTCCTTGTTAAAGATGGGAATTTAGATGGAAATGTGGATTTGACAGCAAAAACCTGTACCTGTAAAGAATTTGATGTTGACCAACTTCCATGTGCACATGCATTAGCTTGCATTAGGTTACGGGGATTTTCATTTGTTGATTATTGTTCTCCTTATTACTCTAGTGTGTTCTTGGTTACAGCATACAGTGGGGAAATACATCCCGTTGGACAACCCAGTGAATGGTTGGTTCCTGAGGATATTGCATCAAAAATTGTTCACCCACCAGTAGGTCGTCGTGGTCCTGGAAGACCTAAAAAGAATCGCACTCCCTCATTTGGTGAGGAAGTAACTCAAAAGAGATGCACCACTTGTCATCGTGTTGGTCACAATAGTCATACATGCACCTATCCGAAGTCAAGTAGACCATCAAGTGGTATGGGAAGTACTAGTGAAATTGGCGAGGCAAGCGGAACACATGATGTTGCATAACAAATGTATTTGAATTATCTTTTATTTTAACATGTGTTATGAACATGTATTATTATATTATCTTTTAACATGTGAACTTTTGTATATTTGTTATATCAAGTGTAGTATTGAAATGGTAATATTTACATGTATAAAGTGAACATTTAATGTGAACTTATTGTACTATATTATGGTTAGTAACGGGTAGTATTGAAATGGTAGTATTTACATGGCATATTTAAGATTTTGTACATAATTTACGAAATTTTGACAGGGTTTCATTTGAAATTTCAAAAAATCCATATCTTTTTTTGGTACCTGCAAATTTAACACTTCTAGTAACCACACAAGTCTCTACAACATTCACACAAATCACAGCCACAAGTCTCTACATCAAGTTGCACAACAAGTTGTATATACATATTGCATTAGGGTGATTACACATCAAGTATGATGTAAATTATACTTATACCGATCATTCATCATTTACATATTTAACTCTATCATTTACATAAGGTACTTCTTTTGAATTCTGGAATATTTCTGTTGCTATTTTAACTCTAAAGGGTTCTCCATCCTTTTCATCAAAGTTGAATTGTTTTCTTGCCCATCGGTACTCCAAGAATTTGAGTGTAAAAACCCCACAATCGGACCTATTTCAGTATAAACATTCATTATTAAAAACAATAATATAATATAAGACAAACTATAACCATCAAGAAATAAACATAGACATACTGATTTCCTTGACGTGGAACCCCTTTTTCGGGTCTTTCAACCGTAAATGACGAAGGATCGGTATAAATATCTGGCATCCCATGCACCAATAAAGATGGCAACATCTTTCTAAGACAAGTTGCCCACTTTAGTATTTGATCAACACTATATGCGTCAGGCATTGAGTCATATACTTTGATGACCCGCTCATTCAAGTCCACCTCTACCGCAACCCAATGATTTTTGTTCACATTCGCAGGAAACAAAATCTGAGAAATCAAGAAACAGTCGAATGAATGTGTACTAAAGATTAAATAACAACATATTAATCTGGAAATTACTTACAGTGTTGACTGTCTGCCAATGTTTCGAAGCATGCAAAGGTTCATGTCCAATAATGTAGTCTTTCATTGTGTTGTCCCATTGGTAGGTTTCATGCTTGAATTGTTTTTTACCCTTAGTTGCAATTCTCCACCTTCCTTCAATTTTAGTCTACAAAACATATAAGCTTAATTAGGTAAATGCGAAATAGAAATGAAAAACATTGTTGTCAAAAATATATAAACCTGTACCATAAATGTGTAATCCAATAACACAATGTTCTGCTTGTATAACTGATGATTGTAATAGGCACGCCGTCGCATTAAACGACAATATGTCTCTATATGCTGTCATGAAACAAATCTGTTACCAAAAAATGAATAAAGTAGAGTAAATATGTCTGCAATATACGGTGGTATTTTCTTACATCTCCCTCTAGCCACCCGTCTGAAGATATCAATCTTTCAAACCAAGCTGGCTTAGCTTCGAGCAAACCCGTGTTCATGCTACAGAGGTTGAACAATTAAAAACTTGTTAAAAGAAATCAAAGTAGGGATTACAATAATAATACATTATTTAACTGACCAAGTATTCTTGTTGTCACTTATCCATGCTTGCATTGAACGTACAATTTCATCATCCACCTTGCTATCACTTCCGAATTCGGGCAATTTCGGTTTTCGAGGCTTCTTCACTGTGGGATCAATAAATGGGCTCACGGTAACGGCAGACTGCTTACGATCTCTAGGTACTCTTATGGTCAGCTTCGGTGTTCTTGTCAACTCCTTAACATCTTCACTTGTCTCAGACACGACGACAAATTCAGGAGACTTAACACTATGGGGAACTGAAGGTTGATAGTCTTGGATGTAATCATCGTGGCTAAAATCTGTGGTATTTTCTTCATTTAACTGCATCAAATTTAAATCATATTTGTTAGAACCAATTACGTATTTTAGGAATTTACAAATGAAACTAACATGTACCTTTTCAGCCACTTTGTTCAAACATATAAGCTCCGTCAAGCGAAGGAATCCCATTCGCATCTCATCCATCACTGAATTTTGCATGGAAGTCATCTGATCTTGTATATCTTTTTGTTGTGCTTGCATAGCATTTTGTTGTGCTTGCATAGCATCCAACCTTTTGACAACATGCTCAAGTGTAATCGGTCCTTTGTTTTTTCCTCCGACTTCAACTTTTTTAAATGTTTTGGTTGGATGATCTCCTTCAATATCACCAACGTCATCTTGAACATCATCCTTAGCATCATCATCAACATTATCCTCAACATCATCCTCACCGACACAACCGTCAACATTAGGTGATAGATATTTCAGTTTATCTACACTTGTCCAATACGGCATCCTTATTTCTTCATCAGTAGGGCCAAGAGTTCTGTATATGGTTATCTGCATTTTTTTTTTCAAAATATATTATTACGGTATAATCCCTAAAAAATAACAAATCCAAATAATTTTAACTGAAACGACAATATTCAAAACTTACGTTTTTGAATTTAAATATGGTTTCCTGAATATCTGCATACGAAGGAGTTCCCGTGCATTGCCAATTCAAAATTCTGGGAGCGACATTGTTCACTCTAAAGGCGTGGCCAAGTGTGACCCATTTGGGTATTGCTTCGACCGCCCACACCTGAAAAAAAAGAAAAAATTGATAGTTAAGTTAGCATTTGGAAACATGCATGTTGTCTAAAATGAATTTTATTAAAGCTCATCAATTAACACGCATCACCTGAAAAGCCGTCAGAAACCCATAAACATTGTATCTCTCCACTTTTCTTCTAACTGGAACATCGACATTCTCCTCCAATTTATCATCACCACTGAACTTAATCTTGAATTTATCATCACGACCATGAAGACAAGTAGAAAGGGAGTTAAATGTCCTCGCGTATATGAATGAGCCCCATGGAAACTTATTAAAAGCCTCTAAGTCATCAACTAATTCTAATGCCCAATATAGAATGCTAGTTCTATCGTCCTTCCCAACCAACGTCATCTCCAACAAAAGTATTAATGCCAACTTCACAACATCATCATCACTAATTTTATTATTAGGACCCAAATTCTTAAACCAATCAACAATCATTTTAACCTTCACTTTACTACCTTGGAAATAGATTCGACGGAGTCTACTGTTTCTTCATTTGAAAAGCTCCGATGTGAATTCAGAGTATTCTGCAAAGGCTAGCCCACTAACCAAATAAAACTCCACTGGACTAAACCGTATCAACCCGTTGCCAACATGGTACCATAAAGAAGATGCATTATCATCGACATTCTTAAAATGACACTCCCTAAGCAAGATATGGTGGCAAAATTGCCCAGACAACACCATATCGCTCACATCCAAAAAATGACCGAAACATGTCGTTTTAAACAACTCAAGTTGTTTTGGTGTGAGATGCGACTTAATAAGCCTTATACTCTCCCAATTACAATGCCCACTAACTCGAGAAGGAAAACGGTCACATTCCTTAATCTTGAGGGATTCAAGTAATTTGTTCCCACTCATAATTATCAACCTAAAGAAATTTCATAATAAGCATGTTGTTAAAACAATTATTCTAAAAATGTATAATAATAAATATTACATCTGTGATTGAGATCTAACAATTTTTCTAATAATGTATAAAATCAATTTGCAGTTGTTTTCCTTGAAAATTAAAAGTAGATAAGCCAAAGAAGATATTGAGCTCAATCTGGCATCTCTCGTTTAAAAGTTGACAAGTGGTTTGCACAATGTCAAAGGATGTACAACATTTTACTATTTCTTAAAACATTCCTTCTAAGTCATTCCTTTTCAGCCAAAGACATTTCCTATTTCTTAAAACTTTCCTTTCTCCAAAATTTAATCTCAAACTTTGAAATAGATACAACCATTTTACTACTATTAAATAAGCCTTGTTGGTTTTACAGATTTATACTGGAATATTTTGTCAACAACATCACCATGTCACCCGTGAGATATTTGATATATCAATGACATAGCTTTAACTACTTTAAAGACCATGGGTAGAAGAATCATAACCCACCAATCCATATGCCTTTTCAGGAGACCAATTTCTGAGTGGGGTGCACAGACCACCAATCAGTTGGTTGAGTTCATAAATCATATTATCACAAATGACTTTGTAGTTTATGTTTTTGACCATCTTTTAAGACAAAAACCCAAATGCAAACATATCGTTAATAAAATAATGAATTAGGGCATTGCTTTCTATTTATGCAAACATATATAAATTATATACATATCTGTAAAACAGGGCAAGAACATAGAGAACAAAACAAAGCCAAGACAAACTCTAACGGACAGAGCAACCATAGCAGGCCAAAAACGCACAACAACAGAAGACAAACAAACACCACGCCCAGGAAAACACAAAACAGGGCAGGAACAGAAAAAACAACACTAAATTCACATCCAGTGCAGAATATATACAATGAATTGGCAGAAATTGTTGATTTCCCATAACTAAAGAACATTTGATTTCCCACAAAATAACAACAGTAAAGCATTAGCAGTAAATCGTTGATTTCCATATGTCAAATACGATTCCATAACCAAAAAACCTTCAAATTAGAACAGAAACAAAGAAAATGACACATGCGACAAAATTACCTAAAAAGTTATGGATCGGAGCTTGACTGACTCGGTCCCCAGCTCTGGGTTGACTGAGTTCGAGTGTGTGGTTCAAACGAAAAGCTTGCCTGACTCAGTCCCTTTCTATGGTGGCTGGTGTCAAGACGATCTGGAAATGATGGCGATGGTGGCTGGTGTCGCGACGAGCTTGCTGCTCGACCGGAATTGATGTCGACCGTGGCTGGTGTCGCGACGAGCTGGAATGACGCCGTCGATCGACTAGCTGGAATGTCGCCGCCGATCTCGCTTAGAAGAAGTTGTCGTTCGACCGTGGCTGGTGTCCCGACGAGCTGGAAATGACGCCGACGGTGGCTGGTGTCGCGACGAAGACCTTGCAGCTCGACCGGAATTGATGTCGGGCGAGGGTGGCTCGATCGGGATGGCTGGACAGATGGGTATTGACGTCGGGAGAGGGTGGTTCGATCGGGATGGTGGGTTTTGTCGGGATAGGTGGCCAGCTGAAACTGAATTGGGGATTTAGGGCATATCTAGTCAATTGTAAGAAAGGGTAGGACAGTAATTTCAGGGTATATTTGCAATTAATTTGGATCTTAGGGTAGATTTGCAATTCAGTCCCTAAAATAGGGCAATTTTGCTAAAAACCCTAAAAAAAAATTAAATTAGAGTGTGAATAGATAATTTGTGGATTTTAAGGAGAAACTCTCTTAGTTGATAGAGGTTCTAATGTATTTTAATCAATTTGGGCCATTTTAATCTTCTTGGACCAGTTTTGACCAAACAAAAATATGAGCTTTACCAAAAAATCTTCATCAGCTCAAGGTTATTTTGCCTCCCATTCACCTCTCTTAAGTTCTTTGTATTTGGTTCAGCAGGAAAAAAAAAACAATAATAAAAAAACTCATCCCCCAGTTCCCACTGTCTTGATACAAATATATTAGTAAAATATTTGATACATAATTATTTTATACAAGATTTAATCATACAAAATAACAAACACAACACCATACAAAATAATCGGAGAATTATTAAATATGAGAACATATTGAGGAGAGGACAGTGAGAATAGAGTAGAGTAGCGGGATAGGATACAACGAGCAGAGGAGAGGAAGTTGGAGACCAGACCAGCAAGACACGAGCGAGCACATCAGAGGAGAGGAGAGATAAACAGCACAACATAGTGCCTGTGAGATCGACATGAGCGGAGACTGAGCGACGGGAGATGCGGCGGAGGAACGGCAAGTTGGAGATGGGATATGCGGCTAGCATGAGAAAGTGAGAGTTTAGAGAGAAATCTTAGGGTTTGGATGTTGGACAGATTTGTCTAGGCTGATGAAATGATGAATGAAAACAAAATTAGGGTTTAATATATTTATATAAAATTAGAGCAGCATCATATTTTTTTTTTCTTTTGTTGGATTGTCAGTTCGGTTTTCGGTTTGACATGTCGAACTGGAAACTGAACCAAAATTATCGGTTTTTGAAAAATCAAACCGAAAAGAACTGGTCGAAGGTAGAAAAGCGATAAAAAACCGATTGGACCGATTCGGTTTGGTTTATTTGTTTTTTTCCACCCCTACTTATTTTATCATATTAGTGCAACATTGAATATTTAATTTCATTATTCATAAGGAAAAAAAAAAAAAATCAAAGCTAGCCATTATAAACATTAGATAATTGTGCGTCATTGATTATGTAATCTTATTATTTATCCATTCATTTCCTCTAAATCTAAAGGTGGTCATATTAACAAGATGAGGTTGGTTTGGAGGTAAACCCCTCACACCTGCACTACGAGGTTGTGGGTTTAAGTACCCCCTCCCCAAAAAACCTTGAATTAATGTAATATATATATATTTTTTAAAATAAAATAAAATAAAATAAAGGTCATATCATTTAATTATGGGCAAATTTCTTAAACACCCTGACATTAGATCTAATTGCATGTATATGCAACTTTTGCTTAAAATTACATTAACATACCTAGCATTAGTGTTCAACCGTTAAAGTTAATTGTTGGCTTTCTTTACTTTTCATTGTAAAAGGTCCAAAATGCCCATCTTGTATATTTTATTATTTATTTTACTATTTTAAATTAAAAAAAAAAAATCCATTTTCTCTCATTTCATCTTTTTCTTCCATTAGGAAACAAACCCACATTCTTCAATCAAATTGCACAACAAAAATAAAAGTAATATACACATCTTCATCAATCCATATCCAAACACACCTCTTTTGAATCTTTAATCAAATTCCATACCCAAAAAAACATGAAAATGGCAGAGTAGATCTACTCCATGAAAAATATATTAGCACGAAAAACAACTAGAAAATTGCATTTGTGATTTATAGGGTTAATTGTAATAACATACCCTAACGTTTCACAATACCACATTTTATTGAACTTTTCCTTTAATTACATGAAGTTACATTTGACTAACCGTTGATAAAGGGGAATTATCAATTTAGTCCCTAACTTTTGGGGAAATATCAATTTTTTAAACGTGTTTGTTTTTTTAGGACACATGATCCCTTACTTTTCAAAAATGTATCAAATAGATCATTCTGTTAGTCCAACTTAACGATTCCCGGGTATTTTTATCTTTAAACATAAAACATGCCACATGTCAATAAAATAAAAATATTTTATTTATCACAAAACGAAATTAATATAAAATTGTAAACTAAAAAAGTATAAAAAAAAATACATAAAAAACATATATATTTTTAAAAAATATCTTCAATGGTCCATCGTTGTGATGGACGATTGGAGATTAAGAGAATTTATAATAATAATAAAAAAAACTGGACGAGATCCAACCATCCATCTTCATATATGGACAGTAGAGATTCAATCTGGATCTCCACTGATCCAGATCTTCTTCGATGAAGATCGATCCATCGAAGCCCATTCGATTGAGTTCGATCTCTATCATAGGAGACCTATATCTATTTCGATGATGACTCCATCGACCACAATGGAGTTCAATCTCCATTGAATGAGACCCAAATCTCCTTCGTTAGAGACAGATCAATCTCTACCTAAGCTCTTTCGATGGTGATGACTCCATCTCTATTACTTAAGTCCAATGGAGATGATTCCATCTCTGTCGCTCAAGTACATCTTGAGCAATAGAGATGCTTGGATATCCATTAAAGGAGATAAGGAGATTTGAAGGTAGAGATCTAGATTTTGTATCTCCACCGTCCATCTAGATCGCTGCCCTAATCGAGACTTATAACTGAGACTTATTGCTGAGACTTATTTCAAGATTTTTTTTTAAACGAAGGTCGTTTCGACGACTTTTAATAGAGGCGACCGTTTCGACGACCTCTATTGGAAGTTGTTTTGATCTCTATTGGAGGTTTGTTCGACCTTCATTGATGAATTAATGGATGTCTTTGAAAAAAATAGAGAGAGAGAGAGAGAGAAAGAGAGAGAGATTTACAAAGTAAAAAGAAAAGTAAAATAATTGGTGCTATTAGGGGCAATTTTGGCAGATTCCATTAATTGGTGCTATTTCTATAAAACTTATTAACTATGTGACTTTTCTACCAATGGCCTTAGAAAGAGTGCCATAAAAAAAAAAAAAAGCCATTAAAAAAAAAACCTCTTTTAGTCTCTAAAAAGCTATACCAAACACACACTAAAACTAGTATAGCAATGATTTCTCTAATTTAGCTAGCGAAGACATTATAGCAATTTATGGATGCGAGTCTTGTGAAACATCTTGATTTCCAAAGGACCATGTCTATGGTTTCAACAAGTGCTTTATTTGATTCCACTAGTGGCTGCAATGAGCAATTAACAATCAGATTCATCAATAAGACAATAATATACGTTATTATCTTATCGGTTAATTGCAGTAGCTTCTCATTAAATGATGATGCCCTCGTTGGCTGTCAACCATCGATTTCCATCACATACATTTAACATTTGATGAGGGTTTGGGCAAAAAAAAAAAGTCTAAAATACCCGTAGGACTAGAACTGAGTTAATAATTTATGGTTTAGTAGCACCAAAGTATAGTAACCGACAAAAATACCATTGACTTCACTTTTCCTTCTTCTTTCTCTTTCTCTTTCTCTTTCTCTTTCTCTCAAGAAAAACAACTTTTTTCCTTCATTTTTTCTCAAGAAAAAGGAAGAATCTCTCAAGAAAGTTGAAGAGGAATTGTGATTTTATCTTTTTTTTTAAAATTATTTATTTATTTATTATTTATTTTTTATAAGTGTTTGAGACGAAAAAAAGGAATCGATGAGAAGAGTGAATAAAAAAAAGTGCGAAAAAACATAAATCAGAAGAAAACAATCTAAAAAAATTTCAAGAAAATAAGTTTTAGATTCAAGAGAAAGTGTTGGATTCAAGGAAATAAGTCTCCGAGACTTTTTTCAATCTTTCTGAGACTTATTTTGGTATTTACGAGTCTTATTTTGGTGTTTTTGAGACTTATTACTGCTAATCTAATTTGTTTAAAAAAAAAAATTGGGGAAAATAAGTCTCGGTTGCTTTACTCGAGACTTATTATCACTCAATTTTTTTTTTTTTTAACATCTTCTTCATCGACCTCCATCGGTGGTCTGTTCGACACTTCGACCTCTATTGTAGGTTCTGTTCTACCTCCATCAATGGAGGTTTTTGGAAAAAAAAAAAAATCACATAAGAGGATAAAAGAAAAAATAGAGGTATTTTTGTTCTTTGGTGTCATTTGAGATCAAACCTTTGAGTTTGCTTATCACCAGAGGTAGCCATCATTTGTGAAACCTTGTTTCTAGCGGCTCCCAATGAACTTTTTGACCCTAGCCAAACACACCTATGAATTCAGAAACGTACAGTTCAACAAAAACAAGGTTGCTTAGGAAACTATTCATGCATGCATGTATAAATCTTAACAAATTTAATTTACAAATCCATCTTCAAATTTTTTATTTTCTCACCTACCCAATTCACATTCACTAGATACAATCGTTTATTTCAATTACAAGATTATGCATATTGACGCAGGGAGAAATAATAAAGGAATAAGATCAACGTCTATATTCCAAGATAATCTGGAATCCAAAAGAAAAGAGAAAAATTCTTAACAGAAAATATGAATTCTATTAGATAAAAAGTTGCCATTGCCTTTCAGCTTACAAGCCTATTTAAAATAAACGAAACTCTAATCTTTATCTAGCAAGGAAACAAGCCAAATTTAGGAAAAATTACCAAAAGGAGCAAAATTGAGATAATAGAGGAAACAAATAATACCGACGTCCTAAATCAAGATAGAATTGGCGGTAGATGATTCTGACTTTTAAAACTCAAATTATTACCAAAACAAAAGTTTCTTAAAATAGCAAAAACGGCAATTACAGGGCTTAAACGATAGAATTTGACCGAAAAAAGGATGTGCCTCACCGCCAAAGGCGGTGACTCATTAATTAATCGTTGTTTCACTTCAACCGTGAAAGTTTCACATCATTTCGACTTCATTGCCAAAATCATTTATGCTTGAATTTCCATCGGTCCATCAAAGCTATAAAGGACTCCGCCACCTATTCTACATAACATGTTCTTTGATTGAATTGCTTGATTGATGGGTGTAGCCTCCACTTCCTACTGTCTTTCATATAGAGGAGGAAGACCTTGCGTTGAATTACAATTAGGGAGAAGAAAAGAAGGATCCACTGGAAATGAATGGGAAGACTGGAGTAGTATCTTCATTAGCCAATCCGGCAAAGTATGGTTCTGGTAGCGAAAGCACCACCCCAATGGCTTGTTTTTTCGTTTCCGCTATAATAGCATTAGATTAATCAGAAGGGGAGAAAGCGAAGATTTAAGTATGGGATCATCGCTTACTTCATCCAATCCATCAGTGGTTGAATGAGGTTTTGCAAATGATACCCATGGATGCTCTACTATCGGATATTGTACATTTTTGGGGGGTCAAGGTGGAAAAGTAAAAAGCAAAGTGTAGACCAGTAACATCCCCGCTTCCTCTTCCGTTGGTCGAGTTAGTCTAATGCTATCCGCGCTCCAGCCTTAGGCGATTAATAGAAAACTCCAGAGTAGCTTTTTCGCAGGTCGAAGCAAGAAATACACTTGGAATATCTTTCTATTTACTTTTCTATGTCAGATATATGTTAGAGACAAAAAGAGAATTTCCCATTTTTAAATTCAATACAATATTAAATGAAATAATAAGAGATTGTAAATGAAAGTTTCTTTCTCACATCCACTTTCCTCACATTGTCGGAACAAAAAGATCGTATGCATTGATATTAAAATATTTGATACATGAAGCCATGATCTGATTTCTATATATATAAATCTTATATAGATAGAAATCCCAGGTAAAGAGGTGAGCAACAAAAAAGGGCCTGGTCAACCAGGCAAGACGGAAGAACTTCCTATATGACAGGATCGGCAAGCCAAGAAAAGCGAGCTTGGATTGGATTTTAGATGAACAGAAAAGCAAGCCAGTAGAGGTGCAAGTTCTTGCTCCAGTAGTGGGATAGGCGTGGGAGGTTCCCTAACTTGGTTTCGAAAAGCCAACGCCCAAAGGTGCTCTATTGGAGGAAAGAAAAAGCTTCATAATTATGATGAATTGAGATAATGATATTTGCAATCTAGGACTTCAGTGTATCCATTTAGGATGCGTGTTTTCAATATGTTGGTTGGACGATCTTTATGCAAGTTCTTTTCACCTTAAACCTTGGTTTTTTTTTTATTATTATTTTTTAATTTTTTTTTAATTTTTATAAAAAACCTTAAACTTGAAATTATCAAAACATCTGTTTTACAGGGGATTGGATGATTCAAAAATTTCGTGTAAAACCAATAATAATAAATTTTTTGGAAAAAAAAAAAAAGGTTTCACGTTTTTTTTTCAAGGTTTCATGTTTTTAACTTGTTTCTTCAATGTTTCATGTTTCTCGTAAATTGCAGGGGAATTTTCATAAGTGGAAATGGTGCGAAATGTCACCTTTTCAAACTCATTTGGTGATATTGTCAGTGGTTTAATAAGTTAAGTTTAAAAGGCACATATTATGGTGAACTACCAAAATTGCCCTTAGATAATCAGTTATGTTATTCTCTTTGTACTTTTATTTCTCCACACTTCCAAAAAAAACGACTCTCTCTCTCTGATTTTTTTCTTTCTCTCTCTCTCTCTCTCTCTCTCTCTCTCTATCTACAAATAAAAGTTAAAGATTTGTGGTTTCCTCGAGTTTCATCTTCAACTTATAAAATAAGGTAATATTTCTTGAACTTTCTTCTTATAATTTGTTCACATTTTGTAAACCAGCCATTGTGAGAATTTTTAGATCTCCGAGCCTTTTCATGTGTTACCCGAGCCTTTTCATCTGTTCACTATCCAAGCATTTTCATGTGTTTCCCGTGCCTTTTCATGTGTTCACTATCCGAGCCTTTTCATGTGTTTCCCGTGCCTTTTCATGTGATTCCCGTGCCTTTTCATGTGTTTCCCGTGCCTTTTCATGTGTTCACTATCCGAGCCTTTTCATGTGTTTCCCGTGCCTTTTCATGTGTTTCCCGTGCCTTTTCATGTGTTCACTATCCGAGCCTTTTTATGTGTTTCCCGTGCCTTTTCATTCACTATTCGAGCCTTTCGAAGAATTTTCGAGCTTTTTTATGTCTTTCCCGAGCCTTTTCATTCACTATTCGAGCCTTTTGAAGAATTTTTCGAGCCTTTCGAAGAAATTTTTGAGCATTTTCATGTGATTTAATCGAGCCTTTTAAAGAATTCTATAAGCCTTTTCATGTCTTCTCTGAGACTTTTCAATATCCTTACCATAGCCTTTGTAAATGTAATATTTGAAAAAAGTTTGTAGTCCTGAATTTTCATTAATGCTTTGTGATGATTAATTTGACAGCATCATGAATCGGGTTAGAATAGTAATATCTTACAACGGTCGATGGGAGCAGTTACCCGACGGAAGTCAAAAGTTTGTTGGATCGAATAACCAGGAAATGTATGTGTCAAAGGATATGACTTACGAAGAATTGGTGGCGATCGTGCATACCATTGTGAATTATGATGTAAACAAATTCAATATTGATCTGTCATCAATATCAATTGTTCCTGGCAGTACATGTCGCACATTTATAAGAAATGACAACGATGTGCAGTTTATGCTAGGGGAAGATCGAGTTATCCCTCAAGTATGTGTCAGTGTAACTGAGAGGACAGCTGGAGATGTGATCGGGAATGATATTCCTCCTCTTGAAAATACCCAACAATTAGGATCCTTTAGCGGTAGCAACCAAGTGTTCACCCAAAGAAGTGCCACCGAAGGTGGGGGAAACATGTGTGGTGTCCCACCGGTAGCGGTCGACCATGAAGATTTAGTTGAACCTCAATTTGGCGATGTGTTTGGTTGTCAAAATGAGCAGTACAATGAGCAAAACAATTACCCGAACCCTGAGGTGGATAATGAGGCAAATAATGAACAGGTTAATGATCGGGTTGATGATCTACAAAATGTGGATGAAGACCCTGCACAAATTGAAACACGAGGTAGACATGTACAAGGAGTTAGTTGCACTCCACTTGATATGCCTGGGCCTTCCGAGGTCCGGTATAATGTAACAGCATCTGCAACGTGGGTTATTCCCGGAGCAGATTCATACTCGTTTGGTATTGATACAACTAGCACCTTGGCAACGCCAGAACCTAGAACCATGATTTATAAAGGTCAATTTTTTCCGAGTAAAAAGGATTTGAAGAGGCTAGTTGGCCATTTTGCAATGCATCATAACTTTGAATGGAAGGTGAAAAGGTCCAATAAGACAACTTTACATCTGGTTTGCATCATTGACGACTGTACATGGAAATTAAGAGTGGTGAGGAGAGATGAAGGGACATACTTTCAAGTGAGAAGTTTTGTCAACGAACACAGTTGTCCCTTGGAGGAGATTCACCGTCGCCACCGACAAGCTAGTGCAGTCATAATCGGATAAGTCGTTACACCTAGACTTCAACAACATGATGGTCGTCTCATGCGTCCCAAGGACGTCATCGCCGATATGAAAAAAATGTATGACATACAAATCATGTACAGTAAGGCACACGATGCCCTTCAATATGCATTATCATTGACCTACGGAACGCATGAAGAAGCTTTCCAACTCTTGCCATCTTTTGCATACGTTCTGTAACAGCAAAATCCTGGCACAATCACCGACTTACAATGCACTGACGATGATAAATTCCTCTACTTTTTCATGTCATTAGGGTCCTCAATTAGAGGTTTTCGGAGGTGTATACGTCCTGTGATTGCAGTTGATGGTACCCATTTGAAGGGAAGATTCGGCGGTACAATGTTTGTGGCAACTGCACAAGATGGAAACGAACAGGTGTATCCAATTGCTTTTGGGTATGGTGACTCAGAAAATAATCTTTCATGGGAGTGGTTTTTGGAATGCTTGAGGGGTGCCCTTGGTAATATAGATGATCTGGTTTTCATTTCCGATCGTCATCCAAGCATTGAAGCAGGGATATCTAAAGTGTTCCCTTATGCAACCCATACCATATGTTGCTGGCATTTTGGGGAAAATATGAAGAAGCGATTCCATAGAAAGGATGTTGCTGACATAATGAATGATGCAGCTAGGTCGTACAGTGAATTAAAGTATAATCGTCACATGGAGGAGTTACGTAAGCTGCACAAGGCTGCATTCGATTATGCTATTGCTGCCGGTCCTCACAAATGGTCTCGCGTACACTGTCCCCAAAGAAGGTACAGGGTGATGACCACAAATGTTGCAGAGTGCATAAACTCATGCCTAAAATTCGCACGGCAACTGCCATTGATGACGCTGGCAGAGTTCATTAGGAATATGCTACAAAAGTGGTTTCACGATTGTCATGCAGCTGCACGGTCCATGCGTCATCGATTGACCGACGCAGCACATCTTGTGATCCTGAAACGGGTCGAGAAGTGCGGTTTTATGACCGTAAATCCAGTTGACTGGAACATATTCTCCGTCAGACACAAGGGAAAACAGTGGACGGTTGACTTAGCCCGCAAGACTTGCATATGCAACAAATTCCAAATGGACTTTTTTCCATGTTCACATGCACTCGCAGCGGCAAGGTACTTGACAAGTTACAGTTAACACATTATATTACCCAAACGTGAATCTCATTATTTTCATTGTTGTAGGGAGTGAAACTTGGATTTCACATCTCTGTGTGCAGACTACTACAAAAGGGAGACACTTATTGATGCATACTCGGTTCTTATTATGCCTGTTGGCCATCCTTCTTCATGGGTTGTGCCATCTGACATCGCAGCGCGGGTGGTTTTAAATCCAAAGACAAAGAGACAATCAGGTCGGCCGATGGAGGGTCGACATGCCTCGTCTTCAGAGAGGACAACCACACAATCGTATAGAAGATGTGGACAACCTGGACATAATAACATGAGGTGTTCCAACCCGCCTATGGTTAATGAAGGTCCCAGTAGAATTGTCCCCGAGGGATATCGTCGCAAGTGCAGCATCTGTCATTCAATTGGACACAACAAACAAACGTGCCCTCATAAGGAAGGCAATCAAACATAACAAGGCAGTACAAGATGAAGACGAATTGCCACCAGAAGCACCTTGAGGAACATGTCTCTAAGTTGATGTCTTCAAACATCGTTCAGACTTTGGGAACCATGCTCGATACAGTTATGTTGTTTAAATTGTTAAGCTTTAGTTGTTCATTTTCATTGTATTATTTAAATCGTGTTGCAACGCACTAAATTGTTCACGCGCGGGTTGGAAAGTGAAAAAAATTAATTAATTAATGAAAATAATACATGAATCTGTTATGTACATCAATTACAACTCAGGGAACAACCCATATATAAATCATCTATACAATAGTGTTGTGAAGCGAGTTACAATAAACCTCCACAGCCATCTTCTCCCGGATGGTGCCCATATCCTCTTCTTTCCAATCGAACTCCTTCTTGTTTGCCAACAAGTACTCTGCCAATCTCAAAGTATGGGCACCACAGTTACCGCTGCAAATCACCATATGAACAACCATTAGAATGGAATTTAATTAAAACCAAGTGAGGTATAATAAAATGTTGAAACAGTCATACCCCTGATGCTGTTGGGGCACCCTACGGGATCCGTCCATGATGCTCATCCGGAAGGCCTTATTCGATAAACTGTATGTCACATCATCCTTCATTCGGTTTGAGTGAAACTCGACTTGATGCAACATTGAGGGTATAAACCAACGTAGGCACGCAACCTGCTTATTCCTGTACTCCCATGTGACCTTCTGTCTGAACGGGTCTAACAGGTAGATCTTCCCTTGGGTGAGGTCGACGCTGGCCAGTACCCAATGGTTGCGTCCAAGGTTGCAAGGTATCATAACCTGTTAGTGTTTCAACATAGTGTTATGTGCCTGAAATCTAAACATAGTATTAAACACATTGAAACCTTGTAATTTAAACACTCACCCAATCAACACCGTGCCATGACCGGTTTCTTGACGGGAGTAATCCTCGGACCGTCTTCAGGTCATCATCGTGCCATTTGTGTTTCAGCATAGACCACTCCTTAGGGGGTGCAGCCACCCCACTGCCGAACATCCGCTCCCACTGAATATCTAACCATGACTGTATATAGAAAATTAACCACAATGTTAGGTAATAGATCTAGTAAACACATCAATTAAAAAATGAAAATCGTACTGTACAAGAACTTACATAGAACTGGGAATCCAGTACGTTAACCCTCTGAGCGTAGACAGTAGGGTATGCTCGTTGACGTTTCCGTAAAATCAACAAGTACGCATCGATGTGCTGACAATGTAAACATTTTATATTGTTAGGATTCTACCATTACTGATAAAAACTTATACAAACAGTTAAAGTAAGGAACGTACCGTATCCTCCAACTCCATGAAGTTGGTTTGGAACCGTTGGAACCAAGTGACACCAACTGGTATATGTATATCCACATCACGTCTGTATAATTGCTGAAGAAGTTAGATGACCAAGTAATATTAATTAAAAGATTGTGTAATGAACGATTATACGTACAATTCCCCCGTGGTGTTCCTCTTGTAGGCTTGGTACGCAGTAACGTGGTCAAGATCTAACAAATCATAGGGCTTGAATGCATGCACTGATGACGCTGGCTGGTCCTTGGCTTCTTCGGCCTACATGGGTCAGTGTATGGGCTCATCAGCTGCCAACCTGGCCTGCGAACCCGCAACTGACGCTGAATCTGGGGCGGACTACAGGCTCCAGAACTAGACTCCACCGGAGGTGTGCGCAGTGAGGAGGATCTCTGCCTCTGTGGACTACTGTGAAGAGGGCTGCGCTGTGAGGACGACCTGTGCCGCCGTGTATCTCTATGAGGAGGGCTGTGATGTGAGGAGGATATCTCCCGTCGTGTATCTCTCCGAGAAGGGCTGCGCTCTGAAGAGGATCTATCCCTCCGTGTATCGCTCTCTCTCCCTGTATCGCGCTGATGAGTGGGGGAGTTGCGCCTGGATCGCTTCAAGGGTCGCACTGCGCTGGGATCTATTGGAGGTGGTGTGCGCTGTGAGGATGAACCATGTGCCAGGTCATGTGGAAGAACATGTGGCACAGATCCACCAGGTAGCTCCCGTACTAGAAGTCCTATCTCTGTACCAGCACTGTCGTCGGGTAAAACTAGAGGAGGCACCTGTTCTAATAGTGATATCTCTGTACCACCGGGAACCTCTGTTCGTTCTGTCATAACATGACCCGGGTGATCAGATACTGTGTCTGCAGTATGTGCCTCCGTAGTAGGTGCCTGCTCATGTGTGATCTGTGGGTCTATCCCATGCTGATGTGTACCTGTCCTGCCTGTGGGACTAAAGTCTCCGTGATGGTCATCGAATGGTGGACCATCCATACGGGACTGCGATGTCTGACCTTGACCCTGACCCTGACCCTGACCCTGAAGCGCCCGGATCATATCCAACAACTCCTGATGCTGCTGATCTCGCTTCTCATCACTCTTTCGGATAGCCTCCATCACATCAACCCGTAGAGATTGGACAGCATCCATCACTTCAGCGAATTTACCATCCCAGCCCTGAAACGATTTGAAGTTTTGTCAGCACTTAAACTGTTCACTCAATTGAAATTAAATAATGTGGTTCTAATATCTTTTACATACATGTGGATACCCGCCAACGCCTCCTCGGGAATCACCTCCATGTCGAGACTGTCTGGGCATAGTGAATCGTACCCGTCTATGCCTTTCAGGATTCTCATCGCGACCCTCCAAAACTGAATCACCCCTAAGTCGAGGCTGTCTGGGCAAAGTGAAACGTACCGGCTGATGCCTCACGGGACTCCGACTCCCACCCTCCTGGTCTGAACCCTCTGTATCATTGGCTCCGGAATATGCACCATCCCTATCACTGGGACCGGAATAAGGACCCTCCCTGTCACTAGGTCCTGAATACGCACCATCTGTATCACTAGGTCCGGAATACGCACCCTCCATATCAATGGGTCCAGCACTCCTACGTCGTTCGTGCTCAGGGACGTGACTAGGTATATCAGAAACATCGGTATCATACAGACTGCCTCCCAGGTATATGCCTTCGTAGTAAGGTTGAGCCATCTCAACACTCGTTGGCACCAATTCACGCCGCGCAAACATCTGAAATCGGAGTTAGATCATTGTAATTGTATACATACTAAAAACTATGAAAATTAACAACAACAATACTTACCCTTTCAGTGAAAATGCCATCCAGTTTTCTCCCCCACGGTCGCTGACTCAACTCCCATTTCAGAATACGTGGGGGTGGTAGCTCCGAGATTACCCTACGGATCCCATATTTTTTATTCCCAAGCTCTGGGATAACCTCAAAAGCAAATATCTGTATAATATATAAGTACGATAAGAAGTAAATACATTAGTCATATAAAAAAAAAAAACTATAATTAAAATACAGATTCAAATTTTAAATTCTCACCAATAGTGCGTGTGGTAGTCCATATATGTTGTACGTCTCAGTCGTGTGTACGTCAGCACCCCTTTCTTGCTGTCGTTGTTCAAACCGCTCCCGTCGACCATCCAACGCATGCTTGAAACAATAAATTGACCGCCTATACACGTGTGCGCCCCACGGGAACGCATCAAAAGCGTCCAAGTCCTCCACTAGCCTCCACTAGCCTACTGCCATACTGTTTATCTCGCTCGTCTAGCATAGCATACAATAAGCATAGCTTTACCGCATCGTACTGCTCCACAAAAATACCAATCCGCAGCACTGCTCTCAACTCTTCAAACTCGATGTCTCTACCTTGGAAGTACCGCTCGTGTATTCAATTCTCTACCATATCATACCTTGCCGTGTCGGTAATGACTCCGAACTTCAACCCAGTGATTAGACAAAACTCAACCTTCGAGAACCGGACTGAATGCTTACCTAACAAAAATCTCATCTCATCTCATCTCATCTTCCGGCCCATCGTGATGCAATTCGCGCAAAAGCAGCCGATGGACAATCCCAGCCGAAAAATGAATCTCATGATGCATCATTAGAAAATGACCAAAACACGACTCAGTATACCGACGCCGGTCTTCAATTCTCAGATGTTCAGGTACACTATTAAGTGCGTTGTCGATATCAACCAGGTCATGGAAATGGTCATGCCGTATAATTTTTCCCTTGAACCATTCTCTTACTGGGGTTTTATGCGACTCCTTTAGCTGATTCCTCATCTGCATTCACAGAAAAAAAATCATATGAGTTCATGAAAAGGCTCGAACAAAAAGGCTCGGGCAGTGTATGAAAATGCTCGGGTAATGTATCAAAAGGCTCGAACACTTCAGTAAAAGGCTCGGGTAGTGTATCAAAAGGCTCGGGTAGTTTGTGAAAAGGCACGAACACTTCATTAAAAGGCTCGGGTAGTGTATCAAAAGGCTCGAACACTTCAGTAAAAGGCTCGGGTAGTGTATCAAAAGGCTCGGGTAGTTTGTGAAAAGGCACGAACACTTCATTAAAAGGCTCGGGTAGTGTATCAAAAGGCTCGAACACTTCAGTAAAAGGCTCGGGTAGTGTATCAAAAGGCTCGGGTAGTTTGTGAAAAGGCACGAACACTTCGTTAAAAGGCTCGGGTAGTGTATCAAAAGGCTCGGGTAGTTTGTGAAAAGGCACGAACACTTCATTAAAAGGCTCGGGTAACGTTTGAAAAGGCTCGGGTAACGTTTGAAAAGGCTCGAACAAAAAGGCTCGAATAACAGTTCAAAAAGACTCGATTAAGTTCAAAAAGGCTCGAAATAAAAGATTGAAAAAGGCTCGATAACAGAACAAAAAGGCACGATAACAGTCCAAAAAGGCACGATAACAGTCCAAAAAGGCACGATAACAGTACAAAAAAGCACGATAATAGTACAAAAAGGCTCGATAACAGTTACAAAAGGCACGATAACATTACAAAAAGGCTCGAAATCACTTCAAAAAGGCTCGATAACAGTTACAAAAGGCACGATAACAGTTCAAAAAGGCTCGAAATCACTTCAAAAAGGCTCGATAACAGTTACAAAAGGCACGATAACAGTACAAAAAGGCTCGAAATCACTTCAAAAAGGCTCGATAACAGTTAAAAAAGGCACGGTAACAGTACAAAAAGGCTCGAAATCACTTCAAAAAGGCTCGATAAAGATTCAAAAACACTCACTAACCTAGATCTTCATCGTCTTCAAAAGAAATTTTTTTCTTAAACTAAAACACTAACCTAATCTCATCAAACAAACATAATGAACAACAAATCAAATCAAACCTAATCTACATCAAATACACAAAACTTATCTAGAACAAAAATGCGTGAGAAACAAAAACTTACCGGTCTCGTTTTTCTTCGCCCTTCAGTTCTATTCGACATCGGTACTGTAGCGCCATCGCCGGTGGTTCTTCGTCAGATTTTGGTCCTCTGTAGCACTGTTGCGCCGTCGGGGTTTCTCTCTCTGGTTTTTTCTTTCAACGTTTCAAAACCAGACAAACCGACAAAAAAAGGGTAATTTTGTCTGGTCACATAAAATGGTGCCTTTTAAACTTAGATTAGTAACTTAGTGCCTGTTCCCCAAAAAGCGTCCCAAATGGTGACATTTAAATTTCGAGCTTATTTTCATAATTTTTGTTATGGATTTAATTTTTTTTTTATTTAAAAAAAAATATGGTTATTAACCTTTAGACTTTCGTATGTAATAAAAACAAATTTTACATATTTCATATGGTCATTTTTAACAATTCTCATTTTTTTCATATAGTAATTTTTTAAAGTTCAAAATTTAAATATTGTAATGAAATTTTGAGATGAGTATTTATATTTCTTTTTTAAGAAGGGTTGCTCTATTACCACACAAAAAAAAAAAAAATGTCACTTTAAAAATCTATTATTTTTTTTAAAAAATCTATTCCCAAATTATTTTTTAGAAAATCTGTTAAAATTAAAATAATTTATAACAAAGTTACTTTTATACGAAAAAATAAAACAAAAATCCATATTCTTCATCCTCATCAGCCCCAAGTGGCCCCCAACAGTGGAAAAATTCTTTATGGAATGCACATTAATTCTCTGCTGACTACATTTTTCTTAAGATATTTTTACTTTCTTACAACTCTCTCATAGCTTATAAAGTTGAATAAACATTGATTGAAACTTGATTCCCAAACGTACAACCTATGTAAATAAAACAACTAAAAAGATTACAAACAAATGGGTGTTTTAACATAGGAATAAGCCAACCTAAAATCGAGGTCCTCACAAATTTTCTAAAATATGTAAGCATAACATATAGTTTGCATCAAATTTTCATGAAAAAAAAACCAAAACACATCGCAATTGTTAAGTGATATGTCGTTATTTGTGTACATGTTTATGCAAAATACAAACAAAAAATTCCTAGGCATGGCATTTCTACTAGAATACAACCACAATCATTCTTTTATACCAATGAAAGAATTTTCGTATTCAATTGAGTTCTCCTCTGTTAACATACTTTGCTTAAAACCTAACTAATGGAATTGATCGAATGTGTGGTTTTGTGTCACTGGAATCGGAAAGCGATCACAAACTTGGAAAGATTTCTCTAATTACAAATGCAAGAATCCAATATGTGATGAAATGTTTCCTGCAAATATAACAAAAGAAAAAGCCCTACATTTTTCTAACTTAGAGAACCCAAATATAATCACAATCCCTCGAGGTGTTTATTTTCTTTGTTTCTATTTTCTGTAGTTTTTTTCTCCGTTTGTGTCTCTATTTTCATTGCAAAAACATACACATGCACTAGTTGAGATTCGGACAACTTGCAGTGACATGAATTAAAATCAATATATATTCAGATACTGTGCACGTATATCTTAAGATTATGTTGTTTTCAAGAGTTTTTCTAATGTCTTAAGCTTTTATTGTTTTCAAGAGTCTTAAGAGTATATTCAAAGAGATTTTTTATAATGTCTTAAGATTTCATTGTTTTCAAAAGTCTGAGAGAGTATATTGAAGGAGATTTTTATAATGTCTTAAGATTTCATTGTTCTCAAGAGTCTTAAGAGTATATTCAAAGATATTTTTATAATGTCTTAAGATTTCATTGTTTTCAAATGTCTAATGTGTTTGGTTTCATTTTAAAAAAAAAATTATATATATATTTTTTGTTTTTAAAACTAAAAAACAACTTTAAAGGTGTTTGGTTAATTGTTTTGTAAAACTGTATTTGAAAACAAAAAACAACTTTTTAAAAAGTTATAACTAAAAGGTTAAAAACAATTTTTTATTATTTTTCACCATTTTCAAAATAGTTTTTAAAAACAAACCACAGTCTTTCCCAACTTTTCCCTCAAAACAACTATTTTACCCATTTCAAAAATATTACCAAACACATTAATTTACATCATTTTCTGTTTTTGAAAACATTATTTTTAAAACATGATTTTTTTTTTAAAGTTTTCAAAAACAACACTTTAAAAACGAAACCAAACACGTCTAAGGGCATGTTCGGTAATGTTTTAATTTCTTGTTTTTTGTTTTATATATTTTCATTTGAAAATGAGAAATTGATTTTTATGTTTTTAGAAGTTGGAAATGTTGAAAATGCATTTGGTAGGAATAATTGAAAACAAAATTATGGAAAAAATTAAAAATAACTTTAATATTGTAATATGTATTTAGTCAAATTATTTTAAAAACACATTTTTTTTAATATGTTGTATGAATAAAAATAATATTATTTGTCATTAAATTATATATATTATTAACAAAAACAATTTACGAAAAAGCAAAATATTATTATATTTTAATTTTTAATAAATAATTTATTAATTAATAAACAAATTTATTTTACAAAAAAGTAAAATCATATATAAAAAAATCAAAAAGTAAAAAAGTAAGCATTAAATGTATAGATCCCACCAAAAATGGAAAGAAAAAATTATGGAAACATCCAATAGTTGTTCTCCAGTCGCCCAACTCCAGAGCTTTTAGGCTATGTATTATCTAAATGGAATGTATCATTCTCCGTGTTTTTAATATTTATAGCGTAAAAAATGATGCCGGATATGTTCTCTATGTTTTGGTTACTCGAAAAACGAAAAACGACACTCCAAAAATAATACCGAACGCCCCCTAAGAGTCGGTCAATTTATTATTTAAGTTAGGGTGAAATCCATTTTAGTCTTTCTAGTTTGATCTATTACATAAACTGGTCCTCCGGTTTTCAGCTTTATCCTGACAGGTCCCGCTAGTTTTTAAAAATACGTATTTCAGTCCCTGCCGTCCAATTCCGTTAGGGTTTCTTAGAATTCCATCAGATCAACAAGGGTAAGAGGGTAAAACAGCATTAGATTGATAAATACTAAATTAAATAATATTAAATTAAATAATAAATATTATTACATATTTATAGAAAAAAAAAATAACAAAAAACAAAAAAACAAAAAACGCATCAGATTCTTAAAAAAAAAAACAAACTCACCAAAACTCACCAAAACAACTCATCAGATGCTTTCTCTCTCTCTCTGCCGCCCTCTCTCTCTCTCTCTCTCTCTCTTCTTCTTCTTCATCTCCTTCATCTCTTTATCATCTTCAACACACCATAGTCGCCGCCGCCGCCGCCGCCCAAAATACCACACCCTAGCCCACCGAAACACCACCAAAATCCATAGAACCACCAGATGCGAAGGCTCACCGGAGTCAAGAGCAAGGAGATTCTGATCTGGGTTTGTATTTCCAAGATTTATAACGACGATCCTAATTCCGACAAGATTATGTTCGGGACTCTGATGGGTCTCTCTCGGACTTTTCCAATCTTTGCATTGAGCTTGAAGAGGCAAAGGACAAAAAGTGAATTATATCACATTTTTTTTAAAATCTTTGTATCTTTTTCTTGTGTTATTTAGGTTTTTGATATGTGTAATTTAAGAAAAGAAGAAAGATAGCAAGAATGAGAAGCTGAGAAGGGGATATTTGCATAATAATTCAATATATGAGAAATCCATTACAATCTGGATGACTATTTATAGCCAAACCATCAAATGAGCAATCAACTGATACAACAAAATGGAAATAATGGGTAGAAATAACAGGTGCATGATTCTCACACACATTCTGCATAACAAATAAACAGGCAGTAAAAACAGGGCACTAAGCCCACTTCTTATTTGTACAACTTAAACAAATAACTAACTATGACATGGTCAACCATATGAGCCACCTATCCCACACACTTACTTCACTGAGGCCTGCTTGGTACGTGGGGTGTAAGGTGGTGTATGATGCACATATCAGTTTTTCAATAATTTAACATGTTTTGTGCGTTCAATTTTATGATTACGGATTACCAGTTGTCTGTTAATTACTTTATATTTTCGATTTTTTTTTCTTCATCTATCTCTTCATCGCATCTGCATTTGAAAGAGATAATGGGGTTTGGTTATTTCTGGGTTTTTGATGACTATGAGGTTTTTGAGTTTGGTGATTTCTGGGTTTGGATCGATTTCAGAGTTTCTAAGTTTGGTTATTTTTGGGTTTTGGTAACAAGAGATTAATTTTTAGTGGGTTTTAATTTTTTTTTGGTAGAATCTTATTTTGTTTGAACTAGGGTTGGGTTTTTGGGTTGTTATGGTTGAAGCAAGTTCGATTTCTGGGTTTGAGTTTGAAGAAAGGGGTTCGATTTGGGTTTCGGTTGTTGGGCAGATTAATTTTCTTCTTTCTCTTCCTTTCCCACGTCGCTCTCTTCTACCCTTTCTCTCTCTCCCCCTCTTTCTTCTTGCGGTTTTGTTTGTTTTAGAGACTATCTTGATTTGGTTGATATGGATAAGGAAGCTTCTATGAAGTTGTTTGATTCGATTTGTTTAGTGTCTGAGTTTGATTCGATTTGGAAGAATTCTGGGCAGTTTCTAGAAGCTCGAGAGGTTTTTATTTATTTATTTTGGTTTGGTGTGTGTGATTGAATATGAGATTGGTCGATGATGATGATAATGATAAATGGGATAGGGTTTTGTTAATATATTTTTTTAATCTTATTTTTTAAATTGTAAAATTGTTAATATATGATATTTGTTTAAAATAAAAGTCAGGGGCAGCAAGGTCATTTGATCCTCTGACCTGTCAGAAACCAATTTTTTAACGGAATTATTAACGGAAGGACTTAACGAGATAATACTAAAAATCGAAGGATCAGTTTGTGTAATAGGTCAAATTAAAGGGACTAAAATGGATTTCACCCTTTAAGTTATTTATGTTTTCTTCTCTATGTTCTATGAGTCTATATATGAATGAACAATTAAAAATTGACTTGTTTATGAGTCATTTAATATATATATATGCCTTTTTCTCTATGTTCTGGGTGTCTATGTACGAATGAACAATAAAATTATTGAGTTTTTTCATAGTTTGTGTGATATAGCAGACCATAGTATGATGTTTTGGTTCTAGGAGTGATTCCTAGATTTATTCCAAGATTGTGTGATGCAGTGTTTAGTCGATGTGATGTCAAGGGTTTCTTTGGTAAGATGCCTTAATAAACTTTATATTTCCAATCTATAATTTTCAGCCACCCATACCACCCCACAACCCAAAACAAACAGACCCTCAATCTATCCTTCATTGGTATAGTATAACATTACATATGTTACTATCTTACAAAGAGGCCATATAACAAATTACATAAGAGTTTGAGATCAAACTTTTGAATTTGCTTCTGTCACTAAGTAAACATATATCATTTGAGGAACCTTGTTCATAATGCATGTTTTGATCCTAGATTCCTAGCCAATCACCGGTTTTTCTTTGGTGGATACACAAATATAAGTATATTTATAACGCAAGTGCCATCTCATCATTTTTTACCATGTACATACAACCAACTGTGGTTAATAATTTAAAAAGTGATGAGTTGTCATTTGTACTATAAGTATACTCATATTTGTGTGCCCACCAGAGAAAATTTGAGCCAAACACACTTGGAAACTAAGAAATAGTTCAGAAAAAACAAGGTTGCTTAGGAAACTACTCATGCATGTTTAAAAATTAACAAATTACAGATCCATTTTCAAATTTTCTCACCCACCCAATTGCTGATCCATTCGTTTCTTTCAATTGCAAGATTATGCAAGTTCTTGGAGGAAAGAAAAAGCTTCATAATCATGATGTGTTGAGACAATGGTATTTGCAATCTAGGACTAGGTGTATATATCCATCTAGGATGCGTGTTTTCACAGGTTGGACAATGATATATTTATATAAGTTCTTTTCACTTCTTTCGACAAATTTCATCTTTAGGTGGAATAACACATCTATATTCTATATATTATCTGTTTACATACCATATATAATTAGTTTATGTATACATACATTATTATATTATAGTAGTACGTCATTGATTACATAATCTAATTATTCATAGGGAAAAGAATCAAAATTAACCCCTAGAAACATTAGATTCAATTCATTTTCCATGACCCATTTGCCGGTGGCTTTTCTTTCTCATTCCCAGTTTTCTCGGGAATAGAGTCATTTTGTATCTCATGGTTAGGTCTATTTTCCCTATGTTTCATGCTTTTCTCTACGATGTTATCATATTTGCATTTTTTTTTTTAAAATGTATTTAAAACATTTTGGTTCAATGTGATCAATCATACCACAAAATAACATGTAAGAATTTAGAGTCCATACCACGGCCTTGTGACTTTCTCAGAATTGTGGCATGGTCTTGAGGTTGCCTTGTCGATTTCTGTTGCCCTTTCAATTTCTTCTATGAGAAATGGCCTGGGTAGCTCTTTGAAGATTTGCCAAGTGATTGAGGCTTCTTTGTTTATTTTTATGTTTTCTTCTCTATGTTTCGAGTCTATATATGAATGAACAATTAAAAAATGACTTGTTTATGAGTCATTTATATATGTGTTTTTTTTCTCTCTCTCTCTATGTTCTAGGGGTCTATGTATGAATGAACAATTAATATTTTGAGTTTTCTCATAATTTGTGTGATGCAAGCAGACCATAGTGTGATGCTTTGGTTCTAGGATTGATTCCTAGATTTATCCCAAGATCGTGTGATGCAGTTTTAGCCTAAGGTGTGATGCCAAGGATTTTTTTGGTATGATGCCTTAATAAACTTTGTATTTCCTCTTTATTATATTTCCAAGCTATAATTTTCAGCCACCTATACCACCCTACAACCCAAAACAAACAAACCCCTAATCTATCCTTCATTGTTATATATACTCATCTATTGCCTTTTACGTTTCATATATGATTTCTCTAACAACTACAATTAAGAGTAAAAATGTTCACAAAAGGAAAATGAAAAGTCTTTTTCCATAAAATGCATACTATGAGCCTAAATTTTCAAGCTTAGTTATTTGATTTTACCACAAGCGGGTGATATATACCTGTCAAGAATCCTAATTCAATCGTAAAAGAAGCAATATCATAAATAAACGATCAAATTAAAAATGATACCAAATCCACACACAAACAAACATTAAAAAATAATAAAAAAAAAATTGTATAAATTTCATGCACAAAAAAAAAAAATGAAAGTTATATAATCAAAAGAGATATTGTGAGCTCTTATTAATAAACCAAACACGATACCAGTAAACTGTGCTAAACACAAAAGCAAAAGATATATGGAGAGAAATCGAGTTGAGAAAAAATTCAGTTCATGCATGATGTGTCTTGGATAATAAATCAAACATGAAATGTAACCTGAAAACACATTAATTAACTAGTAAACACTAAACACTAAATCAAGCATACATAATACCCAAGCCATGCCATGCCTTCTCTCACTCAAAAACTGAAGTATACACATACCATCAATCCAAAATCCACACACATTCAACTGTGTTGAATTTGATTTGAAGGGTATTTGTATATTCAAGTCTGTGGAACATAATAGCATCATGAGCATGCATAGCTTGATTTTTGTTGATTATGATATTTATGATGACATGTTATCTAGGTCATCCTCGTATTTGTTAGTTATAAATGAAGTTACACTTTTACGTGTTAACTATTATAGACTTTTTGCTAACCTTCTAATTAAAAAAACTTGTTATCATATGAAATTATTAACTCTAAGTTATAATTGCAACCTTGTACATAATTAAAAGTTATGTGCCACGACAAAATTGTTATAAATTATCAAATATTTTATTACGTTTTACATTCATAATTTTTTTTTCCATGTAAAATTATTATTGTTATTGTACATCAATGTATAAATACAATATTGTACATGAGTTTTAATATTATATATATATATATATATATTAATTGCACAACTGACATAATCATATCATATAATTCAGATCTTTTAACTTTGTTAACAAAAAATATGAATTGAATTAGAATCCCAATGCGAGGATTATTCCCCATAAAAAAAAAATAAAAAATACTATAACCACAAACAATGAAACAGATATATCAAACAGAAGTTAATATATGATTTATTACAAGAACTTTGAATTATCTTAGACTAGCTTCTAAAACCCTAAAATGGAAAAGAAAAAAAAAACATCATTTCACAAGATAAAAATTATAAACACATCATTCCCACAAATCGAAAACATTATATATAAATTATCATGTGTGGATCATAGTTTATCGTATCTGAACAATATTGGTTACCATGTGTGTTAAACTATGATCTCTTGCGGAAAAAAAAAAAGTGAGATCTTGGATCCTTGATACACATACAAGTATTTAGATTTTTTTTAAAAAAAAATAACCTACCTTGAAAGCAAAAGAGAAGTCCTTGAACAAAGCTGGAGAAACTTGTGAGTTGTGTCTAGATGAGTTTGTGTTTGGACTTCGGAGATATCTGACAGTGAAGCACATTGTCAACACAGTGTCGGTTTCTTCCTCTTCTGGAATTTACATTAATGACTCAGTCAAATTTTTCTGTTTTTTTTTTTTTCCTTTTCTAGTTTAATCAAATTAATTATTATTATTATTATTATTATTATTATTATTATTATTATTATTATGATTATTATTATTATTATTATTGTTATTCACCTAACCTAAGCATTAAAATTATTAACAAATCTATTTCGATTTTCTTTGGATATAGATTTTAATGTGAATATAATTTATGAATATAGGCTGAATAACACTTAATAAAAAAAAGATTTTTGGAAAAAAAAGAAAAAGAAAAAAAAAAGGTTTTTATGATGTAACTGATACAATATGACTTCACTTAATCAAGAAACATTCTACACCGCCTAATGTAGCTCGGTGGAAAATGTGCTCATTCAGTCCGGCAATGTCCATCGAATCGTTGACATCACATGTGGTATATTGAAAAATAAAAAGTAAAAAATAACCACTAAATACTAGATAGAGTTATATTATATTTAAAAAATAATAATGAAATATATCAACGTCCATAAATTCATTCTCTAAACCCTAAAAGTAATTTATAATCCTTTTTTGATTAACGATTATGATTTTGGCATTACGATATATGATTTATACACTCAATTTAAAAATACACTCTTTTTTTTTTTTTTTTCTTTTTTTGACATTATCTATCCACCTATCTAGACCGGGTAATTTTTTTTTTTTTTTTTTAAGCTTTTTGCTTTTGGTAGGATTCTAACTGTTAACCTGAGAGTCATTTACCCAAACCCTAAGTTCATCCATTTACCAGCTGAATTACGTCTCTAGAGGCTTATAAATACACTCATTAAGAAAATTTTAAAAAGGGATAATTATCCCGGTGGCCACTCAGATGTTCCACACTATCAAAATGGTCATTAGATGGGGATTTCGTTTAAAAATGGCCATTTTGACGAAAACTGTGACACTAATGACCATTACATCAAATCCATCCAATTCTGTTAAATGAGTGACATTTTGATAAATAAGGGGATAACATTAATTAGTTAATTAATTTTTTTTTTTGGAAATCAATTTTTGTTTTTGCTTTTTGAAACAAATAGTTATATTTAGTATGTGTATATACGAATAGCGCTTTTCAAAAAAAAAAAAGTATATATGTATAGCATATCTCAAACAAATTATTACATATTAATATACTTCGATTTTTAAACCAATTATATATGTTGATCGATAATAATGTTAGACATTAATTTTTGGGAGATAAAGTCTTTTTTTTTTTTTTTTTTTTTTTTAACCTTTCATCTTGACTGTTTTCTTTTTCTATTATAAATTATTTTGCTTAAATAACTAAATATTATTCAAAACTATTTTTGACGTTGTTTATCATAATGAACTTCTAATATATGTACCCAAAGAAAAAAAGAAGAAGTTATAATTTGTGTGAGCTGCTTACAATTTCTTATACATCAAAGATTATACTATATAAATTAATAATAATAAAAAATTTATTTTGATGGTGAATTTTAATTAATGGAACGAGAGGATTTTCGTTACTCAAATTAAAAAGTACAGTTTTCTCCTATCGACATCCGTACACCACCACAAATCCAAAAAAATATGAAATAAAGGACTTAAAATCCTTTATGAATTGAAAAACAATACTACAGCACAAATTAATTTTTTATATGAGAAATTTATTTGTCTATATAATAAATGTATTTATTAGGGATGGACATTTAATTGATCGGTTCATTTTTCAAAAGAACCGATAAAGTCCGGTTTCTAAAAATATGAATCGATCTAATAAAATTTACAAATGTCAACCGATCAAGAACCAACCGAATTGGACCGGTTCGGTTCAGTTTGGTTTTTTCAGTTTTGGTTTATTGGGCCAAATTCACGGGTTTTAATTATTATACATATTTTCATATTTTAATCTTTTTGGTCCTTCGACCAAATTAAATTATGGGCTTGAACAAATTGAAAATACTAGTTTAAAATAATATTTAGCAAAAAAAAAAAAAAAAAAAAACAAAGAAAAAAATATGTTGTGATACACTTTCATACATTTATAGTTCTATGGACTGTTAAACATTAAACTAGGGTTTTATTTTTTTTATTTTTTTATATATAAGTTGGATCTTGGTTCGGTTTTCCAGTGTGGGATAACAAATTGGGAAAAAAACCGATCCAATCGGTTTAAAAAAAAAAAATGAACCGAACTGAACCAGTCAATATAAGAAAACCGGAAAAAAAAAATCAATTTGGTTCATGGATTTGGTTGGGTTTATTGGTTTTTTGCCCACCCTACTATTTATCATATGTTATTATTTTGTCTTTAATGAAATTATCATTTTCGAACTAAATATATGAAAACAAATTATATATATATAGTTCTTTTTTTCTCAGTGCGTCCTGATATAACTCCATTAGTGAGTTGCTTGTGGGTCATAGATTATGGAGAAGTTTTGACAAATGCATACACTTTGAGTCAAAGTATGCAAATCTAATAGTCCACATCCAACGCACTGATAGAGTTTTATCAGGATGCACTGACTTGAAAATTTTCCATATATATATATTAAAAAAAAAAAAAACTATTAATATAAACAAGTGTAGGGGGATCGATCGACGATTGAAAAAGATCGAGTCGGGTTGAATTAGGCCTAAAGCAACTATCTTGGTTTGTCAGTTGTAGAATGTCGTTCGAAGATGGTTTTGCTTGTGAGATGGGTCTTTCGACTCTGACTCGTTGTCGCCCCCGTTAAACATGCAAACAAATAAGGAAACAAAAAGAACAGAAAAGAAACAATGATGAAAGTGGGTTATGTGATCTTAGATAGCCTTAGGTACGCTTAGGCTGAGCAGTCTGATCGTGATCTGAAAATCCACTCCAATTCCGATTGACAAAATTCTTAATAAATTCAATATGCTAATCATAAGCTTTCTTCCCCTCCCTTTCTCAGGTTAGTGAGGGTCCTTTTTATAGGTGCTCAATTTCTCTTTAACGGTCATAGTAGGCTAGAATCACGTGGAGAGATTTAAGGAGAGATTCTCTCCACGTTTGAATGGTTCTTTTTACCGGTGTTGATAGTATTTTTGACATGGTCAACAATACTGATAGCAGTATCGGGTCGACCAACGTTACATGCTTGAGTTGATTCTAACATCATTACGTTCTGGACCTTTGCATGTTGGGCCTATAAGCCATTTCTGGCTACCTCAAGTGGCATATTTTATAATTTCACCCCGGGTCTCTAAAAGGCAGGGCCGGCCCTGCCAAAACAATGTCAATTCTTTTCACTGGCTCTACTCTGAGTTCTAAATAAGAAAATAAAACTCACCAGTCACTAGGAGGATTCAATATTTCGTGTTTGGCTGCGACCAACTGAGCAATGTAATTTCTTTTTCATGCATTTTCTCATCATCTAAACAGAAGCAAGCTTTGAAGTTTTTGGTTCCATTAAATTGAAACTCCGATCATTTTATTATTTTTATTTTTAATAAACTAAAACTTACGAAGGGGATTCACATATTTCCTGTTTGGCTGGCGAGAAAACGTAGTGTAATTTCTTTTCCTTTTCCTGCATTTTCTCACCATCCAAACAGAACATATTCCGTTTTAATTGACTAAATGTTTTCCATATTGTTGTTTAAGTTAGATTTAATCGGATCTGTAATTCGTTTTATGATACTAAAAATTTGTGGACCTTATGACCACAGTCGACAAACTCATATTATTGGGTATGTCATATGTAGTTATCCATATTTCCACCAAATCACGGATATGACAATGAGATCCATCAAAATCTTCGAGAAGTGCTTGCAATTTGACATAAATGAACTAAAGAAGAAGATCGGAAAATACATTAACAAAAAAAACACAAGCACAACTAAAGGAATTGCTTATAGTTTAATGTATTAATGTGAAAATTGCAATAAATTCATCAGAGTTTATTACACATGCAAAAAGCTACAGTCAAACCAATTTACATCCTGATCTTGTTATACAATTTTAATTTCTTATCAAAACTCTAACAATTATACATGAACAAGTATATAGTACTACCGCCTAAATTGTGCATAAAGGATACACAGATTTCTCTAATTTAGCTAATGAAGACAGTATAGCTAGCAATTTGGGGATGCTCTTGAGTATTGTGGAACGTATTGAATTCCACAAGGATCCTCCAATGGTTTCAGCTAGTGTTTTATTTGATTCTACTAGTGGCTGCAAGGAGCAATTAACATTCAAATTCATCAATAACATATGTTATTATCTTATAAAGAGACTATATAACAAACACCATAAGAGTCCGAGATCAAACCTTTGAATTTGCTTCTCTCACTAAGTAGCAATCATTTGTGGAACCTTGTTCCCAGCGGTTCACAATGCTCGTTTTGACCCTAGCCAAACACACCTACGAATTCAGAAACAAGTCAACAAAAACAAGGTTGCTTAGAAAATTACTCATGCATGTTTAAAATTTAACAAATTTAATTTACATATCCATCTTCAAATTTTCTCACCCACCCAATTCACATTCACTGGTAAATTGCTGATCCAATCATTTCTTTCAATTGCAAGGTTTTGCAAGTTCTTGGAGAAAAGAAAAAGCTTAATAATCATGACACGTTGAGGTAATGATATTTGCAATCTAGGACTAGGTATATCCATTTGGAATGCGTGTTTTCAATAAATTGGTTGGACAATGATAATTATGCAAATTCTTTTCACCTCTTTCGACAAATTTTATCTTTAGGTGGAATAACACGTCTACATTCTATATATTATTAATCTACATACCATATATCATAATAGTGCGTCATTGATTATGTAATCTTATTATTCATTGTAGGGATGTACATGATCTAATCCAATCTAATAGAATCCATTGGATTGGATCGGATTTAAAGACGTGATTGGATCATATTAGATCATAAATTTCGAAATCCATTGGATCGGATTGGATCTTGGATTTTCATAAGAAAATCCATCAATCAGTCGGATCCGCAAAAATATAAGGCATAATTTATATTGGGCAAATTCTTTTGTCTAATATGGATGAACATTGAACAAATTTTGGGTGCTAGCTATTCCATTTTGTTATGACAAATGATTATATCTTTATTTCAAACTCTTAGATGATTTTATTAATGTTTGTGTTTGGAACTTATGTTTAATGTTTATAATTTGTTACATTTTTTGAACTTTAAAGTATACAATTATGTATTGTTTTTATGTTAATTATTAATTTGTTAATTTTATTTGAAGTACCTTATGAGTTAATTATAATTTGATTTTGTTAATTTTAGGAGTGTTTTAACTTCTATTTATTAAAAATTGCTTCATATAAATATGATCCATTGGATCGGTTCGGATCGGATTTAAGTATTTTACAATTGGATCAGATCGGATTGTAATTTCTTCGATTCAATTGGATCAGATCTTGGATCATGAAAAATCCAATGGATCTGATCCGCCGTATACCCCTAATTCAAAGGGAAAAGAATCAAAACTAGGCCCTAGAAACATTAGAGATTTTTTTCAACCACATATGGAAATTTAACTGTTTATAACCATATTTTTCAACAATTACAAAAAGACCCCCATATAAAAACATTCCCCAAACCCTCTCTCCTCTTGTCCCTCTCCTCTCTCTCTTATCTCACACCGATGGCACCTTCGCTATAATTTTCAACAACCCATACCACCCCTCAACCTATCCTTCATTGGTATATATATACTCTTCTATTGATTTTTAAGCTTCACATGTAGTTCTTTAACAACTAAAATTAATAGTGATAAGAACTAAGAGTTCAAAAACAGATTTTCACAAAAGAAAAATGAAAAATCTTTTTCCATAAATACATATTATGAGCCTAAAATTTCATGCTTAGCTATTTGATTTTACCACAAGTGGATGATATAAACCATTTAAGAATCCTAATTCAATCAGACAATATGAGGTTAGCTCAGTGGTTTGTCCCTCACACCTATATCAAGAGGCTGTGGGTTCGAGTCTTTCCCCACCCCAAAATCGCGGATTATTATAATATTTCAGGAAAAAAAAAATCCTAATTCAATACTAAAAGAAGCAATGTCATAATTAAATGATCAAATTAAAAATGATACCAAACTCACACACAAAAAACCACTAGTGGGTTGAAGGAGATAAAAACTATATGAGCATAAAATTGTATAAATTCCTTGCACAGAAAAATATTTGAAATTTATATCAAAAGAGATAATGTGGGCTCTTATTGATAAACCAAACACGATATCCGCTGTGCAAAACACCAAAGCAAAAGATAGATGGAGGGGACGAGATGAGGTTGGTCTGATGGTAAAACCCTTCACACTTACGTTATGAGGTCGTGGGTTTGATTCCTCCCTCCTAAAAAAACCCGGAATTTATGTAATATTTCAATAACAAAAAAAATAAGATAGAAGGAGAGAAATCAAGTTGAGAAAAAATTCAGTTCATACATATCGAGGTGGCTTGGATAATAAATCAAACATGAAATGTAACCTGAAAACAAACTAACCAGTAAACACTAAACACTATATCAAGCAAATTGCATTGTACTCAAGCCATGCCAATATGCCATGCCTTCTCTCCCCTCAAAAACTGAAGTATACACATACCATCAATTCAAATTCCACACACATTCAACTGTGTGGAATTTAATTTGATGGTATTTATATACTCAAGTCTTTTGTATCATTTTTATAGCAAAAGAGCAAGGTTTCACAATACCATGAGCACACGATGGCTTTTTTTGTTGACTAATAAATTTAAGAATTAAGATGACGTGTAATCTTGGTTACCCTCGTATTTGGTGCCTATAAAGTTACACGTTTACGTGTTAACTATTATAGATGTTTTGTTAATCTTCTAAAAAAACCTTGGTATCGTACTAAATTATTAACTCTAAATTATAAGTGCAACCTTGTACAGAATTATCAAATGTTTTGTTACGCTTTACATTTATAATTTTTTACCATGTAAAATATTTTTGTTATTGTATGACAACGTATAAATACAAGTATACAACATTGTACATGAGTTTTATTATATTAATTGCATAAGTTACATAATCATGAGGTCATACCATATAATTCAGATCTTTTAACTTTGATAACAAAAAATATGAATATGAATTAAAATCCCCATGCAAGAATTATTTCTCATAACAAAAAACCGATCCACAAACAGATATATCAAATGGAGAAATTAATATATGATTTATTACAAGAATTTTAAATTATCTTAGACTAGCTTCTAAAACCCTAAAATGGAAAAGAAAAAAAAAAACATCATTTCATACAATAAAAATTACGAACACATCATTCACGTACGTATGCAAATCGAAAACGTATATTTATATATATAATACTGATTGTTATATACGGTAAATTATATATGATCTAGTATGAAAAAAATATACAGGATCTTGCACCTTAATCGTTATATAATATTATTAATTTATTATATTACATTGTTTCATGTTATGAATCTGACATAGATCATTGATACACATACAATGATACAAGTATTTAGAGTTAAAAAATAATAATACCTTGAAAACAAAAGTGAAGTCCTTGAACGAAGTTGGAGAAACTTGTGAATTGTGATTTGTGTTTGGAGATATCTGATCTGACAGTGAAGCACAAGATCAATACAGTGTCGGTTGCTTCCTCTTCTGGAATTTACTTAATGACCCAATCGAATTTTTCTGTTTTTTCCTTTTTTAGTTTAATCAAATTAATTATTATCATTATTTTTCACCTAACCTAAGCATTAAAATTATTAACAAATCTATTTCGATTTTCTTTGGATATAGATTTTAATGTGACAATAATTTATGATAGGCCGAATAGATTACACTTAATAAAAAGAGTAATACTACTTTACCTAAATTTGATATCCAAATCTAGTGTCCAAATGATGTGACATAACTATAATCCATTCATTTGAATCATGCAAATATAATACAATTCATTTGGACACCAGATTTGGAGCACCAAAATTAGGCAAAGCTGCATTATTGAAATAAAAATAAGGTTTTTCTCACAAAATAATAATAATAATAAGGGTTATTTTATGTCACTAATACAATTACTTCACTTCATCAACAACCATTCTACACCGTCCAATGTGGCTTGGTGGAAATAGTGCTCATTCAGTTTATTAACGTCCCGCAAGTTCAAGTCATTGACATTGTAAGTGGTATATCAAAAAATAAAAAGTAAAAAATAACCACCAAATACTAGATAGAGTTATATTATATTTTTAAAAAAATTATTAATTCAAAAAAATATATTTTAAAAAATTAATGAAATATATCAAGTTCCATAATTACATTCTCTAAACCCTAAAAGTAATTTATAATCCTTTTTTGGATTAAGGGTGCTAATATTGTCATTCCCATATATGAGCTATACACTAAATTTATAATTACACTCAATAAGAAAATTTAAAAAATCATTTGAATGGAACATGTTATCCGGAAAATCAGGTACGACTTTCGGGACCGTAGTTAACCACAAAGTACGGCTGCTCCACGGTTGTTAGGGATCTATTATAAGCTTGGTGTGATACCACCGTGGTAGTGGCGTGGTTCCTAACCCGATTAGGGATCAGGACCTGAAGGGATTTCTTAGGAGGGGAGTAGTACCGGAGCATACTAAGAACGGTTATCGGCGACTGACACAGGGTGAACTGAGACCAGCCCTGATCGAGTGGATTGGTGTAATCAAATGTGATTTATTCTCATTAATTGCTTACGTTATGTTACATTATTGATTGCTCCATGGAGCTTACAATTCTTAAGGTGCTCTTAGCTAAAAAGTGACTAATGGTGGGAATGTGTAGGGAGTTAGTAGCCAAGTTGTAAGAGGGTAGTAGCTAACTAGTATGACCAAAATATAAGGTGGTTGTAAGAGGGTATTAGCCATGTAGGATTTTCTTTTTGTGCTAGGTTTTCTCTCTTAAAGGGGATTCTCTTGAAAAATAGGGATCCCTTCTCTCATGTTGAGTTGGGGTATTTATAAGGAGACCTAGTGTTGGTAGGTGAGGGCTATCCTTTTAAGCAGGAAAGGCTTTGCTCGATCCTCACCATTCTTTTGAATCAGGCATACAAGTGGCACGCTTTGGAGGGTCGTAATTGTTCCACATGTACCTTCCTGCTAACTAGGCACTTTAGTGAGTAGGTGAGGGTCTTGATTTTTAAACTGGAGAGCAGTTAGGGAATCTCCACCGTTCCTAACTTCCTATGAATCAAGCTAGTGGGTAGCACACGTCCCGGAGGGCTGTGATTGCTTCACCTATGCCCTACAGTGTTTTAGGTGCTTTAGTTGTGTTAATGTGGCGTTTTAATGGTGGTTAGCATCGCTCTAATTGGGCGAAGTCGTCCCTAGCTGGCGAGACCATCGCTTTCAGTATTCTACCCACCAAGAGACAGCATGTCAGTGTCTGTTGTGCTGCACCTTTCAAACACTCTTCACCAAGCTTTTCATTCTCTACTTAAAGACCTTCTGCATCCCTTTTGTTGGAAAAATACATCTATATCCTTTGTTTATGAGGTAGTTAACATTGGATAGGGCTTATCTGAAACGAGATCTGATCGTTGGTAAGGCGCGACTATGAGGCGATCTCACCCGTTGGTTCCTTATCTTTCCCTCTCTATGTCTGATGTTCTAACATTAATTGCTCAACCACCCATTGTAAGCTGTCGTGGCTTCCCCTTCTTTCAAATGGTATGCTTTAGGGCTAGCAGCAACCCTAGTTGTGGCCTGGTACTTAGAGGGTGAATTTAAATTTCTAGAAGGTTCCTTGAGGACTTAAGGGTTTGGCTAAGGTACTGACGGCAATTGGCGTTTGGTGAGGGGCTGACTGGCACTCCCTTTCTTATCAGTGATTGATCCCTAATATGGGAACCACGCTCCAATTGGATCGGGTCTTGTTGAGGGGGCTGGGTACTTCCGGGAACCGGGTACTGGTCCAAACTAGGCTCTCTTAGAGACTGGATGCTATCGGGACCAAGTTTTGAAGGACCGAGCTCTCTCAGAGACTGGATCCCACCGCGGTTCTGACTCCCAATAGTAGGGGAAATGCTTTTTTTGGAGAGGTTGTCAGATTCGGCAATTAACATAACCAAATGCCAATAGTAATCTTATTATTATGGTTGTGAATTTTCAATAATAAAATTAAGTTGTGCCCTAGTTAATGGTTGTACTATTAATATTTTTCATGTCAAACTTTAATGTAAGCATAAATAAATAACTTTATTCCTAAAAAGAATGTTATATAGCACCACTATCGAATGTGGTTTGGTGGTAAATAATGCTCGTTTAGCTAGGTTAAATACAAACATGTGTATGATACAAACATAAATTAAACCAATTTTAATTATGGATTAAATTAAACCAATTGTTTATTTTTAATTGTATTTGTATGAGTATTTTCAATTTTAACTCAAATGGGAAAAATGGGGGAAATATGATGGAACGGGGTGAATTGGGAGTGTGGGGATTGCTGAATTTCGAATTCCAAATTTCGGATTGGGGATTGGGATGTTATGGAAGTAATTTTTGTTATAATTATTTTTCATTAAACTTATGTAAACTACAAAGGTAAACTAAAATAATTACAAAACTCATCATAAATCTATTTTGATTTGTAAAATTTGTCAAACACATTATAACCTACTTAGGCTCAGCTAAGAATTATCAGGAGGCTCATATAGGGAGGCTCTTCACTGTAAAACGGTTCAAAACCCTCAATCTTGTCATCTTTTAAGTTTTAAACAATAATGCCACCAAAACACTTTATAGTACTAGAATTGCAACATTTTGCATCTCTATTCCGTGATATATTTTTAAAAACAATATTACAATAATTTATAATTCTAGGTTTGTGGGGCAAGACACTGCCACACTAGGGCATCCTTAATCTCGTCTTATTATGTAATATCCTATTAAGCCACTGTAGTTCAAACAAATGTCAAATAAGGGCCAAAATCATAAATAGCCCTAAAATTATGGGAGTATTCAAAAATATCATTTCTCAATAACTTTTCTATTTTTATCCAAGAGAAATTATTTTAGACAAAAATACCCTTACTGCAAATATCACAAGTAAGGGCCTGTTTGTTTTTCCAACTGAAAATTTAAAGTTACTTAGTAAAACCTTTTGTTTGTTTTTTAAGACATTTAACGTCTGAAACTAGGCAAAAAACAACTGAAAAAAAAAAAGAAGAAGCCCAAATTCTCAGCTTTTATTTGAAGACTGAAGCATATCTCTATATTTAACACATTGCTTCTAGAAATGCCCCTAAACAATTTATCAATTACAGTGTTCTTCTTCTTTGTTATTCAATCCAAAATTCTCGTCCAAATCAATCAACAAAGAAAATCTAATATTGAAAAATCAGAAAACAAACAAGATCCAATTACCACAGTTTTTTATTTCAAAAAAAAAAAATTCTAGACATTTGTTTGAGCATAGAGGTTGCCGATAACCTTGATGTTGGAGGAGAGGAGACTGGTGACCACCTTGATTTTCAGAGAATCTAAGAGAGTGAGAGAGAAGAAGATCTAGAGAAGAGTAGAAGAAGATCCGAAGAAGAACAAGAAAGAAAAAGAGATCTGAGATTGAGAGGGAAGAAGATCTGGAAAAAAGTAGAAGATCTAAAACAAGAAAAAGAGAAGAAGAAAGAACAAAAAAAAAAAAAGAAGAAAAAGAGACCTGATAGAGAGAAGATCGGGAGAAGAGAAAAAAAGAGAAGAACAATAGTCTAGAGAATTCTAATTATATATTATTATATTATATTATATTATATATTAATACATAAATCTATTAATAATTAAAAGGGTATAATTGTCATGTTACAGGTTTTCAGACATTAATATTCAGACATCATAAATAAAAAACAAACACATCATCTAGATTTCAGATTTCAGTCACCACTCAGACTTCAGTCAACTTCAGACCTATTCAGACTTCAAACAAAAAAACAAACGCCACCTAAGAAAAACAACTTTTTTTTATCCATCTTCATCACCTCCATCAATGGAGGTTTGTTTGACCTCCATTGATTGAGGTCTACTTCGTCAATGGAGATTTGAAGCTTTTTTTATTCATCTTTATTAGATCTCCATTGATGGAGGTCTGTTCGATCTCCATTAATGGAGGTTTAAAAAAAAAAAGTTTTTTTATTTTTTATTTTAGAAAATTGAAAATTGGAAGAGATATTGAAAATTGGAAGTTTCCAAGAACATTACACGCTGAAATGTAATTTTAGTGTGTAATCATTTTGTAAATTTGCATGCAAATATGCATTTCAGTTTCAGCATGTAAAGATGTTGATATTTCAATATGTAAACATGTTGTTATTTCATTGTGCAATCATATTGATATTTCATTGTGTGATCATGTTGACATTTCAGAGTGTAAAGATTTTTATCATGTAATTATATTGATATTTCAACGTGTAAAGATTGTCATCATGTAATCATATTGATATTTTAGCGAGTAAAGATTTCAACATGAAGAAGTGAAATTGAATACTTTCAAAGGACTTTTGAGGGGGCAAATGATTTCTGATTTTTGCCCGTAATATACCGTTTGAATCGTTTCGAAGAGGAGAACAATATTTTCATGAGAAAAGAGTGCAAAAAATTTTAGAGAAAGAAACATGACAAGAAGAATTTATGAAAGAGAGAAAAAGTTGTATTAGAGAATAAAATGAAAAGGTAGATAAGGGTAATCTTATCGGATAATATTTCTTTTGAATAAAAAAAGAAAACTTATTGGTATGCGATAGTTTGTATATTGCATTAATTTCAGCCTAAATGGAGGAGTTTTGCCGTCAAAATAACTTAAGTTTATAGGAAAAATTAAAAGCGCATCACTGTTCGAGTTTCATCATGTACATTTAATAAGCATGTGTGGAGAGTTTTTTCCCGGCTTGATAGATATCCGAGTCGTACATATATTTTATTTTCTGATATTTGCAGTCCTATTCCAGCCTTATTTGTAATAGTTGTAATATTTAAAATATATATATATAATAAAATAAAAAATGACAAAAAAAAAAGTTAATATTTTCGTCAAAAAGTACAATAAATTTATTCATTGCAACTTGCAAGGAATGCTCTGTACTACCATATAATGTATCAAAGGAGTATTATAACTCCATCCCAGAAAATTTTATCATATGTTTCTTCATCGAAATCCAAGTATTTCCATACAAACTGCCAAAACTTGACAAGACAACTCCCACTGTCCCAGAACACCGAAACTGCTGCTGTGAGTCATCTGGGATTGATCTTGGAGGCCTGTTCTGATGGGTCTTTGCTTCAACAAGGTAGACAAATCCATGCCCAGTTCATTTTAAATGGACTCTGCAACAAAAACAATGCCACCTTTAATGCAAGGATTCTGGGTATGTATGTGTTTTGTGGGAGCTTCAAAGATGCCATGAACATGTTTTTTCGCTTTGATTTGAACACAACAATGCCTTGGAATAGGATGATTAGAGTGTTTGCTAAAATGGGTTGGTTTAAATACTCCTTGTTGTTTTATTCTAAGATGTTGAGTTTTGGGACATTGCCTGATAAATATAGTTTTCCTTGTGTGATTAAGGCTTGTGGTGCTTTGAACAATGTAAGATTAGGTAGGTTGGTTCATGATACAGTTCGGTTGTTGGGTTTGGAGTTTGATGTGTTTGTTGGGAGTTCTTTGGTGAAGTTATATGCGGAGAGTCATTGCATTGGCGACGCGCGTTGTCTGTTTGATAAATTGTCCCATAGAGATTGTGTTTTGTGGAATGTGATGCTTAATGGCTACGTGATATGTGGGGAATCAGAAAATGCGATAAGGGTGTTTAAAGAAATGAGAACTAGTGAAAACAAACCAAATTCTGTGACATTTGCTGGTATTTTGTCTGCTTGTGCCACAGAAGCAATGATTGATTTGGGTACCCAACTCCATGGCTCAGTTATACATTTTGGATTGGAGTTTGACTCTCCGGTGGCAAACACACTATTGGCTTTGTATTCAAAATGTGGGCAGTTGTCTGATGCGGTTAAATTGTTTGAATTGATGCCTCAGATTGATTTGGTGACCTGGAATGGGATGATTGCTGGGCATGTTCAAAATAGGTTTATGGATGAGGCTTCAGATTTGTTTCATATGATGATATCTTCTGGTGTTAAACCGGACTCCATCACGTTTTCAAGTTTTCTTCCTTCAGTTACTGAATCAACAAGTCTCAGACAAGGTAAGGAAATTCATGGTTATATAGTACGAAATGGTGTGCCTTTGGATGCATTCCTGAAGAGTGCACTTATTGACTTATACTTCAAGTGTAGGAATTTGGAGATGGCATACAAGATTTTTAACCAGAGTGTCACGATTGATCTTGTAATGTGTACGGCAATGATTTCAGGATACGTGCTTAACGGGATGCACAATGATGCTTTAGAAATGTTTAGGTGGTTACTTCATGAGAAAAACAAATTCAGTCCAAATGCTGTGACCCTGGCAAGTGTATTACCAGCTTGTTCTAGTTTGGCTGCTCTGAAATTGGGTAAGGAATTGCACTGTAACATCCTCAAGAATGGGCTAGATAAAAGATGTCATGTGGGAAGTGCAATTACAGACATGTATTCAAAGTGCGGAAGATTGGATCTGGCTCATAAAACTTTTGGAAGAGTGTCTGAAAAGGATGCTGTTTGTTGGAACTCGATGATTATAAGTTGTTCCCAGAATGGCAAACCAGAGGAGGCTATTAATTTCTTCCGTCAAATGGCAATGGAAGGAATAAAACATGACCGTGTGAGTATATCAGGCGCTCTTTCTGCTTGTGCAAACTTACCTGCACTCAGTTACGGGAAAGAGATTCACTGTTTCATGATCAAAGGTATCTGCAGCTCTGACATTTTTGCTGAAAGTTCCCTAATAGACATGTACGCTAAATGTGGAAGCTTGGAACATGCTCAGATTGTGTTTGACATGATGCAGGGGAAGAATGAGGTTGCATGGAATAGCATCATTGCTGCTTATGGAAGCCATGGTTGCCTTAAGGACTCTCTTGCTCTTTTTCATAAAATGTTGGAAGATAAAATCCAACCAGATCATGTCACCTTTCTTGCTATAATCTCTGCTTGTGGCCATGCTGGCCAAGTTGCTTATGGGATTCACTATTTCCGTTGCATGACCGAGGAATACGGGATCCCTGCTCGTTTGGAGCATTACGCATGCATGGTAGATTTGTATGGTCGTGCTGGTCGTTTGAATGAAGCATTTGAGACCATAAATAGTATGCCTTTCCCCCCTGATGCAGGTGTGTGGGGAACATTGCTCGGAGCATGTCGGGTCCATGGCAATGTTGAGCTAGCTGAAGTGGCTTCAAGACATCTATTTCATTTGGAACCACAAAATTCTGGCTACTATTTGTTGCTTTCAAACATACATGCTGATGCAGGAGAGTGGGGAAATGCGCTTAAGATTAGGAAAATGATGAAACAAAGAGGAGTTCAGAAAGTACCTGGATATAGCTGGATTGAGATTCATAACACCACCCATATATTTGTTGCTGCAGATGAAAGTCACCCAGAGTTTGTCCATATCTATTCATTACTGAAAAATCTTCTTTCAGAAATGAAAAAAGAGGGTTACAGGCCTCAACCTTACCTTCCAATGCACCCACAGACCTTGCAGATGTGATCAAATAATTTTTAAGGTGTGTTTCCTTATGATCACTTAAAAGCCCTGAAAAAATGGCAATCAGCTTTACATTTTCTTGTAACTGGAAGTATTTAATTTGTTTTCGTAATGTTTCTTTATTCTCCAGCCTCTCTCAACTTTCTCAGGCTTTCACACCATGCGGCATTAGCAGCAACCTACTGAGTCCCCAGCAACCTGTATTGAGATTCATTCAAAACCCCACCTGAAACATACGCAAGGTGTCAATCTTTCAAACTTTATCAGTTATTATTGTCTTTTTAAGCCATGATTTGTGCTCTTATTTGTGATTATATATCTTATGAGATGACTTCATGTGTTTTTTATTTATTGTTATCAACTTATCGTTCATGGTGTCTTGATTGTTACGTGGAAGGAGTTTTAAAGATAAATCATTGCTTCTTGTGCTAGGAGTTGGAAGAATGATCAATATCACGTTTTTGGCTCCTGAAGGTGAAGACAATGCAGCAGACACGAGCACATGTATCTCATATCCCTATTCGTCTCCTTTATCCTCAAACCTGTTGAATTAGATCCTCTGCAAATCATTCCTTGCCTCGAAGATCTTAGATAGCTTCACTGTATTATTACTAGTATCCATATATTTTACTAGGAGAAAACTACCGAATCAACTTCTTTGGTAAATTTTATATCTCCGAGACTTTTCTATTAGTGTCAGAGCCTTTTCGAGCCTTTTTCGAGTCTTTTTCGAGCCTTTTTAACCATCAATTTTTTTTTTTGGTTAATTTTGTATCTCTGAGACCTTTTATATAGTTCTTGCTTCCCGAGCCTTTTTGTTCGTTGATTGGTGGGTGTACGTGTGTTCATCGATTCATCAGTTCCACTTCCATTGATGGAGGATTTTGAAAGGAAAAAAAATGGTGAATAAGGTTAATATGGGGTGCATTTTGGTCCGTTCACCATAATATGTGCATTTCAAATTTAAGTTATTAAACTGGTGACTTTCTTACAAAACCCGGTGTAAATAGTGACAAAATTTTTTTGAGGCCCTATAAATATCACGTAATTGTGCATCATTTGAATGTAGAAAATCAAAGCCCTCCCATCTACCACTCACAATTGTGTTGTTAGTATTGATTATTATTATTTTTTTGTTGAAATATTACATTAATTCAGGGTTATTTAGGAAGGAGGATGACTCGAACCTTTAACCTCATGGTGTAGGTGTGAGAAGTTTACCAATAGACCAGCCTTATCTCGTCTGTTAGTATTGATTATAATATGTACGTGACAATTTTGCTTGAGGTCTTGGCTAGGATGGGTTTTGGTTCGAGATGACAAGATTGGATTAAATGGTGTATTTCGTCTCCCTCTTTATCTGTTTTGGTGAACGACTGCCCTACAAAGAAATTTACGATTGAGAAAGGGCTTCGCCAAGGCGATCTATTGTCTCCCTTTCTTTTCATTGTGGTCGTGGAAGTCCTGAGTGACATGTTTTTCAAAGCAAAAGATTTGGATTTGATCAGTGGCATTGGCTTTGGTAATGGTATCATCCACATTTCTCACTTGCAGTCTGCCAACGACATGGTCATTTTCTTAAAACCGAAAATGGAATATCTCTTGAATGCTAAGAGAATATTGAGGTGTTTTGAACTAATCTCTGGCTTAAAAATTAATTTCCATAAATCTTGCTTTGTTAGAGTTAGTAAGAAGGGGTCTTGTGAGGAGGATTGGGCTACTGCTTTTCATTGTGTTTGGTCTTCTCTTCCAGTTACTTGGGTCTTCCTCTTGGTGGGAACTCTAGTAGGGAAGCTTTTTGGAATCATGTTGTTAACAAGGTAGAGTAGAGGCTTGCAGATTGGAATAGAGCTTTCATTTTCAAAGGGGCCACTTGGTTCTTATTAAGGTTGTGCTCTCTAGCCTTCAGTCTTATTTTATGTCTGGTTTCCCCATTCCTGATGTGGTGGTGAAGAAATTGGAAAAACTTCAGAAGGATTTCTTCTAGAATGATTGTCTCTTGAAAAAAAAAGTTCACTCTGTTGATTGGGCGTCCATTTGTAAACATAAGAGGTTTGAGGGTCTTGGTATCGAGAGGATGATAGATAATGGTTTGATTCTAATGGCCAAGTGGTTATAGAGGTTTTGGAGAGAGTAGTCAACTCTTTGGAAGAGTGTCTTATGTGCCAAGTATGGTCTTGATCACAATCCGTCGATGTGGAGTTGTATGGATGTAAGGTCTAGCTCGCATTTTATCAGGGGTCTTAGTAGGTTTTTCTCTGAAGAGCACAGAGTTTTCAACATCATTAAAAATGGCTTTCAGGTGGTGATTGGAAGTGGTGAGAGGGTTCGGTTATGGCAGGATTTCAATTGGGATTTTGTTCCTCTCAAGACCGCTTTTCTAAGAATTTTTGCATTGGCTTCTTATAAGGACGGTATGGTTAAGGAGTTTGGTAGGTGGGTGGATTCTAAATGGGTTTGGGATGTACTTCTTAGAAGACCGCTGTTCAATTGGGAGATCGATCAATGAAATTGTTTTATGTTATCTCTGGATAGTATCACGATCAAAAATAGCGTCCCAGATGCGTTGGCCTAGTCTTATTATCCCAACGGTCTTTTCCCTATTAACTTCTTCAAAAGATGCTTGGAGGATAATAATGATTCGGTCGATCCGCATTACGCTTTCCTTTGGTAGGGGTTTTGCCCTCCAAAAGTTGAGGTTTTGCCTGTCAATTATTGAAAGGTAGGATTTTGGTTAGAGAGGTTCTACACAGTTTTGGTGTTGCTCAGTTGGCGAGTTTTGTTTGTCCGTTGTGTGATGGTGGGATTGAATCGATTGATTATTTGTTCCTTCTATGTGCCTGGTCTAGTGAGTTATGGAGGACTTGATACAAATGATCAAGTGAATGCACCTATGTAATATATCCAATGAAACCCTATATTATTTCTTAATTAAAAGCACAATCATTAATTAAAACACATAAATATTACAATAAATAAATTCCATATTTGTGTATGTGACCCACGTAATATGTTTCTAACTAATCTTAATAAACACGGTAATTACAACTAAGGAATTAAGTTTATTTTCTCTCATCAGGATTCATAATCAGTAAACCCGCACTTAAGGTAGGAGCGAAAATCTACTCTTTTTAGGATTTGATTTCCAATACATCATGAACTATATATATATATATATATGAATTATTAAGTTAGGGATGCCGTATAAAAAATCATACGGAATCCCACACCTGATAATTGCAATATATATATATATATATATAGTATTAAAACAAAATATAAATGCGTTACATATTTGTTTGATTTTCGAATTCATATGAGAAAGTTATTGACAATTGATAGATTTTACATTCGAATTCATATGAGAAAGTTATCGACAATTGATGGATTTTACAAAAGAATTAAAACATCAGTTCATCTTCGTCAACATCTAAACAATATTACATTTGGTTTTTAAATATTAGTATATTTTTCTTGCATTAACTTGAATATTTGTTTTTGTCTTGGCCCCCCCAAAACCAAAATCCTGGCTTCGCCCCTGAGGACATTAAATGTGAGCCACTTATTATGGAAAAAATTTTGACAAGTGCATAAACACTAGTCAAAGCATGGAAAATGAGCGACTCACATTTAATGTCCTTTTATATTTACATCAGTACGTACTGACTTGAATATATCGGTGCGCACTGACTTGAATATATATATATATATATATTGTATTAAACTGTACTAAGTTATATAACCGTATTTTAGTGTATTATATTATTATTAAAAAAATTAAAAATAGAAATAAAAAAAGTGATATAATATTTGGTATACTAATGTCTTAAAAATGATAAATGATAAACATAAAATTATAAATAATATATAAAAACATTTTTTATAATTTAATATATATTCATATTTTCCATCAAAATATTTTGTTGTAACTTGTAAGGACAAAGGTCTTAAAAGACACAAGTTTAAATTATTAAAAGGAATTTATCTTAAAAAAAAAAAAAAAAAATCGTTCGTAAGCATAATACAACTTAAACCATTTCAAATGTATTCATTTAGTAGGGGCGTTATTATGAGCAATCGTTCAAATCACTTACAAAGTTTTTCCATGCAGCTATATATTTCCTATATTAGCGTATTTATCTAAGTTACAAGGAGCTTCTCACTTGAAGTGAATTTTCATGGTGCATTGCTAGTTATTAGATCATATTCGTGTAATCATGTAATTATATATATATATATATATATATATATATATATTAATAACGAATGTTAAATTATTCATTCAGGTAAATTCTGGTGATATCATAATCATCAGTTCAAGACCTAGAATTTTATATCTAAGCAAAGTATTCATTTCATAAATAGCAGTTTTGTATCATTTTAGCAAAATATTTATACATTGAGCATTGGATCCTAATAATGTAAATTATGAATGAGATAAATATATTATGTTACTTGGAATGGCTATACACAACACACCTTCTTACAACATTTGAACAATGCTTAGTTGATGCAACACCTTTATCATTTTCCAAATAAGCTGGTGTTATGACTGTTTTCTATAAATTGTACCCTGTATATGAACTAGCGGTGGCAAAATAGGCCGGCCTAGCCCGTTGGACCCATTTTGGGTAATGGGCCAAGCTAGGCTCGGCTTGTTAGGGAAATAGGCTGGGCCTGGCCGGCATGTTGGAGGGAAGGGTGGGCCCGGCCTAGGCCCAGGAGGGTGCTAGGACAGGCCTGTGGCGAGCCTGCCCGAGGCCTTAACGGGCTTCAATTTTTTTTAAACATTTTTTTAATACAATATTATTGTTTATATATTGTAATAATTTTGTGTAATTATTAATGTAATAATTTTAATATGAAATATAACATTATTCATTTCATACAACACTTAATTAGTTTTCGATGAATAATATTTTTGTAATTTCGTATTAAATTTGTGGTGAAATGTATAAATTACAAATTACTAGAGAGTGGGAGGTATGTGTAGTAGCAAAAAATGGCTCATAAGCCTAACATGCAAAAGCCCAAAGCTTCTTGATGCAAGGACCTATCCAAGCCCATTGCACCAAGTCGACCCAAGACCTTCGTTGATCTCTTACTAAGACTGACCAAGTCAGAACAGTTACCAAACGTTGGTAACAACCACTCAACGTGGAGAGAATCTCTCCGGAGATCTCTCCCACATTCAAATTCAACCAAGTGAACGTTAGAAAAGGTTTCTGTGCCTATAAAAGAAACCTTCTTTGGCCATAAAGGCTCTCGGATTTTCCACTGCAAAAAAGCTTACTAAAGACTTATTGAAACTCTACACATAAACAACCAGATAACCGAAATTCGATATGAATTACAATCACGATCAATCTTTGCTCAGCCCAGCCCAAACAAACTTAAGGCTAAGAAGAACATCCCCTATCTTCTAATTTATTCCTTTATTTTCATTTCTATTTTAGTTATTACGCAGGTTCAACGAAAAGTGGAAAAGTCACACAACGTCGAACAACCAATCCTCTCTGCAGGTTATTTGAGGAAGTGACATCCTTCAAACGACAAATTTAACTAAGTTGCCTTGGGCCTAACATAACCTGACCCGATCTATATCAACCGTAGGTCGACCACCTACAGTTTGGCGCCCACCATGGGGCCCATCGCAACTTTACAAATAAGCTAGTCGAACTTTGTGTGTGAACCTTTCAACATGTCTGAAGGTGGAAATGTCTCGATCGTCGAAGAACAGATCGCGACATTGACTGCCCAAATGACCGCAAACGCAGCGAAGTTGTTGGCACTTGAAGCGGAGAATGCCAAAATTCGAGTGACCAATGACGAACTACGAGCCTTGCTTGACGGCGTGGTACTAGATAGCGAGACAACGGGATGCCCAGTTCCAATCCCAAACGACGAACATGAAGTCGATTGAATAGCTCCGGGCAACACAATCGGACAAATGGCACCAAAAGTAAACCCAAATGTTGGGTAGAATCAGTGAATAACCCAGACAGCCCCGGGTTGAAATCGACCTTAATGACTTGCTAGTCCGAAATGAGAACGAACAGGACCAACTCATAGCCTACAACCGGAAAACGTCTTAAAGATACCCATGTCTATCCAATCGACACCGGATTGGTAAAACTTGGATCCGATTTACATGCATCTATTAATACTGAATTCTCCCGCAGGTTCACAGAAATGTAAGCACTTATACAAAGAATTCCAGGAGTTCAAGCTCCAATAAGGAAAAGCGCAGCGAACAGCTTCGCCAACTCACCATTCGTCGATGATATAGCCTTGGTTAAAATGCCCAGAAAGTTCAATTTCCCAAACATGAAGCAGTACGAAGGAACGACCGATCCTGAGGACCATATAGCACAATACAAACAGAGAATGTTCACTGCGGCAATTCCACGTGATTTGCGAGAAGCATGCATGTGCAAAGCTTTTGGGTCCATCTTCAATGGTCCAGTTTTACAATGGTACACCAACTTACCTAACAATTCTATTAATTCCTTTGCGCAGTTTACAAATACGTTCATGGAGCAATTTGTAAGCAGCTGAAAACTGGAAAAGCAGTCTGACGACTTGTATATGATAACGCAAAGGCATGGTGAAAATCTAAGGACCTACGTTGGACGCTTCAATAGAGAGAAAGTGCAGATCCCACATTGCAATCAAGCGACAACAATATATACCTTCAGGAAAGGCCTCAGGTTTGACTCTGATCTATATAAAGAACTCACCAAATACCCATGCAAGACGATGAACGATGTACTAACAAAAGCTTGGGCCCAAATTAAATTGGAAAAAGACGAAGCCAACTTCGTTGGGAAAGTAAAAAACTATTCAAATAGAAGAAATGATCGAGTCGAAAGAAGATCTAACGACAGATAGACGGAACCCTATCCAATGAACGACCGCCGCAACACCCAACCAAGGCATGAAGGGTCAAGCGACCAGCGACAATACAGATACAAGAATTCAAGGTCTAGTCGACCACAAATCCAAGTGCCGGAATATAATCTCAGTATTGAACCAATCGATCTTATAGCAGTAATGAGAGAAATGGGTAAAACAGTGAAATGGGCGCGAAAAATGGACGCCCTCCTAGAGCATCGAGACGCAAGATTGCGATGTTAATTTCACGGAGACCACGGTCATCGAATGGAGGATTATGTCGCCCTCAAAGTGGAAGTCGCAGAACTGCTTAAATAAGGACACCTACAAGAATTTCTAACGGAAAAAGGGAAACAAACCCTTGCTCAACGCGACAAGAGGCAGACTGGTGCAGATAACAGTTCGCTAGAACCACCTCGACAAGATAGAGTGATCAACTACATCGCCAGAGGGTCAGAAGTTAGTGGTGTAAGTTATTCGGCGGCAAATAGGCACGCACGACAAGTGTCGAACACAGAGATTCGACCTAATCGAGAATACCCCACAAACGTCGACGAAACGATCACCTTCAAGTCTACAGACAAAGCAGATTTCTTTTCTCCTCATCATAATGCACTTGTTATTTCTTTACATATTGCAAACTGTCTAACAAAATGAATTTTGATCGATAATGGTAGTTCATGTAACATTTTGTTTAACAGTGCTTTAAGAGCAATGCAGGTTAACGAATCCAAGCTCAGTCATCGAATGACTATGCTAACAGGGTTCAGTGGAGAACAAAAAAGTACCCATAGGTGAGATTGTGCTACCAGTCTACGCAGAAAGGGTCAACCTCTACATCAATTTCTTGGTAATCGACTGCCAATCCCCTTATAATGCGATCCTTGACAGACTATGGATACACGAGATGAAGGCCGTACCATCTACCTTCCACCGGATGATCAAATTTCCAACCAAATTGGGAGTTAAAGAAATAAAATAGGAGTAAAGAGCAGCCAAAGAGTCTTACCAAAACGCCATGAAAAATAAGAAGGAAGAATTATAGCAATTGCAGGAAACCAAGGTCGAATCAACTCTAAACAATCCAAAAATGGAAGAACTTGATGAGGTGTTGATCCACTCAGAAGATCCTGATCACAAAATCTTTGTAGGATCCAGGCTACCTAAACATGTACACAAACAATTGATCGAATTCCTAAGTGAACGATGAAGTAGTTTCGCCTGGTCACATTTAGACATGGTCGGTATCGACCCAGAAGTAATTGTTCATAAATTGCAGGTCGATCCAGATCACCAACCTATGAAACAAAAACGAAGAAAGTTCACTCCAGAAAGAAACAAAGTGATCAATGAAGAGATTAAAAAATTGTTCTACATCGGATCGGTGAAAGAAGTGAAATATCCTAACTAGTTAGCAAACGTCATTATCGTGAAGAAAAAGAACAGGAAGTGTCGCATTTGCATCGATTTCACATACCTCAACAAGGCATGCCTCAAAGATTCATTCATGCTGCCCTACATCGACATGTTAGTCGACGCGACAGCGGGAAACGAACTACTCAGCTTAATGGACGCATACTCATGCTACAATTAGATCTTGATGCATCTTGACGACTAAGAAAAGATAACTTTCATCACAGAACGAGGTACATTTTGTTATAAAATAATGCCTTTTGGTTTGAAAAATGTAGGCGTAACCTACCAAAGGCTGGTCAACAAAATGTTCGCTAAAATGCTTGGATCAATAATGGAGGTCTACATCGACAATATGCTGGTCAAATCACTAGTCCCACAACAACACACTAAGCACCTAAAACAGTCATTCGACGTACTTAACGAATATGGTATGAAACTTAACCCTACTAAAAGCTTTTTTAGTGTATCTTCAGGGAAATTTTTAGGGTTCTTGGTTACCTAAAGAGGTGTCGAAGCCAATCCAGACCAAATTCAATCGATAAAGAGGATCGAATCGCCTAGATGCATCAAAGATGTGCAAAAACTCACAGGCCATGTGGCAGCTCTAAATAGATTCATCTCAAAGTCATCCGAATGATTCCACCATTTCTTCAACACCTTGAGAAAAAACAAAACGTTCGAATGGAACGACGATTGCGAAAAGGCGCTGTGAGACTTGAAAGCCTACCTGACCTCACCCCCACTACTGTCAAAACCCAAAGATAACGAAACATTGCTCGTATACCTAGAGGTGTCCGACAAGGCTGTGAGCGCCGTTTTAATCAAAGAAGAAGATAACGTTCAAAACCCAGTGTATTATGTAAGCAAGGCACTACTCGACGTAGAAACCCGATACAGTAGACTGGAGAAATTGGCATTAGCACTTGTCGTTGCGGCACACAAACTGAGACCATACTTCCAATGCCATTCGATTAAGGTATTAACTACTTATCCACTTAAGAATATAATTTACAAACTAGAACTTTCAGGTCGATTGACGAAATGAGCGGTCAAAATAAGCGAATACGACATCATATTCCATCCACGGACGGCAATGAAGTCTCAGGTATTAGCCGACTTTATTGCAGATTTTACTTATTGTCAGAATGTGCAGGCTCAATAGGAATTAGTAGCCCTGACGGAGGTACACCAACCTATATGCGCATGGACACGATTCCTCAATAATGAAAAACGTCATGTCGATCGAACTACAAATGAGTATAAGTTTACAGGCTTGTCTCATTCAAATAAAAACTAAAGTTGTGCAAACCCCATTATATGATGGTCGTATCATTTCCATAAAAAATGTCAAACTGACGTACGGAATCCATTCGAAATTTATAAAAGAAAGGTCGAGTCAACCGAATCATACACAATTATAGAGGTTAGCAAAAAATAAAAGGTGGTCGAGTCGACCAGATCATCCATATTACAAAACTAAATTAAAAAGATATGAGATTTAAAAAAAAAAAAGTATAATCGAATGACGAGTGGAGGATCAACATCAGTATCATCCTCGACATCATCAATGCTCTTGTCGATGTCTCCTCCAACATCCACCTTTTCAACAACCACCCTAGATGGAGACTCTTCAAGCGCCTTCATCTCTTCATAGGTGTTGACTACCTCTTGCATCTCCACCATATCCTAGTTGACGTGCTCTCCAATCATATATTCCTTGAAAATTTCCGCCCTCGTCATGCACATTGCCTCAGCAGCAATCGACGTCAGTTGCTTTTCTAGGCTCTTGACAAGGCTCTCATTCTCCGCGACAGCTGCTTAAGCCCTTGTTGACTCCTCGAAATGTCGATCCTTCTCATTCTTCAACTCCTCCTCTAGAGCTAAGTTTTTCTGCTCTAGCTCTTTCACATCCTTGTCAAGTTTGGCATTGTCGACCATGAACTTGTCATTATCCTTGCGGTATTTGGAGCACCTGTCACTGACAACCTTGTATCTTTCATGTAGATGCAACTGCGCTTGAAAAGCCTACAAAAAGAAGAAACATTGTATCAGTTAAACGGAAACGACAAAGATGATCAAAACTTCTGAAAACAAACTAACCTTAAATGTCGAAAGAATGCCCGTATCAAAAACCTCCTCCGTTTTCCTACTCTTCAAATACAACTCGTCGACAGAAAGAAGAAATTTGTGAGACTTTTGAAGAAACGTCGTTGGCTCCTTGAAAGATGAAAGGCTAGAGGATAGAAGCACCATCGACAAATCTGACTCCAGAATAGTCATGTCAGGTGTTTTCTTCTAGCTAGATTCAATTTTCTTTCAGCGATCAATAACAACAATCTTCTTCTTCTTCTTCTTCTTTTGAGGACTGGTGTCGGGCGACGAGGTATAAACATGCTCTGGAACGGTAGGGTCACTCTCCTTCAACTTGGCAGCCATTTCTTTCTTCTTCTCTGCCCTTTTCTTGGTAACAACCTCCTTGTAATGCTTTAAAGATTTAGCTTTATTTGGCAAATTGATCTTTGCATTCGACATCGACTTCACTGTGAAACGACGTTCAATATCAGTAATTGAGGAAATAAATCTGACACAAAATCCAGACATATTACATCCAAGTATTTCAAGACTCCTCCTAATCCAGACATATGACACAAAATCCGTCACAAGAGGATACGGGACCCGTGACCTATTCAAAGTCGACCATCGCTACAAACTGCTAGGCCTAAGCTTACCATCAAAAAGTAACTCTCTACAACTCTTATTACTTGCAGGAATAGCTAACACCTCCTTAGTGCGCTCAGTAGCCTCGTCGCACGGTGGCTTACTCTCCACATCTTTGATTTCTACAAACAATTACTGATAATTACTAATGGTAGTTCAAAAAAAAATGAGGGAACTTTTTCGGTCGACATTTACCATGACGATTCCAAATTCGTCTATAGACATATTGAGACCTCCCCTAAGGACCATCGATTAAAGGATCTTTAGCAAAAAATAAGGTATCCTTCCAAGGTCGTTTGTAGTTGTATCAATTATTAATTGATTATCTTTGGATCTGGGGATCAACAAGTAACGACCACTGTCGGCAGCATGCTCCTTCAAATAATAATTGTGCAAGAGACACCTCAACCCAAAGTTTATTCTATACTTCTCACATAGAACAGTCAGGCTCAACAATATTCTCCAACCATTTGGCATCAACTATCCAGGAGCAATGTCGTAGTATTGTAACACCCGTCTGGCCAATGGAAGGACTGGAAACCTAAACCCTAAACGAAAATTATATTCGTAGAAGCACGTCTACCTAGGTATATCCCAATCAGCCTTTTCATGTTCCTTTGGTGCACGTAGTTCGATAGAATTCGGGATACCATAAATCGTTCGTATACCGGGCAAGTGACTATCTCTAAGAACACTTGCCAGACTATCCCCTAAGACACCTAACGCACGACCAGAAGTAGATGCCTCCGCAACATCTACACGATTCGGAGAATAGACCAACCCGACAATGGCACGGACGACTCCTTGTTCTAATATACCCTTCGCATTTATTGATAAGACTTTCGACGGATCCTCTAATGATACCAGTCAATCGTTGCCCGCTAGTCTACTATCAACTTCGCCATCATCACTCTCATTGCTAAGAGTCTAATCAAAACGTGGTTTTGAGATTGTTTGGTCGCTCAACATATCTCCAAAAGCTGACATGCAAAAAATGCATAAGTCAGGCAAAAACTAAAGCGCTACAATCATAACCTAGGGCTCAAAGATCAAAACCTAGGGTTTTCTACGAAAAGTCAAGGATTGAGATTTTCCATCTTCACCTATCTTAAGTCAAACGTCGACTTAAATCCAAACATCTATTTATGACTCGATGACATACAAGAAAGCCAAAGATTTACGACATATAGTATGAACAAATTTAGTATACAAACGAATCAAATATTTCAAATTCATCCAAAACACGTGGAAGAAACTCAAGAACAGCCAAAAAAAAAAACATATGCTTTCTACGGAAAAGAGCATCAAACACTTCAATTTATTCCCTATACAGAAAGATAAATCTCATGCAAAACAAACATAAAATGTGTAAAAATCTTCTTTCTTTACTAAACTTGAAGAAAATGCTAGAAAGTTTGACGCTTTGGTAAAAAAAACGAGGAAGAGAGCGCTTTTCATTTGCTAAAAAGGTACTTGCTTAAAGAAAAGTGAAAGCTTTGGAAGGTATGTCTTTTGATTTATAAACCCTTAACCGCAAATACTAACCCTAGTTACCACGTGTCAAAGCCTCTTCGATTATCAACTAACCAAGGTAACCGCGCATTTTGAATTTCGAACGCTTCGAAAACTGCGCCCAAATTAAATGTATCTGATGTCAGCATGGGGAAACTGAAACACAATTGTCCAATCGATTAGACCTCTTGTACTCATCTTACATCTATTTTGTCGAACGAAAAAACAATTCACTCGATAAAAATGATCTTTCAAATAACGCTCTCAATACCCCTCGAAGCAGTACGAAGTCGATCGCATGCAACGACCCAACTAGGAATACTCTCTAAACATAGTGATCCTATCTTTAAAGAGTAAGGGACAAACTGTAGTAGCCAAAAATGGCTCATAAGCCTAACATACAAAAGCCCAAAGCTTCTTGATGCAAGGACCTATCCAAGCCCACTGCACCAGGTCGACCCTAGACCTTCGCTGATCTCTTACTAAGACTAACCAAGTCAGAACAGTTACCAAACATTGGTAACAACCACTCAACGTGGAGAGAATCTCTCCGGAGATCTCTCCCACATTCAAATTCGACCAAGTGAACGTTAGAGAAAGTTTCTGCGCCTATAAAAGAAACATTCTTTGGCCATAAAGGCTCTCAGATTTTTCACTGTAAAAAAGTGTACTAAAGGCTTATTGAAACTCTGCTCGTAAACAACCAGATAACCGGAATTCGATCTGAATTACAATCACGATCAATCTTTGCTCAGCCCAAGTAAACTTAAGGCTAAGAAGAACATCCCTCATCTTCTGATTTTTTCCTTTATTTTCATTTCTATTTCAGTTCTTACGCAGGTTCAACGAAGAGTCACACAACGTCGAACGACCAGCCCTCTCTACAGGTTATTTGAGGAAGCGACATCCTTCAAACGACGAATTTAACTAAGTTGCCTTGAGCCTAACATAACTCGACCCGATCTATATCGACTGTAGGTTGACCACCTATAGTATGTAAATATATAATATATAATGTATAGTGTATATTATATTAGTATAATAGTATATAGTATATAAATAATATATTAAATAAATAAAATAAATTACAAAATAGTTGAAAGAGTGAGTGAGAGATGTTGGAGATTGTAGAGAATAGAGAGAATAAGAGAGTAGGGATTAGGGAAGTAGAGAAAATGTAGAGAATGAGGTGAGGGTGATGAGGGTATTTATAGGAAAAAGTTAGATAAGGGTATAATTGGAGAAAATTGTAAAAGATTTTAAAAAAAAATGTAATATTTAAAATTTTTGGATTTTTTCCTCCAACGGTCACCTAGTTAATTACAAAAACCACCTCTCAATTCAAATTTTGAAAAATATTATTTTAATTTTGAATTTTTTTTCTGACAGGCCCTAACGGGCCGTTAGCTAGAAATTTTTTTTTGTAAATTTTTTAGGGCCTGGGGGCCAGACGGGCCCTATCGAGCTTGGGCCGGTACTTTACAACCTAGGCCTAGCTTGGACCGCTAGCTTAACATACTTGGCCCTGGTTTGTTAAGCTAGCGGGCGGGGTCGACCTAGGCCCAGCTAACAAAACAGGCCAGTTCGGGCGGCCCACCGAAACCTGGTCCGTTTTGTCAGCACTAATATAAACTATAAAACAAACATTTTCACACAAAAATGTTGTGACTTGTGAGAAGGTGTTTACATAAGTCCCAAACAAGGGGGGTTACATGGTTACAACGTTCAGAAGGTCCAAGCTTATTTCACAAGTTATGATACAAATTAAGATACCATGTTACTTTAATTAAACTTAGTAAGTGAAATATGTCACAATTAAACCATTATTTGTAATAATAAAACTATCTATATTCTCAAATCTCTTTGTTCTACAAGCAAGTCATATAAAGCAAATGCATAAGATAGATACATACACCCACAAACCCATTTTCACATATGACACTAGAATAAATGGAAGGTAGGAGAGATACAAGTGAACATTCAAAGATAAACACTCGCACTCAATGAAATCCACCAAAGAAATGGAGCAAAGATAACAAGAACAATTGTTCTTAGAAAATTTTGTATTATAACTCAATTGACTTTCTTCATACAAGCTTAAGACTTATATAGAGGGCATATAACATCCCTTAATAATGAACCTAGAAAATAACAATTGACACAACAACCAAAATAGACTAGGTTCAAAGATGACTCTTAAAACTTACCTTCTTCTAGCCATAGGTACATGCATAATAATTAATAATGAACCTATAAATTAATAATAATTGACACAATAACCAAAATAGACTAAATTCAAAGACGACTCTTGAAACATAAAAGGTTAGTTCAGATACATCACAATATCAGTATTCATCCTTTCATTCTCCTCTGGTTGAAGAAGATTCGCCCTCGAATCAAACTCCATCTCATCATTAAAGAAGGAGAAAGATCTGACACATTAAAAGTGGTTGAGACACCATAATCACTTGGAAGTTTGATCTTGTAATCATTTTCTCCAATTCGCTACAACACTCGAAAAGGACCATCAGACCGAGGCTTAAGCTTCCCATGACATCCAAAAGGGAATCACTCCTTTCGAAGTTGATTCTATACCAAGTCTCTTTCCTTGAATGTAGTAGGTTAGCGATGCTTGTTTGCTTGACTTTGATACTTCTCATTCTGCTTGATAATGTGACCACGCACTTGCTCATGCAATTTCTTGCTACTCTTGGACTATTCTTCAACATCTCCACTAAAATGATAAGTTGTAGGTAGTGGAGCATGGTGGAGCCAAGTCCAATGGGCTTATTAGATTTCTCCCTTACATTATTGTAAAGAGGCTAGTACCGGTAGTTTGGCTTGATGACAGGTTATAAGCAAATTTAGCTTGAGCCAAGATAAGATCCTATTTTCAAATGTTGTTTCCCACCAAACCCCTCAAGAGATTTCCAAAGCTTCTATTGATTACTTTAGTTTCCCCATCTGTTTGAGGATGATACGAAGAGCTGAATTGCAAAGTAGTGTCAAGCTTTCTCCAAAGTGTTCTTCAGAAACGACTTACAAACTTAGAATCTTGATCTAATGTGATGGTTTTGGGAACACCATGTAGCTTAACAATTTCTTGAAAATAAAGATCAGCAACATGAGATGCATCTAAGGTCTTGTTGCATGGCACAAAATGAGCCATTTTAGAGAATCAATCAACATTCACCATAACAGAGTCTTTGTTTCTTTGGATTCGAGGCGGACCAACAATAAAGTCCAAACTCACATCTTCCAAAGGGGCTTATGGTATGGGAAACAGGGTATACAATCCTGTATTTTGTGAGCGACTTTTCGCAAGGTGATAAGTTCAACACCTTTCCATATGTTGAGTGACATCTCACACAATCTTTGGCCAACAAAAATTTCCATCAACAAAGGAGAGAGTTTTATCTCTTCCAAAGTGACCGCCAAGTCCACCACCATGAGCTTCAATAATTATAGCCTCCCGTAAAGAACACTCAGAAATACACAAATGATTGTTCTTGAAAATGAAGTCATCTTGTAGCAAATATTGTTGATAGGGATCCCGGGAACATTTTTCCCATACTTTGCCAAAATATGGATCTTCTTTGTACAACACTTTAAGGACTCCGAAGCCTAAGACTTTTACTTGCATAGTAAGAAGCAAAGAATGTCTTCGGCTTAATGCATCTGCCACTTTATTTTGTACACTCAACTTGTGCTTGATGTGAAAAGTAAAGGACTGCACAAACTCAACCCATTTAACATGTCGAGCATTGAGCTTGTGTTGCTCATTTATGTACTTTAATGCCTCATGATTAAAGAAGAGAATAAATTCCTTAGATATGAGATAATGCTGCCAGCGATCCAAGGTTTAAACAATAGCATGAAACTCTTAGTCATATGTCAAATACTTTTTGTGAGAACTGTTCAACTTCTCACTAAAGTAGGCAATGGACTTTATTTCTTGGCTAATAACAACACCAATTCATACATTAGAAGCATCACAATCTACTTCGAAGACCTTGTTAAAATCGTAGAGTGTGAGAATAGGAGCTTGAGTCATCTTTTCCTTTATAAGTTCAAAGCTTTTTTGTGCTTCATCATTCCATTTGAATGTTCCTTGCTTAAGGCACTTGGTGACTAGAGCAATAATGGTACTAAATCCCTTGATAAATCGGCAGTAGAATAAGGCAAGACCATGAAAGCTATGAATGTCATGAATTAAGGTAGGAGCAGACCAACTTGTAATTGCTTCGACCTTGCTGGGATCAGCCGTTATTCCTTTACTTGAGAGAACATAGCCCAAAAAAAAAAAAAGGTTATTTGTCAAGAATTCACACTTCTTCAAATTCATATGTAACTGTTGCTCATTTAGAAGAAGAAATACTTGTCGAAGATGCTCCAAATGCTGCTTTTGATCCTGGCTATAAACAAGAATATTATCAAAGTAAACCACAACAAACTTACAAATGAATTGTCTGAAAATGTGATTCATGAGACGCATAAAGATGCTAGGAGCGCTTGAGAGTCTAAACAACATCACCATCCATTCAAAGAGTCCATCCCTTGTCTTGAAGATAGTTTTCCATTCATCATCGGGTTTTATTCGAATTTGATGATAGCCACTTCGAAGGTCAACCTTTGAGAAGATAGTGGCATCATATAGTTGGTCAAGTAAATCATCAAGCTGAGGAATTGGAAAATGATACTTGATAGTGATCTTATTCACTGCTCGACTACTAACACACATGCGCCAAGATCTATCTTTCTTATGAACAAGAAGAGCTAGGATAACACATGGACTCATGCTTTCTCTTATCAATTTGTTGGCCAATAGATCATCAACTTGCCTTTGCAGCTTCTCATGCTCTTTAGGATTCATCATATATGCTGCCTTGTTTGGAATCATGGAATCGGGTACGAAATCAATGCGATGTTGAATATCTCTCATTGGAGAAAGGTCGGGTGGGATCTCTTTTGGGACAATATCTGAAAATTCATGCAAGAGAGGTTCCATTAATGGTGGAATTTCTCTAACCTCTTTATTTGCCTCTATCATCACAAGAACAAAAGCCTTATCAACTTCTTCTAAGGCTTTGTCAAACTCAACCCTTGAAAGGAAATGATTTCCATTGCTCTTGGAAGAAGTATAAGTACTTTCAAGCTTCAAAGGGCCTAATGTGACTGTGACCCCATCTTTATAAAAGTTGTAGGTGTTCTTGAAGCCATCATGTTTAACTTTCCTATCATATTGCCATGGTCTTCCAAGAAGCAAATGACAAGCATCCATGGGAACAACATTGCACTAAGCTTCATCTCTGTAATTTTGTCCAATGGAAAATTGCACAAGGCATCTTTTGTTTACCTACAACTCATTGCCTTTGCGCAACCATAAAAGTTTGTAAGGTTGTGGGTGCTCTTCTATCTTAAGTTGCAATTTCTCCATCATGGTAGTAGCCACCACGTTTTCATAGCTTCCCCCCATCGATTATAATATTACACACATTGTTATTAGAGGTGCATCGAGTGTGAAAGATATTGTTATGGAGCCAATTGTCATCCTCCACATGGGCTGCATTTCTTCGATGAACAACAAGAGATTCTCCTTGGTCAGCATAAATAATTTTAATTTCACTTTCTGATCCTTTACCATTGATTGGTTCATTTTCAGCTTCCTCTAAGATGTCTTCTTCAACTAATGAAACAATCTTCCGATTGGGGCACTCGGAAGCAATATGACCAAATCCATGACACTTAAAGCGTTGACGAGAATTAGGATTAGGCTTAGTTGAAATAACCTTTCCATCTTGCTTCAAAGGTTGCTTGGAAATACTTGCCTTGGTTGTGGTCAAAGGCTTTAAAGTTGAAGCACTCCCCCGGTTAGAAGTATTCTCACGACTCCATATTCGGGTACTGCTTACATCCTTTAATTATCGCTCCATTTTCACAACTAGCTTGAAAACATCATTATATGTCCAATAGGGTTGTAATTGGACCACATTACAAATTTCTGGCCTAAGCCCTCCAATGAAGCGAGTAATACTTTGTTCCTCTGGCTCGGTCAAATCACAACGTAACATGAAATTATCAAACTCCACTGTGTATTCCTCCATAAACAATTCACCTTGCTTGAAACTATGAAACTTAAGGAAAGAATCTTGTAGATAATGATCTGGCAAGAACTTTTTCCTTAAGTGTTTCTTCATCGTTTCCTAAGTGACAATTCTAGTCTTTCTTTCATAGGCACGCTGCTTCTAAAAATATTCTCACCAAATCAAGACATTTTTTTTTTTTTTAACTTTATTGCAACTAGTTTTACCTTGTGCTCCTCTTCAAAATTATTACAATCAAAGATTCTCTCAACGGTATTAAGCCAATCAATGAACTCATCGCCTTGAATTTTTCTTTAAAAGTCTGGAATTTCAAGTTTAATGGGGAGATTGCGAGGAAATACTTGATTCCTTCGAACTTGACGAGGTAAAGGAGCCTCTTCACCGGGTACTCGATCATGAGCATGGTAAAAGGGGTTAAACTTTTCTTCGTTATTTGATATACCATCCTTTGAACCATTACGTGAATCATCATGTCCTAGAGCTTCCAAGCGTCCTAAACCCTCCCGGAGTTGCTGCACTTGTCTCCTTAGTTCATCCATCTCAATGTCACGAAGGTCTCGTTCATGTACCGGTGTTTCAACATGTTTTGGCTACGACGACGACGGTTGGCCATCACAACCAAAGCTCAGATACCAAACTGACACCGTAATAAATGGAAAGGTAGGAGAGACACAAGTGAACACTCAAAGATAAACACTCGCACTCAATGGAATCCACCAAAGAAATGAAGCAAAGATAACAAGGACAATTGTTCTTAGAAAATTATGTATTATAACTCAACTGTCTTTCTTCATACAAGCTTAAGACTTATATAGAGGGCATGGAACATCCCTCCGACCATAGGTAAATGCATAATAATTAATAATGAACCTAGAAAATAACAATTCATACAACAACCAAAATAGACTAGGTTCAAAGATGACTCTTGAAACTTATATTCTTCTAACCATAGGTACATGCATAATAATTAATAATGAACTTATAAATTAATACTAATTGACACAATAATCAAAATAGACTAGGTTCAAAGATGATTCTTGAAACTTAAAAGGTCAGTCTAGATACATCACCATATCAGTATTCATCCTTATCATTCTCATTTGGTTGAAGAAGATTCGCCCTCAAATCAAACTCCATCTCATCATCAAAGGAAGGAGAAAGATCTGACACATTAAAAGTGGCTGAGACATCATAATCACCTAGAAGTTCGATCTTGTAAGCATTTTCTCCAATCCACTGCAGCACTCGAAAATCTGACCTTGATGGATAAGATTCTACAATCGGAGGCTTTGCCACTTATTTGAGATCGGAGTATGTATGTACACTTTCTAGCTAAATTCTTTGTACATGTTTAGTTACCAAATTCTATTTTATTTTCTATGCTTGACCATGAATCCTGAATCAAGAAAACTATAGAGAAGAATAAACTCTCTCTCTAGACAAACACAAGAGTAAAGACTAAAGAGCATCTAATACAATGAGCATCTAATACAATGTTACTCATGTATAAGAAAAAACTTGTAACATATAATTTTACAATTTAAAATGTTAAAAGGTCAAAATTGAATCTGAAAAGGCAACAAAATTAGTACAGTAGAGCAAATGACCTGCAGATATCTTCATCACAAAAGCATTTCCTATTTAGCATAGGGAACTACGGCAACCCAGAAGAACACGTACCCTTGAAAAATATTTTCGGTTTTTAGTCATGCAAACAAACCCATAGCGAACAATAATGCTACATCAGATCTATAAATTATAGTATCTCTCTAGCCAGGCAAATACATTTACACGTAAACAATGCCCCAAAACTTACTAGGAGAATAGGCTCGAATACTGAGTTTCCCATGCATACACAAAATTGAAGTCATCATCAAAAGCTGGTGCTCCAAATCAAAGTTGCCAATCTATGGGGGAAATTCCCATCCGATCCAAAATCTGGTTTGTCTGAGAAAAATGCCTAGTCACATCATGTGAAGTAGAATGGTTACCAAATATCATTTAGTTTCTTCTTTTTGTCGTAAATATATATTTCCTCTTGATAATATATATGCCTAGACATTCTATTCAATACAACTTCGCCTGACATGTACATGCATACCAAATCTCACAGCCACCCAGAACAATTACTTTATTTTATGTTGCAAATCAGAAGCTATGAGAAAACAATTTACATGGAAGATTCCCTGGTTTAACTATTCTAGCTACCTCCAATTGACAGGAAGTGTAAGGGCGCATTTGTGAGTTAGAGAGCTTGAAGATGAGAAAATTCAGAAAAATAAATAAATAGGAAGATGGATAATTAAGATTGTTGAGAATCTAACAAATTAAATATGCAATTTCATATGCTTTGTGGCTTTAATACGTTTTATTGAGTTGTATAAACAAGGTATGGAACTCAATTTTTTGTTAATATTTTAGTGGGTTTAATGCATATTTTCTGTTTTCTGTTCTTTTTATTTAAACTGTGGAAATGTAATTCACTGTATATGGATAAACAGGGTTTTTCAGTGTTAGCATCAGATTGTCAATGGAAGAATGAGAGTATGTGGAGCACTATGGCCCTGTATATGTTCAATTTGCACATTCCATTGGGTTATCAATTGTTGCCTCTCTACTGGAGGAACCGGTTCTTGATCCGCAGACTCAAGAGAGTGTTTTTCTCTGGGTACTATGCATATTTTATTATCCGTGGTGGCATTTATTACGGTAATCTAGGAAGATAATAGTGTATCACGGAACCCTTCACTCAATGAAGCGGAGAAGGGGTTTCCATTCCTTAAACCCAACTTGGGAGTGCATTTTCTTTTTTTGGTCTGCTTTTTTACTCGGAAACAATTTATTTTGTTTTCATGGATTTGTATCTTTGATGGATAGATCAAATTCTTAACCTTATCATCCCTCTCCACTGACGAATTCATGTGGTGGTTCTGGTGATCTATTAAATAAGCCGATGAGATTTGCCACTTTTTCCTTTTTCTTCTCTACTATTTTAGGGCACATTTACTAATCAGAAATAAGAAGAATCGGAAACAAGTTCCACCGGAAAGGGAATGGAAGGGAATCGGAATTAAGTTACTAAATATCATTACTGTGTTTACTAACTTTCTTAGAACTAGAGATTGAATCAAATTTATACAAAATTGATTACAAAAATACCCTTATGTACAATATATATATATATATATATATGAGATGTATGACTGTAACTAATAAAAAAAAAGTTTATATTTTAAGAAAAAACAAGAGAAATCCAAAGCAAAAGCAATATGAATTCATGTCAATTCATTTTTTTTTTCGCTGTAGTATAGTGTTTTGATTTTCATCAAACAATTTTTTTGTTTTTTTTTTTTGTAATTAACAATTCACACACATATAAAGTAAAAATACAATGACAAAGATCATGGCTGTGGAATTGGGGGTGCACAAAATTAGAGTGAACTCAATACCCCCTGGACTTTTCAGATTTAAGATTGCTGAGGTTCTTATGCAAAAAGAATGGCTGAATAAAGTGGCCTTGAAAATTACTCCTTTAAGGACTCATGGCACCTCAGATCCAGCTGTAACATCACTCATACGCTACCTGGTTCATGACTCTTCTCAATATGTATATGGAACATATTCATCGTTGATGCATGGGCTACACTACCAGGTCTCCCTATTATCTCTTCCCTTTAAAATACTTCTAAAAACATATATTAATTCCTTTTATAAGTGTTATTTAAAAAAATAAGTGGGGATATTTTAGTAAGAACATATGAATTCTTTTTTCAATCAGGAAAGAGAACTTGATTCCTAGGGTGAGTGAGAGGAATCAAGTTCCCTTTCAATTAGGAACTTAATTCCTGATATGTGTGTGGGGTCCATAGAACTTAATTCCCAACAAAATTAGTAAACACATGAATTCGAAAATCAGAAACTTAATTCCCTTTCCAAGGTAGGATTCCCAATTAGTAAACGCGTTATTAGTCTCATAACTGAGTTCCCTGAAATTATCTCTCTAGATATGTTAACTAACACTTTTTAAGTGTATGCCATTTTAGTGAACATTGGGTCTTAAGATTATTTTAACAGCAGTGTTTGATTGGTCATTCCCTCAATGTTATGCTAAACTTTTGCTCAGATGTACTAATTGTGCCCCTTACAAAGCAAGAGTTATCATTATATTATAAATATTTTATGTGCATAGATAATCGTATTCACAAATATGCTCATTGATGTTTGACTCAATCTGCTCATTGATGTTTGATTCACTTTGATCCTATCTTCAGTGCAGGCAGTTTCCGTACTTCTGATTCTTATGCCAGAACTCACTGGAACTCTGTTTCTACTAAGCAAGACCTTACAGATTTCTTCAAAGCTAACAAGATAGAGTTTCTTAGTTTGTTGGTTTTTGGTGGCACAGATTATATGGGGTTAAGGTTGGTTTAATGAAACACATAGGAATCCAGCTGTACAAATAACAGAAAGCCAAGTCACATTCTACATGTGATGAAAACAGTCAGCAGATTGCAGATTGCAGATTATAGTATAAATACAAATATACAATCATGAGATATGTAATTAGTGAGTTGTGATTAATCAGTTTTAATTTAAATTTTTCAGTACCAGTGTTTCTCTCAACTTGCTTAGCCCTTTTTTTTTTTCGGGCAAGCTTACGCATTTACTTCTTCGCGTATCAGAACTCCATAAATGAATAAACCATAAATATATTTTATGCATGGCAATGACTCTCGTTTCATAAAATAATATCTTTAAATTCTATAAAAATATCAAGTTCAATTAATTGAAGTGAAAATCGTAAAAAATAGCCTAACAATATAATGGATTATTGTTTTTAATCAAAAATATTTAATTTATTGTTTTTAACCAAGTATAAGTTACATAGTCTAAAATACCTTTTTTACAAAAAGAAAAAACTCAATTTGTTTCTATATTACTAAGTACTGTATATATACTTCTTTTTAACTTTAAAACTCAACCCTAAATCCTAAAACGTGTTTGACCTCACTCACTCTCTCAATATCTAATTTTGCTTCCACCTACGGTTCATTAATGCAGCTTCATCGACTGGCGTCATCTCTTTTGCCGTCGCTTCTGCTATTGCAAGTATGTACTTACTATTTTACTTCTTTTCTTTGTTACTGTTGGTGGAAACTTTTTTGGAGTTGAGCATAGAAACTGAGCTTTATAAACCATACCAGTTACTATTTTCACTTTCTTCTTAGCAATTGGGTTTTGTTTTTAGGTCTTGTGCACCGATTGTCTCTTTATTTTTTATTGTTTTCTATTTTTTGTTTTATTCACTCCTAACATTTTATGTTGATTGGTCTTTGAATTTGAATTCCCTTTTGTCTTTGATTGACTGGCTTTTTGTTTTTAGGTTAGTTGTTGATTTTTAATTTTTTTTTTAATTTTTTTTTTTTAATGTGGGGTTGGTTTGTAATGGTTTTTTGGTTTAATTTATTGATATTATGTTAATATGTGTTTATATTTTGTAAGATTTAAGAGGTATTGATAGGTTGATGAAAGTGAGAGAAGTTTGAAGACTAAGCTACAATTGCTAGCTTTCTACAGAAAAAAGAACAATTTTCAAGTATGAGTCTTAAAGGTTGGTTCTTGAAGTTGTTTTTGTTTTGCTTTCTTTGATTCTTCGATCATAGAAAAAAAAAAGTGATTTTTATTTTCTATTTTGTTCTCTTCCTCATTTTTTTTTCCTGTTATTGGGTTTTTTTTTTTCCTTCGTATTATATTGATTCATTTAAATTGATTAATTTTATTGCTTTTATGGTTTTTACTATGTATTTTCTTCTAAGAAAGAAGAATTGGGAGATCCGGTTCCCAAATCTTCCAAAAGAAAATATTATTTATTAACATTTCATTTTCTTTGATAATCTTATATATATATATATATATATATATATATACATAAATTTTAAAAGATATCGGGAGATATAGGTTCCCAGATCTTCCAAAAAATTGGCATTTTAAATTATTTTAAAAGAAAATATTATTCATTTCATTTTCCTTTTCTTCATTAAATTTTCTATTTTTTATTGATCGAAAATGGTAGAGTTTTGGTGGGGTTTTTGTTGAGAAATTGAATGAAATTTTGGTTGGTCTTGTGAAGGAACATGTTTTGGAGATTGGTTTGTGATAATGAAGAGCTTGGTTTCTAGTTCTTGAAGGATTGTTCAAGCTTAGAGTAGCCATTGAACAACTCTGTTGAAGTAAGGCACTCAAGGTGTTTGATAAAATGACTCAACGACTCAACAACTCAACGAAAAACAATAGGTAAATCTGCTACGAAAAATGACTCATCAGCATGACACGTGAGAACAGTTTTAATGTTTGTTTGTTTTCAAAATTTTATTACTATTTCCACTTATCGACATTGACAATTATTATTGTTAAATGCATGAGGAGTTGCGGTTTATTCGTAATGAAGTACATAGAAAATATTGCTCAAGATAAATATTACCAAATGGATTTCACAGCGGAGGATATGAAGGACATTAGAAGTGAAATTGTAGAATGGTTTTTTCAAGCATTGCTGTCATATCAATTATATTAGATAGATGTTGTCTAGACATTAAAGATGTGGAAATGGTGGGAAATGTCACTTTTTTGACTGGGTTTTGTAAGAAAGTCACAACTTTAATAACTTAAGTTTAAAAGGCACTAAAGCAAGTGATTTTCAAAAATGCCCTTACTTTACACATTCTTTCATCTTTCTCTTCCTCTCTAACAAACCTACAATGGAAGTTGAACATTATAACGTTACCAATACATTTTCATTGGATAATTAGTTTTGTGGCGCTACGCAGACGCATTTGGGGATCAAGCTCAAATTGGGTTCCTTTTCATTTGTTCTCCGAGTCTTTTGTAAACCTTAAGTTGGTTGTGTGAATTTTGAATCTAATTAAAAAGGCTCTGAGACTATTTACAAAGTCTTGCAGATACAAATTTAACAGAAAAAGCTAATGGTTAAAAAGGCTTGAAGACTATTTATAAAGTCTCGGAGATAATTGAAAAGGCTCAAAGATTAATTGAAAAGGCTCGGATTACTGTTGAAAAAGCTTGGACAATGTATGAAAAGGCTCAGATATAGTATTAAAAGTTTCAGAGATTCAAAATTGACAAACCTATTCATAAAATAAAAAAGCTTGAATTACTGTTGAAAAGGCTCGAAGATGCTTTCCTGTCGCAACTCTTTGATGTTGCTTTCCTTGTTTTGTTTTGCTTCTCCTATTGTTTTGCTCAGCTTGGCCTTTGATTTTATGTTGCTTTTCAAATTTTTTTTTTTAAAAAAAAAAAAAAAAAAAAAAAGGCTCGCAGACTGTTAAAAGGCTTGGAGATTCAAAATTGACAAATCTATTTATAAAAATGAAAAAGCTCAAATTACTATTGAAAATGCTCAGACCGTGTATGAAAAGTCTTGGAGACAGTGTTAAAGGCTTAGAGTTTCAAAATCGATAAATCTATTCATAAAAATGAAAAAGCTCGGATTACTGTTAAAAAAGCTCGGACAATGTATGAAAAGGTTCGGAGATTCAAAATTGACAAACCTATTCATAAAAATGAAAAAGCTCGAATTACTATTTAAAAAACTTGGAGACTGTTTGAAAAGGCTTAGAAAAAGTGTTAAAAGGATCGGAAACCCAGATCTTTATCGTTTTGCATATTCTGGTCGACTTCAGGACTTTAGGGTCACCGTCGGTGAGTTAGCTGTGAGATTTTCAGTCTAATTTCTCTCTCTCTCTCTCTCTCAACTTTTTTCTCTCTAGGTTTGAAAAGACATAAACTGACAAAATAAGAATATTTTTGTCTGACCACCTAAATAGGTGCCTTTTAAACTTGAATTAGTAAAGTAGTGATATTCTCACAAAAACCACCCCAAATAGTGACAAAAAAATTTTGAATTCCATTAAAGATATTATTTCTAATTAAAACTAATTAATCGAGGCTCTCTAGTTGGTAAAGTGATATGGTTTTGTAATACAATGTTGTGTTGTGTTACTAAGATATGATATTGTGATTAATGCAGGTAATCAATGTTTTTGATAATGTTAACAAACAGAAGAAACTCTGCCGAAATTTCTATCTTGTAACTGTTTTTAGTCAAAAGTTATTAACCAAGCCATATCAAATAATAAAGTATCTGTAAATAGAGAAAAGGTTATTAACATTCCAAATTGTTTAAATGACCAATACAAACTAAGATTGTGAATAACATTCAACAACTAATATAAAATGAAATTTTCAACAGTTAACAACCAACACTCGTTAAAAATTGTAACATTATGGTAGGTCATAGTAGGTGATGGATTCGCTTCTACGTTTGAGCATGTCTGAATATTATTTCCAATCCCAATTTGATGCAGTAAGCAAAGATGATACGGAAAGCACTCAGAATGGTCAAAACGGTCAGAATGATCAGCCTGATCAGTTTGGTCAGCCCACTCGGAATGGTCGGCTCAAAGACTTGGATCAGTCCCTTATAGAAGGGCAAATTTCGGGGGTCTTTTTAGAGGGCAAACGAACTTGAAATTGACATTATAATATGTTTTCGGAAAGCCCAAGACAATCCCTACAAATGTTATGAAGACTCTGTCTTCTATAACAGACTGCAGAATATCCAATTTCGGCCATCTAGTTTATTGCATAAAGACATGAGCTGGACGAGCTGAACTTCGTAGACCTCTACAGAGGGCATATGAGGTCGGATCGTCTCATATAATATTTTTCCGAAAAGCCCAAGACGATCCCTACAAATGTTATGAATACTTCATCTTCTATAACGGACTCCATCATATCCGAATTTGGCCATTAAGCCACGTGCACGATAAGACAACTGTTGCTTTAATTATTATTTCCAATTATCGTCATGATTCGATATGAATATTTTCTTTCCTTTTAGTTTATAAGTAATTAGGTTGTTAATTATTTTATGATTTAATTATCAAATCCAATTTCCTTTTTGGATAGATTTTAGGATTCTTTTGATTTTTAGGAGATTTGATATCTTTTCTATTTAGGATTCTTTCCTGTTTGTTTAGGATTTTCTTGTTAGTCAAGTTTTGTAATTCTATTTAAGTAGATTGTATTAGGGTTTGAAAATTAGCTTTTGATTAAATAAAATTCAGAGATGTTTCTCAACTATCCAATTACATTATCCTTTCGTGCGCGAAGTTGATTATCGTATTTGAAGCCTAATAATCCGGTATTCGTGTGTGAATCAACGGAGCATTAGTAAGGTTTGTTTCTGGTATTCGTGAGCAAATCAACTGATACAAATCATTGTTTCTAATTATTTTCTTGCAGGTTTTTCTCGACAGAGCTTCCGCTACATCACAATTGGTCCAGATATTACACAATTGGTACATACCTATAAATGAGGCACTTCTGAGAAAGAACGTATCCTAAATTTTTGGCATGCCCGAAGGTCTTCTCCATTCTGGTGGATGTATAATGCAAGAACTAACACGTTCTCTACCAACTCATTGTATGACAACTTGTTTTTCACCCACTCTCCAATAAGTTCCCCATCCATATAATCTAAAGCGTCTCATTGATCATTGTAATTGATTATTAGCCTAAAGCTTTCATAGTTCATGTTGGGACATGAAATATCTCATGTATATCATGTTGGGTATGAAATATCCCTTGTATGCAGTATTTCATGTAAAACATGAAATATCCCATGTATGTTATGTTAGGAAAGAAATATCTCATATATGTCATATTAGACATGAAATATCTCATGTATGTCGTGTTGAGCATGAAATATCTCATGTATGTTGTAAGTTCCTCAAGTTTGATTGGCTTATTTCGGTGACAAACCATATGTGGGACTTGATGTCAGGGTAGTTTAGGCATTTGATGGTTGGTGATTTGCACAACCAAGGCCCTCTCAAGATCTTAAGAGAAGAAGCACCAAAGATATATTATAGTGCTTACTTGCTTTTAAGAGATCTAGTTGCACACATACACAACTCATGCATATCTCTTACACTTGTATATTTTGTGCATTCATGATCTTGAATATCTTTTAATGCTTGTTTTAATTGATTGCATCTTGTTCATTGAAATGCCATGACATGTTTAGACATTAGAATGCAAAGCCATAAAGTCTCTTCATGCATGTTTAAATGATTGCATCTTGTTCATTGAAATTTCATGACATGTTTAGGCATTAGGATACAAAGCCATGGATTCTATTCATGCATGTTTTAATTGAGTGCATCTTGTTCAATGACAATGCCATGACATGTTAGGCATTAGGATGCATTCACTTCCCTCACTTCCCGCACTTGCACTTCATGTTTGTCAGTTTTAAGTGTGGTGTAATTCGTTTCCCAAAGTATATTCAGAAACATCCACGCTTGCACATTTGTGTGCTTGGTTTAGCGCGAAGATCGCTTTCGAAGAATATCCTTAACTTCTCCTTTGGTTTCACCACAGTTGGTGAAACGACGCTTTGATCGGCGGCTCTGACCACCGAATGAAACCACCACTTGTCTCCAGAAGGTTCTGGACTTGTTTCTGTGGTTATGATCGGCAACCCAGACCGCCGATTGAAATCGCCGTTTAGACCTAATTGATTTATTGTCTCGGGGTCCAAATCAGCGGTTTTGATCGGCGATTATAAAAGTGCCGTTTGAAACCAACGTTCTCGGGTTTCAATTCAGCGATTGTGATCGATGGCCAGGCGACCGATTGAAACCGTCGTTCGTGCATTTCAATTGAAAACTTTTCAAAACGACATAGCTTCATTTTGACATCCTATATATATGTCATTTTGTTATTAGATCATTCTTAAGAGTCCAAAATCAGATTTTTTACTTAGGATATTTTTCAAGTGAGAAAAATTCATAAAGAACTCTCCTTTAATCACTTAAACTATTTCCCTTGTGCATCAAAGTTCATCTTGCATCATCTATAATCATATATGATGCATTTTTACATAGGTTTTCTATAACACACCTTGCTTAGTACGGTTTTCACTAAGGTAGCGTTTGATTGGCTGGAATGGGCAGAAATGGAATGGAATGGAATCCATTCCATATGTTTGGTTGATTAAAATCCAATGGAATGGTGATTCCACCATTTTGGTGGAATTGGCATTCCATCCAAAAACCAATGGAATGCCTATTCCATTCCATTCCAAACTAAAAAATTTATTCCATAAAAGCCTTCATATGCACAAACTATATTCCAAAAATACCCTCCTTTCCAAAAACAATATATTATCATTATATATTATATTAATGATATATAAATATATATTATATGAAATATATAATATTATTATAATATATATAACGATACATAAATATATTCATATATTATATTATTATATATAATATATATTATATATTATAGTTATATATTTTTTGGATAATAATAATAAAATATAAAAGTATATATTATATATATAATTATATATTATTTAATATAATAATATATATATAATATATATATTATTATATTATATTATATAAAAACATATATTAAAATATATATAATAATATTTATGTTATATATATTATTATGTAATATATATATATCTATATACAATTTGTTATATATTATAATAATATATATAATATTATATATACTTTTATATTTTATTATTATTATCTATAATATATCATGTCATTATGAATGTTTTATAGCTAGGGGTGTTTTGGTCAAAATATAGTTAATTCCATTCCATTCAGTTGTTAACCAAATAAAATAATACTAATTCAGGTGCTAATTCTAAAGTCTCAACCAAACAAAGAAATCAGTTTTCCAATCTCATTCTCATTCCCATTACCATTCCGATTACCATTCCGCCACTTAACTAAACGCCACCTTAAATTTCATCTAATCTTAGTGTTTTTCTTATCAAGTCTTCTCTTTTATTATTTTTATGATTTTAGAATATATTCTAAATACAAGATAGAGATTTATGTGTTGTCTTGATTGAGTGATGTATTGTGATACATATACCTAGGATTGTTTAATCTAAAGTTAGCTAAGATTTATGCTATGTCATATAGCAATTGATATCTATGATTGATTTAATTGACATTTTATAATCCTAGATAAGTATTTAGTGTAACATAGCATTAATTGCATATTTGGATATCATTGCATATTCACATAAGTGTTTATTGATTTCTTCATTGAGAAGTAAGTCTTGTGTGACTAAGATGGCTTGGTGCATAAGCAATTGGACTAGGTTCACTTTTAAAGGCCTACGAGTACTAGTGGTTGGTTATAGTCCGAGAATGGTTGATGTCAACCTAGGATGTAAACATCATTACAATTAGTGGATTCAAGGTTCGTGTGTGGCGCACATAATAGCCCGTGGTTTTTCTCTGTTGAGGGTTTCCACGTAAAATCAAACGTCTTTTAATTTTCCGCATTGTTATGCTTGATTTATTGAATTGACTAGATTATGGTTATTTTCGTAAAATTGACTAAATAAAAAAATTTGGTAATAAGGGTTAAAATCTATTCACCCATCTCTAGATAGTTTTTATCAGAACACATCGCGAGCTTATATTTGTTTCATATGTCGTGTTTGGACATGAAATATCTCAAGTATGTCATGATGGGTATGAAATATCTCATGTATACAGTATTTTATGTAAGACATGAAATATCTCATATCTATCATATTGAGCATGAAATATCTCATGTATGTCATGTTAGGTATGAAATATCTCATGTATGTCATGTTGGGTATATATTTCATGTAAAACATGAAATATCCCATGTATATCGTATATGGCATGAAATATCCCACGTATGTCATGTTAGACATGAAATATCCCATGTATATCATGTTGGACATGAAATATCTTATGTATATCATGTTGGATATGAATTTTCCTATGTATGTAGTATTTCATGAAGAACATGAAATATCTCATATATATTATGTTGGATATAAAATATCTTATATATGTCATGTTGGGAATGAAATATCTCATGTATGTTATGTTGGATATGAAATATCTCATGTCTATAATGTTGGGCATTATATATCCAGTGTATATCATATTGGACATAAAATATCTCATGTATGTCATGTTGGGTGTGGAATATCTCATATATACAATATTTCATGCAAGACATGAAATATCCTATGTCTGTTATGTTGGATACGAAATATCATATGTATATCATGCTAAGAATGAAAGATCTCATGCATTTCATGCAATTTGCAAATGAATGATCATTTGAACTTCAAATAAGGATCAAGATAAGATAAAGATGATGCATGTCAACTGCAATTTCAAGTTGTTGATTTTACTAATTATATCTTTCTCCCCCTAACGACGTGAATTTATTTGTTTGTTGGCCTTATTTTGTTATCCTTCATGGATTTATTTGCAACATCAAAATGTCATTTTCAGACATATTTATACTATCATATCATTTTTATGGGATATGTTGTACTATCATATTGCCCTTCATGGACTTTTACTAAAGAATTTGCAGATTCTATATAATAGACTCAATTGTATGAATGGAATTGCATGCTTTTGGCATGAGATAGTATAAAATAATACAACATTTATTTATGATGTGTATTTATAACTAAATAGATTCTTATAGATCTATTAAAATAACAAAGTGTCACATATATGTCATTTTGTTTTTCACTCTATAACATACAATTAGCTTGCCAGAACATTTATATATATTTGGTAAAATATCAACATGATATTTATGAATGCTTTACGTACACCACTATTTTTATCACCAATAGTAAACATTTTCTTACTTTTTTTGGTGTGATTCCACTGGTGTCTATATTTTCTTATTATAATCATCAATGTCATAATAATTTTAATTTACCAAAATTCCCACCATGATGATTAGATAACTAAACATTTACTTCAGCGAATGATATCAATCAATCTAATTAGGAAAGATAAATGATCTTAAAAACCTCATGTAAACCATGAATATATGATAATTAACCAAGATGATATGTATAATGTATAAAATAAAATATATATTGTTGGTTTTCTATATATAAAGCAAAGAATTTTTCAGATTACATATCGTTCACCTAGATTTTGAATTTTACGGCTAAAGCAGAATCATCTACTGCTTGTATGTGATCATGAATTTGGAAAATTTTCACAATTGGAAATCCCCGCAATATGTATTTCTTTGTGTGTGTGTGTGTGTATATATATATTGTGTTTCTTTCACATGTACTTATAGGGGTGGGCGTTTAATAGATCAGTTCACTTTTCAAGTGAATCGATAAAAAAAACAGATAATATTCGGTTTCTTAAAACGTGAACCGATCCGATAAACTTTACAATTTCAACCGATCAAAAACCGATTGAATTGGACCAGTTCAGTTCGATTTTTTCGGTTTTGATAGAAAAAAATAGACTAAACAAACAGCTAAGATTCATCATCTCATACGTAGATACACTAATACACACACTGATACACATTAGGCAGAGATGACCGACGATGTATAATTGATGTATAATGACAATTAATTATTATTATGAGGAATTGACTTGAAATATCAAGTCAAAGTGGTAAGCCTTTACCATTTGACTACAAGATTTTATTTGTTAACAATTGCACAATATTTATATATAACCTATATGAGTCGTTGGAAATAAAATAAAAAATAAAAATAAAATAAAAAACTTGTTAGATAAGTTTAAATTTATTCAACCAATCAAAATTCTTATTTCTACAATAGACATATATTAAAAAATATTTATTGGAACATTTAATAAAATTATATATTTTTTAAAACATATGAAGTCAAGTTATGTGTCTATATATACTCTATAGGAGACTAGTGACATCAATTGTAATAATCATGATTTGGAATGCAACTCTCACTACAGAAGACATATTTCTCTGCATCTTGAAATTTAATGAACAAATGTAAGACTCAGATGCCTAATTTATATGGTAATTGAATTATTAACGTGTCTCTTAATATGAAATAAGATGGTGCAAAATAAATAAACAATTTTTTAAAAATTATTTTTTTGAAATTTTTTTAAATAAATGATTTTAAAGTAACTTTTATTACATTTAAAATTTTACTTATCCAATGAAATAATAATTTTAATAATATAACTACTGGTAATTAAAATTATTGTTTTAAAATTAATGATATTTGATAATGTAAAGACACTGGTAATTCAAAAATGCTATAACAAATTAAAACTTATACATGTCGGTTTATCTTTAACCGATGTCGTAATTTTTAACTTATTTAAGAGATGAGTTTTAAACGAAACTAATATCTTATTGTAAAATAAATTCATATCAGTTTATCCAAAAACTGTTGTCCTTTCAAACCGCAATATTTAAGACATCATTTTTGTATAAACCCATATCTAAAAGTTTTTTAAAATCGATTACCTAAAAACTGATGTTATGCACCGATGTCTTTTAACATTTTTGTAGTAGTGTCAAATGTAAGAGAGATTATAAAGACATAATATAATAAATCAATTATTTCTTTTTAAAGCATGTAATTGTCCAAATTCAATTGAAAATTCACTTGGGATTGACGAAAACTACATAAAGATTTCAAATCTAAAACTTATACACATACATGTAATTGAGAGCACAAATCGACAGAATTCAAGTGAGACTTATCCAGTTATCTAAGAGAAGTCACTACAAAAAAAAAAACTACTTCTGTTGACAGTTTTTTTTTTATGGTTTGAAAAACTGTCAAGAATAACAAATTCTAGACAATTTTCAGTACTTGACAGTTTTTCAAACCGTTTTAACCGTTAAGAAAGACAATTTTTATATATTATATAATATATTATAATATTATATTATTATATATAATATATAATATATAATATATATATTAAATACATATATTATTATATATATTGTATAATATATATTATAAATTGTATAAATTATATATATTTATATATATATATATTATATTATATAATATATATTATTATGTGTATTATATATAATATATGTGTATTTAACATTATATATTAGGGGTTTTTACAATTTGGTCCCAATCTAATTGAGAAAAAACACTTTTTTACTTGTTAATTGATTTTTCAACAAATTGGTCATAATATAATTCAAAATACAATAAATTGGTCCTAAAATATAACAAATTGGTCCTAATTTTTTACTAACCTTATGACCAATTTGTTGTATTTTGAATTATATTAGGACCAATTTGTTAAAAAATCAATTAGCAAGTGAAAAGGTGTATTTTCCCAAATAGATTGGGACCAAATTGTAAAAACCCCCAAAAATATTATGAATGAAATATATATTATGAATGTTTTACAATTAGGGGTATTTTGGTCAAAATACAGTTAACTCAATTTCATTCCGTTGTTAAACAATATATATAATAATATATTTATATAATATAAACATATAATATATATTATTTAATAAATACAATATAAATATTATAAATATATATTATTTAATAAATATATAATATATTATTTAATATAATAATATATAATATATATATATTATATTATAAAACATTCATAATATATAATTTTTTATTTATCTTTAATAATTTTTTTTAAACTTTTACTTTCTATTTTCAAAACCAAACAAAATCCCGATATCTATTTATTTTACAGTAAGATATCGGTTTTTGGACAAACCGATACTAGATAAGTAAAATTTTAAATTTAATAAATTTACTTTTAAAAAATTCAAGAAAATAATTTTAAAAAAATTGTTTATTTATTTTGCACCCTCTTATTACATACTAAGAGACACATTAATAATCCAATTACCCATATAAATTAGTAATCTAAGTCTTATATTTGTTCATTAAATTACAAGATGCATGTTGAGAAATATCTCCTTATGTTATGAGAGTTGTATTCCAAATCATGCTTATTACAACTGATGTCACAAGTCTCCTATAAGCTATGTTTGGTTGGATAGGATGGAATGGAATGGAAAGAAAGCCATCCAATTTGCTTGGTTTGTTAAAATGTAATGGAATGGTGATTCTATTGGAATGGGGATTCTATTGGAATGGGGATTCCACCATTTTGGTAGAATGAGTATTCCATCCAAAAACCAAAGAAAAATCATTCCATTCCAAACTAAAATTTATATTCCATAAATACACTCATATGCCCCAACTCCATTACAAAAATACCCTAAGCTCCTTTCCAAAAATAATATATTATTATTATATATTATATTAATGATATATAAATATATATTTTATATATATGTACTATATTATTATATATAATATATATTATATATTATGTATTATATTATCATATATATATATTATTACATATATATTATATATTTATATTATATATATTATTATATATATTATATAATATATATATATTATTATATTATATATATATATTTTTATATGTATTATAATATATATATATATGCACTATATATTATACTATATTATATATTATATTATTATATATTAATATATTAATATATTAAATAATATTTATTATATATTTATATCATATAAATATATTATTATATATATTGTATAATATAATATATATTTTTATTTTTATATATATGCTATATCATATAATATATATTTATATTTATATTTATATATATGTTATAATATATAATTATATATAATATACTTTTATATTTTATTATTATTATTATCCACAATATATCATGTTTCATAAGTAGAGGTATTTTGGTTAAAATACAGTTAACTCCATTCCATTCCGTTGTTAACCAAACAAAATAATACTGATTCAGAGACTAATTCTAAAGTTCCAACCAAACAAAAAACTTATTTTTCCTTTCCTATGCATTCCCATTCTCATTCTCATTCCCATTCTCATTCTCATTACCATTCTAATTACCATTCCACCTTATAACCAAACGTGACTATAGAGTATTGACCAATAACTCGACTATATATGTTTTTAAAAATATAATTTTATTAAAAGTTTTAGTAAATATTTTTAAATATATGTTTGTCGTAGAAATTAGAATTTTGATTAGTCAAAACCTAATGAATGAGTAATCGAAATGAAAAAGACTTAATAAGGAATCATAAGAGATCATATTCAAGTCCAAAACAATAAAATGAAAACAAAAAGACATCAAGTCACACACATATGCCGTTTCTTAGACATAGTCCTAGAACATGCATTTTCCAATGATTATCAATTTAAAACTAATGCATGAGCATATATTGTCAAGTGTGTGAAAGTGTTAAATAAATGGTGTTCAACTATGCAGGGACACAAATGAATGCCTTGTGTGTGTGTGCCTTGCCTTGTAAGAGGGAATGAGGTCTATTTTACCTTTATTGTGCAATGAAGCACATTCCTCCTTGAACAACACCAACTTGCATGAAATGTGGCCGAGTCTTTCTTTGAAGCTTCAAATCATCAATCCTAAGACCACTAATCAATACAAGAAAAACATCGTTTTGATATGGAATATATGCCAAAACAAACCAAAAACCTAACAAAATAAAAGGTCGTGTCAACTCAGTTACGCATGCACGTGATTTTTATTATAAAATAAAAGGTCATGTCGACCCAGTTAAGCATGTAAGCGATTTTCTGTTAAATAAAAAGGTCGTGTCACCAATTACTCAAATATGCGATTTTCATTATAAAATCAAAGGACGTGTCGACTCAAATATACAAGCAAGCAATTCCATGCAATATATGCAATTATTTATGAAACAATTATGTCAACTCCGTCACATGAATACATACGACGCTAGTTGTTGAGTCAACTTCGTCGCTATCTTACGCAAACACTTTGTTGTGAAACCGAAATAATCAGATAGATATTTCATTCAAAACAAAATAACAGAAGGCAAAAAAAAAAAAAAAAAAAAAAGCAATCGACTTACGCCGACAAATATTTAGAATTACATTAAAGGTCGACACGAGAACTTATAACAGTACGCCAGTTCGACGAAAATAAACTTGAAGTCAAACAAATGTTAGGAAATCAATTTAAAATCGACTCATCGACCACAACATTTGGATCGGCAACACCATCTAGGCTCGTATTGACCTCCACGCCACCTTCAGCAACCTCGCCAACAACCGGAGATCCCTCATTTCGCATACACTCCATTTTATTGTAAACGTCGATCTCCATTTGCATCTCCTGAGAGTTCCACTTCACATGTTCGTCGGACAAGTATTGCTTGAAAAGTTTTGCCTTAGCTTTACACATGGCTTCGACCGAAATCGACAAGAGTTGTTCGTTCAAACCTACAACAAGTCCCTCCTGCTCTGCGGCAGCCTCCTTTGCCCTTGTCGACTAATCACGATTTCTATCTCTCTCCTCCTTCAATCCCTTCATTTCCTCCTCCAAAGCTAATTTTTTCTTCTCCATTTTTCATCATAGCTTTGTCAAGTCCAACGCTTTCCTTCCTTAAAGTATCGTTTGCCTTCTAAAGTTTGGTGCATCTCTCTCTAACAACTTTGTACCTATGATGTAGATGCAACTGCACTTATAGAGCATGCAAAACAAATGTCATATCATGGAAACTCGAAACTTGTTGAGAGAAAATGAAACTTGGAAGATAAACCGACTTACTTGGAAAGTCAAGAGAAAACCTAACTTGAACACCTCCTCCGTCTAACGCCAACACTCCTAGAGGAAACAGCACTAGTGTTGAATCAAGGGTTGACGAAGCTGCGACAGCTGACTTCCCCTTTGGGTCGGTTCTGACATTTTTCTCAGTGTCGACATCGAAGGCCTTCCTTTTCTTCTTCCTTAAAGGGTTTGACTTTTGAGAGGATCAGAAAACGTGTTCCATTGCATCAGTCGTCTTCTCCTTCGACGCTTCAATGGCTTGCTTTTTCTTTGCATTTGCCGGGCCCGTTTCTTACTGATATTTTCTCTGTAGAGCCTCAATGCCTCAGCAGAATCAAGCATGTTGAACTTCATGCTCGACATCAAGGTCACTGGGAAACGACGTTCGACATCATTAATAGGCATTAGAAATTTCATATCACATTGCAGAATCTCAAGACTCCTTTTAATCAAAACATACGACACGAAATTCTTCACATGAGGATACGGTGCTCGCGAGATATTCAATGTTGACTAGCTCCATAAACTACTAGACCTAAGTTTACCTTCCGTAAGTAATACTCTCAAACTCCTCTCTTGGCTAATATATTCTGAGTACGCTCGGGCGCATCATCACACGACAGCGTACTCTTCGCACCTGATACTTCTACATAGACAGTTAGACCTATTAATCATACGATGACTTTCAAAAAAAAAATCTCTAAACGGCGTTGGTAGTTAACGCTCACCATATCGATTCCAAACACATGGTAGTAATATTTCGACTTCCTAAAAAGACCATCGATCGAAGGACCCTAAGCAAAAAAAAAAAAAGGTATCCTTCTAATGTCGGTCATTGGTCGTGAGGTCAGCAATAAGTTGAGTATCTTTTGACCTCAAGAGTATCCTCCAACTATTTGGCATAAACTGGTCAGGAGCAATCTCGTAATATAACAACAAACGTCGAGCCAAAGAAGGAACTGGGAACATATACCCCAGACAATGGACATACTCATAAAAACAAGTCTATTAAGGTATAACCCAATCCGCTCGTTCGTGTTCCTTCAGCGCGCACAATTCGATAGATTCAGGAATTCCATAAATCGTTCGTAAACAATCCATGTTGTCATCCATAAGCACGCTTTCTAGACTATAATCAGGCAAGATACCTAGTGAATGACCCGAGCAAGATGGCTCTCCAACATCTATATATTCTGGGAATTCGACATGCTACAAAACATCACACATGATATGTTGCTCCAACATGCTTGCCTTATTTATGGTGACTACACTCAACGAGTCAACTATTGAAACCTGTCTATCAACACTCACGACTCCACTGTCAACTCCCCCCCTTGACTTCACCTTCTAAGTCCCTAGGGGTCCAGGTAAAGTTTAGATCAATGGTTGTAGCTTCGCTCAACATGTGTCTCCAAAAGCTGACAAATGCAAAAAATGCACAAGTCAGGCATAAACTAAAACACTAAAATCACAACCTATGGTTTAAAGATCAAAACCTAGGGTTTTCACGAACAATCAAAACCTAGAGAGATCAAGTCAGAGCCAACACAACTTTGCGAGACTTCAACTAACCTAAGTCGAGCGACTCTCAGATCCGACGCCTACTAATGACGCAACAACATTCAAACAATCTAAATCTACGAAATACCGTATGAATAAGCTGCAAATCGATTATATCAAGCACAAACAAGAACACGATGAAGAACATACGATTTTTAGGCAAAAGTCCTAAATACTTCTATCAGTTTCCTATGTGTATATGAAAGTAAGTTTCATACGAACGAAGATTAGACAAAATGAAAGAACTTTCACTAACCTTAGAAGAAATTTGAGTAGAAATCACTAGAAGAATCACACAGAATCCACAGAAATATGCAGGTGCCTTTGCTTCAAAAATGAACAAACGCTCAAAAAACTCCAAATTTGTCCTAAATGGTTCAAGTAGAGGAAAATGATAGTTTATAAACCAATCGTTCAACCTTGTTTGCCACGTGTCAACACCCTTTCAGTTGCCAACTAACAAAGGTAACCACTTGGTTTAAATTTTGAAACTTAACCCGCTTCGAAAATTGCACCTAAAAGAAATGCATCTTACGTCAGCTGATAATGCTAAAACGCAACAGTCCCGTCGATTTGACTTCCCATCCTTGCGTTACACAAAATCATCAATGACAAACCACTTCAAAGTACTTCGTCCATAATCTCTTATACTAGACTCCTTGTCAAATCACTATTCGACTCGACAAATAGAACAATTTTTTCAATGGGCCAAATCTCGCTAAAATGTAGTTGCATCGACATCGCGTCGAGACTCATAATCGACTTGGTGAGAAAATCACCCTCTTACTCAGTAAACCTTTCTTTAGAGAGTGGGGGACAAACTGTAGTAGCCAAAAAATCAGTAAACCCTTCTTTAGAGAGTGGGGGACAAACTGTAGTAGCCAAAAAATGATCTTTAGGCCCAATACGTAAAAGCCCAAACTTTGTGTTAAGAATCGAACCAGGCCCACACGTAGCGGGTAGCGGGTCGACCCAAGACAAATATCTATTAAAAACTCATCTGAGAGACCAAGTAAAAGCTTCATTTACAAAGGTAAGAAATGTTCAAATCAAATGAGAGATTCTCTCCGAAAATCTTTCCCACAATCAAACCTGATATGGTGAATGTTGGGAGGTGCTTTTCACTTATAAATAAAACCCCTTCTGATTATAGAAGTCTCTTTGAAAAACATTACAAGGAACAAAGCTTACTAGCGTTTTGAAACTCTGCTCACTCTTATTTTGGCCATCGGAATTCTGTCTGAATTACAACCATGATTCAAACATAACAATCGCTCAACCTAATCATATCTAAGGCTAATAATCTGACCCCCATTTCCAATGTTCTTTATTTATGCTTTTCTCTCTGTTATTATTCTTTTGCAGGTTCAACAAGAAGACAATCTGTTTCAATCGACAGGGAACCTATTTCGCAAGTTTGAAGAGGAAACGACATCCCCTATTCGACAAGCTCAACCAAGTTGTCTTTGACCTAATATAAATCCGACCTGATCCATATCAATCGCCGGTCGACCCCCCCTATAACCTTTATAGTAAAATTGAATGATTCCATCATAATATAATATCGGGATACTGTCAAACCCCCCTAGTTTGGGTTATTGGTTAAAAACCACCATCTAGTTTCATTATTGGCCAAATACCACCCTTCACGATTTAAATTTTCGTATTTTTTTATTTGTTTTTGTATCTTGGTGGAGATATACCAGAATACAAAATAAAGTAAAAAATATATATCTCTACCAGAATACAAAAATAAATAACAAAATATGAAAATTTAAACCATTAAAGGTGATTTTTGACCAATAACGAAACTAGAGGGTAGTTTTTTACCAATAAACCAAACTATAGGGGTTTTTGATAGTATCCCTATAATATCATTCCACTGATGACATGCTACGGTATGACTAAGAAAGTAAGTCGTACGGTACAACAACCAGTTTTTTTTTTTTTTTAATTTTTATAGAATAACATCACTTTTAAAAAAAATATGAAACCGGATTTAATAGTAATCAGTTATCTCCATTTATTTCCCAAAACTCACTCACTCTCTCATTCTTAGACTATCACTCTCTCTCTCTCTCCATCTTCTCTTCTTCTCTCTCGTTGACCTCAACGAAGAGATCTGGAAACGGTGCCCGGCGGCGGAGCAAGCTCTACGGAGGGCAGTGTAGGTGCCGTAAGATCGCAATCACATGGTTTTGGAGCTGAGCCACAGCGAGTACTAAGGTTTGAACCTGTTTTAGAGTAAGGTCGGCCACTGAAAAGACCTGAAACTGATCTTCTGGTTTCGAACGAAGAAGAACTGAGCTAGGTGTCATCGTACCTTCTTCTTCTTTCTTAAACTGGTAAGTGTGGAGCTAGTCCTTGAGAGCTTCAATGGCTGCGACGGCGGGAGTGCGTGGAAGAGTTGCCAAATGCGAGCTGGGTCGGTCACCGAAAAGACTTAGATCTAGCCATCCAATCTCTTCTGCTATCGATTTGAGCCAGGACTACCACTTGATGCTTCTCCTTCAGAGACAGGTTTTAAGTTAATTTTTTTAAATTGAATTTACTATTTTCATTTTTAAGAATTTATGAGGATTATGGGTTTTGTGTTTGATCAGTTGTGTGATTTTTAAAATAATTATTTTGAAGGTTTTTAACTTTGTTTCAGTTGAAGGTTTGTGGTCTCTGTTATTGAGGTGATTCTCAAAATAAATTCAATTTCGCACATTTTCTCTCAATCTCTCTCACTTAAATCCAAATCCACCAAAAATCCATCTGGGTTTGGCTTTCGATCACTTTTTGGTGGGAAAAAAACTATCTTTTTGAATCAAACAAGAGTGGAAAAAAAAAAAATCAATGTTTTTGTTTGATTGGTTTTATGGAATCCTCGCCTCTCTTGGATTGTAGCAAAAAGAGGCCAAGATCTTGTTTCTCGGCCTCGACAACGCCGACAAAACGACTCTGATTCGCATGTTGAAGGATGAGGTATTTTATTTTATTATTGTTTGTTTCATTTTTGGGCTTTTTTTTGTTCTTTAATTAAATGTTTTTTGACGATTTTTTATGGGTTTTTATTTTATTTTATGAATCAGAGATTAGTTCAACTATAGCCGGCAACACCAACCAACATAGTACCCAACATCAGAGGAATTAAGCATCGGAAAAATCAAGTTCAAAGCGTTTGATTTGGCAGGTTATCAGATTGCTAGAAGTGTGTGGAAAGATTACTATGCCAAGGTTTATTTTTTATTTTTATTTAATTATAAATAATTTTTGTAGTTGCATTGAATCCAAAAAAATGTCTCTTTTTCTGAGTTTTTGATGTGATTTTATGCCTGAATGTGCCTGTTTTGAAACTATGTATGTGGGTTGGTTTTAGATTTTTATGTATAATATTTCTACAAATTATGTACATTTATTTTGCTAAATTTCAATTCATATCTAAATTGCTAATTAATTCTCTATTGGAAATTGGAAATTTTTTTCTTGGTTAAAACTGGTAAGGGTGGTGGATTTGTTAGACAATCAAGGACAATTGGTGGTTTTTTTTTTTCTTTCAATTTTAATAACATGATTCATATCCCATGTTTCTATTATTTTCAAAGTTGATACACTACATTTGGATAGTGGGAATTATTACTGTAGAGTCAATGTCAATATATTTAGACTTTTTGGTGTGGAATTCTGTAAAAAAGGAAGATGAAATGATTATGCAAATCGGTTTTGAGATGCACTAGAATACTGCATGTGTTGATGTGATTGAAAATAGAGGTGTTTCTCTTTGCATATGGGTTTCTCTTTTGGTTATCCTTTGCACATGGGTTTCTCTTTTTGTCAGCTTGATTTTTTTTTTATTTTTTTGTAATATAAGCATTCAGTTTTCCAACTTGAAATAAATTATTTCCTCAATGTATAGAGATTAAATCAAGTTAAGCTTATATAGACGATATGAAAAGAGCTTGCAGCCTCTCTTGGAAAAATATCCAACAGTTTCGTTATGTTGTTCTTAAGTTATGTTTATGTTTTTTTTTTTTGGAGAATGAGATTCATGTAGCTTCTTTGTGATTTTTAGGATTTTGTAATGCTGGATTGTTTATCGTGAGTCTTTGGATGGTGGAATTGCAGTGGTCTATTGGGGGGTTTTAAATTATTAATTTTTATTTATTTTATCGTGACCAAAATATGTTTTTATAATTCATATTTATGTGCATGATCAATCAGGGTTTTGGTTTTTTGGAGGTTTGTTTTGGTGCAAGTTTGTAACCGGGGTTTTGGTTTTTTGGTTGCATTTTTGTTGTTTTGGTTGCTGATGAGTTTTTGTTTTTGTGTTGTTATTTTTAGTGTTTGGATGATGAAATTTTAATGGTCTATTGGGTTTTTTATTTGGGTTATGATGTTATCATGACCCAAATGTAGTATCAGTAATTCAGTAAGGTATGTGATGTTTTGTGCCTGTCTTCTGCTATGTGTGCCAAAGTTTAATATCTTGTAAGTTTCTATAAAATTAATGCAGGCCCGATGATTCTACTGTAATGGTCAGTCTTGCTTGTGGCAGCCTTTCAGGCATTGCATCATCAACAGGTAACAGATCTTTGACCGACATTCAACTCGAATCGTCTCTCAGTGTTTACACTTCCTTAGTTTTCTGAAACATTTTCTTCATTTAGGGTTTTGACTCTGGTTATATAGCTTATACATATGGGGTTACTGGTTGATTAACTTGTTATGTTTTTATCCATTATGCTTGTAATCTTATGTTGATATAGTTCAAAGCTTAGAAGCATATAAATATTATAGTATATGATTTCTGTTGTTGTAATCTCTTTTCAACTAGGGCTTTTTAAAATTTCAGTTAGGGATGTTGCTACAATATCTTATGGTGTAGCCGTGTAGGTCAGAAATTTTATTTTATGAAGAATTTTGTATCTCTCACAGCTAGTTAATTTGAGTTTTAAGTATTAGTTATATGTTTTTACATCTAACCACTCCTTCATATAAGTTACCATCTTGTGATGTTCTGAGCCTTAATAATAGGTTTTGGTGCTGTTGAAAGCTTGGGATAAGTTATCGAGCTAGGGGGATGATGTTATGTTTTTCTTATGTTGACATCACCTGCATAATAAATATGATTTTGATTTGTTGTGTTAAACAATTTGGATTGATTTCCTATTCTCTCCCTGACTTTCTTTTATCCTGTTCAATATTGCAGCAACATTTGCAGTTCATCTTGTGATTGGTCATTCAGTTTCCTACTAGAATTATCTTTTGTCTTCTACAACTACAATATATTGTCGCATGTAAAGATTTCTTATTGGAAATTATTATGAGTTTTCTGTGTTTTGGTTATCATCATACTTTCAAAAGTATGAATTTTACCGTTGGACGTGATGTGAAGAGAATCCCAAATTATGTAAATATACAATGGGAATGCTAATCGCAGTAAAGCTAAAATATAGAAAAAAAGAAAAGAAAAAAAATATCAAGTTGATTAACAATAACAGAAAAAAGAACTTTGTTTTTACTGTAAAGGTTTGCGTATTGCAATGAGGTTTTTAAGATTGAACTAAAAGCAGAAACAAAAATATCATGTGCTGCCCTTTCTTTAGTTCATGTGAGTGAAGAATGTTAGTGCACTACTCTTACTTTTGTTTATTTCAGTGGTTTATTTCATTCTTATTTTGAACTTTGTGTTAATTGCTTTCAAAATAACCAAGAGATTGCATACATCAGTAAAACAAATACAATGGTTTTTACATTTATGTATTATAAATATAATTTTATTATAGATTAATAGGGTTCAAATGGATGTTTAAGTTGCCATCCTCTGTTGTAGCATGGCATACCTTAGTGATGATTGTTGTGACGGTTGCCTGGCAATTCTCTGAAGTGGCACTCATCTTCAAAGTTAAAGATGGATTAGTCAAAATGAAAAACATTGAATCAATTGCTGATGTTGTCTGGTTCCGATGTGTAATGGTTATTTGTTTCGATTGCTATAGAGAATTTTGTTAAATTGTTCCTATTTATCAAATCAATACAAGTATCAATAATTTGCGTATAGACAATGTTATAATTTTTTTAAAAAAATTAATTTTCCTGAATTATATTATTGTGTAAATATTTATTCATTAATCGATTATTTCTACTTTTCTGAGATAAAAAGATTCATAGGAAATCAAACTATAAAATACTCTCAATCGGTTAGATCTAGAGAAACAATAAAGGGTTAACCTCTTCTAGCAAAACAAAAGTTTTAGGAAGAGCAATCTTCGTAATATACTTTACGCAACATTATAAATAGACCTACGAGGGTAATATATTTTATCCAACATTATAAATAAACCTACGAGGTAAAGGAATAGAAAGGACACTCACACATAGAAAGGAAACTCACAAACGGAAGGAGATGGAGGATGGCAATCCACACACTCAACAGACCAAGGTATTTCTTTCTAAAATCATATTGACTAATTCGGCGTCCCGTCGCTTCAGTAACATTCGGTGATAATAGCATTGTTAACATAAACCAAAATAGTAGGTGAAAATTATTGATATTAAATATTTGGTTAACAATTTTGGGGAAAATCAAAACTTTTTAACATGATAATGAGTAAATTACTATTATGTATTTATGTTTTAAAAATTAAGTATTTATATATATTACTAAATATTTACTAAATTTCCTATTAATTCATTAAACATACTATTTGCAATAAATTTATAAGTCAAGTATTTTATGAATTGTTACAAGTGAGAATTTTAAAAATTTTAAAAATTGTTACCAAAGTCGTAACAATGGTTACGAAGCCATGAATGTGGCTATCAAAACCGTGAAAATGGTTATATGTCAAAATTTCAAAAATTGTAAAATGGTTACCAAAGTCGTAAAATAGTTACTGGAGCCGTGAAGATTGTTACCATAGTCGATAAAATATTACAAGTCAAAATTTCAAAAATTTCAAAATGGTAACTAACGCCATACAAATCGTTACCATATACATGAGGGTGATTACTATAGCCGTAAAAATGGTTACATGTCAGAATTTCAGAAATTGTAAAATGGTTACCAAATTCACAAGTGAAATTTACATTATTAAATATATTATTTGAATATAAAAAATATAAAGGTTAAACATTTTATTTGACATCATTAATCATTCTACAAGTTTTGAATTTTTCTTTAAATGACTATATAATTTTGATAAGTTATTCATTTTGATTTTTTTTTTTTTTAAAGTATTTTAAGTTACAACTATTACAATAGGACTATCGAAACTTATCAAGATCAAACAAAACAAGTGTGACCCGGATAAATACTCTAAAAAACCAGGAGAAAACTTCACACACATGTGTTATAAAACGCGTATGATAGGACTCGAACCCCTCCCTCACCACCCTGTAATGGTAAAATAATTTTTCTTCAAATTTGACGTGTGTATGTGATTGAAAGCGACCCCAGGGCGAGCTCCCTCAACTCGACCCAAGGTCGCCTTTATCAGTCAAAAATTCATCAACAAAACCGAGAGGATAGCGACCCCAGAGAGAGGTCACGCAAACCACCTTGATGTCGCCCTTATCAGGCAAAAAACCATCCAAGAAACCGAGAGCATAGCGACCCCAGTGCGAGCTCACTCAGATCACCCCAAGGTCGTCATTCCCATTGAAAAACTGAGGCCTCCCGCTTTTGTGCAAACATTAGGGACATTGTTCAGTTTAAGTTTGGGGGTGCGGCCATGGATTCAGTGTCTATTTTTCCATGAGTATTTTGTTTGTTCTCATTTATTTGAATTTTTTGTACATTTTATGCTTCATTGTGTGTTAGTAGACTAAAAGCATTTTAATCTTTTCAAAGTGTAAAAGTTGCTAAAATGTAATGCAATATAAAATTTAGCACAAAATGATTAATCGAATAATTAATCAAAACTTTATTTTATTTTATATTATATTAAACAATTATGACATTTTATTTTATTGCTTGTACACACCTTACTAGACTTGAAATTGTCTTAGTAATTGGTACTCTAGATCACTAGTGCTGAAAAGAAAAAAGAATAGCATAAAAAGCATTTTAATCTTTTCTAAGTGTAAAAGTTGCTAGAAAGAAATGTGGCACAAAATGATTAATCGAATAATAAATCAAAATTTTTTATTTTATTTTATATTAAACAATTTAAAATTTTTACGTAGATTTACGTTGACTTGTTCGCCAAACAAGTTTAGCGTTAGTATTAACGTTAAACTCATTCAGCCTACGTTGAACTTATTCATGTAGGTTTACGTTGATTTGTTCCCATTGAACAAATTAAACGTTATACTAACGCTAAACTCATTCAGCCTACGTTGAACTTATTCATGTAGGTTTACGTTGACTTGTTCCCATTGAACAAACTAAACGTTAGGATGAACGATAAACTTATCGTTCAACCTACGTTGAACTTGTTCATAAAGGTTTACGTTGACTTGATTCCGGAACAAGTTTAACGTTAGGAAGAACGTTAAACTTGTTCAACCTACGTTAAACTTGTTCAACCTACGTTGAACTTGTTCATGAAGGTTTACGTTAACTTGTTCCCGGAATAAGTTTAACGTTAGGATGAACATTAAACCTGTTCAACCTACGTTGAACTTGTTCATGAAGGTTTACGTTGATATTCCCGTGGAACAAGTTTAACGTTAGGATGAACGTTAAACCTGTTCAACCTACGTTGAACTTGTTCATAAAGGTTTACGTTGACTTGTTCATAAAGGTTTACGTTGACTTGTTCTCGTGGAACAAGTTTAACGTTAGGATGAACGTTATACCTGTTCAGCCTACATTGAACTTGTTCATGAATGTTTACGTTGACTTGTTCCCAGAACAAGTTTAATGTTAAAACAAGTTTAATGTTAAGATGAACGTTAAACTTGTTCAACCTACGTTGAACTTGTTCATGTAGGTTTACGTTGACTTGTTCCCAGAACAAATTTAACATTATGATGAACATTAAACATGTTCAACCTACCTTTAACTCGTTCTTCAAATTCAAATTTTCTTAATTTTTATTTTATTTTATTTAAAAATTATTTTTTAAAATAATATATTATTTTATTTTATTTTATTTCAAAATTTTCACATATTAAAATTAATTTTTCATATATTTTTTTTTTATAAAATATCATTCTTTATTAATTATTATGTAATATAATATAATTATATTATTAATATATATATATATATATAATATTATACATACGGCAATCGGTTTCAACCGATTGTTTTTTAGGCTGTCATAAACTAATATATATTTTATTATTTTTTTTGTTAGCTTTTTCAAGTGTTGTATGGTATAAATAATATATATTATCTGTTGCATAGCCAAGATCCATTGGTTTTTATACAAAAGTTTGCACAGGAGCTGTCGGTCAAATCACCATCATTTCCGCTCATAAAAGATGACTTTATTGTTGTCGCCACTTTGTTTATATCAGTCATCACTGAAACATAATTCAAGACGACTACGCGACGACGACTAAGACGTGGTTTCCTATCCGGCTCGTAACATTTAATCGTAAATTTATCAATCAATTTTCATAATTGTTATTATGATGATTTTTATTTTATTTTTACACTATCTGTCCACCGATGAGTTAATTTTTTGTTATAAAAAATATGCAATTTTCAGAATTAGATCATATTTTTAAAAAATATATATTATGTGATTTTTCATTTTATTTTATTTTATTATGTAACATGTCTTAATTTAATAATCAATTTTCTATTATAGAAAAATAAAAATAGTTTCAACTACTTTTTCAAGTAGAAGATTAGTGGATGAATAATATCTCATTTGCGTATTTAGAAAATTTTGTTTCAAATAAATTGATAGAGGCAAGTATGAAAAGCCCTACCCCCAAGTCAAAAAAATAAATAAATCCAAATAAATTGTTTTTACTATTATTATTGTTATTTTTTTTACATAATATTATTATTATTAAATTTTAGTACTGTCCATGTCTCTCAAACCCACAATTTTTTAAAACTTTATTAATATTTTATCCTAATCTTTTTTATTATTTACATTTTTTTATTATAATTTTATTACAATTTTAAATTACCTGCATTAGACTCTCTAAATTCGAGCTCAGAATATTATGATAATTTAAAAATAAATAAAGATTAAAACAACTACATTTTTCAAAATCATTAGTACTTTCTGGTCTCTTTTATATCCATGACCATCTCCTACTAGGCCACGACTCTCCTTCATGCCTTCACTATATTTTATTTTCAATTACTGTACAAAAACATTCTTCTTAATATTCAATTTTGAATTTTCAACTTCAATTTTCAAAACCATGACCGTCGGTCCGTCCCGAACAGTATAGTATCTCCCGTTGAGCTCTTTCTCTTATGAACTGTATTGAGCTCTTGAAAATCTAACATATTTATATTATAGTTTTTAAAGGTTTACATTAATTTTAGGTGGACTAGGATTTTAATAGACAATTTTTGGGTGTTAGGATTTTATTGATTTGTATGATTTTAAAAACAATTAGGATTATATGTACTAGACTTTTAGGATTCTAAAAGAGTATTTTGACTTTATTTATAGACTATTAAGATTATCTAGACTTGTATTTATAGACTATTAGGATTTGTTCATAAAAATATTGTGTTAGAAAATTGTGCTAGGTTACACATGAAGTTTTTTTTTTTTATTTTTTTATTTTTTTTTTTTTACATTAAAAAAAACTATGATTATAAAAAAAAATTTCACAATCTTCTTGCCTTAAACTCCCATTCTTTTCATCTTCCACATCACCGCACCCACTCCATCTTCCCCACCGGTCCACCGCCCACTCTCTTCCCAAGTCCCCACCACCCACTCTTGATCATCATCTTCCCCACTAGGGATGGGTACAAAAACTGTAACTGAATTTAACCAAACCAAACCGAACCAAAAAAAGGTGTTTGCACTACAAGAAAAACCATATTTCTTGACAGTTTTTTGGAGACAGTTTTACAAAATTATCAACAAACTTATAAAAATTGATAGTCATTTTTAACAATCAAGAAGAGTTGACAGTTTTTTAGAAAACCATATTTCTTGACAGTCTTTTATTGACAGTTTTACAAAACTGTCAATAAATTTATAAAAATTGACAGTCATTTTTAACTCTCAAGAAGAGTTGAGAGTTTTTTTACTTTAATTTCTAGGACTAATTGCACAAACCTCCCTTGAGTTTAGGTCTAATTATAGCTAGATGGACCTTTTACTCGAAATTACACAAACCTCTCCTACCATAAGTTGACTTAAACGTAACCATTGACCAAAATTTTAGGGTTAAATGACTTGAATGCCCCCATTTGTATTATTTTATTATCTAAAATAATTAATTAAACTTTTTTAAAAAGATGAGGATAATGTTGTTAATTTTTTCGATATTTATCACCCATTTTTATAAGAGAAAAAAAAATGGCGAACTTTTCTTTTTTGTTGACATTTATCACCACCCATTTTCAACTAAAGAGAAAACCATCATTATCTGAGCTTTTATTTTTATTTTTCCTAGGTTCAACACCCATTTTAAACAAAAGAAAAAAAAAATCAGTCACAAAAAACAAAATTTCAGTTACAGTTGAGCTTTTTTCTTTTTTTTTTTTTCTTTTTTTTGAGATTTATTACCCATTAAATATATATATATATATATATATATATAAAAAAGATCCATAAAGGATTTTTATGAAAAATGGGTGATAAATATCGAGAAAAAAAACAACAACATTATCCTCATCATTTTTATTAAAAATTTAAATTATTATTATATATTAGATCATTTTTGTTTATTTATTTATTTTAGGTAATAAAATAATACAAATTGGGGCATTCAAGTCATTTAATTTTAAAAGTTTGGTCAATGATTAAGTTTAACGGAAGTCAACTTATGGTAGGGGGTTTATATAATTTCGAGTAAAATGTTCATCTAGTTGTAATTAGACCTAAACTCAGGGGAGGTTTGTGCAATTAGTCCAAATTTCTATTATCCTTTATATCTCTAATCATCCAAACTTCTTTCAAATTTGTCATAAAAGTTTGAGTTGTTTATTGTAAGTGTGCTATAATCTTTAACCTTTGTTTTTTTTTTTTTTTTTTATTACACTAAAATCTCTAAATTTCCAAAATTTTAGGGTATTTATCTCACCCCCTTGTTTCATACAAAGAGATACGTTAATAATTCAATTACTCATATAAATTAGTAATCCGAGTCTTACATTTATTTATTAAATTGCAAGATGCATATAGAGAAATATCTCTCATATAGTGAGAGTTGTATTCCAAATCATACTTATTACAATTGATGTCACTAGTCTCCTATAAAGTATAGACTCATAACTCGACTATATATGTTTTAAAAAATATAATTTTATTAAAAGTTTCAATAAATATTTTTTAATATATGTTTGCGTAAAAATTAGAATTTTGATTAGTTGAATAAATTTTAATTTAGCTAACAAGTTTTTTTTTTATTATTTCTAACAACACATATAGGTTATATATAAATATTGTACAATTGTTAACAAATTAAATTTTGTAGTCAAGTGGTAAATGATTACAACTTTTGACTTGAGGTTTCAAGTTCAATTCTTAATAATAACAATTTATTAGAAGTGGGCCGGGCCGGGCTGGTAGCCGGACATATGGACGAATGGACGTCGGGGGCGATGGCCGGACGGAGGTAGTGGTGGTGGTGACATTTTTTTAATTAAATATTATCAAGATATTCGACAGTTAGAAAACTGTCAACCACAATGCCACATGACAGATTTTAACTGTCAATAAATGTTATATTTTCATATAGTGTCGGTTCGGTTCATAGCTTCTATTTGGTTCAAAACGATCTAACCCACTTTAAGGAAGATGAAGCTTTTCATTTTTTTTTTTTTTAATTTCAGTTTCTTGGTGTGTTTGATGGTGGAGAATTCTGGGTATTGTGTTTGGTGGTGACCTGTTGGTCAAAGGAAAGGGGAGGTCCTGATTCCGGGACGGAGCCGTATGACGCGAGAGTGTCACGTACGGTTCCTTTGAGAAAGGTGTGATACCACCACCTATCAGGCACGACGAGCGGTCCACAGAGCTGCATCTATTTCTTTGGAAAACTCCTACTAGGATAGGAAATTCCCCGATAAAGCTGCTAGTACCAGGTGAACTCATATTGGCCAAAGTAAAAGAGAAGAAATGGTAGGGAAGGTTTCGATCGATTGCTAATTCATTCTACCTTTCCGACGAGGTCGCATCAGCAAAAGAAGGGTACCCATCGATCCAATTCCAACTTCTGTCCCAGATGAAGTTGTTCTTGTTGGTATCATAGATGTGTTATAAGAACTGGGCAATGTCCCTAAATTAATTGATATCAAAGCATTAACATTCGTGGATGGAAAATGAAAAATGTCGATTCTTTTCTAGATGGCTGAGATGGAATAGTTTTAAGCCTCTCGCTACCCCTGATTTTGCTACTTCAGACTTGCTAATGGAATGGATTCAAATTCCTCTAATTGATCCCCTAGTCCTTTTCATAGGATTTGGTATAATCCGGCACAGGAGCTTTCCGAGGCGCTGCCTGTGACTTAACATGAGAGAAGGGGGCGGAACTGCACACTTTCGTGTTCAGAGCATAACCAATCAATCAAGCAAGACAAGCCTGGGTGTGTGTTTGGTGGTGGTGGTGGTGGTGTGTTGTGTGTGTGTTTGGTGGTAATGAATATGGGTTTGGATTTGGTTGAAGATGATGATGTTTGATGTTAAACCCAACCTAGAACTGGGTTCCTTTTTGGAGTTTTTTTTTTTTTTCCTTCTGTTTAAAATAAAAATCAGGGGCAGCAGGGTCATTTGACCCTCTGTTCTTGTCAGATTTCACTTTTTCAACGAAAATCGTAATAAAAGGACTAAATGAGATAATTCTGAAAATCGGAGGATCAGTTTGGCTATTAGGTTAAACTAGAGGGACGAAAATGAATTTTACCCTATTTAATATAATTAAAATAATATAAACTTTTTAATTTGAACTTTGAACTTTGAACTTTGACTTGAGTGTACATGCAAAACAAACCAATGAATTGGGAAGAGAGAGAGAGAATTGGTACAGTGAGAGAAAGAGAGGGAGAGAATTGGATATGATGTTAACGTGACCTTGTCTCTATAGCTACTCTAACTCTATTGTTAATTAAATAATATTAAATAAATTATAATGTTTTATAGTTTACAAAAGGCTGACTCGGGCTATAGCTCGGGTTAGCCTCTTCTACTGTCCGCCCCTGTATATAATTATTAGTAGTGGAATTTTGCACCTCTTTTTATTTGGAATCTCAACTCTAAAACGTTACAGTTAGGTTAATTCTCTGAGAATCCCATACGGAAAAATATGCGAAATCTGGTACTAAAAATCTTCTCTATTGAAGTTTGCTTTGATGGACGGCATCAATACCTAGGACTTGGATCCTCTCCTTACAATATATTTTCCATATTTTTTAAAAGCATGTTATTAGTTGTTGATAAAGAGATATCAACGAGATTGTGAAAACCAACAAGTTATCAACTACATATTTATTGCAATGCTTATATGTCATAAGATTATGTGAGATCATGAAAAATATAAGGTAAAGAGAGGATCTAAATCCCGATAAATTTTTAACTTTACTAATTATACACCGAACTAGTGGGTATTGAACGTGCATCACATTTGTGGCATGTTATCCAAGGGTATAGTATACTCTGTTTTTTCTTTTTCTTTTGTCTGTTCTATAACTTTTTTTCTGTCACCGTCTCTTTTAACTTTTTCTAAATTCTAATGAACGTAAACCAAATATGTAGCCATGTAGCATTCAAGAAGGCGATTACTTTATTCACGACATAAATAAACACTTTCATATTCCTGGGGAACCAATGTCTTTCTAAAATTCTCTTATCACATTATCAATTAGAATGTCTAAAGTTTTGCACTGCTGGGCAGTACATGCATCATCAGAAAGAGCTCAATAATTATAACACAAATAACAAATAATTAGGTTGGAATTAGATCCAATGTATGCTCTCAACAGTGAATTAAGCTCTTTTATTTAATATTCATTATATATATATTCTGAACATGCTTTACAATGAAACAAAAGCAACTGGCATGATTGCCCCATTGGGGAAGTTTTAAATACGGACATATAGTTAAGTGAACCTTTTTTTTTTTTTTTTTTTTCGAAAGGATGATTGAGTAAACAAAAACAAATCATAATCAGATGATAAGATCAAATCACCCAATTTGGATTCTTAAACAAATCATCATTAGGCTTTATATATATTTCTTCATTATATATGTAAGAGTAACATCTGATGAGCAAGGCAAAATGCTTAGTCGATCGGGACTTTTTACAAACACTTTTGCAAAACCATCAGAGGAAGCTGGTGGTTAGACACGTCAGCCTGTTTTCCAGGAATCTATGAAATTTGTTAAGAGCAGTTAATTTTGCTTGTAATTATTCATTGCTTCCGGTTAATAAAATGTTCTTTTCACATTATAATAGTTTGGACCGTTTGGTCCGAGAGCCACTAATTTCTTTACGGATAAGTTAGCCAAGATGGGTTCTAATATGATGCAGATCTTTGTTGAGTCAGGCAATATCGATTGATGGTGTGTTTTGGGGTGTTCACCGCTCTACGGGTTGTTTTGCTGGGAAGCTGTTGGTGTCTCTCGTTTCTTTTGTTTTTTTTTTTTCAGCTGTTGTTGGTGTTGTTTGTTCGGGTGTTTTGTGCCTGCTTTTTCCTCTGTGAGCTTTGGGCTTGTTTTGTGTGGGTGTTTGTTGTGGCTTGTTAGTCTGTTCTTCCTATGTTCGCTGTCTGGTTGGTAATAAAAAATTGCTGTTTATAAAAAAAATAGTTTGGTCAGATATTTAATTGTGACACATATATATTACACTGTTAAAGAGTAACAAAACATTCATTTGAACATAATTTCAAATTTTTTTTTTTTTTTTTTTTCTGGTGAATTTTATAGCAGGTTACAAATAGAAGGATTAAGAGCATCCTCGAAGTTTCTTATTTCAACCTAGTAAGTTTAAAGTTTGCTGGACCCATTACGGCATTCATTCAAAGGAAAATATATCATACTCATTCAAGGCAGGAATTGCTATAGCGAAGCACAATTAATTGAATGGAAAAGTTATATATATAATCATTTCATAATACATCAACTTAGCTCGATTCTCAAAAAAAATAAAAAAAGTAGAGTACTACATTGAAAAGCAAACAGAAGAGTGAAAAACGAATTACAATCTTTAAAAAGGTTTTTAGGAGATCATAACCCAAACCCATCCAACTCCTTAAACCAAAACCCATCCAACTCCTTAACCGGTATAAAATAAAATAAATTAAAAAGAGAACAAAGTAGAAGATTAAAGGTACAACTTCACATCCGAATATTAAGGTGAGCAATGGAATTGTAAGCAGTGATAGTTGAACACATGAAGAAACCAAGTATATATAGTACGTGAAGCCGTAACCGTCTTCTAGGTTATATTGATCTCTCGTTAGAAACATGGCCTCGAAGAATGCGCAGCCCACAAAGGCAAAGGCAAGTTCCAACAACAGGAATGCAATCGAAACCAATATACGAGTGAGAGTGAGATTGGTATTAAGTAAAAGGGCAAAACAGAGAGTCAATACAGCTGTTATGGAGAGATTCATAGCTATAATAATACTATATATGTAACTATTAATTAGTATGCCATAATTGACAGAACGATTAAAGGCATGGTCAACTTCTTGATCATCTTTGATAGGCATTTGAACTATACCAGTGAAGGCAACACCCATGAGAAGTGCTGCTACTACGAAAAGATTGTTTAAGGTTTTATTAAGATCTTGTGTTCGGAATTGTGGCCCGTATATTCTCATTCCTGACCATCTAGCACATGCTGATGAGCTATACTGGTGACGTCTTTCAGTGCGGCTTCGAATTTTAGTGCAGAACTCATCATACATGAATAAGCACCAGCTTCTTGAGCATATAAAGATATCATGATATATGAATAAGATTGATAACGTAATCATCTGCACAGTAGAAGAATTTTAAATGAAAATGGGAACCCCATTACTAGTAATTATTTCACAATCATGATGACTCTAATACCTTTTGAATTTCGTTTGATCTAATTTTCAACTTCACTTTTGAAGACTTTTTCTGATCAGTATTTCCAGAGGCTTTTAAGTTTCCATCATTTACGTCAATTGGCTGTTCTAGAACCTGAGGAAAACACAACAAACACAAGTTGAACCAAATATGCTTAAAATTAACTAAACACTCTTCTCTTTTTCAAAGTCGAACCAGCGGTGAATGATCATACCTTCCCATACATATTTTCTTGACAAATACCATAGGCTGTCAAACCATGATGGTTTACGAGGTGAGGATTCGATCGCTTGTCCAACAGAAGAGAAGCCACCACAATAGAATGGTGATGCAACGCTGCCAAATGAAGAGGTGTATTTCCATTTTCATCCATCTCGTTAATAAGCTTATCAAGACCATCTTGTTTAAGTAAAAACCTCACCACTTCTTCTTTCCCATTCTTAGCTGCAACATGCAAAATGTTTTGGTCATTGTCACCCATCAATTCAGTTGGATCTGGCCATTTTCTAAGCAACTTTTGCACTACTCTAACATGTCCATTTTCACATGCTAGATGGAGAGGATAAACCCTCTTTGTTCCTCTCAAAAGCCTGATCACTGTTCATTTCTACCAGGTAATGAACTCCTTCAAAATAACCTAGAGAAGATGCACAATGGAGTGGAGTATTGCCTTTTTTGTCTCGAATGTCTAATAGCATTTCATTTTGTTTCTTTATGATTTTCAACACATCTGAAAATCAAAGTAAAATAATTATAATTAACGAATATATAAGTTGGAAAAGAAGAATATCGAAATGATTAAATTAAAAAGACTTTCCAAGTAAAGAATGTAAAAAATATATATATAACAAATTTTTTTCTCTGAATTGCAACATGTACAGGGGACTCTCCTTCCAGACTCTCGATTAATGAACCATCAACATAAGGTAGAGCTTTCAAAATGTATTCAAGAATGTCATTATTGTTTAATTCAACCGCCAGACACAAGGGAGATTTTCTTGTAATATTGTTCAGATGATAGGACACTTCCGGATCTTCCGTAACCAAGTAACGAGCGACATCTACTAAAGTGTCTACACTTTTCTTTGTTTCTACGAGCAGTAATAGAGCCTCATGCAAAGCAGTGTTTCCACCCTTGTTCTTCATCCTCAATAAGCTCTCGTTTCTATTGGATGTGCTTGGAATTTGTTTTGCACACTCAACAAGTTTGATCACTGTGTTTAATTTCCCAGCTTTGACGGCAACATGAACTGCAGTGTCACCTTTGCGGTTCTTCTTCAAGATTAAAAGAGGAAAGCTCCGCGCCATCAATTCAACGATCTCTACATGACCGCAACTTGCTGCTGCATGAAGCAGTGAATTCCCTGAGGGGCTCACTTGGTAGAATATGTGTGACATATTCGGATCGTTGATGTCACAAAAGGGAGACTTATTAACATCGCCATCCAATGCAGCTTGAAAATGGGCAGGTTTCATGATTAATTTGCGGCAATAAGCCTTCAAACAGCCAGCTCCCCTAATTCCAACGACCGAAAATAGGGAGTGATCGTCTGCTATATTGGCACAACTGGCAAGTAAATGGCTTATGTATATATCAAGAGTAAACTTTACTTTTTCCTCTACTTTAATTCAACTGCGTTAGCAGTTAACACTATCAACAATGACGCACAGTTTTTTTATTTTATTTTTTTTATTTATTTTATTTATTTATTTATTTATTTTTATTTTTAAGTATTATGCTCATGCTTGTAAATTACCTTTAATTTCATCCAATAATGCTAAACCTACCTTACATAAAACATTATACATTATACTGCCTTTTATTTTCATCGAATATTATTTTCATACTGTATTTGTTTTTATATATGGTGGCTCGAACATGTGATATTGTCAGGCTGAACGAGTGCTCTTATCACTAAGGGGTCGTTTGTTTTTTCCACTTAAAACTTAATGGGTCTGAATCATAATTATTAAGTTTTTTTTTTTTTTTTAAGTGGTCAAACAAATTAAAAATATCAAAAAACAATTTAAAATAAAAAGTAAAAAATTCTGACTTTTCACTTAATATAAATCACTGAATTGCATTAAATGCAATCCAAAATCTTTTCTTCCGATACTATCCTCCATATATAACATATCTTCAATTTCATCATAATTATATATTGTATAGAAATCTTTATTTTAATATATTGCTTATTTTAAATAACTTTAAAAAATAAAAAAGAACCCTAATCACTTCTCATATTGGTGGTTAATATCCATACTTTATTATGATATTAGGGTGATGTATTTATATATATATATATATATATATATATATAGTGTTTTGTGTGAGTTTTCGTGCTGCCCCTTTTATTTTTTGAAAAAAAAAACCTTTTCTTTTTTTAGTAAAATTAAAATTTGTTTGTAATCGAAGAAAAAAATCAAGATCATATATGTTCATATATAATTATTGTTTTTGTATTGTTTTTATTCTATATTATAGGTATAATTGTTTAACATGGGTATAGATGTAAAATTAATTCTTTTTAGACAATTTTATTTTTAAAAAACAAACATGTTGACAGTACATTCAGATGTGAGGAAAAGAAAAACAAACATGTCATTCAGATTCAGGTTTCAGTCACTATTCAGTCTTCAATAAAATTCAGGATTATTCAGTCTTCAGATAAAAAAACAAAACGACTCCTAAGTCACAATGGGCGGTGAATTGTATTTTTAATCTTTTTGTTTGGCTTGTGTGATATCTATTCATTGTTTCGGCTGTGTTTTATCCAACTTTAACCTTAGATGATTGGGAGACGATATTGACACCCATAAAACTTATTAGTACACTCATATTTTATTAAAAATTTTAATTACAAAAATATCTCAATATAAATTTACCAATAAGGACAAGTTACTTTAATTAAAAATAAACGAAATACTATATACACTCATTAATTATACTCATATCTTCAACTATATTTCTTTATTAAAATAAAAAGAAAAAAAAAAAAACACTTACCTTTAAAAATAAAAAAATAAAAAAAACTTATGATAAACCCTAATTTTTATCATAAACCCTAATTAAACTCTAATTTTATTTTAAGTATCAAATTTTCTCATCATCACATGATTATCATATTGTTTTTGTTTTTCTTCTCTATATAGTTATAAACTCTATCAAAAAACATCAATTTTTTTTTTTTTAATTATAGCTGTAAATATCAACATTTTTTATTAAAAAAATAGTCATAGATGTCAATAAGATTTTTTTTTTAAGATAGCCGTATAAATAAGAGAATTCCAAATTGAAAATATTTTGACCCCATATAAATATTCCCTTTTATAAGTTTCCTACATTTGAGATATTTCCAAAAGTAAATTGGACCATCGTTAAAAAAGGATTTGATTCCAAAAATAATATGATTTTTTTTTTATATAAATTGGGTGTGATAATAATTTAAGAGTGTTTACAAATAATATGTATTAAAATAAATATATTTATTTCAATGAGGTACCGTTGGCATAAGGATAGGTGTTTATAGTAATAATTAATTTTTAAATTTTAGACATAGATGTATTTATAAAAATAGGTGAACTAATAAGTTTATGAGTATCAATATCCGTACCCTAAATAACTACTTATAATTTAATTTGTGGGCCTGAGCGTGTTGAATGCGTAATCATTATTTGTGATGAGCCATTAAACAAGACATCATTAAGTATTAATCATTTTTTTTATTTAGAAAATTATATGTAAATTGCTTTTATAAAAAAATTGAATAGTTTCAAGATCAAAAAATAATAATAACAATAACAATCAATCAAACACCTTTAACAAAAATATTATCTAAAAATGTATGCATCAAAATACAAAACATTGCACATATTAAGTAATCTTTATTATTATATAATTTTATGTTTGTTTTATATAAATTATTCCTTCGACTTTGTATCAATTGTTTGATTAATAATCCAGATTCACATTATTTTGTTCAAATAATTAAATTAAACGATTCAAATAGTCGTTGTGGTTATTTATTGTTATAACAGGTGTCTTTCACCACTCGTATAAACACATCATTCCCGCTGCCTATCCACTTGCATCACAATTACCTTTCCACCTGATAATTCTCTCTCTCTCTCTCTCTCTCTCTCTCTCTCTCTCTACTTGCATCACAAAACTCTCTCTATAAATATTGAGTTCTCTTTTTGTAAAGACAATCAGATGAAACCCTCCGAAATCAATACAAAAGCTATGTTCTCTATCTCGTCTTTCATCTCTCTTTCTTTTTTATTTATTATCCATTCAGTTACAACACGTTATCAACACGATTACAACCCCTGAATGATTTACTTACATCATAATATTCTGCATTTATTTATTTATGCTCTTTAAATATTCGCATTTATTTATATGCAATATATCCGGAGTGCTTATGTCCCTGACATAACATATATATAGTTCTTGATTTATTTATTATGCTCTTTAAATATTCGTATTATTTATTTATACGCAATATATGAGTTCGGTTAGACCGAATAACCAGAACTTAAAGTTTCCTGAATTATGATATTTAAGTTGGCACGATTTTAAAAACCGATGAGAACATGGAGTTCTGGATCTAGTGTTATGTACATGAATGTCATACTTTATTATTTTAAACCTAGGGTTACAAATCCATTCAGAATCTGAAGTTTTCTGAATTTTATGTATGAACTTACAGTTCATGGTCGAACCAGAAGTTCGAAAAATCAATATGATCCATGATTTTGTTTTATCTCATATATATGAAATGATATGTTTAGGTAAGGTTCTTGATTTGTATTACCTTGATTCCATTGTAAAACTCTCTATATTTATAATAGGTGTTGCTTAGGTGGTTCTCGGTGAAAAGAAGCTTCAAAAGTTAAAAGCGACGTCTTATGCAAATATCGTCTTCAAGGGGAAAATCGCGTACTTGGATGCAAAGATATCAAGTTTCTTCTTCCTCTTGCAAGGTGTAAACGCACACACACACAATTCATTTATGTGTGTCCCTGCATCGTTGTGCAACATTTGGTATAACACATTCACACACATTTAAGTATGCTCATACATTGGTCTCATATAGACAAAAAAAATTATAGAATTGCATGTTTCGTGACTATCACTTGAATTTGGCATACTTGTGTGACATTGTGTTTAAATGTTTGTGTTTCTTGTGTTTTGAACTTGAACATGATCTTATTTGATTCCTTATTGAGTCCCGGTCACTTCGGTTACTCATTCATTAGGTTTTGAGTCCAAACGATGTAGCTAAGCTACACTACTTTGCATTCTCATTCGTTAAGTTGACTTTGTCGTCGTTTTTCGAGATTAATTATCAACCTTTTGTCAAAATTTTGTAGTCTTTGTTGTGCGTGAGGGAGTCACGATTCGTAACCCAAAGATGGATTCAAAATCAGAGTCGGAGACCCAAATACGATCGAAGAACGCGAGAGGTGCTAGCTTAGACAAAAGCCAAGCTAAGGTTCCACGTGTGGACGACCAGGCAGCCTCTTTGCCCACTTGTGGCACACGCGCCCCACATGTGGATGGGTGACGTGTCACCTCCTTATTGGTCCTGAAATCTCTCTCCTTCATTCTTTTTAAATACCTCATTTCCCTCCTATTTTATTCTAAGAAGAAAATTTGAAAATGATAGAATGCAGAATTTTCTCTCCAATTTTCTCAACTTCCAAACACCATAAATTTCTCATTCAGACTCTGAATTGAGTGATTTAAGTTGGAGAATCTTCGTATTCAAGTCCCCTACCTTCTCCTAAAAGGTTTGCGGCGGTTTGATCGAGTTTTGTGATGGTTATACCCTCAAAACCGAAATTGCATGGGATTCCTAGGTATTTAACTAAACTTTGTGATTTCATCTTTTATGATCTTCAATTACCTTGGGTTTTCTTCTTCTATATGTATGTGTCTGTATGGTGAATGCTATTGAGAAAGATAGCTTCATAATCAAACTTAATCAAGTGTAATTAGAGATAAATGTGAACTAGTTTCCTATAATTCTAGTTTTTCACATGTTTGAGAGTTGTACTGTGATTAGTTTGATATCTAGGGTTATTTGTGATTTGATTAACTCATTTTATGATTAATAACCTTAGTATGTGCTTGGATCCTTTATTTGAACAAATCTAAGATTAGCACGTTTGATTTTGTGTTTAGAGCTAACTAGGATTTAATTGATTATTCATTATATCCTTGCTCTAAATACTTGCTTGAATATTCATTGATCATATTTTGTGATTCTAGCATTTTTGGTATATGTTTCTAATATCTTAAACATGTGATTCATGTAAATGATTTATTCAAGTGTTAGCTTTGTGAATGAAACTAGGAATCACATGTGTTAGGTGTTTTACATGCTCTAGGTTTCAATTCATGTTTTATGATTAGATAATATTTGACTTGTGTGCTCACATGATTAACTCTATGTCTACATGATTTTTACTTGATCCAAACATTTCATATGTTCATGCATCATCTTGTATGATTGCATCACTTGAATTGTTAAACTAGAATACCATACATTGTGTGCTCATTGTCTAATTCTAGTTTTCATAGTTCATATTGATCATATGTCTTATGTTGAATGTGCTTGCATCATTTGTATCACTTAGATCATTTGCCTTGTAAAAGGTGGAAGTCTCTTGTTAAGGTGAGTGAAGCCTTAATTTGAGCAAGAACATATGGCTAGGAAAGTGTTCAGGATAGCCAAGCAAGAAGTCTTAGTTAAGATCAAGGGGATCCAGATAACTAAGCAAAAGTCTTAGCTAGGAGTTTAAATGCTCCGGATGGTTGAGCTAGGGAAGCTTGACTAGGATCATTTGTGATCTAGATAGCTAAGCAAAGGAATCTTTCTAGAGACGTGAGCGTCTTGGATAGGAAGTTGCTTCCTAGAGGTGTAGAACACATTTTGGATAGGAAGTAGGCTAGATGGTTCACTATGCCTAAAGGAAGACTAGGATTTGATAGCTTATAGTGGATATCATGAGTTGATAGCCTTGAGTGTGTAAGTTCTTTTCGTCATAGTGAATTGTTTTGCCGGTGGTTATGGATTCAACCCATGGACGTTTCCTCTTCGTAGGTTTACCATGTAAAAGTTAATGTGTCAAATGTCTCTATCTCTATCTCTTTACATTTGTATGTATGATTAATATAACTGGTTTAAGATCTTCATTTTATCACATCTTTGTAAACAAGTTATTGGTAAAAAAAGAGATGCACACATTATTGGTTGAATCAACTCTTGTCTCATGTATGTTGTAAGTGTTTGAACATTGTATGTTGTAATATTCTATATCAAGTTGTATAGTTCTACTTAGTGTAATTACATTATAATATTCAAAGTACAACTTGCGTAATTTGCTTATCATTAAATATACTTGTATATAGGATACATTGTTTCTTGGCACATGCTTTGTAGACTAAGGGTGGTGAATTAAGCATATATGTGTTAATTATTTTCTCATAACAATCATGTCAAAGGTTAATTTGTATACTCACCAAGGTTTTGACATAAGTCACGAAAGAGTTTTTAAAACTAGTGTGTCAACCTATTCACCAATCCCCCCTCCCCCCATCTAGGTTGTTTAGTATAACCTTGTAGTTGTTTTCAGTTTACATGTCATTCATTTGAAAAAAAGGATCTACTCATCCCAGCAGGATGTTGTGAGTATCATAAAAATGATTTAAGATCCTAATGTATAATGTGTAAAGATCTTCATTTTATGATTGGTTTATTTCATGACGAACCACATTGGGGATGATTTTATAATGGGCAGCTTAGGTCCTCGATGGCAAGCTTCTAAGTGTCTTCATGACTTTAAGATCAAGAGCTTCAAAAGGTATATCACTTGACTATGATTCTTGAAGAGATTAGTTGCACATACACACACACATACTTACATGCATTTGTATTGTCATACTTTTGTTCCTTATTGATTATGTGTACAATCTTTTCACAATCACACTTGCACCTCATTCTTAGTCCTAAGTGTGGTTTTTGTGTGATGTAATTCGTTTCCCAATGCTTGATCAAAAATGTCTGTGCATGCATGATGGTGTGTTTGTCTTAGCATGATGAGTACCATTTAAGGAGATCTTTTTCTTCTCTTGGTTAGGTCTTTGGTCACATGGTCTTATACTATGAGTTTTGGACACTTTGTTATTGTTCATATTTGGCCTTTGGTCACTCTTTTAACCATATCTCCTTCTATAGACATAGAAACCTCATTTGTAAAATGGAGTATAAAGTAGTCTTCGATACCTTTCCAACGGTATATCATATGAAAGGTTTGGATGTCGTTTGGTCATGTTTTGATCTGTTTAGAAATAGCTTGATGTTCTAATTTGCTAGTGGGCGGGTACTGCGCTGGTCCCTACCAACACAGTTACCATCAACTGCAAAGTCATTTTTCATGATTTTCCTGGTCCCGGTGCGCTGGTAACTTCACGGGTCCATACCAGTGCACTACAATGTTTTTTTGCCCTAATTTTTTCCAAAATGGCGTAGTTTCACTAGGGCTTCTGTATAACTTTCTATTCTTTCCCATTTTGACCTAGAACTCAAAATTTCAGATCTTAGAAAGAGAAAGAGTTCCCCTAGAGAGAGAAAGCTTTCGAGCTTCATTTTTTTTACTCTTCAAACCCCAAAACCCATCTTCATCTTACATCTCTAGCACCATTCAAGCATGGGTCTTCATTAATGTCTTTACTTGGTAAGTAGAACAAACAACTCATCTCATTTATTGTTCTATTTAATCAATACATGTTTTTTATTGCTTAGGTTAGAAAATCTTTACATTTGCATATCTAGTGAAGTTATGTCATGTTTGGGGTTTGTATTGTGATAGCTAGCATTTAGGACCATTTTGCCCTCTAGCTAAGTCTCTATACTTTGCATTTAGACATTGTTGATTAGGACTCATTAATTGCATTTCTTGATTGCATTTATTATCTTTGCCATGTTTAATGACAACTTGTGTTAATTGGCTTTTGTTTGATGAGTAGATTTTAGATTCTCATATCTACATCTAATTAGGTCTTTATGAGCATTCATATAAATTTTGATATGTAAGATTGCTTTTATTGCCATCATTTAATCACTAGATAAGCATTTAGTGTTTGCATAACATTAATTGCATTTAGAATATTTTTATATTAATACATAGGTTGTTGATCTCTTCATTCAGAATCAAGTCTTGTGACTACAGTGGTGTAGTGTACAAGCATTGGTTTAGAATCACTATAAAAGGCCCATAGGGTAGTAGTGGTGGGTTAGTGACCAAGAATGGTGTGACTAGAGGTCAATCTAGGTTGTAAACATCATTACATATAGTGGATTTGAGGATCATGTGTGGCTAGAAGGATAGGCCATGAGTTTTGCCCAGTTGTGGATTTCTCACGTAAATCAATCAACGTATTATTATTATTGTTGTCATTACTTATGTTCCACAATCTCGGTTGGTTGTAGGAACAACTACTTCGCATTTCCGATCACATACCGTGAGGAAGCTCAAGCTGTAACCAAAGTTTTGTCACTTGAAAGATTCAAGAATGATGACTTGGAGGGTGGAGACTGAAAAGCAGCAAGCTTGAGAGAAGCCATCCTTGATGATATGACCCATTAAAGCACAAGTGGGAGAAGCTTTGATCAAGATAGCTCAAGCTCCGGAAACTCAAGTGATAATGCGATAAACTATCAAGAGTTCATTGACTTTCTTCAAAAGGTCTTAAAGAAAAAGAATATTGATATCCTTGAGTTAGAAAAGGATAATCTTTAACTAAGATCCAAAGTGACTCACTTGGATGTAGAAGTGAGATGTGGAAGGGAAAATAAAGGCAAGTTGAAGATAGAGCTTGATGAGGCAAGAAAGTCGTTTGCCAAATTTACTTAAGGATCGGAGAAGCTTGACATTATGTTAAGCATTGGCAAGAAGCCCAGCGACAAGCGAGGGCTTGGATTTATAGATGATGAGACAACACCTTCCTTGGACAAGACTACATTTATGAAGAAGATAGCTCCTATTTGTCCGCCTCCTTCTCAACACCTCAAAAAATGTCTTGTTGTAGGTGAATCATCCAAGAGCTCATCCTTGACAACTCTTCCAAGGAACCAAGCTCATCCTCCACCTTTAAGGATGCCTCAACCAAAGGTCCACCAATCTTTAAGGCAAGTTCATCATACTTAACCACAAAAGTACTAACATTCGGCTCAAGCTCTAAGGAAAAACCAACCAGTGCATCATCAAAGACAACCTCATCCACATGGCAAAGCCTCGATGAGATCTAAATGCAATGGTATAAACTTTTCCTTTATACCTACTAGTCATTTTTGTGGTATGATTGGTCACATAAGACCAAATTGCTTTAACTACATTAGGAGATGTAGAGTTGTGAGCATGAATGAAAAGAAATAAACCGCAGGGCTATGCATGATCCTAGGAAACCTAAAGACTTAAAGATTTTGACCACTAGTAATGATATAGTGGAACCTAGGTTGATTAGGAAAGATGAGCACCCAAGCAATTGTGCTCATATGACAACCCAGGATACTACCAAGTCTAATGGACTTAGTATGTCTAATGGGAATTGTCTCTTGCCTTGATACGGTACGGATTTGACTCCAATAAAGCAAAGAGAGCAAACTTACATGATTTTCCATATGCAAAAAGTTGATTAATTTTATGCTTTTTTGATAATTGCTTAAGACTTTTGGTTGCACATATATGCTTATATGTTCTTTTTTTTTCATAATAAATGTGTGTCATTACTTTGTTTGTAATCCATGTCACATTTTGGTTCAACAATGAATTTTTGGACTAGGAGAATTATTTGGGAAAGTTGAAATTCCCTTAAGCAATATAGTGTAATATATACCTAGAGAATAATGAATAGATATAGGCCCAAATTCTTCCAAATTCTTATTCTCAAATACAACAATGATGTGCACACTTTGTGTGTCTAACAAATGAATTGTTTTAATCAACACAAGCGGAATTCAATACACAAGTGATACAATCAATACAAGTTATGGAAGATAATGAAACATAAAGCGAAACTTGACACAAGTGTTTTTATGTGGTAAAACCTCTTAAAAGGAAACATCCACGGGTTGATACCACAACCACCGACAAACAATTCACTATGTAGCACAACGATGTAGGGACACATATAAATGCAATTTCACAATGTTTATCAAATTAAAACTAATGCATGTGCATACTACGTGTGTGAATGTGTTATACCAAATGTAACACAACGATGTAGGGACACATATAAATGCAATGTATATGTGTGCGGTTTGCTCAACGATGTAGGGACACACATGTATAAATTTTGTGTGTGTGCGCTTACGCCTTGCAAGAGGAAGAAGTATCTTGATACTTTAACATCCAAGTAAGCGATTTTCCTCTTAAATATGATATTTGTATAAGAAGTTGTTTTTCTCCTTTGAAGCTCTTTTCCACCAAGAAATACCTAAACAACTAATCATTACAAATTAAGAGAGTTTTACAATGGAATCAAACCAACACAAATCTAGGACCTTACAAAAGTACATTTGAATGACTCATAATTTATCTCCATGACATGTGAACTTATTTTTATGACATGCTTAAAATGATATGCATGAAATGTTTTTTTTTTCTTTTGATTGCTTAAAATGCAAACATGTGTGAAAGCAATTGACAAGACTAAAAATAATAAGGATCTTGTATCCATTCAATCAATAAGGATGTTATATCCAATTCAGTTTTGTCTCTTTTCTTAACAGTGTAAACAAGACTACAATCTTATGGATATTTCATCCGGAATAGGATCTTTGAATTCATGTCTTGGTTTGCCCTTAAGGATTGATATAGTTGCTCTGGCTTACAAATCTTTAGAAAACTATATCTTGTTTGCTTATGATAAAAGGGTACAAATTGGTTTGAATTCCCCTTTTGATGTTTGCTTGGCCAAATACCATTACTTGGACTTTAATGCTATATGTATTGCATGCAAAGAGACAATTTCACACATTTTTCTTTAAATAAAACTCCTTGAATCTCTCTCAATTATTTTTGTTGCATAAAGTTCTTGTATATGATTATGCAATGTATTTGTGCGAATAGCTCTCTTTGCTAAAGCAACCCAATAAGGGAAGCTCTTTTGCCTATCTTATGACAAAAAGGGGGAGAAGTCTTGAGAAATATAGGGGGAGCACTGTGTATGCTTTGGAGGAGAAGCCTTGTAAGAGAGTAACCTTTTAGAGGGAGCATTGTGACAAGTGTCGTTTTGCATGTCAAAAAATTAATATTTAAAGTTCACCTTGTTAGTGCAAGTGACTAGAGACTAGTATAGCAACAAGCAAGGATATCATCCACAGGGAGGTGTCATCCGTCAACCGTATCGAGTTCTAGTGTTTATTGGAAGCATGTAAATAGAAAGCGGATGTGGTGAGAATGGTGTGTGTGAGGTGTATGCATATTGCGGTGTGGTGTGTGTGGAAATGTAATGAAAGGAATGCTAATAAAATAAAAGGAATGTGGAGGGGGTGAGAATGGTGTTTTAAATGACAAATGAAAAGGGGTTTGGAGAGATATATGATAATGATCACACACGGTTCAATAGGTTTACCATACATAAGTGCACAATTAGTGGTCCATAGGCTTTAAGGACATCCAATTCAAGTTATGGGCTTATTCTTTCAATTAAGAGATTCACAAACACAAATCATTCCCCAAAGGTTATGACTAGAGCAATTGTATTTGTAATCTCAACTAAGGGATTCGAGAACACTAATCACTCCCCAAAGGTCATGGATAGAGCTATTGTGCCTCTAGTCTCAACCATTAAGCAGATGAACATATAACCAAAACCTATTCTAGCACGGTCATGCATAAAATAAGTTTCATCCATTCTTTAGAGCTAAGTGGTCAAGACTATACCCGGAAGGTCATCCATGGAGGTACAATCCTAACCCACATACACTCAAACCCATCAAAACAAGGCATTTGGACCTTCCATCAACATACACACACAAATAGGATATTTGATTACAGCTACTCCTACATTTACGTTAATCTACTCCTAATCCCATCCATGAACACATATCAATTTCCAATCTCCACACACATGCATATCAAGATAAGAGATTGTGCAATAATAACAAGAATAAATCAAAACCCAAATGAATATAAAACAACCAACATATATTGAGCACAAATAAGGTTTACAATATTTCCCAAGTGGGGATTACACAATTAAGAAAACATGAAATACAAAGAGAATTAGTTTTAAGGAGACAACCTTTGAAGAAATCCCTCCAAGAGCTCCATGAATCCCTAGCACGAAATTGGTCATAGACCACTCCTATCTCATTGCAATCAACTCCCAAAAGTGATGGATGATGGGTAGAAATGGGTGGTGGAGAGCTTCCCATGGAGGAGAACCTCCATGGGAGCTTGAAAGGCCTCTCTCTCTCTCTCTCTTGATTTGGGGAAGAAGATGAAGACGGCTGCTGTTGAGAGGTGAAGAATTTGTGTGTATACTTTAAAGAAGAGGCAAAGAGGTGTTTATATAGTTAGGGAAAGTTTGAGGATGAATTGTGGTGTGAAAGGACACATTTGCCCCTAAAAAATGGCTTGAAAACAGACTACTCGCTGTGGTGGCAACGGAAGGTCGCCCCCAAGTTGACCGCGGTTGGGAGCAACCACATTGGATGCAAAGATCTCTGCCCTTGCAACAAGAAAAGGTCGCTGCAACATTGGCTGTTGACGGGGGTGAACTTCACGGCGACTATCACTTGGAAATTTTTCAGCCTTGCACATCGTTACGGAAACGTGTATATCTCCCTCTAGAAAATCCGGAATTGTATTCCGTAAAAACCTCTGGAAAGTAGACTTCCGGGGCTTTTTGAATATATATAGAGCTCAACATGGTTCAATCTGAGGAGGGAGATATGTCCCCCAAAAATTGGGTTTTCTGCACAGCTCTCTGCCGCGGTAGTGTTTCCAGCCTTGCGCACTGTTACGGAAACGGGCATAACTCCCTCTAGAAAGCTCGGAATTGTGATCCGTAAAAACCGCTGGAAAGTAGACTTCCGGGGCTTTCCAAAAATATATGATAGGAAATCTAGTTCAATATGAGGAGGGAGATATGGACCTCGAAATCTGTGTGTTCTGCATGGGCATTTGCAATGTCAGCCTATTAACCTTTGGAAAACAGAGTTGACCAGTGTCGCGGTCTCAATGTCGCGTTCTAGCTCAACGGCGGATCCACCACAGAACAATGATATTGCTTGATGTGGTTGACCATGAATCACGCCACGGTTTGGGTCAACGGTAAGGTCAACGGTGAGGCCGCGACAACTCTGTATGGCTTCCATTCTTTACTTGATCTTTTTGCTCATTTTGGCTTCCCAAACTTGACTTTAAGCTCAAAACACTAATTGTAGGGAATATGTACCTACACATAGCTCTCAACACCCATTATATACGAAAACATGGTCGAAAACGAGAACAAACGATAGGAAATGGGGACCTCAAATAGGTATATAAATCGTCAGATCACATTGCACATGCATTAATTTGTCTTGCTCTATTGAGTGCCAATGATGTTTATGTTTGATCACCTCACATGCACTTGTTCTTGTGAAATTCCCTTAAGTAATATATGCCAAAAAAATTTCTGAACTACCTTTTCAACATAACAATGATATGCACATTTCATGTGTCTAACAAATGGATTGCTTCAATCAACACAATTAAAGTACAATACACAAGATATACAAGCAATACAAGTTATGGAAGTAATGAAATGTTAAGCAAAAATTTACACAAGTATTTTTACGTGGTAAAACCACCTAAGAGGAAACGTCCACGGGTTGATACCATAACCATCGGCAAGCAATTCACTATGACAAAAAGAAGATACACACTCAAAGACAATTAATACATGATACACTCCCCAAGCTATCAACTCCTAATTTACCCTAGAGCCTAGTGAGTCACCTTGCCTACTTTCGATCCAAGATGTGACCAACATACCTCTGAGAAGCAACTTCCTATCCAAGACGCTCACGTCTTTAGGTAGCTTTCTCATTTGTTTATCCGGATCCACTTAATCCTAGACAAGGCTTCTCGCTTAGTTATCCGAATCCCCTTGATCCTAATTAAGTCTCCTTGCTTGACTATCCAGACCACTTGTCCTAGTCAAGTATTCTTGCTCTTAACAAAGCTTCACTTAGTTTGAAAGAAACTTCTACCTATTACAAGACAAAATAATCTAAGTGATGTAAATGATGTAAACACAATCAAATAAAGCAAGTAGATCACTCAAACTCTATGAACATGCCATTTGACATCTAGAATATGCTTTCAACAATTAGAAATCCAAGCATGTGAATCAATAAGAACTAGGTTAGAATATTCAATATCACAATCAAAAATCCTAGTTCTTAGAAACATGAAACTAGATCTAGAAATCAACAATCAAGCACATCATATAAAACTTTTTTATAATCAATTTCATGTTATTTAAGTTTAGCTAAAATATGATCAAATAAGATCACAAAGTTAAAACTCAAAAATCAATCAATCAAAAAAACAACCTAGAACATGAATCAACATCATCCTTAACACTTTTCATTTATCAAATAAGAAGATTTAATAAGACGATCACAATAGAAAGTGAAAAGAAGATTATTCACTTACAAATGATGAACCACGAGTAGAAAATGATTTATTGCACAAAATCAAGACATTATTTGGCTCTGAAAATGTTTATGGTTTGTTCTTCTCTTCAAGAAAAACATTTTTGGCTTTTGAATCACTTGATTTGGAGTTCAAATGAGAGAGTTATGATCAAAACAAGAAATCAAAAACTTGAAGAAATTTCAGCATACTTTCACACATGTTTTGAAGGAAGAAGAAGGATATTTAAAATAGAGAGGGAAAGAGATTCGGTGGCCAACCAGAGGTGACCACATCACCCTACCCCATGGAGGCACGTGAGCCTCACAGGAGCAGAAGGGTATCCGGCCCATGAGGCTTACATGCCCTTACGAGTTGCACCCCAAAAATGCCTCTCTCGTGCTTCTCTCACGTTCTTCAGCTGTATTCGAGCCTCAGAACTCTAAATTCAAATCATTCTTTGGATTACAAATCATGACTCCCGCACACACAAGGAAGAATATGAAATTTTGACAAAAGGTTGTGAATTCTAGTCGATACACGATGACAAAGACAATGCATTGTTTTAGAATATAAAGTAGCGTAGCTTCCTAATTTGAATTCGAAAACTAATAAATAAGTAACCGAAATGACCAGAACTCAATAAGGAATCATATGAGATCATATTCAAGTCCAAAACAATAAAAACAAAAACAAATAAATATAATGTCACACAAGTATGCCAATTTCTAGAGAAGTTATAGAACATGCAACTTTCCAATGTTTGTCAAACTAAGACCAATGCATGTGCATACTTCAACAAGTGTATGAATGTGTTATACAAATTTAGTGCAATGATGCAGGGACACAAATATATGCAATGTGTGTGTGTGCGTTGAGGCCTTGCAAAAGGAAGAAGTATCTTGATACCTTAGCATCCAAGTAAGCGTTTTTTCTCTTAAAGACTATATTTGCATGAAAAGTTACTTTTCTTTTTTGAAGCACAAATCAACTAAGAAACACCTATGCAACAAACCATTACAATTAAAGAGATTTTTACAATGGAATCAAGCCAATACAAATCTGAGACCTTACATCTTGGAAAGTGCCTTGTAATTTTGTGTAGGTATAATGATCTACAAAGAGATTGAAGACCTTGGAGACTTGCTTCTTAGGTTTCTTTTATTGTAACATAGAATAAACTTTTGTTGACCAATAGCTTTGTTTTTCTTTCTTTGTGAGGATTATTTTGTGAATGGTTATTTTCTCACGAAATAGCTAAAGGGAGAGATCGTTAGGACCTCCATTTAATGATTGGCTTATTTCATGATAAATCACATTGGAGATAATTTTGTAATGGTTATCTTAAATCCTCGATGGTAAGCTTCCAAGCATCTTCATGACTTCAAGATTAAGAGCTTCAAAAGGTATATCACTTGACTTTGATTCTTGAAGAGGTTAGCTGCACACACACACACTTATATGCATTTGTATTGTCATGCATTTGTTCCTTATTGATTATGTGTGCATTCTTTTCACAACCACACTTGCACCCCATTCTTAGTCCTAAGTGTGGTTTTTGTGTGATGTAATTCGTATCCTGATGCTTGATCGGAAACGTCCATGCATGCACGATGGTATGCTTGTCTTAGCGCGATGAGTGACCATTTGAGAAGGTTTTATTCTTCTCTTGGTTTAGTCTTTGGTCACATGGTCTTATACCATGAGTTTTAGACATTTTGTTGTTGTCCATATTTGACCTTTAGTCACTCTTTTGACTATATCTCTTTCTACAGACATCGAAACCTCATTTTGTGAAATGGAGTATACTTTAGACTTCCATACCTTTCCAAGATATATCACACGAAATGTTTGGATGTCGTTTGGTCATGTTTTGATCCGTTTTGAAATAGCTTGCTACGTTTATTTGCCAATGCGGGGGTACTGTGTGGGTCCTTACCCGCGCAGTTACCAGCAAAGTCATTTTTCATGATTTCCTGGTCCTGGTGCGCTGGTAACTTCACGAGTCCATACCAACGCATTGCAACGTTTTTTTGCCCTAATTTTTTTCCAAAACGGCGTAGTTTCACTAGGACTTCTATATAAGCTTTCTCTTCTTCCCCATTTCGACCTAGAACTCAAAAATTCAAATCTTAGAAAGAGAAAAAGTTCCACTATAAAGAGAAAGCTTTCAAGCTTCATTCTTTTACTCTCTAAACCCTAAAACCCATCTTCATCTTGCATCTCTATCATCATTCAAGCATAGGTCTTCATTAATATTTTTACTTGGTAAGTAGAACAAACAACTCATCTCATTTATTGTTCTATTTAATCAAGACATATCTTTTATTACTTGAGTTAGCAAATCTTCACATTAATTGCATATCTAGTGAAGTTATGAGATGTTTGAGGTTTGTATTGTGATAGCTAGTATTTAAGACCATTATGCCTTTTAGCTAAATCTCTATGCTTTGCATTTAGACATTGTTAATTATGACTTTTTTTTTTTTGAAACGGCAATCGTTATTCAACCAAGAAATATCCCAAAATGAAAGTGCAACACACAGCAAAATTGACTACAAAACAGGGGCACACAGATATGACCCACCAACAACACCCACCCATCCAAATACCACAACATACAAAAAGCACCACCACACCTGACTTCGGCATTAGTACAAAGATACACAGCACAGACCCAAAAGAAATATGCACAAATTACACACAAACAAAAGCAAAGCGAAGGTCGACAAAATACTCAGGCATCAAATGCTACTCCATTGCACAACATCACCCACCATAATAGATCCTTTCTTGGTCAAGTCATCTGCATAAGAGTTCGATACTCATGAACAAAACATGATCGATAAGTTCCCATGCCTTCTCATTAATTCCCGAATGTCATAGACCTTCTGGATGTACTCCAAGCTTCTGAAGTTGTCAGAATTAATCCAATTCACCGCAATGAGAGAGTCAGTAGCTATAACAATAGTCTTAACTAGTAAGGAAGGATTCATCATACACAAAGAGCATGCCTCATGAATCGCCCTCAATTATGATGCGATAACGTCTAGGGTACCAATGCACATCGAAAAAAAACATAACACCATACCATTACTATTTCTTAAAACCCCACCAATGCCAGCCGTTCCTGATTGATACCTAACGGAACCATCAACATTAAATTTAAAAACTCCCGAACCCGGTGGAATCCAAGCTTCAGCCACATACTGCTTATGTTTAACTGGATCCTTACAAATCTCACTTACATTTTGAGTAAGGATCAAGATAGGAGCTGAGGAACCGCACCCGTGATACTTGAACCATCACGCCACCAGAAATTGAACCGAGTCCGCAGCTAAGGACAACATTGGATCTTTATCTTCGAAAATCTTTTTATTCCTAAATTCCCATATCGTCCAAACGATGGCAAAAAACAAAGTAGTCCATGCACACCTACAGTCACGCCGTGTACATAAAAATACCCACCCATGAGCCCACTCCTCTATAGTCTTTGGAACACAACACTGAATCCCCCACCAGCCCATACCTATTGCTCAAAAATTCTATGGCCATCTATAATGAACAAATAAGTGTTCAACTGACTCTTCCTTCTCATTACACAATGGACATAGTAAACTATCATTATGACACAAACCAATTCTGTGTAGCATTTTTTTCATCATAACTCTACCTTTGATCATTTACCACACAAAAAACTCCACTTTCGGCAGGCAAATGCCTTGCCAACAAAACTTATTAAACCCGTAAACATCACTCACCCTATCTCCCCAAACACTGCAGTAAGACTTCATCAACAACAACCCATCCGAAGAATGAATCCATGCAAGCGAATCTGAAATCGAAGACCGTACCGTAACAGTTTGTAAAAATGCTATAAAACATCGATATTGATCCTGCTCCCAATCCAAGACTGGTCTTCTAAGAGGCATATTCCACACCCACAAAAAACCCACCCAATCTCCAAAGTCGTGAATAACCCCTTCATTTTGAACAGCAAGAATATAAATTCTCGGAAAAGATTCACACAACGTATTCAACTCACCACACAAGACCTCTAAAAAATTCACACTGTCCCCCATACCTATAACATCCTGTAACTTCTCCTTCATGATTGTAGTTGATTTTGATCCTTGACTAAATACACTCGCCACAGCCCTAGCAAAATGAGACGTCCTTTTATTGGATCCTCTCCAAAAATGTCAGCCTCCCTCAGACCATACCCCTCAATTATTACCTTCCTCCACAACGAATACTTCTCAGTGCCAAATCTCCAAGACTACTTAGCCAACAACGCCTTATTTTTTACCGCCACCCTCCCAATACCCAAACCACCATTCGCTTTACTTAGACATACCGTATCCCACTTCATCGCGTGCATCCTTCTCTTTTCCACCTCATCACCCCAAAGGAAACCCCTCTGTAATTGTTCAATACACCGAGATATCCCTACTGACATTCAAAATATAGACATAAAATAAGTTGGAATACTTGCTAATACAAATTTTATAAGAATTAACTTGCCATTCTTAGTCAAAAATATCCGCTTCCATGGTTTTAACCTTTCTTTAATTCTATCAACAACCAGATTCCAGAAAGCCATAGCACTAGTCTGAGATCCGAGAGGAATACCTAAATAATTAATCGGTAGTGAAGCATCCATAAACCTCAAGGTAGAAGCCCAAACCGAATCATGAACCACCCTCTTTCCAACCCTTACACAACAAAACTTAAAAAAATTAATTTTCAGTCCCGAGACTAATTCAAAACACCTAAGAATCCGTTTAATGTTACAAATAAATTTCATCTTAGGCTTAACAAATAAGATTGTATCGTCGGCAAATTGAAGGTGAGAGACCCTAACTCCACTACCCTCAAAATCTTCACCTTGGATCATTCCTAGCTCTGAAGCTTTAACAAACATACAACTAAGGGCTTCGACAACAATATTGAACAAAAAAGGGGACAAAGGGTCCCATTGCTTTAATCCTCGTCTAATACCAAATTGAGATGTGGGACTACCATTTACCAACACCGATAGTAATGGCGAAGACACGTATTCTTTGATCCACCCACGCCACCTTTCACCAAACCCCATACAACCCAACATCTCATCCAAAAATCTACGGTCAATGTTATCATAGGCTTTCTCAAAGTCAAGCTTAATCACCATTCCACCCTCTTTCTCACTTTTCCACCTATTAACAATTTCCTCGGCTATAACGAAACTATCCGTAATTTGTCGCCCTTCTACAAACATCATCTGAAAATCCCCAATAAACTAATTCATCTCCCAAATGCATTTCTTGATTGCATTTATTGTCTTTGCCATGTTTAATGACAACTTGTGTTGATTGGCTTTTGTTTGATGACTATATTTTAGATTCTCATATCTATATCTAGTTAGGTCTTTATGAGCATTCATATAAATTTTGATATCTAGGATTGCATTTATTGCCATCATTTAATCTCTAGATAAGCATTTAGTGTTGCCTAACATTAATTGCATTTAGTGTTGCCTAACATTAATTGCATTTAGAATATTTTCATATATTCATATAGGTTGTTGATCACTTCATTAAGGATCAAGTCTTGTGACTACGGTGGTGTAATGCACAAGCATTGGTCTAAAATCACTATAAAAGGGTCGTAGGGTAGTAGTGGTGGGTTAGTGACCAAGAATGGTGTGACTAGAGGTCAACCTAGGTTGTAAACATCATTACATATTGTGGATTTGAGGACTGTGTGTAGTTAGAAGGATAGCCCGTGATTTTTGCCCAGTTGTAGGTATCTCACATAAATCAATCAATGTGTTATTTATTTTTTTTCCGCACTTTAATTACGTTGATCGTCTTTGATTGTATTGGGTTAATTTTTATAATATTGACTATTCTAAAAAATTGGTAACTAATCGGATTAACAACTCATTCACCCCTCCCCCATCTAGGTTGTTTAGGCACACCGTATATATTTTCATAATAAAATAAGAAATGATATTTTATCCATTTCATACATACTTGATGCTCCTGAAGAAGCAATATCAAGAGTTGATGAAAAGAGTTTGGCCGTCTGGGTAGAATATGATGAGAGAGAGAGAGAGAGAGAATGAGTTAGTTAAATAAATAGTGGGCCCATGCATTATAGAAATATACAAAAGTAGCTTAGTACAAAGGGTGTAAAGCTACGTGCTTTATCATCTGGATTATATTATTGATCAGAAGAGGATGTAAAAGTTTTATGCAGTTATGAACTAAAAATTCTCATATCCAAAAATATTTATGTTTTGACATGACAGTTTTGGTTGTAAAGGATCCATGATGATACGTATGATCATCGAAAATTCTTACGGTCAATAATTAATTAGCTAGAAGATTATTTAATTCCATAATATATGTACTGCAAGTTCACAAATGAAGATTAATAATAAGACCATCTCAATCTAAAGTTGTTTTTGAATCTCTATCATTCAAGGGAATATATATGGACATATTTATCGACCAAATAAACCATTTCATTATTTTATGGTTCTAATTGATACATCTACGACATGATCACATGTTTGTTTATTATCAAACGTCTCCAGATTACTAGCAGAGATTATCAGTTTTGGGGCATAATTTTCAAATTATCCACTCAAGTCAATGCACCATATATAATAATTTTAGTGAATTGACTTACAAGATATTTGATGAATATTGCAAAGCAATTGGGATTGATGTTCAACATCCAGGTTTTACATGTACTTATAATCAGAATAGATCAGCGGAATTACTTACCAAACGTCTCTAGTTGGGATTGATGTTCAACATACAGTTTTCACATGTACTTATAATCATAATGGATCATTAGAATCACTTATCAAACGTCTCTAGGTAATTGCGAGAACTTTATTATTTCTACTATTTTACATGCTGCTGCATTCATCTCTAAACCACTACATATCATCATTATTTACCATTACAACTTGTAATTGGTTATTGACTATCTCACTTTTTAAGATATTTGATTGTGTAGTATATTTTCTTATTGCATCTCTGACATGATCTAAGATAAGACTTATATATCATTATGAGAATAATGTTGATTTTGATTAATCTTTTATTAGATCATTTAAACTTTTGATAGTTTATATTTTTATGCACAATCTACATATTATTATATTGTTTAGTATACCCTTATAGGTATTTCAAGGAATCATCGTTTTGACTCCACATAGCTCCAAACGCTGTCAAAAAAAGAAAACCCAACTTTTAGCGAGAAGAGATCTAGCTATCTTAAACAAGGTGATCACAACTATCAATAAAACTATCTGCTCGATCACAGCTACCTAGAAAAACTAATCGATTGACTATCCAAAAAATCTACTCAAACTATTGAAAACCTAGCGAAACAAAGCCTAGGCATGGCAATCGAAGCAAAAATCTAAAACCTAGAGCTCGACATTTTCGTAAAAATCCAAGGCTCTGTTTCTTACTTGTGAAAATCATAAAGTTTTCCAAACAAAGAGTCATAGAATACGGATCAAATACCAGAAAATTCAAAAATATGTTTGAAGTTCAAAGCAAAAACAAGCAAAAACTTTCTAGAAAGTTAAGCAAACACATTCAAATGGAATTAAAAGTAGAAAGCATGAGAAACAAGAAACTTACCGAAAGTCAACAGGAAAAACTGGAAAGGTTCACCAGAGACTCGCCGGAGAAGCTTGAAAAAAACTAACAAAATGCTTGGAAACTTGAAGAAAAGAAAGTGAAGAAAAAACTCTGGTTCAGAGTGAGAAAAGGAAAAAAAATTCAAAACTTATAAATGACTCACTGAACATGTGTCACAAAACGAAAAGGCGCATCTTTTTGGATGACATCATCTGAAGGCTACAGACCTTGGAAACCTAAAAGGCACCAATTCGAATTCCTTCACTTCGATAAACACGCCCTTCAGAAAACTTACCACGTCAGCCCTAGCGAGATCTTAGAAACCAAGAAGATCTTGAAATCTTAAGAGAAACCCAATCATACAACACCAAGAAACACGTTACTCGATACCCTCTATGGCTGCTCGATAGTTATTATCGACAAAAGCTCAAAGCGATAAAAAATATTTGTCAAATCTATTCGATAGCTATCCAACTCGATTGTTGAACGTAAACTTGACATCAGAAAATCATCGAGCCTGATGTCAACCAAACGAGGTTCCTCGATCTTTCTCGATACAAACTGTTGACCCCAAACTCAACCCCATCAACTCTCTAACTCAAAAATTTCGAACTTAAAGAGTGAGGGACACACTATAGTGGTCAAAATTAAGTTTCTGGCCCAATTAACGAGCCCACTATCAAAAAAGATGAAAATGTTATGTGGAATCCATCAGAAGTAGGCCCAATGACCCAAAAACTAGCCCACAAGTCATCATACCAAGTCAATAAATGGTCAAATCAAATCATAAATCTGTCAGTCATGATTGGATGTTTTACGAATCCTAAACGTCTAAATTCATTGCCAGATTCAAACCAATCAAAATGGGCAATTAAATCTCCATGATCGATACTCCCACTTGAATGATCGAAACGTTGGGGACCCTTGGTCTTCACTATAAATAAGAGGTCTCTTCTCAAAAGGGAGGGTCCTAATTTCTCTACAACTTACATGAAAGCTCTCAAATCTCTCTAAAAATCCCCTTCAATCAACTCTTCTCAAATCATTTATTGCGGTGGTTCTCATCCAACATTAATTGTTGATTCACCCCTTGGTCGATTTGAAACTCAACTTCGAGCAAAGACTAATCCAACACTTAATCAATCCAAGTCGAAAAAAGGGTTTCCTCAAAATAGTAAAGCTACTAAATTGCTCGACTAACAACATCAACCAAATACTGGATCTACCAGTTGTTCGATTCAAAAAATATCGAACAAATACGGTTTGCAACTCTACTATTCCTTATTCTTCATATATCAAACAAATACTGACTTAAGCGTTGGAGAATCCCACAAAGGGAACATCGCTTTCTGTGGTCCGTTACTGCTCTGTTTTCTTTGATTTATAGATTGTCTGTGCCCACCTCAATGATCAGAATATATGTAGATCTGATCGACTACAATTTCCATGTCCTTTGTCTCGTTTTCGTGTGTGTGTGTGTCTAATAGGCTTTTTTCTAGTGATTGCAGACATTCAATGTATTTCAGGTATTGGAGATTTAAATCGGAACCTTCGAGAGTAGAACATGCCAAAATGTCAAGAAAAGGAGCCCAAATCATGGATTCTGCTTGGGTCCAACCAACGCAAGTGAATCGCCCACCGAGAACCGTAATTTGCCACCAGTAGATTCGGCGCCCAGAATCGATGGTTCCTAACCAGCATTTTGCTCTAGCAGTTTCAACGCCCAATATGATCGTCGGTTCCCAACCACCGTTTTCAACCATCGAATTCAACCATGTCAGCATAAGATGAGTTTCAGCCCTATTTTTGGAAACACAAATAAACGGCCCATTTTCTGATGTTGAAAACTCTCTCTCTTTCACAACTAACCACTAACCCTAGATCGAAAATTCCTCCCTACACATCCAAACTCATCCTTCACCAATTCTTCACAATTTCTCACACCACATCTACCATTCTTACTTTCATTTCATCTATACTCAAGGAAGAACACTAGGATATTAGATTTCAAGCTTCAAGAAAAAGGTCTCTTCATGGCTCTTCTCTCTCTCTCTCTCTTTCTCTTTCTCTCTCTCTCAATCTCTCTCTCCCTTCTTAGATTTTATCTTATAATTGTCATGAGTAGCTAAATCCCCCACTAAGGGGTTGATGTGATTCATTTGTGGATGTTGGACATTTATATGAACTCTATCTTTATATAAATCTATCAAATATGTTTAATTCTTTGGTTTAATTGATTTAATTTGTCTTAGATTGCACACTACTCTCTTTGCAAGTTGTTTGATAAATTATTTAAGTGGATTAACTAGGTATACACTCTACTTGGTTTTCTAAAGACTCAATTGAATGGAACGATTGAGCAAGAGTACATTCCTCAAGCAAAATTCAGACTCTATAATCTCAATTTTTATCTAATCTCAAACGGGTGGTCAATTCTATACACTCATGGTTGATCATTTGTGAAAGATTTAGAATTAACATTATACACTATAGGTTGTTTACATTATAAAGAGATTAGTCCCTTATTTGATAGATGTGCATTCATGGAAAATCTCAAGTGAGTGGTCAATACTATATGCTCTAGGTTGATCACTTATGAGGGATAATCTCAAGCTTCAAGAAAGAGGTCTCTTCATGGCTCTTCTCTCTCTCTCTCTCTCTCTCTCTCTCTCTCTCTCCCTTCTTAGATTTTATCTTATAATTGTCATGAGTAGCTAAATCCCCCACTAAGGGGTTGACGTGATTCATTTGTGGATGTTGGACATTTATATGAACTCTATCTTTATATAAATCTATCAAATATGTTTAATTCTTTGGTTTAATTGATTTAATTTGTCTTAGATTGCACACTACTCTTTTTGCAAGTTGTTTGAGAAAATATTTAAGTGGATTAACTAGGTATACACTCTACTTGGTTTTCTAAAGACTCAATTGAATGGAATGATTGAGCAAGAGTACATTCCTCAAGCAAAATTCGGACTCTATAATCTCAATTTTTATCTAATCTCAAACGGGTGGTCAATTCTATACACTCATTGTTGATCATTTGTGAAAGATTTAGAATTAACACTATACACTATAGGTTGTTTACATTATAAAGAGATTAGTCCCTTATTTGATAGATGTGCATTCATGGAAAATCTCAAGTGAGTGGTCAATACTTTATGCTCTAGGTTGATCACTTATAAGGGATAATCTCAAGTGAGTGGCCAATACTATACACTATAAGTTGGTCATTTATGAGGGATAAATAATCAATATTATACACTCTAGGTTGGCTACATAAGATTGATATACATTCATGAGAGTTCTCAATTTGCCCATTATTTGCTTGTTGGATCTATCAACTCCTTAGTCTTCATTATCATACATTCACACCATATGCATTTTAACTAACTTAGTTCATTTTAGTCATTTAGATGAATTGTAATTGCATCTTTAGTTTCTGATCTCAAAAGCCAATCATCATCATTTTACTTTTAAGCATAGCTAGTATTGTTTGGTCATTGTTATCCATCGATCCCTGTGGACGATACCCGACTTGCCACTTTGCTTGTTTTGTGAACATTTGAGGCAATGCTGTGGTTTTATAAATTTTTGTTTGACAAGCACTTTTCATACACAAAACTGCACTTGTCACATGCCTTAGTCTCCCTATCTTATAAATACACCATTTTCTCCACCAATTACACTGCTAACCACTCAACACAAACACACTCTTTCTTAGATCTACAACTCTAAACACCAAACAAGAGAGAGGGGGGGAGAGAGAGAGAGAGAGAGAGAGAGAAGTCTTCAAAGGCATTCATGGAGATTTTCCTCCATGGATACCTCACCACCACCACTTCTACACATTCCTCATTTATCTTATAGTACATTTCAAGGAGAAAGGAGAGATCTTTTGACCAATTTCTAGCGAAGCAAGCAAGGAGCTCTTAAAGGGGATTTGTTCTAGGGTTTTCTCTTGTATCTCACTCTCTTTGTTTATCTTGTTTTCTTGATGTGTAACCCTCACTTGGGAGTATTTTTAAACCTTCACTTGTGCTCATAAATGTATATGATTGTTTTTATTTCGATTTGGGTTTTGTTTCATTCTTGCTATTATTATTAATTAATCTCTTATCTTGATATGCATGTGTATGGAGGTTAGAAATTGATGTGTATTTATGGATGAGATTAGGAGTAGAGTAACTTAATATAGAAGTAGTTTAATTAAATATCTCATTCTTGTATTTATGTTGATGGACGATCGAAATGCCTTTTTTGGATAGGTTTGAATGTATGGGGGTTAGGGTTGTGCCCTTGGATGGCATTTTGGGTATGACCTTGACTACTTAGCTCTAAAAGAATGGATGAAACTTATTGCATGGCCTTGCTAGAATAGGTTTTGGCTCTATGTTCTGGTGTTTAATGTGTCTTTGGTCTTAAGACACAATTGCTCATTCCATGACCTTGGTTGAGTGATAAGTTGATTCCGGTGACTTCTGTAATCAAGAGAATGAACCATTAACTCGAATTGAATTTACATAATTTCTAACAATCAACTTGATGTGCATTTATGTTTGGTGAACTCATTTCCCTAGTGTATCCATTATATTGCATCTCTCCTATCCACCCTTTGTTTTCGCAATTCTGGTGCATTGCCTTAAGAGTAGTGTAACTTAATGAAGGAGTAGTGTAATTTAGAAAGGCATGCACCCGGTTATTTCTCCTTGAACACCATTCTCACCCCTCTATATTCTCATGTTTTCATTTGCATTCTCAAACTCCTCTTGCAAAATGCCTACATCAAACACACACCACTCTCACCCCTTCTGTATTCTTATTTTCATTGCTTTCAATAAACTCTAAAACTTGAGACAATTGACGGATGACACAACCCTGTTGAACGAAACCTTTACTTACTGTTATGCGATCGTCAAACGATCCGTGTACTTGCGAGATAAACAAACACACTCATATTTAGTAACCACTTTTGGCGTGTCAAGTTTTTAGCGCTGCTGCCAGAGAGGTGTCCTATTTGTCAATTGTTTCTAGATTTAGCTTAGGCTCTGTAAATCGCTTAGATTTACTTGCTCTGCGGATTGTGTTTAGTGTGTTTTGATGTTGTGTATTTGTTTTTGTTATTTTTTGTAAGACTCAAATTTTTGTTTCCTTATTTATTAGTAATAATAATAAATAGAAACACATTCATTCAGTTTCTTTTTATTAAGGCAACTAAATCATCCGGTATTAAGCCAGAATATTTTGACGATAAAGCATATCAATGATTGATTCTCCAGCATTATACAAGTCAATTCCACGAGATTTGAAATAACTTAATACATGGATTTTGGAGAAAATGAAATAGATATATATACATGAAGCTCTATAATAAATTGATTGAATTTAGAGTTCATTAAGGAGTTCAAATTTGAGTATTAGTGTATATTGCAATTTCAATTTGTTTTAATATTGGTGAAGAAGATGTTACAGTGTCCTTTATTTTTATTATGTTTGTAGGTCACTATTGATTCAAAATTTTGGTATTAGAATAGTATGTCATGTATCAATTTGAATGATAATTTTCAGAATTTTTGGTGATGTTTATCTTATCTAGAGTTTTTATTTCTAAATCAGTTACATATGCAGATTTTCTAGATCATCAAACCCACCTTGTTGTATTAAAGTAATTTTAAATTGAAATTGGGGGAGAATTTAGGTCTGATTTTTGGTACTATGGTTGTAGAGACATAACTAACTCAGGAAATAAATTTTCGTGAATTTCTTGATATATGAGTATTTTAATTCTTTAGGTATATTTGATGTTCAAGCCATGATATTTAGGCTGACAGTCATGAGGTCTTATTGTTGTAGGAATTTTAATTCTCAAATTGAGATAGGTAAAATTATAATTTTTGGATAAAGGATAAAGTACTAATTTCTTAGTGTATAAATAAAAATTTGGAATTTTTCATGGTCTAGTTGTTAAAATTTGATACGAAGTCTGATTGGAGGATTGAAAGATTGACCCTTGTGTGTTTAGAAAATTATAGAAATTCATAGATGTTTGATAAAATTATGATATTTTGAGGGGAGTTATTAATCTGATCTTTTTTAGATTTATTGTTTAAGTTTTGCAAATTTTATTAGGCCCTTAAGATTTTCAAATCACTAACGTTTGAGCACTAAAATTTGTTTTTCTGGAATTTCTTCTTGAAAATAAATAAAAATGCATTTATAAAGAAGTTGAGTTAGATTTATTTTATTTGGCTAGTTTTATTAAGGGGTTATTATTCTATATGCTTAGGTTCCTCCCATGACTTTCCAATATTGTTAGTGAAACCTTAAACTTGCTATCATCAAAGGTAAGTAGATTTTTTTGCATGATAAGTAGTTGCATAAAGGTTTTCTTAGAAAATAAATTTATTTATGATATTATTATATTCTGAAATATTTTATTATATACATTTATATATGTAAATAAACTCATTTTCCTACTTATGTAGTCTTTACTTACATATTCATTACGTAATTCATTTTAAATAAATTTTACCCTTACTATAACTTTTTGTTTAAATGTTCAAATGTTTGGTTCTTTTGTGCTTTAGCAATGCAAATTTATTATGATATACATATTTTGAAAGTAATGTTTTAGCTCAATGTTAGTAGTAAATGAAATGTGAAATGAAATGGTGATCATCGGTGATAATGAAATTGTAGCGCGCATGACAAATGAAATGTTATGATTTTGGTCTTATACCAATTTCTTAAATGAAAATGGCCAAAAAACCGAGGGTATTGGCGACACTACTTGACTTGAGCCTATTTTTATAAAATGTCATTAATCGTCATCGTTCATTGAAAATGTTACTTTTGCAAGTTTCACTTGTATTTGAAAATGTTAGGGCTTGTCCAATACCCTTTTTCAAGGGTGTTTTTGTTTTTATTTTCCAAAAATAATTTTGAATACGCGTTTGTTACCGTTTTCCATTTTATTTTTCATTTTATTTTCATAACAAAAACAAAATGGAAAACAAAACCAATGTTAAAAGTGAAAATTATGGAATACAACTAAAAGTTGTTTTTCATTTTGTTTTCCATTTTGTTTTTCTAAAAATTACTCACTTCTTTTCTTCTTCTTATTCATTCAACCATTCTTCTTTCTTCTTCTTCATTCAACCATTCTTCTTTCTTCTTCTTCATTCCAACGCAGATCCGCCCATCAATTTACTCATTTTCATCCCACCGATCTGCTCTTCTTTTTTGCCGCCGACTGGCCCATCGATTTGCTCATCTTCTTCCCGTCGATTTGCTCTCTTTTCCACTGCAGTCTGGTCTTCTTCTTTGCCGATCTACTTTTCTTTTTCGCTACCGATCTGGTCCTCCTTAGCCGACGATCTTCTTCTTCTGTTGCTTCTTCTTCTGAAGCTAATCTGCTCTTCTTCTCTCTTTTTTCATTGTTTTCACAGTTTCACTTTCCACCCAAAAATCGATCGTCGTCTCTCTCGGTTTAAAAGATCTTCTAAGCACTAGTTAGTCCACTTGACAAGATGCAAAATGAAGAGGGTCAAAACATGGATTAGGGTTTATGAGCGAGGCTATTATCTAAGTGGAAGATTTTGCTATACAAAGAATTTTGAGTTCAGTTGCAAGCTATACAAAGAATTTTGAGTTGCTAGTAGTCAATTTCAAACAACCTTGTGACTATGATTCTATTTCAAGTATTTTGATTACATTTTGTTAATTATTCAAAAAGATCTGCTCTTCTTCAACTGATATGCCCATCTTCTTCTTGGCTCATGGCTACTTTCTTTTTCTTCTTTTATTTTGTTTCATTTTTTACTGTTATTTATATTTAATAAATTAAATATTTATATATAATTTAGGATTTTAGTTTTTGATTAATTGATTGTTATTTGTGATGTGTTTTTTTTTTTTGGAAGTAATTTATGGTGTTTGTGTGTTATTGTGTTTGGTTTTCTGGGTTTATATTTGATGAATGTGTTTGATTTTGATTTCCTCGATTTGTTTTTGATGAATGGATGATGTGGCAATAAAATTTTTGATATTTTTCGATTAACCTACCAGACGTGTTTTTGGATTTCGAAACTAAAACCAAAAACACTGTTTTCATTTTCATTTTTATTTTCGAGAAAAAAATACAAAAATGGCTTTGAAAAACGTTACAGGACGCACCCTTACTTTTCCAAGCTTACTTATATCTGAAAATGTTACTTTTGTAAGTTTTACTTCTATTTGAAAATGTTACTTTTGCAAGTTTACATGTATATGAAAATGTTACTTTTTAAGTTTTACTTGTATTTGAAAATGTTACTTTTGCAAGTTTTATTGCATCTGAATATTTGAAAATCTATGTACTATTTAATTGTTATTATAAATTTCATAATTTTTTTTCAATTACATATTATGCAATACTTATTGAGTTCATAGCTCACCCCTTGTCATTTAACATTTTGCAAAGATGCTAACCACTAAGGCAATAGACTTCCAGGAGTTGGAAGTTATTAATATTATATGTAATGTTTTCTTTTATTTGTTTTGTTACATAAAATTTGAGTTTAGGTGCTCGATATTGTTTTAATTTCCTTTAGAGTGTTTTGAACCTTATTGTTGAAATTATTTGGAGATATATTTTCTTTTTAGAATGGTTTATTTGGAGTTATTCAATGATTATTAGTTTCTTTTGGGCAAAGTAATCAATGGTTTATGTTTTAGCATTCCATATCAAATTGTTTAATTACTCTTTGATTTTTGGGTGTTACATCTTTATTTTTGTATTAATCATATGTATTTGATATTGTTTGAGTTGTTTATGCTAGGAAGAAAATTTTCAGGTCGAATAGACTGCACAACTCATGAGGACAACAGTGGAGTGTTGATACAACACACAACAACCCCCACAGGGTGAAACAGCGGCCCCACGATGGCTTAGTTGGTTGATGCAACCATGGATGCAAGATGAACCGTGAGTGAGCGTGAAGAAGAAAAGAAGTCGATGCGCAGCCATAAGAGGTAAAACCTCTACAAAATGCTTCCCCAAATATAAATTTTGACAATCTACTCATTCGATGGTAACTGTTTCAATCCCTTCAGAATACCTACTTTGATGGATATGAGTTTAATGTTAAATGGGTATATATTAGTGCAAAATGTTTAATATTGAAGTGTATTTGTAGTTGAGTAGGATTGTAGATGAAATTTATAAGTCTTATGCTTTAAGGATAATGGAATGCATTTGTTGAACTTAATTGAGATGTTTGTGGATAAAGTTTTTGAGAATATGGCAGAAACCGCCCACGCGCTTAAAGATATTAATGCTATGATTGTTTTATATGTGATTTTTATTTTTGTTTAGATCTAATAGTGGATTTGTATAGTGCTTAGATCTTAGAATGTTTTGTTTTGTTGTTAGTTTTTGTGTTTTGCCCTTATCTCCAAATTCTTATTTGCATTGTCCATGTATTATGTGCGAAGATGGTTTAGTTGTGCTACATTGATGACAATGTTGAGTTTAAGTTTGGGGGTGTGGACTTTCGTTATGTTGTCTTTGGTTTTGTTTTTCCTTAAAGTTTTCAAATCTCTACAAAAAAACGATCAATATTGAAAATTTTAGAATTTTAGTCCATTTTGTTGAGTTGTTTCGCGTGCCGGTAGAGACATGTCATTTAGGCTTCTAGCTTCGTGTTTTGACTAGCATTCATGCCATCTATACTTGTTGAATTGCTATAAATTTGCATGTACAGTCTCAATCTTTTGATGTTAAGGTGAATGAGACCTCTGTATTTATTTAGCCTAAGAGAATAGTGGAGACTACCCTTACGAGATTGTTGTGCCTTTTAACATTTTATTTGAGAGGGTTTAAGTCATTTCCACTCTTAAACATTTTTCTTGTACTTCAAATGTTTAAATTGATCTCTATAGGTTTTGCATTGAATATTAAAGAACAATCCTATTAGAATATCATATGTGTGTTTGCTTTGCTTTTGTGTCAGTTGACCCTTAAGAAGTGATACTAGACAATATGTGCTTAAACTACTAAATGGCCTAAACACTTACTCCTACCCTATGTGTGTGCTCCCTAAGTCAATTTAAAGTCAAACACAACTTTTTCTTTCATTACCCACACTTCCAAAGAACCAAGCTTCTATAACGAAACCGTACTTAATCAGCTTGGGATCATATGGTAATGAAGGTAGTGAGTATTTGGGTGTCTTGTAGTTACTACTACTCTTGTAGTTACTACCATCGTCAGTGAGAAGAAACCTATGTAAATAATAAAAAAGATTAGGATAAAATGTTAATAAAGTTTTTTAAAGTTGTGGCTTCGAGGGACATTAACGGTACTGAAATTTAATAATATTATTGTTATTATGTAAAAAATAACAATAATAAAAGTAAAAACAATTAATTTACTTTTTCTTTTTCTTTTTTTTTCTTTTTTTGACTTGAGGAGAGGGTATTTCATAATAGCCTCGATCAATATATTTGAAACAAATTTTTTTAAATGTGCAAATGAGATATTATTCATCCACTAATCTTGTATTTGATAATGTAGTTGAAATAATTTTATTTTTCTATAACAGAAAATTGATTATTAAATTAAGAGTATATATTAAAAATATGATTTAATTCTGAAAATTGCATATTTTTTATAATAAAAAGATTTACTATTAAAAACCTCCCCTGGCCTTTCAACTATTTTTTGGATGTATGTGTAAAGATGTGTTTATTTTAACAACATCCCCTGAGTTCTGACAGATTTAATTGTTCTGTTAAGTGGTAGGGGCAAATTTGCAAATTCAAAAAAAAAAAGAAAGTAAGAATTAAAAATTTTAAAAAATATATATCCATTTTCTCTCTCTCTTTCACGGCTTCCCTCATCTTTGGTTCTTTTTTTTTTTTCTCTTTCTTTTTTAATTTTTTTTCTTAAAATCTTCCTCTCTCCATCCTCTTTATCCCTTCTATTTCATTTCTCTTTAAGGTTGGATGAATGGGTTTTTGTTGGATTTGCAGTTGTGGTTAGTTGTTGTTGTTGAACTCAAAAAGAAAACAAATTGAAGGTGATGTGTGGTGATGGAGTCGGCAACGGTGGAGTTGTCAACGACGGAGGTCGATGACAGTGGGATCGTTGATGATTGATTATGGAGTCGACGGTGGGATCGTTGATGATGGAGTCGGCGATGGTTGAGGTCGCCAAAGTCTGCTTTCTCTTTGTCCTCCTCATCTTCACCGTGTCATGGAGATCTGAGATTTGCATATCTCCACCTGTACATTCCACGTGCTGATGGAGATATGTATCTCAACCACAGCGAGGAGGACCCACGATCATCGGAAAGCATCGAGCCGCGGAGGCAATGGTGCGGCGATGGAGGTCTTTGGGCCTCCAGTCGACGAGCTCCTTTTTTTTATTTCTTTACTTTGTTTAAAATCTCAAATTTGTGTTGATGTGGGGTTGATAATTTGTTTCGATGATTACTGGTTTGTTGATGATGGTGATGTAGGGATCTCGGTTTGTTTGTGTTTGGATGCATAGGCTGTGTTTTGTGTTTGATAAATCTATGTTTTGTTTTGGGTTTCATGAATCCTGGTTTGTTTTGTGTTTCATTGAATCTTTGTTTTTTTTTTTCCTTTAAATTTTTTATTTCTTTTATTCTACTCTTTTGTTTTGAGGTTGACAATCTGGGTTTGTTTTTCACTTTAAAAAAAAAAAAAAAAAATCTGGGTTTGTTTTTTTTAATTTCTCTTTTTCTGAACAAAAATATGTGTTTGTTAAATCTGTGTATTCTTTTGTGACTTTTTTTTATTATTATTTCTGACTCTATTTTCAAAAAAAAAAAAAAAATCTAACTTTTTAAATTTGATTTCTCACTTTTTTAAAATTATTTATACTATTATAAATTTTAGATATATATATTGAAAAATTAATTTAAAGGGCATATCAGTCTTTTCCAGGGTCAAATAAAAGTCATCTTAACATATTCTTAACGGTGTTACAATACAGGGGAGGTTTTTGAATAAACATATCTTTCTCCACACATCCAGCAATAGTTGAAAGGTCAGAGTAAGTTCTTAATATTAACCCTAACAAAAATCGGTGTATAGATAATGTCAAAATTATATAAATAAAATAACTCGATATAATAAAAATTATGAAAATTGTCATTGGGTCCTTGCCAACGTGGTTGGACCTTCCTTGGAACCCTTTACCACCCGAGTTCAATACACATGGCATGCACATATTATATGTGTATATATATATATATATGCTATTCTTGTCCCTCCTTGGTTTAACACCAAGTGAGTGTGCCCTCTCTCCATTTCTGTGGGAGCAGCCCTCTCCCTATATGAGAGCATACTTTCGGACTGTATTTGTAGTTGAGTCTATCCGCTCTAGATCCGAACTTTCAAAAAAAAATTAATAAATAAATAAAATTATGAAAATTGATCGATAAACTTACGATTAAATGTTACGAGCCGAACCAGCGTCGTCTTAGTAGTCGTCTTGAGTCTTAGTCTTCGTCGTCGTAGTCGTCTTGAATTATCGATGAATGGTGAGTGATGACTGATGACTGATATAAACAAAATGGCGACAATAATAATCTTCTTTTATGAGTGGAAATGATGTGATGTGACCGACAGCTCCTGTGCAGCTTTAACTTTTGTATAAGTGGAATGATTTTATATTATTATGGAATCATTCAACTTTACCGATGAAAAATACCGATGTAAAAAGCTTAAAGCACTATTAAACGTATTAGAAACTAATAAGCACTATTCAATCATTGCATGAGTCAGAAACATGTCCTTTCAAATGACAACAATATATAAACTGTCATATAGAAAACAAAAAACAATATATACTTTCTAAGAGATGTGTGGTAGCTGAACAAGTGAAAAAACTTTGCTGAGATTTAAGAGCAATGAATCTGTTCACTTCTGGGTTTTTGGTCTTCCAATTCAAACGCATGCAATCTTCTCCACCTACTAAAAAAATTGTTTTGTGGGTGTTTCCAGCCTTCCTTGACCAAAAGATTAGATTAGGCCTCACTCAATATGACTTGTTTGGAGCAAAAAACAATTAATGGGTCCCAAAAATCAGCCAAATTTGAACAAACTTTTGTGGCATTTTATTTATCCTCCTTTGAAATTTATGCATCAAATCCTCCATATCTTCTCCACTTCGCCACCCGACTTGAGTGTACATCATCCCCACATTTTGCAGATGGCAGACAATAAGCGTTCAATGAATGCAAACTTTTACCAATAATCAATTAAATTCCAATAGAATTTTTACTATTAATCGAGTAAATAATTGTATAGGGTTGACAATAAAGGATTAAAATGCTATAGCAATACTCAAATCATTTGACAATAAGTCTCATTACAAGCTGTTGAGTATGTCATTATAGAACAAAACGAAATGGCAAGTCATGATCAAATTCAAATCATCCAGACCATAATCACTGTATCAATTCACGCATGATTATTTAGCCTGGACCCAACACCACACAAAGATAAACATAACAATAAGAACAACGAGTGTATTATAATCAAGTCTGATAATTGAGTGACCCATTCAAGCCTCCCCTTTTCATTCAGAGAATACTTGGTATATGTTTGGAGGAACTTCTCCCAATAAGAGCTTTTACAATCAGAGTTTTTGGAAATATCATAAGTAGGTTATCCAACTCGAACATAAGATGACTGAGAATTTCACGTTCATAACGACCCGTATACCCGAACACTAATTAATATCTATATCTACTCATCACGAGTGGCATATGCTTATCCGCAACACCCATTGGCTGGCCATGGTCATCATAGTAGATATGTCTACCTAAAAATAGCTTATAACTTATAAGACCTTCGACCTACAGCCAAGTTCCGGCTAGTTTCATCGGTCGTTACAATTAAGGAGAATGCTAATTGCAGTTACCTGCATAAGAAAGTCGCATCAGTCGCTAGGCTCTTCAGTTGAAAAGTATTCACTTCACTTTTTAGAGAAACACTTCACTTAACTAAACAAAAGACTTTTTCTACCTCATACTTCGAATTATGAAATTGTCATTTATTCGAGTCACTTAAGATTCCAAAACCACCCTTGCTGATTCTTGTTTTTCTTCCTTTCTATTGTGAACCCGTTCGTCCAAATTTTGCTTAAGTTTTTATATTTTTCATTTTTGGAACTCTATCACAAATACAAAGTTGCAATATATTTTGTTTAATAATATACTACAAGTTTTTGAAGGGAAATTTTTCCAAGTTTCCAGCGCAGCTTTCTTCATGCCAAATATCAAAATTACTCAATATGGGAAATTTCAGAATGGTTTCTATTTACATCCGCAAAAGAGTTTTGATAGATTTGCCACATTCTTGTTAGTTTTTGAGGCAAACTACACAAATTTACCATGATTTTATGTATAATTATATAGAAACCGGAAAAAATTATAATAACACTTATTAGTTATTACCCTTTGACTCATTAACTAATGGTTAACCACCGTTATTTACTAACCAGTTGAGGGCAATTTGGTCTTTTTACTGAATTATTAAATAAATTAAAAATAATAAGTTATCCAATCAAACCTTTATCAAGTTTGTAATTTGTGCTTCATTCTTATTTTTTTCTTTTCAAATTTGTATTTTTCTTGCTTTTCTTGTCTTGACCTTGTTGTTAATCAAGTTGTATTACTGTATTAATAAAATGACGTTAATGTTCACTAAAGTAAATTTGTAGCATTTTCCTTAAATTGTATATTAATGTAGGATACCACGTAGAAGCAAACAATCTCCAATTTGGGCCAATAATATATGGTTGGAAGTTGGAACCATATTTGACAAGCCTTACGTTTGTTATTGTGGGTTTACCCTCATACCGCATCACATCGCGGTTTTCCCAAAATTGATTGTTTTGACTTCCATTTTTCAGTTTTTTCTTTTTTATGCAACGTTATTATCTCACGCATTGACTAAATATATTATTAGATAGTCTTTCCTTACAAGCCAATTTTTTTTAAGGATATGTTAACTTCTAGTCTAGCTTCTACATAATGAGTCTGTATCAATATTCATATCCTAATACCTTTTTTGGCAGGAATTTTCGTTTCTTTTTTCTAGTAACTTTTGAATTTTCGTATTTTAGTTAAGTTAGGAATCCGTGAGTTCTAGTGAAATTGTTTTTTCTTTCTTTCTATTTAAGCAAGGATCCGAATAGTCATTGTTACATTTTGATTTCATTACTCAAAATCGTTCATTTGGAGCAACTTTGTATCTAACTAATACCGTTATAGTTCCTGTAGTTATCTTTTTAGTTGTTGATTAGAAATCCTTTTTAGTTGTTGATTACGAGTAGAAATCTTCTACTTGACATACACGCATGTGTATGTGTATATATATATATAACTCATGTTATCTATTATGTTAAGAAGCTTTATCTTCTACATGGTATCAGAGCAACTCTAACTCAAATGAGTCCTCCGATCCAGCCATGACCACCACCAACTCAAACGAGTCAATCACCACCATTGTTTCATCGTCCTCTTCTTCCCACATCATCAACACTTCCTCAAACACAATAATCTCCATAAACGTGGCTACTCAAGCTCCTCTAAAGCTCACAGCTGAAACTAATAATGCACGATGTGTATAAAAAAACTATCTAAAAGAAGGTGAATAGATTTTAAACGATTATTACCAATTTTCACGGTTAGTCAATATTACGAAAATGCCCAAACTAGTTAAAGTGTAAAGTGCGGAATTTAAATAACACTTGATTTTTACGTGGAAACCTTCAATAAGGAAAAATCACGAGCTGTTATGTGTGCCACACACGAACCTCGAATCCACTAATTGCAATGACGTTTACAACGTAGGTTGACTTTAACCTATCACGATCTATAACCCGCCACTACTACCCAGACATGAAGGCGTTGGAAAATACCACTGGGGGGACTGCTCCTGAGGCAAGTGACTCAGCCGCGGTATGCACAGCGTAAAACATCAGGCGTGCACCTTGATATGGACCGCTACCTATGCAAGTGTACCAGGAGCGGTACAGGCAACGGTAAAGAGAAAGATTCTCTTTTCATAGAGACAATTCACACTTAGTCTATATGCAAGATGTGCAAGTGTGAAGTGTGAAGTGTGAAATGTGAAGAGAATGTACATAGAAAGCAATGAATACTCATGCAAACAAGATAAGAGTGTGTGTGCAACTATTCTCTTCAATTTAGAGTTAAGCACAAGTGATATACCTACAATGAGCTCTTATGCTTAAGGGTTTGAAATCCAATTACTTGATCATGAACAATGAAGCCCTAAAACTACCCTTACATAATAATCCCCAAAATGTGGTTTGTCAACGAAATAAGCCAATCAAAAATGAGGATCTTTCGGGGGGGGGGGACTTGAATCCGCAACATCGTAGTGTATGTGTAAGGGGTTTACCACTAGACCAACCTCATCTCGCCTGTTAGTATTGATTATAATATGTATGTGACAATCATTATTAATCCCTCCTAGGTCTCATTTGTTACATTGTATTGTATTCTATTGAATTACGTTGAATTGGATTGGATTACACTATTGCACATCCTATGTTTGTTATATACTATATTAGATTTCTTTCAATATATATAATAGTTCTCTAATTAGGACCGTCCTGATTTTATAATTTCACGAGACTCAATCATAGCCATATATTCGCAATGAGCCCACAACCCTACATTAACAAATATCCACACCCAATATGAATGTATGAATGTAGTTGGACTTCTAACTTATAATTTCAGAATGACCTTACTAGAGAACCACTTATATATATATATATATATATATATATGTTGTATTATATTGTACCGAGTTATATGGTGTTCGATGCATAACGGTATTTTATTGTATTATATTATTATATATAAAAAAATAGAAATAAAAAATGATATAATATTTGGTATACTAATGTTTTAAAAATGATAAATGATAAAACATAAAATTGTAAATAATTAATCAACTAAATAATATATAAAACTATTGAAGCATTTAAAAACATTATTCATAATTCAATATAGGAAAAGTATCATTTGCCCCCCTGACTTTTGCCATATTGTTGAGATAAGGACAGGTTTTCGCCATATTGGTCATTTTTCCCCCCAATAACAAAGAAACGTTAAAAATACCCCTTCTATCACACTTGCCGTGCATTTGAGACGTTGACCGTTAAATGGAAAGGGTATTAACATAATTGAAATTGTGGGGGCAGATTTTTAAAGGTTAATTCAAAATTTTCTAAATTTGAATTAAATAATATAACTAATTATAAGAAAAACAAACGGAGGGGACGATACCACCTAACCCATGATGCCACCTAACTAAAGCAAATAATGAAATAAAAAAATAATTAAAAACAAAACAAATAAAACCCAACCATCATCAAAGATTTTAAACCTAAATCTATAAACGCAAACAAGAAAACCCAAATTAAACCCAGGTCATCATCTTTTTTATTTTTTTATTTTCTTTTTAGTTTTCTTTTTTTGTAATATATTTTTTATTTAATGAATATCTTGAGGGTTAAATGGTAATTATATAAAGTAAACTGAAGGATAAAACGGTCATTTGACCTTCAATTTTAATGTTCAACTCAAAAATGGATAGAAAAGGTAACAGAAGGAGCATATAATATATTCTGTCCATTTGAGGGGGCAGACCGACCGATATGATGAAAACATGTCCTCTTCTTAACAATATGGTAAAAGTTAGGGGGGAATGATACTTTCCCTTTAATATATTCATATTTTCCATAAAATGTTTTGTTGTAACTTGTAAGGACAAAGGTCTTAAAAGACACGAGTTTAAATTATTAAAAGGGATTTATCTGGAAAGAAAAAAAAAAAAACAAACAAACAAACAAACAAATTCATTCGTAAGCATATTTAGCATAATGCAACTGTTGGAGTTTGGTGAAGACTTCAAAGTCAACAACGGTCAAAGAAGCAAAATCGTTGTGGTTGGCGTTGTGCCTTGCACCGAGGTAAGGACAGCAGTCTGCCAATTAAAGGGAAACGTTGTGCATTGCACTATGCTTTACACAGCGACTTGCACAGCGACTTGCCACCAGTGGTTCACGCTGTGTATTGCATTATGCCTTTCACAGCGGCGAGGACAGCGAGCGTGTTCTTAAGAAAAGCGACTTTTCTCTGGTGATTTCCGTTGGCATAATGCTATGCAATCGACAGCAATACAACTCTAGAGATTTCCATTGTGGCTTAGACAACGGTACAGATTCGAGTGAGAACAGGAAATCTTGCACGGAAAAGGAATAGACTCCCAATTAGGATTTAGCCAACCCTAGTGCACTCATATAAATACCATCGTTATGTAAGCTCTAAGGTGTGTGAGAAAAAGTTGCTAGAAAGATTGAGAGCAAATTATAGAAAAACTAAGAAAGAGATTGAGAGATTATAATCAACTCTGAAAGTAATGAATTGAATGCGGTATGCTCCGTGAACGTAGACAAATTACTAAACCACGTAAAATCTTTAATGTCGCATTTTCTTTTTATTGCTTTTATATTATTTGTGTGATTAGATTTGTGTGTGCAACTTTTCTTGCAACAACTTATGACCAGTTTGGTTTTGCTGTAACTTTTATAATAATCATTGTTAGCTGTGTTGAATAAAAAAAATCAGTTGTAAAATTAATCAACAAATACTGTATTTGGTTAATTATGCTTTTAATACTCATGTATAGCTCAAAAGCAATATATATATATATATGTTTGATAATTTTATTTCAAAAATACTGAAATTAGTTACAATGATTAAAATGGATATGATTTTAGAACTTTATTTCTTTCTTTTTTCATTAATAATATATATTTAATCAATATTTAAGTAGAAATATTTAAATTAGAAAAAAAAAATCCAATAAGATCAACAAAAAAAAATATTTAAGTAGAATATTTGGTATACTAATGTTTTAAAAATGATAAATAATACAACATAAAATTATAAATAATTAATCAACTAAATAAATAAAAACACTTGAAGCAAATAAAAACATTACTCATAATTTAATATATTCATATTTCCATAAAATATTTTGTTGTAACTTGTAAGGACAAAGGTCTTAAAAGGCACAAGTTTAAATTAGTAAAAGGAATTTATCTAAAAACAAACAAACAAACAAACAAATTCATTCGTTCGTAAGCATAATACAACTTAAACCCTGTATGTTGACGGTTTTCTATAAATTATACCCTGTAACCAAACTATAAAGCAAATATTTTCACACAAAAAATGTTGTGGCTTGTGAGAAGGTGTTTACACAAGTCCCAAGCAAGGGCAAACACATCACAAGTGCCAAGCTTATTTCACAAGTTATGATACAAATTAACATACCATGTTACTTTAATTAAACTTAGTAAGTGAAATATGTCATAATTAAACCATTATTTATAATAATAAAACTGTCTATGTTCTCTAATCTCTTAGTTCTACAAGCAAGTCATATAAAACAAATGCATAAGATTCTACAATCGGAGGCTTTGCCACTTATTTGAGATTGGACTATGTAAGCTTTCTAAATTCTTTGTATATGTTTAGTTACCAAATTCTATTTTATTTTCTATGTTTGACCATGAATCCTGAATCAAGAAAACTCTAGAGAAGAAGCAACTCACTCTCTATACAAACCAAAGAGTAAAGACAAAAGAGCATCTAATACAATGTTACTCATGCACAAGAAAACTTGAAACATGTAATTTTACAATTTAAAATGTTAAAAGCTCAAAGCAACAAAATTAGTAAAGTAGAGCTATTGACCTGAAGCATTTCCTATTTAGCATAGGGAACTAAGGCAACCCACAAGAACACTGATCCTTGACAAAATATTTTCGGTTTTTAGTCGTGCAAACAAACCCATAGCAAACAATAATGCTAAATCAGATCGATAACTTATAGTATCTCTCTAGCCAGGCAAACACATTTACACATAAACAATGCCCCAAAACTTACTAGGAGAATAGGCTCGAATACTGATTTTCCCATGCATACACAAAATTGAAGTCATCATCAAAAGCTGGTGCTCCAAATCAAAGTTGCCAATCTATGGGGGAAATTCCCATCTGATCCAAAATCTGGTTTGTCCGAGAAAAATGCCTAGTCACATCATGAGAAGTAGAATGGTTACCAAATATCATTTAGTTTCATCTTTTGTCGAAAATATATATTTCCTCTTGATAACTACAAAACGATTAACAAGGAAAGTAGACATTCTATTCGATACAACTTCACGTGACATGTGCATACCAAATCTCACCACAAATAGCACTAAACGGTAAACACTCAGAAAAATCCTTAATATTAACCTATATGTACCTCTCAAAGGAGGTTACTTAACGGTGAAACATATTATGATTTATCATTAAGATCCAAAAGGTGTCAATATTTGACTAGACCGCTATCTTTCTAGACAACTTTAAAGTCAGAATACTCCATGTCAAATAAAATTTAAATCACTCCCATTTTCCGTTTAGTTTCCTTCTAGTCACTTTAAGCTTTCATTTGTATAACGCCCTAAAGGAAAACCACATTTGCAAAAGTCACTTAGGTGCCAATGAAACAAAATTCCAGTAAACTAATTCATAACCTATCACCCACCCTTGTCTTATATTCAAAGAAAATAAGCATATACAGGTTGAAATTAATGCCATGTGTATTTCTGTCCATCTTTATGTGCAGAAAATTGCAGAACAGTTGCATATTCCCGGTTAAATTGACTAACCTGCAGCCAAAGAAGCCTCTATTTGCAGACAAACCAGAGGGATGAGCTGCTTTGAGAATGTGATGCTTTGTCTCATCAATCAACCTGTTAAAAATCATCCCCAGAAGTTCAATAACAAAATCATTCAACTTCTTCAAAGGAAAAACCTCAAATTCTTCTCAACTAATTCATCAAGCAACATTAAATATCTATTACCTATATAAAAGGCTCTTGTGGCCCTTGTGAATAGTACTTGATTTATAGTACGATTAGCATTTGTTTCATAACATAAAGACTTCTATATACTTGAAGTATTCGAAAATTACTCTAAATACTGTGTAGCTATTAAGAAATAAGGGTAATTGTGCCATAAAAAAATTATTTCTTTTAAGATTTGTTTTATACCAAACAGACATTTAGTCCCTCGTTTGTTAATAACGTGAAAAGGATACATATGTCATCTAAACACAAACAGGTGATGAATAATTCTCTATCAATCATTGTGCAAGGATTGAACAAAGAAAATAACCAAAAAACAAAAATAGGGGTTCTTTACCAGTTTCTGATAGAAAGTATGGTCAACTAATGTCAATGAAACTTAAGATTTCGAAAGGCTTCATATTTGTTTTTCCTCTCTTCTTCCTCTCAATCCCTCACCAAATCCATGCTCTTAAGATCGTATTCTCCCTTTTGTCTTTTTTACTTCCTCTTTAGTTCATCACAAAATCCCCTAGAAGTTCTAGGTCAGTGGTTCAGTGACTTCAGTCAGTTGATGGAATTGAGTGAAAAAAATTCAAATTATGCACTTCTTGTGTTTGTTGTTTTTGTTGGTAGGTTTAAAACTCAAAGAATAGGGGACAACTTGGGAGATTTTAATGTCACGACCTGCTCAATTTTGGTGCCCAGAGATTCAACAATGGTGCTAGAACATGCCCAACTTCATCGTTTTCATAGACACAGATCGAAGCGAGGCACACTTTTTTTAGACTTCAATTAAAGCAGCATTGCGTTAAAAACAATTATAGTGTAGATGAGATCAAAACAGGAAGAAAAAAAAAAGGGTTAAAAAGTTACTGTACCCAAGAAGAAAAACCAGGAAAAAAAAATTGTTTTTTTACTTTTTTGAAAGCAGAAAAATAAAAGCCGATGAGGAGAGATAACAATAAAAGTAATAAGTAAAACCAGAGAAGAGAAACCAAAAATAAAAGGAGATGAAGAGAAAAAATAGGAGAGATTGAAGGAGGAGATCTTACTTGAGATAAATACTATAACTTAGAGTCAAAGTTATTAGGGCTTTTTTTGGGCCTTTTTTTTTTTTTTTTGGATAGGGTATTTTGTGTTGATAAGATAAATTATGTTAAATTAACCTTTGCGGAGCATGAGTTGCAAGCTATGCATGCAGAGATGGAGGAACTCTGTTAGGAAAGACCTCGCATAAACACACTTTTATTATTAGCTCATGTACTACTAGCACTAGCACCATATGTGCCATCCAAGTGGCCAAGCCAGCCACTTACAAGGGTACCCACCACCCGCAGGCCATGGAGGTCAAGAATTTCCTCTTTAGTCTTTTTTTTTTTTTTTTTTTTTTGAGAGAAACCTCACTCATGCTGAATTATTACTAAATTTGTCACCTAAGACAGAAACAGAGTGGAAGCGAATGATAACCCCTCATTACTGCATAGGTTTCATTCTGCCCAAGTGTCAAACCATCCATGCAGAGGGTAAGGGTTTGAGAGAACAGAGGGATGAAGAGAAACTGGGAGAGGGGAGAGAGGGAAAGAGTTGATATATTTCATTTTGTAGGCAATTTTCATTTGTCTGATAAGTGCAGGTATAACCACACTTTCTGTATGTAAGAAACATGAAATTTTGTTTTCCTCGAGTGAAAAAAAAAAAAGTGAACCCCGCAAATTTTACCATCATAAAAGTTAATTCTCCACAAAACAAAGCCTAAAAAAATGAAAATACCTGGATTTCTCTCGAGCTGAGTTCCCCCAAAGGAGAAAAACAACTCCTTCCCTTTTTGTTGAAATTGTTTTTATAACAGCATCAGTAAAAGGTTCCCATCCTTTCTTTGCATGAGAATTAGGCTGATGATTCCTAACTGCAAAAACAGCAAAAAGGAGAAAACTGGTAAATCGCATAAGTTATAGACTATATACAGATCAAAGAAAAGGAAAAAACAAAACAAAACAAAACAAAAACCTTCAATCATCTTACAAGCAAAAGCAAAAGCAAATGAAGTAGCACAAATGCTTCATATCAAAGCATTTACTTGACCTCTTAACTAACCATATTAAAGTTTAATATATTCTGCCATCTTCATCTCCCTCTGCCAGTACTCTCTTGGAACCATCAACCAAGTCCTAGCCAACAATGATTACTACTCTCGCCCTCGCTGCCATTGCTATTGCAAACATCGTCACTGATTTCTCTACTCAACATCAGTGGTTTCTTTACTGAGTACTTGACGGAATCCAAGAAACTTGGGTACCTTGCTAGCTCCACCATCTTCACCTTCTTCTACCGATACTCTATTGGAACCATACCCAAGTCCTCACCACCAATGTTACCACTCTCTCCCCCGTTGCCATTGCTATTGCAAACATCATCATTGCTGGTTTCTCCATGGGTGCCATGGTGCTTTTGGTGCTTCTAGCTTAGGATGTTGACTTTTCAAATGATTAAGACATAGGGTTCCTTTCTTTTACAAAATATTAATTCTTTTTTTTTTATGACAGACACATGGGTCTTAGGGTCAGGACTCAGACATGGACCTACTCCCAAGTTTAAACACCCTGGGGTCAGGTATTATCAGGTCCGGACCAGACAGGATCCAATTTTTGTGTCATCCTAATTGAAAAGTGATGATGTCTTCTATTATAAGCATCCTGAATAAAATCTTACAGAACGAGCATCACATCTTTAATTTCTATAAAACATGAAATATCACTTCAACATTAACTAAGCTCCCACTTCTTTCAGAAAATAATCAAATAGGGTACCACTGCTTAAACAAAAAAATCAAACAGGGTCCAAAAAGAGAATGAGTTCGGTAATGAGTTTAAGCATGACCATGGTCCATTAGAAATACTCAATATCACGTCCATTTAGACATACGACACTATCATTGATCTAACTACTTTCTCTTATTGACTAAGGTTCTTAATTTGTGTATTGCCAAGTTGCTAAAGCTGAAGTCAATGATTCAAACTACCATGGCCTTAAGATTGTATCTTCAGTAAAAACTCTTTAACATATTCTTGTACAAGGCACCTCCCTTATTGTAATTAAAAATATCTTCTATACTCTTTAATTAAACCATTTGGATTGTATTTGTGCCCAAATGCTAACAACAGCATCCATGTTGATTCATTCTGCATGACAGTAAAACAAGATGAACAAAATAGACGCATAGGATAAGACTTGATAACACAAAAGAAAGTATATAGTCAATAATGATAGAACTATGTAAAAGTTCTAACTGGATCTGATCTGTGTTTATGTCAATTATCTCTCTAACAGTTTCTTGATGATAGAAGGTGGACAATGTACAGGGAAAGAAATTCAGTTCATCCATTCAAGATCTCACTTTTTGATGTTTGCTATATAGTCAGAAATTTATCCCATTTTAAGCATGACTTCAGCAGTATGGAGACCATTCCTAAATTAATGTCTCCATCTTTCTAGCCATAAAAGAAAAAGAAAATAATTGATAACTAAGAGCAAGTACGATCCTGATATAAGATGAGAACGAATTCAATGGAGGACCAAGAATGGAGATGGGCGATTACCTGTAAGAACAGTGTTGAGGAGCAGAACACCCTACACAAAGGTTAAAATTAATGTCAAGCAATGTTCAGTTTGAAAAGAAATCAAGAAATAGCCTAACACAAAGAAAAAATTTGTTTTGTTCATAATAATCTCTTAGAATTATTTTTAACTTAAAACATAAAAAAAGGGGGAGGGGGAGGGGGAGGGGGAGGGGTAGGGTTAGGGGGGAGAAGGTAGGGAGGAGGAGTTCAGGAGGGTATTTTCTGAGCAACACTTTCTAATTTGAAAAAGAAAGAATATTACCACCACTCTTACCTGTTGAGCAACACAGTGACAGTGTTATAAGGATTATGCAACTTCATGTACATAGACATAACTATCAATCCAATTTCAAAGTTTCTGTTCACATAGACACAACTATTGATACTCAAAACTATATTTTAACTAATTTATAGTCAGGTAGAAGGACTTATACATAAAAGACAACTGAACTAGCAGACAATAACTGCATTAAAAAACATACATATGCCAATGTGAACACTTACAAACAAATTATCCAGTAACCAAACTAAACTAAGAAAAAGCACAGAAAATACTGCAAGAAAAACCTTAACACAAGTCTCCCGTCAAATAAAAAAGAATGTAAAATATAGAAGACAAGTGAATAAATGGGTCAAGAAGAACAGAGTACATAAAGTTCAAAGCTTTATACCTGAACAGCCCATCTCTCTAGATTTCCATGTGATGGAATCGAACAGCCAACATCTTGATTAAGCTCCTTGAATATATTTAACAAACTTGAAGGAACCTTCACTCCTGCCGGCACAGAAAATGAAAGACCCATTGCTTGACCAGGTCCATGATAAGGGTCCTACCAAAAGCAAAAACACATGAAGATCAATAACCGATATGCTGACAACAAAAGGTCAGTTCCATCTGAATTTTAACTCTTGTGCTCTCGGTTGAAACCAGAAAAAAAAAAAAAAAAAAAAAAAAAAAAAAAAGTCTTCCACCACTCAAACCATCCCTCAAATAAGTCATTTGTACACAGAACCACCGTACCACCACTCAATCGAAAAACTGAATAAGAACAAAATGGGTTCAACTACTATACAGTACCTCTATAGTTACTGGATGAGTTTTTAGTCATTAAATTTCATTCAAAAGGGTTACAAAAATCAAAAATTAAAACTAATTGTTCATGCATAGACTATAGTAGCTAAATCCCAACAAAATAAGAAAAATGGATCACAGAACGAAAACATCAATACCTGTCCGAGGATAACAGCCTTAACTCTGTCAAAAGGGGTTGAGTTAAGAGCATTAAACAGCAAGTGCTGCGGCGGATATATAGGCACGCCACCATTGCATATCTCTTTTGCAACAAATTCACATAATTGTTTAGCATAAGGCTTTTGAAGCTCTCCATGAAGAGCCTCCAACCACGTCTCCTCTACCAATAGCTCTTCCAATTTCACGTAGCCCACGCCTTCAGCTGAAAAAAGAATTAAAGAAAATACATCACATTCTCCCTATGTTTGAACAAGAATGAAACCCTAGAAAACAAAAAATGAGCAAGCACAACAAACTGACCCTTGGACTTGGAGACTCTTTGATTACATATTTTGAGATTTCGTTTAGATTTGGCGAGAAATTTGTTGAAATCGATGCGCGATTTTTGCTCGGGAGTGACGGTGCTGGTGCCATCGGAATCAGTAGCAGCAATAAGTGATTTTGGTGAAATGGATTGAATGAGTTTGGAGTTTTCAGAGGAGGTGGAGAGTTTAAGGCGCTTGGCTGGTTGAAGAAAGAAGTCCATTAGGGTTTTGGAGGAAGACATTGTTAACTGTTACTATTCGCTCGAAAGTGAAAAGGTTTTGGCGCCATAAAGAGGACCGATGCCTTGTTATCATTAATATTTGGGATAAATACACTTACCTCCCCTGCAATTGGACATAAATATAGAGAGAGAACAATCAATACATTTCTCTACTAAAACCTCTTTTCCTATTAAAATTGAACTAATAAAAAGACCAAATTACCATTAGTTATTTAAATTTTAAAATGATGATAATTTTTATATATATAAAAAAAATTAAATTAAATTAATTGAAGATAATCCTATCAATCTAATATAAATGGAAAAATAATTTTGAAATAGAAAATAAATTTGAAATTATCTTCATTTTAATTTTTTTTTACTATTTTTAAAAGTTAGTTATTAAAAATGAAAATAATTTAATAACTCATAAAATACAATTTTATTTTTTACTATTTTAAAACCATCAAACAAAAATATTATTTAAAAATCAATATAAATTTTTTTTTAAAAAAAAAAGCATTTTTATTTACTTTAAACATAATAAAAAAAATTAAATGAAGATAATTTAATTTTTAAAAATATTTTTTTCCATTTATATTCAATTGAAAGAACTATCTTCAATTAATTTAATTTAATTATTTTTTATAAAAATATCATCTTACATTTTAAATTTTAATAACTAAGGGTAATTTGGCATTTCTATTATTTCCATTTTAAGAGCAAGTGAGGTATAAATAAATAAATAAATACATATTTGCTCTCTAGCTGCATTTATGTCAAACTTCAGGGGAATGAGTGTTTTTACCCTTTCATATTTTAAACTTTAAATGGAGAAATTCAGAAATGGCCCTCATAAACATTAAAGTTTCGTTTTTAATAACATGCAAAAGTTTAATCATTTATACCCACATGGCTTGGGGAATTACCCATATACCATCCACTTAAACAATCCATGCCCTCACTGTTTCAAACCCAAAAGCTTTAGAAAACCAAATCTCAAAACGCAACCAAAGAGAACGGAGAGAGCGCGAGCGACGAGGAACCATTGTCGACGAACGAAGTATCATTAACATTGACGACGCAATGATAACACCAACGAACTTATTTGAGAGGCAACGCCGACGTAACGATGGAAAGAGGCCGAAAGTGGAAAATATCTTCGAGGGCCATTCTAGAGAAAAAGAAAAGGTATGTTTCTCTTAGGGCATGTTCAGTAATATTTTCATTTTTCGTTTTCTGTTTCGTAAATTGTCATTTTATTTTAATGATTTTATAAATTGAAAGCACTGAAAATGCGTATGGTATAAATAATTGAAAACAGTATTATGAACAAAAAAAAAGTATATAGGCCGATCATTCTTATAATTTAATTTGTTATTTATGAAAACAGTATTTGTTATTTTATATTTTATATTACCAATCAACAATTAATATTATTCTGTAGAAATATTATAATATTATCTAATTTAATTTATTTGAAGTTTTTTAAATATTCAATTGTATATAAAAATAACAAACAAATTAGTTAAAAAAAATTAATAATTAATTAACAAAGACCCAACTCAACCGGGTTGAAATCTCTCTCTCTCTCTCTCTCTCTCTGTACTTTCTAGCATCTTCGAGCCATTTCTAAAGAGACAAACAATCAACATTACCAAATCCCTATTTCATAAACATCTCCTCCCTAAAGTTTTAAAACTGAAAAATCATAGTATAAACAATGGCCTTCGTGGTCTGGGTTCATTAACATTACTTGTGTAGTTTGATGTTCTCTGTGTTTTCACAAATTTCTTCAGTAAAGGGGAAGCGTTTTCAACACAAAACGGTTGAAAAAATCCACTAAACGCATTTTGAGGTTTTTTTTTTTTTTTTTAACTTGAAAACTGAAAAAGGGTTTGGAAAACTATACCGAACGACCCCTTAGTTTTCTTAAAATTTTTTTGTGATTTGATTTTAATTCATGTTTATGGGTAATTTTTGGTTAGTAATTGAAATGAAATTTTGCAATGTGGTTTTAAAGATCACTAATTTCATAAATAAATTCAACTTTAGATATGGGGTTATTTTAGCAATTCTCACTACTTTAAATACATTAATATCAACAAAACGATGTTGACCCAGTGGTATACTTCTCTCACTCACAGTAACCCACACCATAAAATTGTGGGTTCGAATCTATCCACCTTCCTAAACCCAGAATTATTGTAACATTTCAAAAAATATATTTACATTTTAATTCATTAAGCAAGAATACTCCAACACCCCTGAACTATATACATATTACCAAAGAAGAAAATATTGGTATTAGTATTGATATCGGGCTTCCAAATTTATGGATATTTCGAGGATAGTATCAATATCGGTGGATATTATGTCAAAAATTGAAGAAAAAAAAGTTAGATATTTGCATCTAAAGTTAGAAATTCTTTTATAAAACTTAGAACAATCTTAAACAAGTAATTATACATCAAAAGAATCATATTTTATCAATAAATTAGTATAGTTATGAGAACATAGTTATGAGCTTATTATAAATTATAACATAGATAGAATCTGTATATATATATATATATTTCATGATCATGATTCTATCATAAATTCATAATTCATACATAATAAATTGCATGTTTGAAATTTAATACCAACATGAATTCATTAGTGGTTCAAAGACATAAGGTACATTTCTATCTTGATTCGAACAATAATGTTTTCAGGAAAATGTCCTTGCATAGTTTTCAAGGTAGTTATTAATATGTTATGTGTATGTTGATTGATCTCTTCCAACTGATTCATGAATTGTGTAGTTTGAATTTATCCAACTTGGTGGATATTGCTGATTTACATGCAAAAGTATTGCATATGCCATTTGTGGCGAAGGATAATCAAATATATTGTAACCACAATAACTACCATATTATGGTACTTAGGAACCTAACCTTGTTTGCGAATCATCCAAGACACTATTTTCTACGTCTATACTCATTGAGGAAAGAGTCGTAGTCAAATCATCTTCATCAATTTGACTCATTCGTCCTTGTTGTCTACCACGATTTTGATCAAAATTACTTGTATCAGCATCCTAACCTCCGGTACGAACATCCAAACTTGTAGCACCAGCATCCTAACCTCTTGCACTAGAATCCCAACCTTCTCCCTCATCTCCATCTTCTTTTCCTCCACTATTTCCATCAAAGGTATGTTGGTCATCGAAAGAGCTGCTAACAGTAACTCCACGATCTACACCAACTTCTTTTCTAATCACTTGTTTAACTTAACCTCATGTCTCGAGCATGAGAAACAATATATAGATCAAGATTTCCATCATCATCATCCAAATAGGCAGGTCTAACCCAATCAAAAAAAGAAGTCTCATTATCATCCCCTGCTTCAGCAACTACTTAAAGTAGATCCATAAAATTAGTTTTATCTACTTTATCTTTTTCAGTTGTCATATCCCTAAGTTTCAACTTCATATTATAATAACAATAAGCAGGTTGTTCAAGTTTAGAATAAACAAGACAGTTTCTTTGTTTTGTGCCGATTAAAGCAAATGTGGATAAATTTCTTTCGTAGGTAGAAAATGATGTTGTTTGTGACAGTATGCGAACTGCTATTGCACGCAATGATGGAGTACAATTTCCATGCATTACCCATCAATCAGCTACAATAAAAATTATTATGTATTATAAGTTTGAATACCATTTCAATGATATTATTATTTATTATTATTATATAGATTTTTATAATAAAACTTATATATGTCCCGGTTGCATTTTGCTTATAGCTGCCTTGATTATTCCTTCACCAAAACTTTTCTTTCCATCCTTAAAGTATATGAGTTACATTAATGACTCATGAGATCAGTATGTAAATAATATATATATATATATATATATATATGAGCATATGACACAATACTCCCATGTAAAAAAGTTATAATATTGGAATTATAAAATTGATTGTAAGTTGTAACTTTTTACCTCATTTCCAAAATTAGCAATCTCTGCAGCTTCAGGGTCTAATTGCGTATATACAGTATGTATGGCTTTCAAAAGATCTAAATTATCCTCAATATTGTTTATATATTTGTACTTTGGATTCAAATAGTAAGTTAGAAGAATAAAAAATAATAATTTTAGTATAAATACAATACCAATTTTTAATTATAAATAACAAACGATTCGAAATAAAATTTACCTACAGCATGTAGTGGGTGATTAAGCATTTTATCCCACCAGTTTTGTATAATGTTTAGAATCCATTTAGTATTCCCTCTTTGCTGCTTTACTGCATCTTTCATCACACACATTAACTCATATAAAATAGGCATAGTGGATACAACTTCTGTATCAATCAATCTCAGAACTGTGGTATAGTGGCTCATATATTTTAACTACAAAAGCCACATTATCCCAAAACTCTAAATCTAAATTAAACCATTCTATTCTTTTTCTATTTACGGTTCGGCTCAATTTATTTGTAGCTCATTCATCACTGGTAAATAGATGTTTCAAACTTGTCTTTTTCTTTTTTTTTTCAAAAGACTATCAAGGGCAATATGATTAGTCTCAAATCCAGTTTCACCAAGTCGCACTATCTCCCCTTTACAAACCTCCCTCATTTGCAATAATAACCATTCATGTTTATATATAAAGTTTATCACAGTCCTCACATCATGAATGACATTTGCAACAATGTTCTTCTTTCCAATATTCTCAAAAATCAAATATATACAATGTGCTGCACAAGGAGTTTCAAAATAAAAAATATTTTTTTATCAATTTTTTACTTGCTTTCACAATTGCAGAGCCATTATCGGTGACAATTTGCACGACGTTCTTCTCACTAACATCTTTCACTACGTATTTGAGCAATTCATAAATATACTAATGATCTTTAATTTTGTCGGATGCGTCAATATATTTTAGGAAAATTGTGTGACCTTTACAATACACCATAAAATTAATTATCAACAATTTTGTCAATCCCGTCCCCCCATCACACATTATGGTGCAACCATATTTCTCCCATTTTGTTTTGAAGTTATCAAAATACTCTTTCATTTCCTTGTACTCGATGTCCAAGTATTTATACCTAATTTCAAATGCTGATGGTGGATGAACTCCAACACCTATATTCACATGCATGTTAAATTTAATTGTGAGATAAAAAATAAAACAAATAAAAAAATTTCAAAAGCATTATTATTTTTTTAAAAAAAAAACCTGATTCTTGAGCATAAATAATCATGTTCTTAAAATGATGAGAACCGGCTTTATGTGAGGGCACATTATCATAAATAAAAAACTTCGATAGTAGCCTCCCCATTTTTTCTCTAATACTACCTCTCTTGAACATATTTTTAATATTCTTTTGCTTTACACGTGATGATTTGTACAATGAAGGTGCAACTGGAGGTTTATAACACGGCTCTCGTCCACTTTGAGTGGGACATACTTGTTATGGTGGTTGGCTACTACCACCGGCTCCTGAACTCTCTCCTCTCTTTGACCTCCCTTTAAAAATTTTTGCTACTTGTTCTCTTTGCCGTTCAGATGCTTTGGATGCATCGATTGTAGAACGATAATCATCTCATTTATCAAGATGCAACTCTTCAGGATAATGATACATGTCATCTTCCTCTTCTGTATCAAGCAAATTTCTCCTTAATTTTTGTTGAATTTCCTCAATCTCCTTTGCAGTTTTTTTTTTCTTTATTATTATTATTATTATTATTTTGCAATTTGGATATATTTTTTTCACTTTTTGTGGCACATTTGGGTATACTTTTACATTTTTGTACACATTTTTACTGGATAAATGAAATTTAAACCGGGTAATTCCCCACTTTGCATTATGTGACCGCAAACCGAGCATATAGTACCAGTTTTATTATTCAGTATTGGTTGACAATACTCCCATACTGGATCACTTCTAATACTAGACATCTTATGCAATGTAATTCCATATCGAAACAAAATTAAATTTTGTACAAATCAATTTATAAATATGAAAATTCTAATGAGTTTTAGAAATAATACCACAAAACATCAAAGTGGACATTTACATACTTGATTATTTGATGAAGATTTTAAAAGAAACTTGTGAATTGTGATGTAAAATTTGCTAAGTGTAATGTAGCCGTGTAGGATGAAAACTTGAAAAAAAAAGAATGAAGATGATATGAAGTGAAGATGATATAAAGTGAAAATAATGAACAAATTTATTCTTCATTCTAATAATTTATATTCTCTACAACTAATACATCATGATCATTTTTTTTTTTCAAATGCATTGATTGCGTTTCACCTTTTTAAGAGTATGCATTGTATTATCTGTGAATAATTAAAAATTTAATGTACTTTTTGTTTTTTTGTTTTAAATTTTTTAATAAAAAGAATTGAGATTCTTTCTCTACACAAAGTTACAAAAAATAAAAAATAAAAAAAATAAAAAAAATAAAATAAAAATTTATAGGTTTTACACATTTTACACAAACAAATCAGATTGTTTTTAAGATCTTTTCCCAATTCTACTTCAGTAATTCTACTATTGACTATTGTGTTGGAAAATTTTATAAATTTGTTAATACTTCTCCTAAAATAATTTTTAATAAAAATTATTTGAACAATAATTTAAGTGTTTAGAATTAATTAAAAAAAAAAATTGTAAAATATCCCCAGATTTTGAAATGAAATTCACAATATTTCAGGAACATCAGAAGAATTTTATAGATATTTCGAAATCGACCAGATATTTACTGGACATTGAATATTTCCCCTGTTTCAATATTGATTACTCCAAAACATGAATATATCGGTGGATATATCGATTTTAAGATCCTGTTGTATTACAACTAGATAGTGAAATCCTTTATTAGTTATTACAAACTTACACTCTAACCACCCTACTGTTAGTAATTAACGGAGGACGCAAGGTATTATAGGATTTTCAGACTAGCTTATCAATCATTTTGAAGAACAAGCCTTCTCAAAGTGATTCTTCTAGTTATTAGGAACTAAAAGGGCCACTCTGTTTTGAAAAAAATTGTTTCATTTAGCTGAAATACCTATGTCTATATTTAGAAACTAAGAAAATGCTCAAGATGAGATTCAAGCAGGACTTCTTCCATGACCCAAAACCAGACCTCACAATAGAATAATGGTACCATCCTCCTGCATGTCACGTTCACAAGAATAAAACAAAGTCTGATGACAAACATATATACTAACTTCTTATTATGTGTATATTCAAGCAGGACTTCTTCCATGACCCAAAACCAGACCTCACAATAGAATAATGGTACCATCCTCCTGCATGTCACGTTAACAAGAATAAAACAAAGTCTGATGACAAACATATATACTAACTTCTTATTATGTGTATAACAATAAATAATACATGAACATAGTTGCAGTTCTTACACCTAGCACAGCAAATTTGTCTGAAAATTTCTGCGGTGGCAGTAACCATTCTGACAAACAGACACAGAGTTCTTTGTTATTACCGATAGCACAATGCTCACCCGGAAAGCAATAACAATTGTACATTATATATATATATTCCACCATGAACTGAAAACCAGATATATTGCAGTTACATTTCCAGCAAAAAGAGAATTCCGAACCTTTTGATCGTACAGCTATTCTGTGCAAGACAGAGGATTGCAACAGCAACAACCAACAAGTTATAACTGTAGGTGAAAGATCAGAAAGCTTGAGTAATAAAACTGTAAAGCTACGTGTATAAATAGCAGCTAATAGCCTAATACTGTCCAATTAAAAGATAATTCACGAGTTCTGATTGTAAATGCAGGATTGTAACACCTTTTACTATCTAAAAAACAACTAAATGGCTAATTATCTGTGTATCTAAAAAAATAACTACTAATTACCTGTGTGTGTGCAGGCTTGTGTTTGTATATATATTAGCTTCCCATAAGTGCCCAAGAAAGACATGAACGTTTTTACTCCTTAAAGAGCAAAAACCATTGAATGAGAGATGCTAGGTACCTATTCAGCCTGTAATTGTGTTTACGGTTAAAAAAAACGAAAGGATAGAAACCTAATATATTTAAAAATCAAATGCATGTCTTCTAGGCACAAGGTGCTAACCAATGAGAAACTTCAATGGTAAGAAACAAGCGGTTGATGTTCATAAAAATCAGAAGAATAGTCTATACATTAGATCAAGATAATAAGCTTTAGGCCTTACTAAGCACAAGTCTTCAAGAGAGAGAAAAATTAGCCTTCAATCAGCAGACGAAGCCTGGAAAACAGCCTCAAAGAAGTCCAAGAAGCAATAAGCCAAGAACTAGAGAAAAACTCATGTTTTTATTTATCAAGTTTGAATCTTTTGCTATGCAGGAAGATGTTTGAGCACATTCTTCAAGATTTATACAATTCGATTTTGATTTATAAGCCAGAGGTGTAATGGAAGCCCACTAGAGTACATGAAACAGACCATGGACCAGACAATCTACAAGACAAGGAACCAAACCTGGTTAACCCTTGAAGCTTACTTGGAATCTTCTGGGAATGCAACAGTAAACGAGGAAAATATTTGTCACTCTTGTATTGGGTGTGTAGGTGCCCTACATCACTATGACCACAGAGCCTTCCATGCAATTCTTAATGCAAGAGTTTAATTTCATACTAAATTAAACAATAGAAGAGCTTCTACCTCTCAGAGAAAATCTATCTTTCTAGTTTCTTTGTATCAGAGAGACAATACTGTTCAATGGTCCAAAGTGAAGTAAAAAAAAAAAAACTATTTTCTTTCCAAATATAGCACATTCTTTTATTTATCTTTACAACTAATGATATTTTTATTGTGCTTCATTTGTTTCTACTAGGATCAACTCCATCCCATCAAAAGTTACAACATTCTGTTTTATCAGCACAGGCCAAATCGAGCACAATGATTCAATCCTCCATAGTCCACACTCCACACCAGCTTTGACATAGATAATAAGTTACAAATCTGCAACTAGCGACATATTTTATACTGTAGTAATAGCATGCTGCATATATCCTGAAGGGAAACCCATATATATATATATTGAATCATGCAGCAAATCATAAAACATTACCTGCCAGACAGAAGGCATATACTTGTAATATGGGTCATGTTGATTATTGCTTTTTACATTGTCCGCATAGGAGGTATCTGGTGTAGATAATTTTCATAACTTCATGTCAGGAGGATAAATTTCTAGCTTAACACTACATAGTAACAGAAGGTTTTCATGATAAGCAAAAAGGACAATATAAAGAATAATTCATAATGCTATCACATCCATTAAAAGTGTTAATCGACTGTCAATTAGCTTCAATTAGGCTACTAATCAGCTATAGATTGATTGTGATTGATTGAGAAATTAGTGTAGATTGAATCTACTTCCTTTTCTTCTATAAGCCTAGTACTATAAATCTTGTACCTTAGCTGATTAATAAAACTCACTCAATTCTCTTCTTTCTCACCTCTCTCATTTTTGGGTCTTATGCTATCTCTGAACAAAAAGAAAAGGCCAATCATTATCTCCATAGATCCCCTCTACAATCATTGAAGTACCATTCAACCTTCTCACCTTCCACGATAAAAGCATTATTTTGTTAAGAATAAATATAATAGAAATGCTCCAAAGAAACAGATGAGATAAGTAAACATTAAGTAGAAACAAGCCATAAAGAGAGAACAGAATTGGTGAGCAATTTTCAGCCATCATGAAGCATTGTTTCATTTAATTCTAAATTGGTGTGCAAGTATATACCAAACAAACTAAACAGGCTACAGATGTCCACATTTCACCATGAAGGCATTAAAGCATATGAAAACACTTCTAACCAGATGGAGACTACGAAGATTTATAGGTGCTACACATAGAAATGCCAAGTGGGGGGAAACATTAACCTTATGCAAGATCATGTTAAAACACAGATAAAAGTTCTGTAGCTTTAAAATTCATCAATAACCTCCACTAAAAATTGTGAGAACCTTTTTTGAAATCTTAAGAGAGAAGGAGGAGTTCAGGAGTGTATTTTCTGAGCAAACACTTTCTAATTTGAAAAGGAAGGAATCTTACCACCACTCTACATGTTGAGCAAGACAGTGACAGTGTTTTAAAGATTATGCAACTTCATATATATAGACATACCTATCAATCCAATTTCAAAGTTTCTGTTCACATAGGCATAACTATTGATACCAAACTATATTTTAACTAACTTATAGTCAAGTAGATGGAGTTATACATAAAAGACAACCGAACTAGCAGTCAAGAACTGCATTAAAAAACATACATATGCCAATGTGAAAACATTTACAAACAAATTAGCTAGTAACCCAATTACCCAACTAAACTAAGAAAAAGCACAGAAAATACTGGAAGAAAAATCTTAACACAAGTCTCCCGTCGAATAAAAAAGAATGTAAAATAATGTCAAAAAAAATATAGAAGACAAGTGAATAAAAGGGTCAGGAAGAACAGAGCACATAAAGTTGTAAGCTTTATACCTGAACAGCCCATCTCTCTAGGTTCCCATTCATTTTCAAGAACACACCTGGAAAAACAATAACATTTTCATTCAAGGAATTGGAAGGGCAAATACAAGAAAGTGGAAATTAAATTATCAAAAATATTACAATATAAACTGTTAAAAAAAAAAAAAATCAACTAATCTTCTTGTCCATATTTTTAACTAGTTGTTTCATTTGAAACCTCCAAAACAAGAAATATGCCAAACCCAACCCAATCAAAACAAACAACCAAATGTTCTCATCTTCACTATCTTTGCTAGACCTAACTTCCACTATACTAAACTCTTCCCTTCCAACATTTCCCATTATACCCTCAATCACATGCCCATATAACACATATGCCCTGTCGTCATCTCCTACTGCCACCGAAGTAGCCAACTTCTCTTCCTCGAGGGCAGTTTTGTCATACACCACTGCCTCCCCCCAGCTGTCATGACTCTTGAGGAACCACAGAGTGTGAATAGACGCCACCAAAACGACGCCGTCCTTTCGAATCGCGATATCATCTGCCCCGACCAATTCCTCGGTCAACAGGACCAGCCTTGCGTTCCCGTCCTCGGCGTTGACTTTGAACATCTTGCCCGTATTGGATTGCACCACCAACAGGTAACCCTTGCTGACGTAAGCGATCCCGTTGAGCCCGCACTCGCTGAGCCGTGCGTGGCGCTCAACCGCCAGAGGATGCGCCGTGAAAGCCGGGGATCTGGAGAACACCGAGGCTGCGCCTTCCTTGTCGACCTTCCAGATGAAGTTGGCGGCCGAGTTCGTGACGTAAGCGTTCCCGCGAAAGTCCACAGCCACGTCGTTCGCCGCAGGGCGCGTCGTTGTCGTAGCCTTTCCGGCTGATTCTCCTTCACTGTCATCGAGGAGGGCGAGGAAGACGCGCTGGCGGGTGCGAAGGTCGTAGGCGGCGAGGGCGTTGAAGGTAGGAAGAGGTGGAGCTGATTGGATGACGGCGAGGATGCGTTTGTTGGTCCTGTCGAGGGCGAGGCCGAGGACGGTAGCATTTACGGGCAGGTCGGGATCGGAGATTAGGGTTTGTGCGACACCGGCGTCGGAGACAGAGTGGAGAGAGCGGTGGAGGAGAGAGCCGACGACAAAGTGCTGGGCGGAGGGGTCCCACGCGAGGCCTTCCGGGTAGAGGTTGGGTGACCGGAAGTTGATGACGTGGGGGCTTCGGGAAGCGTCTGTGGTGGGGGTGGGGGCTATGTATATAAGGAACACGAAGAGAAAAAATCGTTTGAGTTTGGATTTGATGAGCGACGACATGGTTGTAATTTGTGTTATTGTGATTGTCGAACAGCCTCCATTCGATGCTGCTGGTTTATATAGGTGAAGGTTGATGATGGTTTTCTTAATTCTTTTCTTTTATTAGTTTTCCTGTCAAATAGATTTCATTTTAGGGAAAATTGCACAAAAATACGCTAACCTTTGCTAGAATTGCAACTGGATCGCATTTTAACAAAATGACAGATCAATTTTTATTTATTTATTTTTTGTCTAATAGATTTCAGTTTAAAAGCATTAAGGTCCCTTTTGATTTTTTGTCTGAAAACTGAGCATTGCTGAATATTACTCAAGATTAAATAGTGACTGAAAACTGAAAACTAAATATAAGTAATAAAGTTTTTTTTTTTTACGTTATAAATATTTGAAAATAAATACTTTTACATTTATACCGTTCTAACTATTATTTGTTATATATTTAAATTTTAATATATTACGGACAACTCTAACATATAATTAATTCTAAAATAAATTTATTTAGCTAGTAATAATATTTCAAATTTATATTATTGTATAAAATCTAATAATTAATAAGTTATTAGCTAGTGATATTATAAAACTAATGAGATTTTATTTTTAGTTTTGCACATAGACAGACTATAACAAAATGATCCACTAAAGAATATTGAGGGTCAACATCCTTACCAAAAGAAAATTCAATGAACAATTTATTCTTTAATTGATTTTGAATAAACTTGGATAGTTATATAATTTATAGATTTTATGTAAAAAAAAAAAACATTATAGAACAAGTGGTTGGTTTTGGAAATAGATTAAATTAATGAGGATAGTTTTGGAAGTAAAGTTTTGCATTAAATTCTACTGGATTTGCGTCAAGTGAAAAGTGAAAAATTTTCACTTTTCAAAACAAGTGGTTTTAGAGGTCCATTAAATGATTTTAACACTTAAAAAATCAAACAAAATAACTGAATGAAACACATTAAATACCATTCAGTGTTAAGTGAAAAAATAAAATAGGGCCTTAGGTGTGTGTAGTAATATTTTAAAAGTAGAAACTGTTGATCAAAACTTGACGATGATTTTTATTAGGGGAACATACACTCACCTCCCTTGAAGTTTGATATAGATACAAATAGAGAGCAAGTATGCATTTATCTACTTATATCTTTCATACTCTTAAAATTAAACTAATAAAAAGATCAAATTGTCCTTAGTTAATAAATTAAAAAAATTAATTATTTTATAAAAATAATTAAATTAAATTAATTGAAGATAATCATTTCAACGAAATATAATTAAAAATAATAATTTTGAAATGGAAAAATTTAAAACAATTTTTAAAATTTTCTAATTATCTTCATTTTTTGTTTTACAATTTGTAATGGTTAGTTATTAAAAATGAAAATAATTAATAGCTTATAAAAATACTTATATATTTTTTACTTTTTTAAAATTTAATATTTTAAAAACATCAAACAAAATTTTAATTTTAAAATGGAGATAATTTAAAAATAAATAAAATCATTTTTTAATTTTCTTTAAAAATAGTTTTTTTTTTTTTTAAAAATTTTTTTAGAACTTTCTAATTCACTGTTCACTTCTCAAACATATTTTATTGGATCTTGATCTCATACACCACTCTCTATTTTTTCTCTGTAAGTTTATCTGTTTTAATATCTTTATTTTTCCCCTTTTTTATTTCATATTTTCACTCTGTTTTTGTTGATGATTTTGCTTTCCTTGCTGTTTGGCTTCTGGGAATAATTTTTTTTAAAAAAATTATTATTACAATAAATTATTATTACAGAGATAGAGCCAGTGATAATGTACTTTTTAAGGTCGACTGAAATGCAAGTGACTTGCATATAAATGTTGAAATTCTTGAACTAGCTAGGACTGCCGGAGGCTTTTTCTTTTGTTTTGTTTCACAAAATTTCAATTTCTTGATTTAATTCTTCACTTAAAATAATAATAAAAAAAAAAATAAAAAAAAAAAAAGCTTTAATATCTTAGCAGCTTTAGTTCTCTAGTAAGTACATAACTGTAAGTATACTTATTAGAGAAAAACTCTTGTTAGCGCTGATAATTTTGTTATCTGACACAAACACAATTTAGCTTGTTTAGTTGTTGTTTGGTTGGACTTTTAAAAAACCTCTATTGATAAAAGATATACTTATAGTACATCTATTTCTAGAAGTACTTCGATCCCCATGAACTTTTGCTTAGTAGAGAATTAAACTCTACTAGCTTCTATTGTTCTACCCAATTTAAAATAAACAATCTCAAAAGTCCAACCAAACAACTGTAAAACTAACTAAAATAGACGTTCGTAAACCTTTTGAGACCGTAGAAAGCTCAACCAAACAAGTTAATTATTAATATGTCTCTTATGAAAAACTTAAAAAAATAAAAAAATAAAAAAAGGAAAAATATAGTCCTATAAATCATTATCAACAACATATATTGTTTTTGTAGTCCCCAAATCTCAAACTTTTTCTTATTTTCTTTTCTAAAAAGAAATCTCAAACTTTTTAGGGATGAATAATTTATTTCGTCCCAATACATATTCTATTGGGAGCAAAAAAAAATCATCCTTAAAAGTCACATCATTTTTGCACATTTTAGGGACAAATAATTATTATGGACCTTGAACCTTCGGTTATATGACTCGTGTGTGGGCACATTCCGCGTACACGAATGCCGTTCCGATTAGACCGTGAGAGTATGAGTCAGATACTTGATCTCTTTAATAACCCTAAGAGCAGCCGTTATATCCTGGGAGACAATCGCTATACATATACGGCGAAATTGTCTGAAGGACACATTGTGAAACACGGGCCTCAATTTCTCTAACCGATTTTTCTAATGTGTTGTTTTTGGTTGCATTACGCTCTCTAGGTCGAACCAGATTGTTTTTGGAATTTACAAACAACACAAAGCATGCCAAAGATGTACTTGGGCCCAGATTCTTTGTTCTTCTCAGACTGAGGTGAAGATTTTCTTCTTGTTATATAGATGGTATCTGGGAAAATTACAACAAGGAGAAAATGGGATTTTTAAAATAACGTACATTTATTTGTTATCTTCTCAGCTCATGAATAACAATACAATAGTGCAGTTTATATATATATATATATATATTATTATTATTATTATTATTATTTTAATTTTTTAATTTTTTAATTTTTTAATTTTTAATTTTAATTTATTTATTTTTTTGGTATCGAGGATCTCGGATTTCGTCTAGACACCCATCCGCCTGTCCTCCCCAACCGTGTGACAATGCAGTTTATTATATTATTATCTCTTGTTTGGTGGGTTTGACCAAAACATGTAAAACTGCTTAATGTTATCAATTCTTCACTCTTTGACTAGCATTTAATATTCAAAACCAGTTTCGCAATAGTTACAGGCCTTTGTGTAATCACATTAAACTTGATAAAACAGGTGCTTTTTGTACTAATTAGCTAAGGAGTTTCAGAGAAAAAATTCAGGAACTGTTGCATTGATTCATAGTAAAACCTTTCAATATTAATGACTCCACAGAATTATAAACTCCCTCTCAACTGCATCCACAGGACAGAAGAACAACCGAACAAGCATCTTTCCAAATCATACAAAATTTGTAGTCACATTACAAGGTTTCCTCTGAGCCAATTCAATGGCAGCAATGTCAGCAAATACTCTTGTTCCTCTGATGTTGATCGTGGCATGCATGGCAATGTTGGTTCCAGCAGGACAGGCACAAATTCCAGGCCTATTTCCGCCCGTGCCAGAACTTCAGAAATGCTGGGCAGCTCTAACAAGCACACCAGGTTGTCTCATGGAGATTTACACTTATTTTCTCAGTGGCCAAATTGTCAAAGTTGGTCCTGTTTGTTGCGCGACAATCGCTCATGTCAGCGAAGATTGCTGGCCTAAGATGTTCCCAATTAACCCATTATTCCCTCCATTGCTCAAAACCGCTTGTGCTGCACCTTCACCAACCTCAGCCGGAGCAAATGCAATGAGCAAGGTCTCATTTCCAGGACTTGTACCGAATGTTACTGAAATAATAGAATGTTGGTCATCTCTAGCAGACATAGAAGGTTGTGTTTCCGAGATTTATCAATCAATACTTGACACTGGCCTCATCCGTAAAATTGGTCCGGCTTGTTGCAAAGCCGTCACTGAAATCAATGATAAGTGTTGGCCTATGATTTTCCCTTTCAATCCCTTCTTCCCACCGCTGCTGAAGAGCACTTGCTCAACGGTCTCTAACACTGCACCACCACCAACTTCAGGTTGATTGAAATGAACAAGCTGCAAGACTAAGTCTAACTTGAACTACAAAATTTCTTCAAGTGGAGCTGGAATGTCTTACAATAATGTTATCTTTCTTTTCTTTTCGAAAAATAAAATGGATAGTTTTAGTTGAGGAAGTTATTCTTACTTCACAGAGATAATTTAGGGGATGTAACTAGATATCGAGTTAAATTACAAGGAGATTCTCATTGCTCTGGTTCATAAGTTATCTTTTTTTTTTTTAATATATTTTCGTTCTGATTTTTATACTCATTTTTAAGTATTTTGTTCATGCACAAAAGGGTTTTTATTGAAGAAGACAGACTTATGAAATTTATTTCCAACTTTTTGACAATTATGAAAACTCTTATACATACAAAATTCCTTGACTTGGAAGTTTGATAAGGATTGGAACTAAAAGAGAACTACAGGAGAAATAAATCAAATTCTAATCAAAGTAATTATGGAAACAAAAGCATCATGTAGAAAAATCTGCTAAAATACAACTCCTAGTAATGAATATGTTAATTTTCGGAAATCAATTTCTAACCTGCACCTCTTCCATATTAATTTGCTAGATTATACAAGTTCTTTCTTTGATCATTATCCAAATAAGAAACCAGAACAGAACTCAGTAAGCTGTGTGAAAAAGTAGGTAATCGTGCCAATGTGCCATGACTTAGAACATTCTGAATCCAGGTAAGTCTACATCAGAATATAGATAATACATTTTCAACTCAAGGCAGCAGACACCGATTTCTTAACTGCTATTAAATTCAGAACCAGTTATGTATAAAATTTAAGGCAGCAGTCACCATCTCTTACCTCCAAGTTTGATCACATTAAATTTAAGTTGACAAAACCACTAGCTTCCAGGTTTTGTGAACCTGTCAAGCCATGTTATAATCCATCAGTTTCAGGGAAACTGTTGCTTTAATTCACAGGAAATGTTTCAATGTTAATAAATGCAAAGCTCTATAAATTGCCTCTCATTTTGAGGATCAGAAGAAAAATTACTGAAAACTTTCACTTTGCTGGTAGGATGGCAAGCATATCACCAAAGAGTACTATTTCTATGAAGTTGATTGTGGTGTGCATAGCAATGCTGGTTCCAACTTGGATCGATTCCAGGGATATTACCGATACAGCCTGTGCCAGAACTCCTTAAATGCTGGAAAACTCTGACAAGTGTGCCGGGTTGTCTTGCACAGATTAACAGTTCTCTTCACGATGGCCAAAATGATAAAATCGGTCCTGTTTGTTGTGCAGCTATTACTCAAGTTAGTGAAAATTGCTGGAAGAATATGCTCCCAGCAAACCCATCTTTCTCTCCATTGCTCAAACATTTTTGCGCTCCTAAAGCAGCTGGAGCAAATGGCGCGAGCAAGATCTCTTTTCCAGGATTGTTACCAGTACCAAAAAATGAGACAATTGCAGAATGCTGGTCATCTCTTGCAAATGTAAAAGGGTGTGCTTCAGATATCAATAAAGCACTTGTCAATGGCCAGATCAGTGGTATCGGCCCTGCTTGTTGCAAGGCAGTCACTGTAATTACCGATAAGTGCTTGCAAATAATCTGATTCCCATATAATCCACTCTTCCCTCCACTGCTTAAGAGCTTTTGTGCTAAGCTGATCACTGGAACACCAGCACCAGCTGTGACAAGTTGAAAAATGCTTCAAGACCAACCCAAAAATGTCATGAATTGAAAGATTGGACACATTTACATCTCTATAAAATTAACATTGATGGTCTATTCTGGTTTTTAATCAGGGGGGAATTTTATTCTTGTTTGTAATTGTTAGAAAAAGTGTTATTTTCATTTCTGGTTTCAAAAACATTTATGCATTTGATCATCGATCGACATAGCGAAAATAAATAAACTAAGATAATTATCAAGAAAAATGGAAGTTGTTGAATAAAAAAACGTGTGAAGTATGTTACAATCTTTTCTACCAAGAACTCTTATTTATACTAAATTTTAAAACTTGAAAAATACTGTAATGACCGGGAATCCAAATTTGAGGTAAATAGTTAACTGTCGAAATTAGAAATGAATTGAAAGCTTATGTGAATAGGAAATGACCCCTCATGTGTTAGACCGACGGGCTTGACACAAATATGCACTTGGAAGGACTTGAACCCAAGACTCCTGGAAGGACGACCATGACTCTGATCCCACGTGAAAGTGTTTTTGTGCCTAAGTCAACCCTAAAAGCTAGCTCATAGGGTGAGAGTTGCCCTAACACTTATCTAATTGCACTTCCCCATAGTGTCCAACGCGAGGCAGGGACAATGATTCACAACAGTCCCATCAAGAACTCTTACCACTCTGTTGATCACAGCGGCTTGTTCTATGTGAAATCTATATTTAATTTGCAGTAACCCTGGAATTTCACTTGCATCGAATGCAAATTATATATATATTTTTTCAGATGCATAACAAATTTGTTTCACATCAGTCATCTCAATCTTATCAACTTTGCAGCAATCCTGGAGAGTAACTGTGGTTTGATGGTGGGCATACTACAGAAGGTGCTAATTTCCAATTAGCAAAGCTTCTCTGGAATGGAGACCCAAAAATCACAGGGCCTTACAAGCTGTTTAATTTATAATAATAATACTATTGTACTTGAATGTAAAATGTCATAAAGGATTATGATTTTATTGCTTTGCTGTTTAATTTTTAATAATAATAATAATAATACTATTGTACTTGAAAGTAAAATGTCATAAAGAATTATGATTTTATTGCTTTTAAATATTTGACGATACCAATCAAGTTTTAAAAGAAGTTCATTTTGGATTTTACTTTGTGGATCATTGACGACTGCGAGGAGACCATTTTCTTTGAGAAACCAACTAATTCTTCCTTTCTCACCACAACAATCCTTGTAATCTTTATTAGCATAATCATAAGCATTGAAATATCCACCCTCTCATCACACCCCAGCCTCAGTTAACCTTTTGTTCTCAAAGAATGTCGAATCTGACACCTGATTTGGAAGTTTGCTACTGCTTTGAACTTGTTAATTAAAGTAGGGATGGCAAAAGCCAATGGGGCAGGTCAGGGTCGAAGAATGATTTTCCATCCCCATTCCTATTCTCATTCCCATCCCCGTTCCAGCATTAAAAGAAGCGGGGCTAGGGCCGGGGATATTCCCCGTTGGAGGGGTCTTTCCCAAATTAAACCCACCTCATTCCCTGTCTAATATGACTGCATTTAAAAATTACAACTTAAAACAAAGAATTAAGTAGAAATTTATATTTAGTTCAAAATCAAATATTTCATAAAACAAATCAACTTCTAAAGTTTAGAATCTAAACATACGCAAACATAATCGGGGGATGAATAGCCTTTTTTTAGTTTAAAAAACTATTTATGTTTAATATTAAATGATTTTAAAAATCTAAATATTATATATATAACAGGGCGGGGACTGGGCGGGGAGTGCTTCCCCCATCCCTGCCCTGCTTCACCTTTGAGGATAAGACTTTGTCCTCATTCCTATCCCTGTCCTTGTCCCCGAATATTATTTCCCATCTTCACCCCGTTTATGCCCTGGCCTCGCGGGGAATACTGTCATCTCTAAATTAAAGCCTAATATTTATATCTTTAACCTCTATATATTATAAATTTTTTATTGATTAGTTTTCAATCAAATTTTTTTTTGTAGATTAATTTTAATAATTTAAATTTTATTTTTATATGATAAACAAATTAGTATTAAAAAACATTTAGTGTAGCATTAAATTAAACTATTTTTTTTTTTAAAATCATATATTGTCATATCAAAGGAGCTATCGTTAATCGAACTTGGAATATAGAGACTTTTTTTACATTTTTATTTAAATGTAATATTTGAATCTCTATCACAAAAAGGAAGAAGAAATGTACAACTTTTTAAAAAATGGTTTTGCATTTAGATTCTTAATATTATATTTGTAAAATATATATATATATATATAATTCTTCATAATTTTTTGAATTAATCTAAAGTAATTATTATAAAAAAGTGAAGAAAATGTAGAGCTTGTTTGGTTAGGTATTTGAAAAACCTCTATTGGTAAAAGATCTACTTATAGTAGATATATATATATATATATATATATATTGACAATATCTATTAATCCGGGACCAAATATTTTTTTTGAAAGCTTTCGTCATTGGTAGGATTCGAGCTGTTGGTCTGGGAGTCATTTGCTTAAGCCTAAAGCTTGTCTATCTACTAATTGAGCTACGTGTATGTTAGCTTGTAGTAGATCTATTAGAAATATAGTTTTTGAATATATATATATATATATATATATAGTTGATTGGTTGGTAGATTTTTTTATTTAAAAAAGGTCTATTTGGAAAAGCACATCCCCATGAGTTTTTGTCTAATAGAATTTTAAACTCTACTAGTCTCTACTCAATTTAAAATAGACAACCTTAATAGCCTAACCAAACAGATCTAAAAAAAAAAAAACTCAAATAGACATTTGTAGACCTTTTGAGGTAGTAGAAAACTCTACCAAATAAACACTTAATTATTAATGTCTTTTATGAAAAACTTAAATATATATATATATATATATAGTCCCGACAAATCATTATTAGCAATGAATATTATTTTTGTCCTAATAAGTCCCCAAATCTGGAACATTTTTTTCTTTTCTTTTCTAAAAAAAATCTCAAACTTTTTATGACGGAATAATTTATTTTGTATCAATAGACATCTTATTGGGATGAATAATTTATTTCGTCCCAATACATATTCTAATGAGACAAAAAAAATTCATCCTTAAAAGTCACATCATTTTTGCACTTTTTAGGGACGAATAATTTTTTTCGTCCCAATAGACATTCTATTAGGATAAATATTTTCGCCCCTAAAAGTCTCGTCAGGTTTGTCCTTTTTAGGGATGATTAATTTGTTTTGTTCCAATAGATGTACTATTGGGACCAATTTTTTTGTCCATAAATGTTTCTTCAGGTTTACAGTTTTTAGGGACGAATATATTAGTGCTTGCCTATCCCAAAAAATTTCATCCCTATAGCCCAATTTTCTTGTAGTGATTTCTTCTTGTTTCTCCATTAGTCCGTTGACCATATATAGCAATGAAAAAGGGTTGTACTCCATGCATTAATAAATGCGGAACGACCATGCAATTGTCTGGCGAGCCAATGTTCGCCAATATTATCGTCTTGGAATGGCAATGAACCTACAATCACTACAAGAAAAAAGGGCTATTGAGACGTTTTTTTTTTTTTTTTTTCTTTTCATCCCAATAGTCCAAAATTCGTCCATATAGACTTATTGGGATGAAAAAAATTCGTCACAAATTATGTCGTCTTAGGTGGGTCGCAATAAGTTCTTTGGAACGAAAATTGAAATTCGTCTCTAAAGACTATCTATAGGGACGAAATTAAAAAATAAATTAAAAAAACAATAGTTGACGGCCTTGATGGACAACCCACCCCCACGACCCATGAGGCTCCCAACCCATTCTCACGCACCACGTCCACACCACATTCACAATTAATGTTTTATTTTCAAGGGATGTAGAACCTGTCACAACACTTGAGAAAGCAAAGTTTTATCCGCTTTGCTACTGAGTTGAATTTGTTAATTGAAGCACAATTTTTATATATAATCTCTACTTGTTATTAAATTTTTATTGATTTTTTTTTTCAATCAAAATTTCGCATGTAGATTAATTCTAATAATTTAAATTTTATTTTTATATGATAAACAAATTGATAAACTTTTGTTATAGCATCTAATTTAACTATTTTGTTAAAATCATATATTGTCAGATCAAAGGGTTAATCGTTAATCATACTTAGAATTAGACATGACCTCGTTTTCGGTTCTCGATTTTTGATTCTGAACCAGCGGTTCTAGTTTTTGATTCCGGTTTCGGTTTCGACAGTTTGGTTTCTTTAAAAAAAAAAATAATAGAAAACCTCTCAAGACTAATAGTTATTGATTTTTATATAGAACTTATTAGGAAAAAACAAAATTCATCTCGATAGATAACCACTTTGGACGAACAAATTGATCCATATTGCATCATTTTCTAATTTATCTGGTAATTTAATTATTAATCTATCTTTATGGAAAAAAATTCAAAAAAAAAAATCAAGAATTTTCAACAAAATTAATTAATTATTGGGTGAAAATGGAAACTAACCAAAAATTAAGGAAGTTTATTGTTTTTAGCTGAAATTAGTATTTTGATTGTTTTTGTCAAACAATCCACTGAACATACAAAATTGCCCTTCATTTTTCCATTTTACATTTTTTTTTTCTCTGAATACAGTATCTACTGTCTCCTCCTTTTTTGAGAAATACGACTCCACACCACCATTTGTTACTGTCTCTACTCTCTCCTCCTTTGGTGAGAACCACAGCTCCACAATTTTTTTGTTACTTTTAATCTCCCTTCAATCTCCACGACTCCACACTCCACCATTTCCTGTCTTCGTTCTCTCTCTCTCTCTCTCTCTCTCTCTCTCTCTCTCTCTCTCTTCAATTTTCTGTGTTCGTTCTCCACGAATCTCTCACTCCACCATTTGCGGATACGGCGTCATTTTTCACAGATTTGGGCATTGTATTTCACGGATTTAGCTTCGTATTTCATGATGAATCGAGATGATACATGTCTTTCTTTCGGTGGTATGTATTTGAAACCCTAATTTAATTTGTTTCATTTGCACTAAATGATGATTTTAGGTTGAAGAAGATTGGTTGCAGTGGTGTGTTTAATTCTTTTTTTACTGGTGTGTTTAATTATTTTTGCCTGGTGTGTTTAATTCGTTTGTCTGGTATGTTTAATTCCTTTTTTGTCTGGTGTGTTTAATTATTTTTGTCTGGTATGTTTAATTGTCTGGTGTGTTTAATTCGTTTTATCTGGTGTGTTTAATTCGTTTTGTCTTGTATGTTTAATTCATTTTGTCTTGTGTGTTTAATTCGTTTGCCTGATGTGTTTAATTCTTTTTGCCTTGTGTGTTTAATTCGTTTACCTGGTGTGTTTAATTATTTTTGTCTGATGTGTTTAATTCTGTTTGCCTTGTGTGTTTAATTCGTTTGTTTGGTGTGTTTAATTATTTTTGTTTAGTGTGTTTAATTCATTTGCCTAGTGTGTTTAATTATTTTTGCATCGTGTGTTTAATTATTTTTGTCTTGTGTGTTTAATTCATTTGCCCAGTGTGTTTAATTCTTTTACTCTGGTGTGTTTAATTGGGTTGCCCTAGTGTGTTTAATTGTTTAGCTATGGTGTGTTTAATTGATTTGTCTTAGTTTGTTTAATTGTTTAGCCTTAGTTTGTTTAATTATTTTACCTTGATGTGTTTAATTAGGTTGTCTCTGCTGTGTTTAATTAGGTTGCCCCTGCTGTGTTTAATGTAACTAGTTTAATAAATTGAATTCTAAATGTTAGATTTTTATTGGATGAAATGCAGGAAATGACCCAACGAAATTGTTAATCACTTATGGTGGCAAATGGGTGAGGAACTTTTACGAGTATGGTGAAACAGAGTTTCTCAAAGTTCATAGGAATTTGACGTATGATGAGTTGTTTAAGGTGGTACAAGGCCTTGCGAAAATTGATTTAACAAGGTTTACCATTGAGTTAAGAACTTTGGTTGATACCGGTGTTAGGCTTAGACCTGCCCGACCGAAGATTAAAGATGATAGCGATGTGGAAATGTTGTTGTGCAGTGATCAACATGTTCCAATTTGACCATACTGTGAACCCTATAATTCCCGAGAATAGAACCATTGACGAAATGGTGGCAGAACCTTATAATAAGGATGAGAGATCAACAATTAAACAATTACACACCAGTGTTACTCAAACACACCACTGCCAGTTAGCAGTTATCACCATAGTGATAGTTGAAATAAAACACTAATTCATTTAACATTGTCTCAAAGTAAAGTAAAGTCTCCATTGTGCAAAGTAAAGCAAGAATGTATCACAAATATAGTTAGGAACACGATAGATACCTAAAGTCTAGCAAATTTTGGATTGCAAATGTTACAAATGACAAATCATCTTAGTACATTAAACACAATCCCCTTTTGTTAACAATCCTCTTTTGTTCCTCTTTCCTGTAACCTTCTCAAACTTCCTTGCGTAAGATTTTTCTTGAGAACAACGAGTTTTACAGGAAGTTGGTGAGTTGCTTGAAACAACTGGACATGAATTCCTTGTGTTTCCCTTCCTTGCATAAGATTTTTTCTATAGTAGCTATATTCTTCAACCGACAACCCACATTGATTAATGCTTCATTCCATTTATTCATCTTCACCTTCAGATATTGTTCATAGTCGATATTTTCCATCTGCACAATTCAAATAAGTTGGGTTCAATAAATAAAACACATAATGTTTCAAGAATTAAACACACCATACAAAGATAATTAAATACACCAGACAAAATAGAATTAAATACACCAGACAAAAATAATTAAACACACCAGGAAAAAGAGAATTAAACACACAAGATAAAAAATAATTAAACGCACCAAGCAAAAAATAATTAAACACACCAGACAAAGAGAATTAAACAACCAGAAAAAAGAGAATTAAACAACAAGGCAAAAGAGAATTAAACACACCAGGCAAAAATAATTAAACACACCAGGCAAAAGAGAATTAAACACACCAGACAAAGAGAATTAAACACACCAGGTAAAAAATAATTAAACACACCAGGCAAAGAGAATTAAACACACAAGGCAAAAGAGAATTAAACACACCAGACAAAAAATAATTAAATACACCGAGCAAAAAATAATTAAACACATCAGGCAAAAGAGAATTAAACACACCAGGTAAACACAATTAAACACACAATGACAAAAAGAATTAAACACACACCTATTTCAAAACCCAATTAAACACACATATTTCTAAGTATGCAGAGATTAAACACTACTCAATTAAACATAAAGCCAAAAACTTCTTCTTAGAACATTGAACATCATAACTTCTTCTCCACCCTAAGCTACTAAATTTAAAAATTGAAGTTATGATGCTTGCTTTGATCAGCTATTAGTTTAATAGTTACCAAAACAATCAAGTAACTAGTGAAATGGTCAAGATGCAAAGGATAAAGGAGTTGTTGGGGCCATCAAATCGTTGTTTGATCTGAATAAGGAGAAAATTTGGGAAAGTATTGCCAAAGGCTTACTTAAAGACTGCGAGAGAGTTGGTGAAGACACTGGGCGAGTCATTGAAGGAAGATCCCAAAGATATAGCCAAATTTAAAAGGAATGCATATGCAGCTAAGTGGTCGGTGAGGAATCGTATGTAGAGCTAGAGAAAGCAATCAGATCATTGGCCAACTTCTACTTAAAGGCAGGCTCATCTGCTCCACTTCCAGATGAAATAAAATCTAAAATTTTAATTAGTTTAAATACAGCTGAATAATCTTTGTAATAAGCCTGACCATCTTCACCAATTTGTATATCAATTTATCTCAGAAAAGGAATTTCAGGTTGCTTTCTTTAAAAAACAATCAAGGAACTAGTGAAACCAAATCAACACTTGATATATAATATTAAACTTGTGAATCCAACTCCCCCACTAACTTGAATTTAAAAGTAATACTCAATTTTTTTATTTTTTTATTTTTTTATTTTGGAAAAAAAACTACTTCTGGTTACAATCTCCTCCATAACAAAGTAAGTATCAAGAGAATTTAATCAATATATTTCGATTCAAATTTGACACAGCAACAACACAAAACTGAACCAGACATACCAAAACAATCCAAAAACACACCCACCAAAACCAAAACAACAATTATAAACCAATTTCAAAATCAATAATCCAAAGGGACATCATAAATCTCCCTAACAACAGAATATACTCATTCCTCAGGTAAAAAAAAAACAATTATAAACCCATTTCAAAATCAATTATCCAAAAAATTAGAGATTAACAAATTAAAAAATATATATATATTTCAAAGAAGTAAAGAAACTGTCCAGCAACTTGTTCTCCACCGTCAACGCCGCATTGCGTTCGCTCCTCGCCATCGCTTTACCAGAAAGAGCTTGCTCCACCGTTCTTGGTTGCTGGTTGATTTGTTGGTCATTGATTTGTTGGTCCCCGGTCGATTCATGGCTGATCTCTCTCTTTATCGATCTCTCTCTTGGTCGATTTCTTTGATTTCAAATTCTAGGTTTTCTCTCTTCTCTCTCTTCTTTCACAAAGATAAAAGACATGTTTTTCCTCTGATTGTTTTTTCTATCGTTTTTTCACTTCTTTTTTACTGAAAGGTCTTTTTGGCCAAAAAGTGGATTCTTTGATAAATATAATCAGTTTACTAATTAAGGCCAAAAACAATAAAGACCCTTAATTTTTGGTTTAAAAGGGGTATTTCCTCTTAATTATTATTATTTTAAATAAAAAGAAAACCTATTGGGATAAAACAAAATTTGTCCCAATAGACAGTCTATTGGAACGAATGATGTATTTCGTCCCAATAGACGTTATATTGGGACAGAAACAATCGTCCCTAAAGGTCTTAACACTTTTGACAAAATTTATCCCGAAAGACTATCTATTGGGACGAATAATCATTATATTGGGACAAAAATATTTCATCCCTAAAGGTCTTATTAGATTTGTACTTTTTACGGATGGAAAATTTATTTCGTCCCAAATGACATTCTATTAGGACAAATTTGTTCGTTCCTAAAGGTTTTATTAGGTTTGTGTTTTTTAGGGACAAATAAATTTTTCGTCCCAATAGACATCCTATTGGGACGAAAAAAAAATCGTCCCTATAGGTCAAATTTGTCGTAATTGTTCTTGATGATGACCTTGTTCTTTTCCGAATCCAAAATCCATGACAAAAAAAACTTTTTAAAGTCAGTCCCTTATCCATTTTACTATCAAAGTGATCTATTTGAATTTCTAGAAATCTATAACATTTTACATTCCCTATATATATATATATATATTTATTTATTTATATAGTTAATGTGAGAACTTTATAACTAGCCAAAAAATTAGTGACTTTACTATTTTGTCCAAGATTATTATTATTATTACTGTTTTTGTCAAAATTTTCACTTTTTGGACAAGATTGGCCTTTTTTATAAAATAAAATAAAAAATTCTTTTTTTTTCTCTTTTTCTTCTTCTCTCTCCTTTTTTCTCTCATTTTCCACATAATCTTTTTTTTTTCTCTCTCTCTCCTTTTCCCTCACGTGTTCTTCTTCTTCTTCTTTCTTTCCTCTCTTCTCTTTCTCTCTCACGCCTCCTCTCTTCTCCTTTTCTCTCTCATGCCTTCTCTCATTCTTCCTCTTCTCTTTCTCTCCTCTCTTTCTTTTTCACCATTTTTTTCCAAATTTAAAAAAAAATTAGATTTTTTTTAAACAAAAAATTTCAGATTTCTATTTTTCTTTCAAAGAAAATTTTTAGATTTGAGAGTGGTTGTTGTGTTTGTTAATGGTGAGAGTTGTGCTTGAGTTTTGGTTTTGTTAAAAAAAAAATTCAAACTTTTATTTATAAAAAAAAATTCAAATTTGGTTATCTAGATTTTTGTTGTTTGATTTCAGATTAGATTTTTTTCAAACAAAAGTTTTAGATTTCATTTTGTTTAAACACACCAGACCACCAATTAAACACATCAGACCACCAATTAAACACACAGACAAAAAAAATTAAACACACTAGGGCAAAAACAATTAAACACACCAAGGCAAAACGAAATAAACACACCAGACCCTCAATTAAACACACCATGCAAAAACAATTAAACACACCATGCAAAAACAATTAAACACACAGGGGCAAAACGAATTAAACACACCAGGACAAAACAAATTAAACATAGGGCTGGTGTGTTTATAATTTTTTTTTTTTGTCCTAGTGTGTTTAATTTTTTTTGTCCTAGTGTCACCAATTAAACACACTAGGGCAAAACGAATTAAACACACCAAAGAAAAACGAATTAAACACACCTAGCCATCAATTAAAAACATCAGACCATCAATTAAACACACCAAACAAAACGAATTAAACACACCAGACAAATCAATTAAAAACATCAGACCATCAATTAAACACACCAAACAAAACGAATTAAACACATCAGAGAAAACGAATTAAACACACAAGGGCAAAAACAATTAAACACACCAGCCCCTATATTTAATTCATTTTGTCTGGTGTGTTTAATTTGTTTTACTTGGTGTGTTTAATTGTTTTTGCACCTAGTGTGTTTAATGAGTTTTTCCTGGTGTGTTTAATTGGTGGTCTAATGTGTTTAATTGATGATCTGGTGTGTTTAATTCGTTTTGTCTAGTGTGTTTAATTCGTAGTGTATTTAATTCATTTTGACTGGTGTGTTTAATTCATTTTATCTGATTACAACTGGTGTGTTTAATTGATTTACACATAGTGTATTTAATTGGTGGCCTAGTGTGTTTAATCAGTGTTCTTGAGTGTTTAATTGAACAAAATCTGGAAAAAAAAAAATAACAAACATGATCTGAATTTTTTTAAAAAAAATATGAAATTTTTAAACAAAACAAAACAACCAAATGAATAAAACAAACCTGAAATTTCTGGAAATATTTTGATCAAAACAAATCTGAAATTTGTTTAAACAAACAATACTCAAACTTAATCACAACCACCCTTAAAATCAACAACTAACACTCAAATACAAATATTTTTTAAATCTGAAAATTTTTCAAAAAAAATAAAAATAAATAAATAACTAAATTTTTTTTAAATAATCTATAAAAATAAAAATTAAAAAAAATTTGTAAAATTTTTTTAACAAATATAATCTGAAATTTTTTGAAAAAAATTTGAAATTTTTTCAAAATAAAAAAATAAAAAAACCTGAAATTTATTTTAAAATCTGGAAATAATTTTAAACAAAAACAAAATCTGAAAATTTTTTGAAAAAAAAAAAACTGAAATTTTTTCAAAAAAATCTGGAAAAAATGTGAAAGAGAAAGAGAAGAAGAAGAAGGAGAGAAGATCGGATGACCGACGATCGGAAAACCACCATATCTATAAAAAAAAAAATTAAATTTGAAATTTTTTTAAAAAATCTAGAAAAAAAAAAAGATAAAGAGAAAGAGAAGAAGAAGAAGAAGAGGAAGAAGAAGAAGAAGAGAAAGTGAGAAGCGTGAGACCGTGAGAGAGAAAGAGAAGAGAGGAGAGAAAGAAGAAGAAGAAGAACTCGTGGGAGAGAAGAGAGAGAGAGAAAGAAAAAAAAATGGTTATGCAGAAATGAGAGAGAAAAGGAGTGAGAAGAGGTAATGAAAAAAAAAATGAGGGGCAATTATAGTCACACAGCCATATTGTTGACAAAAATAATAAAAATGATAATGTTTGACAAAAACAGTAAGAACTCTTAATTTTTGATTAAAAAGCCCTATTTTCTCATATATATATGGCCCTAGTTGTACCTATAAAATAAAAAGGGAAAAAATCAATTTTAATTACGTAGAATCAATTCTAATAATGTACATTAAATAAAAATATATAATAATAGATCGGTCAACATGACCCAAAAATGGGTCCGAAAATAGACTAACTAATTCCTGAGCTTTTGTGATAAGTTGATCACTAGGGCTCTGTGACCAACTGTGACAACTGTGAGTATACTCATAACACACTTATCCACCTCATTGTGTGCCTACTAGAGAAAAACTCGTGTTAAGGCTGATAATTTTGTTATCCGACACAAACACAATTTAGCTTGTTTGGTTGGACTTTTGAAAAACCTCTATTGGTAAAAGATCTACTTATAGTAGATCTATTTGGAGAAGCACATCCCCATGAACTTTTGCCTAGTAGAGAATTAAACTCTATTAGCTTCTACCCAATTTAAAATAGACAATCTTAAAAGCCCAATCAAACAACTCTAAAACTAACTAAAATAGACGTTTGTAAATTTTTTGAGACCGTAGAAAACTCAACCAAACAAGCTAATTATTAATATGTCTCTTATGAAAAAACTTAAAAAATAAAAAAAAATAATAATAAAAAAAAAAAGGAAAAATATAGTCTCGATAAATCATTATCAACAACAAATATTATTTTTGTAGTCCCCAAATCTCAAACTTTTTCTTTTTTTCTTTCCTAAAAAGAAATTTCAAACTTTTTAGGGATGAATAATTTATTTTATTCCAATATACATCCTATTGGGACAAATAATTTATTTCATCCCAATACATATTATATTGGGACCAAAAGAAAAATTGTCTTTAAAAGTCACGTCATTTTTGCACATTTTAGAGACAAATAATTATTATAGACCTTGAACCTTCGGTTATATGACTCGTGTGTGGGTACACGAATGCCACTTTGATTAGACCGTGAGAGTATGAGTCAGATACTCGATCTCCTTAATAACCCTAAGAGCAATCGTTGTATCCTGGGAGACAATCACTAAACCCATACGGTGAAATTATCTTAAGGACACCGTGTGAAACATGACCTCGATTTCCCTAACCGGTTTTTCTAATGTGTTGTTTTTGGTTGCATTACAGTCTCTAGGTCGAACCAGATTGTTTTTGGAATTTACAAACAACACAAAGCATGCCAAAGATGTACTCGGGCCCAGATTCTTTGTTCATCTCAGACTGAGATGAAGGTTTTCTTGTTGTTATATAGATGGTATCTGGGAAAATTACATACAAGGAGAAAATGGGATTTTTAAAATAATGTACATTTATTTGTTATCTTCTCAGCTCATGAATAACAATACAATAGTGCAGTTTATATATATATATATATAATAATAATAATAATAATAATAATAATAATAATAATTATTATTATTATTATTATTATTATTATTATTATTATTATTTAATTATTTAATTTTTAATTTTTATTTTTTTTAGTATCGAATATCCCGAACTTTGTCCAAACACCCATCCGTTTGTCCTCCCCAAATGCATGACAGTGCAGTTCATTATATTATTATCTCTTGTTTGGTGGGTTTGACCAAAACATGTAAAACTACTTAATGTTATCAATTCTTCAACTCTTTGACTAGCACTTAATATTCAAAACCAGTTTCACAACAGTTATAGGCGTTTGTGTAATCACATTAAACTTGATAAAACAGGTGCTTTGTGTACTAATTAACTAAGGAGTTTCAGAGAAAAAATTCAGGAACTGTTGCATTGATTCACAGTAAAACCTTTCAATATTAATGACTCCACAGAATTATAAACTCCCTCTCAATTGCATCCACAGGACAGAAGAACAAGCATCTTTCCAAATCATACAAAATTTGTAGTCACGTTACAAGGTTTCCTCTGAGCCAATTCAATGGCAGGAATGTCAGCAAATACTCTTGTTCCTCTGATGTTGATTGTGGCATGCATGGCAATGCTGGTTCCAGCAGGACAGGCACAAATTCCAGGCCTATTTCCGCCCGTGCCAGAACTTCAGAAATGCTGGGCAGCTCTAGCAAGCACACCAGGTTGTCTCATGGAGATTTACACTTATTTTCTCAGTGGCCAAATTGTCAAAGTTGGTCCTGTTTGTTGCGCAACAATCGCTCATGTCAGCGAAGATTGCTGGCCTAAGATGTTCCCAATTAACCCATTATTCCCTCCATTGCTCAAAACCGCTTGTGCTGCACCTTCACCAATCTCAGCCGGAGCAAATGCAATGAGCAAGGTCTCATTTCCAGGACTTGTACCGAATGTTACTGAAATTATAGAATGTTGGTCATCTCTAGCAGACATAGAAGGTTGTGTTTCCGAGATTTATCAATCAATACTTGACACTGGCCTCATTGGTAAAATTGGTCCGGCTTGTTGCAAAGCCGTCACTGAAATCAATGATAAGTGTTGGCCCATGATTTTCCCTTTCAATCCCTTCTTCCCACCGCTGCTCAAGAGCACTTGCTCAACGGTCTCTAACACTGCACCACCACCAACTTCAGGTTGATTGAAATGAACAAGCTGCAAGACCAAGTCTAACTTGAACTACAAAATTTCTTCAAGTGGGGCTGGAATGTCTTACAATAATGTAATCTTTTTTCTCTTTTCGAAAAATAAAATGGATAGTTTTAGTTGAGGAAGTTATTCTTACTTCACAGAGATAATTTAGGGGATGTAACTAGAATTTGAGTTAAATTACAAGGAGATTCCCATTGTTCTAGCACATAAGTTACTTTATTTATTTATTTTAGTTCTGATTTTTATACTAAATTTGAAGTATTTTGTTCCTGCACAAAAGGGTTTTTATTGAAGAAGACAGACTAATGAAATTTATTTCCAACTTTTTGACAATTATGAAAACTCTTATATATACAAAATCCCTTAAAACTGAAGGCACTCTAGTTATGAAGAAATGCAAAATTTGTGCTAAAACTTGTCTTTGATAGATCCTGTAAGAAATACTCACAAACAAAGAAAAGAAAACAATCAAAACTACCGGATGATATAGATCAAATAGTATTGAACATACAAATCAATATAAAGCAGTATAAAAAACAAGAAAGTAAAAGAACACTGAAGATTTATCGTGGTTCGGCTTTGAATAAGCCTACATCCACGTTGAACCTCTTTTAAGAGACTTTCTCACTACATAGTTCTGTTACAGACTTGATCTACCCAGAAAACAAACAAATATGTCCTCAAAAGGAGCCTAGAACCCAGATCTACAAACCACTCAACCAACTGACTTAATACACAAAATTCAACCTGAGATTACAACCCAGAATGCAACAAAAGTCATATCAGTAGAAGCACAATATTCAGATCTCTCTTTTATTCTTCTATCTCTCACTCAGATGAAGCTCGATATTCAAGTTGAATACCAAGAACATCAAAAACAAATACAGAAAAAAAATATGAGAAAATATCAACTCAACCCTAGAAATAGGAATTGTGTTCAGATCACACAAATGTGACTAGATCACACAAGTGTGACCAATCCTTTGTTGCCAAATCAGCATGAAATCTTGACTCGCAACATCATATAAGATAACCATGAAACGACGTTGTATGAGTAAGTGATGGGTCTAGGTTGGAAGCTCTTGGATCTTGGGCTTCTGGTGACTTCAACCTATCTTATCATTGGGCTTTTCTTGGGCGTCAAAAGTTGGACTATAATCAACACTTCCTTTCACACCACAACAATCCTTATTATTGTTATTTTTTGACAATACACCACAACAATCCTTATAATCTTTATTACCAAGTAATTTTTCATAATTTTTTGAATTAATCTATTGTAATTAATATAATAAAGTGAAGAAAATTAAATTATTAATATGTCTCTTAGGAAAAACTTTAAAATATATAAATAATCCCGATAAATCATTATTAGCAACAAATATTATTTTTGTCCTAATAAGTCTCCAATTCTCAAACTTGTTTTTTCTTTTCTTTTCTTAAAAAAAAATCTCAAACTTTTTAGGAACGAATAATTTATTTCGTCCCAATAGACATTCTATTGGGACGAATAATTATGTCTATTGGGACGAATAATTTATTTTGTCCCAATAAACATTCTATTGGGACAAAAAAATTTCATTTGTAAAAGTCTCATCATTTTTGCACCTTTTAAGAACGAATAATTTTTTTCGTCCCAATAGACATTCCGTGGGACAAATACTTTTCGTCTCAAAAAGTCTCGTCAAGTTTGTCTTTTTTAAGGATAAATAATTTGTTTCGTCCCAATAGACGTTTGATTGGGTCGAATTTTTTCGTCCCTAAAGGTTTATTCTTGTTTACAGTTTTTAGGGACAAATATGTTATTATATCCCAATAGATGTTCTATTAGGACAAATTTTGTTCGTCCCAAAATATTTTGTCCCTATAGCCCAGTTTTCTTGTAGTGATTTCTTCTTGTTTCCCCATTGAGCATATATAGCAATGAAAAAGGGTTGTACTCCATGCATTAGTTAATGTGGAACGACCATGCAATTGTCTGGCCTACGGCGAGCCAATGTTCACCAGTGTCATTGTCTTGGAATGGCAATGAACGTACAATGATTTTGCATTCGAGAGGAAATTGTTCTTGATGAAGACCATGTTCTTTTCCAAATACCAAAACCATGACAAGAAAACTTTTTAAATTCAATCCCATATCCATTTTACTATCAAAGTAATCGAACTTAATTTCTAGAAATCTATAACATTTTACATTCCCCTAGTATATATAGCCCTAGTTGTACCTACAAAATAAAAGGGGAAACAATCAATTTTAATAATGTAGAATCAATTCTAATAATGTATATTAATTAAAAATATAATAATAGAACGGTCAACATGACCTAAAAATAGGCTAACTAATTCCTGAGCTTTTGTGCTAAGCTGATCACTGGGGCTCAGGGACCAGCTGTGAGTCTATGACTAAGTTGAAAAAGGCTTCAAGACCAACCCAAAAATGTCATGAATTGAAAGTTCGGCCCCAGTTACATCTCCAAAAAAATAACATTGATTATCTTTTTTGTTTAGAATAATGTTAGGCCGTCTAAAATATGTGTCCAAAATCATGTCTATATAGTATGTGAGTTGTTAAGATCCTATAAATCATGAGATTATAGTGTGAGTGATATGATCTTGACAACTCATAATTCACATCATTTGGACAAATATTTTAGATACCCTAGCCTTACACTTTTAAATAAGGAGGAATTTTATTCTCGTTTTGAATTGTTCCGAGTGTTATTTTTATTAGGAAATAAAATATCATTCATTCCTCCATTTTTTACCATCATTGACCGATCTCCTCTTGATTATGGCGATCCTTCATTCTAGCATATTTTTTGTACTAGTCTTTCCTGTTTTTTGTGTATAGCATTTACTTTTTATTATCTGTGTAATTATTGTCAGATATTTTTCTATGTATAGCTGATACTCACTGCTATATAAACCTAGTATTTTTCATTAATGGGATTACTATTTCTTCCATATTCTTCAAGCTCTTATATGGTATTAAAATCTCCAACGAAAACACTACAATCATCTCATCTACAAGACTACAATGGCAACTGAAAGCTCAGCCTCCACCTTCCATCGCAATCATCCAAAAAAAATCCAGGAATCTGAACTCTTACATGGATCTGTCTCAAAGATTAGAGTCCGTCTCACCACTAACATTGAACAGCTGTTTAATTTGTAATAATAATAATAATAATAATATTTTATTGATTTCATATATTTGACAATACAAAATATTTCATCATGGGTCTAATTACAATACAGTAAGTTATAGTTACCGTAGAGAAAATTAGAGATTTAAATAATATAAATAAATAAATAACTAAACAAAATATTTGCTTTTGATAACTCATAGCCCAAGCAGTAACAACAATGCCAAACCTCTTTCATCAATAACATATTAATCCCAATTAAGTTTTGTAAGTTCTTTATCTTGGGGTTTTATTTCTGGATTAGTTTCGATTGCACGAAGACCATTTTCTTCGAGAACCCAAGTAACGCTTCCTTTGTCAACACAACAGTTCTTAGTTGTACCTTCATACTCATATGCATTGAAATATTTCTTCTGGTTTCCCCATTGAGCATAGCAATGAAAAAGGGTTGTACTCCATGCATTTTCGTGGAACGACCACGCAATTGTCTGGCCTACGTCAAGCCAATGTTCGCCAATATCATCGTCCTTGGAACGACAATTAATATACAAGGAGTTCGCATTCGAGTGGAAATGGTTCTTGATAAAGATCGTGGTTTTACCCGAAAAAATCGACCCTGCAACCATTGTTACCTTACAAATGGATGTTATTACAAGAATCACAAGAAAACGTTTTAAAATCAATCCCATATCCATTTTACTGTCAAAGTGAATTGAATTTCTAGAAATCAAAAACATATTTTATTCATGTACATTCCTCTAGTATATATAGCCCAGGTTGTGTACAAACTAAAAAGGGAAACAATCAATCCTAATAATGTAGAATCAATTATAATAATGTATAATAAAAACATAATAATAGATTGGTCAACATAACCCTAAAATAAGGTAACTATAAAAGGAAATAATCAAGAAGGAATCTCTTAATTCCAATAAAGTGAGGGTTCTCAAGTCTTATTCATATGCATGCAACTATGCAAGTAACGGTGACATGCCGCAAGGGGTGTTATACACAACAATCAATTCAATTCACTTCAGTTATAACACATAAATAACTTTATTATTATTAGTTGATGAAATAATTTTTTCCGTGTTAGAGATAGGAAGATTGTTATGTTTTCATTTGAGAATGATTATGAATAAGAGACTGGTTATCTTCTACAATTGCTTTGCCTTCACATTATCCATTAATGTTGCTTGATGCTATTTTAACTTAGCATACCATTTTGTAGAGGGTATGGCTATCTTGTTGGGAGATTAAATCTCAATAACATTATTGAGATTTTATTATAAGATTCCTCTAATACTTGATTGACATGTGGTAGCCAAACATTTTAAAAATGATGAAGTAACTTGTTATAAACCAGTTAACCAATTACTTTCAAGTTATTTTATATTACATTTTTTAAAATCTATTTTTAAAAAGTAATAAAAAAAATGTAATTTAATATTAATAATTGGTTTAAAAAATTTAAATGATATTAGATGAGTGGTGTTATTAACACACCCACTACTGAACTATTTATACCCCACATTTTAAATTATTTAGTATTTTCTTTTTTCTTTTTTCTTTTATCAAATTACTTAAAGAGATATATATTTTTTATTAAAAAAATCTTGTACAAAGTAAAACTAATAAAACCTCACTTTCCTTATATTAAAACATTATTTCAATATTTACTATTTTTTGTTATATTTTCTTTCAGATCTCGGTCTCATGTTTCCTATGTTTACTATTTATTGATTTATTACTATTTTTATTTATATTTTCTTTCAGATCTCGATCTTATATTTACCATGTTTAGTATTTATTGATTTTATTGTTTCACGTGTTTGTTTTATTTTTCTTCTCAAATTCCAGATCCATGTTTTTTATTTTTTTTCTCAGTTTATTTTCTTTTAGATCTTCCAGGTATACTATAATTTGTAACAATTCTTTTATAGATTTTATTCTGAATCTTCCAAAGTTAGTTTAATGTTATTTACAAAAAAATAAAAAATAAAAAATAAAAATAAAAATAAAAAAACACCAAAAATCTTAATCTCTAACAAAACGAAACCACACCAAAACTCTAATTCAATCACTCAAAAAATTGAATATAATAAAGATAGTTTTACTATGAAATAAGAAGAAAAGACAATACATGAGAATGGATGTGAGAAAAACTATATATAAAGATTAGAGATGAAACGTATTTTTATTTTTATTTTTTTAAAAAAAGATAAGGGATGTATTAAGATTGATAAATAAGTAAAAGGTTAGTCCTAGAAATAAATCAAAAATATTAATAAAACCATTTAATTATATTAATTTTATATAATTAAATCAAAATTTTAAAAAACGGTTGGGGTGCCAATAGCACCACTCTATTAGATAAGGATTATACATATCTTCAAAATAATCTTATGTGATCAAAATAAAAATGTGATATTTTTTATTATTTTAATTTGTATTTAATTTAGTTAAATATTTATAATATAATAGATTTAAAATAGTTAAAATTAATTTTTTATTTTAAATTATTATTAATTCCAGAAAATAAAAAATATGTATTTTTATTTAATTTTTATAATATTTTTGATGAAATATATTTTTGAAATTAATATTTGATTTAATTTTATCAAATGTTTGAAACATGATAATTTTTGAATTAAAATTTCATTTTAAATATTTATGATTATTTTTATTATTTTTTATATGATAAACTGCGTGTAACATGATTTTTGTACGATATAACAAATTTTGGATAAAAAGTTGTAATTAAGATGTGTGTAGTGACAATTTCAACTTTGTATCAAATTTTAAGTGATGTATAACAACTTTATTATAGCATATAACAATTCAGTTTATATAGATAACAAAATATATGTGTTTTGTAACAAGTTTTATGTAAAAAGTTATAGGTAGAACGTTTGTGGTAACAATTCCAAGTTAGTGTGATATATAACGAAAAAGTTGAAAGTTGTAAGTTGTAAGTTGTAACAACGTTGTCGTATCATGTAACAACTTATTTTATATGGATAACAAAATATATATACTATATATGTAACAAGTTTTACATAAAAAATTGTAATTAAAATGTATGTGGTACCGATTTAATATTGTAACAAATTTGACATGATGTGTAACAATAAAGTCGTAGCTTGTAACAATTTTGACGTAGTAGGTAACAACTCGATTTATATATGTAACAAAATATATTTATTTTGTAACAAGTTTCGCGTAGAAAGTTGTAATTAAAACTTTTATGGTAACAATTTCACGTTGGTTTGATATATAACGATAAAGTTCTAGGTTGTAACAATATTGTCGTAACATGTAACAACTTATTTTAAATATATGGGTAACAAAATATTCGTAATATGTAACAAGTTTTACATATAAAAAAAATATAATTAAGATGCATGTGGTAACGATTTAACGTTGTAACAAATTTTACGTGAAATGTAACGATTAAAATATACATTGTAACAACTTTGTGGTAGAATGTAACAAAGTCATTTTTTTTATATAAAAAAAAAAAAAAAGAAAAAGAAAAAAACAAAATATTAATTCTATGTAACAAGTTTACATATAAAGCTGTAAACATATTGTTTATGACAACAATTTCACGTTGTATAAAACAATGCTATTATATATATATTTATATATATATATATATATATAAGAAAAGTATAACAATACTATTTAAGATTCTAATTAAATTATAAATTTATAATGTAAGTTTCTTTGTTTTTATTTAACAATTATTTTTTTTTAGAGTACCAACAAAATTATTTATTTATTTTGTCAAATTATATCAAAAAAAAAAAATTCTGTTGAAAAGGTTTCAAATTTTTACTGTAATAAAGAAATTAATTTCAAAATTTAATAATATCCATTAGATTTGCTTTCATCCAATCTAATGGTAGTTATTAAGCCAATAGCGTTATTGTTCTAGCAAGGTAGTATTACCCTTTAATAAATACTTAGAAAATATTCAAATCAATAATATATATAATAATCTTGACAATTTAATAAATGTTTAGAAAATATTCAAATCAATAATATTTAATAATATAATAATATAATAGCAACCTTTTGTAATAGAGGTCACCATGTAGAAATTAAATAAATGTTTAGAAAATATTCAAATCAATAATATATAATAATCTTGACATATTTAATAAAATATAATAATATAATAACTGCATTTTTTAACTTTAGACCACCATGTGAAAATTAAAAAAATATTTAGAAAATGTTCAAATCAATAATATATAATAATATAATAACACCATTTTTTTTAACCGGAGGCCGCTATGTGGAAACTAAATAAATGCTTAGAAAATATTCAAATCAATAATATATAATAATCTTGGCAATTTAATAAAATATAATGATATAATAACAACATTTTTTTAACTATATACAGCTACATGAAAATTAAATAAATGCTTAGAAAATATTCAAATCAATAATATATAATATATAATATAATAATATAATAACAACCTTTTTTAACAAGAGGCTGTTATGTAGAAATTAAATAAATGTTTAGAAAATATTCAAATACATAATATGCGATAATCTTGTCAATTTAATAAATGTTTAGAAAATATTCAAATCAATAATATATAATATATAATAATATAATAACAGCTCTTTTTAACCATCATCAATCTGTCATGTGAAAATTAAATAAATGCTTAGAAAATATTCAAATCAATAATATATAATAATTTTGACAATTTAATAAATGCATAAAAAATATTCAAATCAATAATATACAATAATATAATAACACCCTTTTTTTAGATAGAGGCCTCCATGTGGAAATTAAATAAATACTTAGAAAATATTCAAATCAATACTATATAATAATATTGGCAAATTAATAAATGCTTAGTAAATATTCAAATCAATATTATATATAATAATATAATAACATCCGTTTTTAATCAAAGACCGCCATGTGGAAATTAAATAAATGCTTAAAAAATATTCAAATCAATAATATATAAGAGCATCTCTAATGCAAGTGTGGCTTGTGAAAAAAGAGATGTCACGTAGTATAAATAGACGTTCTGTTAATAATTGTGTCTCCAATGTAACTGTGTATATTTAACCTCAAGTTGACATGACAAAAAAAAAAAAAAAATTATACAATATCAACATGACAGTCTACTACTTCAGACGGCATTTTGCACAGCCCTTTTTTACGTTGACTCAACAAACATTTAAAATTAACATTAATTTTTCATTTATTTTTGGCAAGTAAATAAAAAAAATATAGAAATAAAATTGGACACGTCATTAAAACAAAATGTGTTTTAAACAGAAGCATTAGAGATCAAATTTTAAGTTGATTGTCTATCAAGTCCATATTTATGCAACATAAGAAGCAAATCTCTTGACATTGTTATCATGTCAACAATTATTGGTATGCAAGCCATTTTTGAATGCTCTAAGAGCATCTCCAATACAAATATACATTTGGAGATCTAATGTAAATATGCATTTGTAGAAAATTGGCTGCCACATAGGATAGATAATTAAGAAGTTAGAAAAACTCTCTCCAACGCAATTATATAACTTTAATATGGAGATGATGTGGCAAAAAAAAAATAGAGAATATGGAGTTAAGTTTCTAATTCTAGAAACTCTTATAGAAGTGCTGACTAGGATTTATAACTCTTTTCATCAATAATATTATAGCTCATTTAATTGTAAAATAAAAGAGGAGAGATAATGGAATAATTGTTTTATTATGATTTGTCATAAAATGGATGCATATTTGATTTTAGATAATTGCATTGGAGAAATGAATATGTATTTCTCTTAAAAAAAAAAAATTAAAAGCGGGTCCACAATGAATAGAAATGATGATGTAGCACTATTTAGAAGCTCAAAAATGCATATATGTATTGGAGATGCTCTAATATATAATATATAATATATAATCATATAATAACACCCTTTTCTAACCAGAGGCTGTCATGTGGAAATTAAATAAATGCTTAGAAAATATTCAAATACATAATATATAATAATCTTGGCAATTTAATAAATGTTTAGAAAATATTCACATCAATAATATATAATAATATAATATCAGCCTTTTTTAACCATAGGCCGCCATGTTGAAATTAAATAAGTACTTAGAAAATATTCAAATCAATAATATATAATATATAATAGTATAATAACAGCATTTTTTTAACCAGAGGCCTCCATGTAGAAATTAATTAAATACTTATAAAATATTCAAATCAATAATATATCATAAAGTGGTACTATTGACACGCCACTACTGAACTATTTATATCCCACTTTTTAAATTTTTTAGTATTTTTTTTCCTTTATCAAATTACTTAAATAGACGTACAATTTTTATAAAAAAATCTTTGTACAAAGTAAAACTAATTATTTCAAACCAAAAGATGTAATGACATAGATTACCATTTTTGTTTATATTTTCTTTCAGATATCGATCTCATATTTCTCATGTTTAGTATTTATTAATTTATTACTATTTTTATTTATATTTTCTTTTAAATCTGGATCTCATGTTTACCATATGTAGTATTTATTGATTTTATTATTTCACATGTTTGTTTTATTTTTCTTCTCAAATTCCAAATCCTTGTTTGCTATTTTTTTTCTCTGTTTATTTTCTTTCAGATCTTCCAGGTATACTATAATTTGTATCAATTCTTTTTTAGATTTTATTCTGAATCTTCCAACATTAGTTTAATAAAATAAAAAAAAAACAATGAAATTGCACGAAGAAACGCAACTAAGAAAACATAATCTCTGACAAAACGAAACCACACCAAAACTCTAACTCGATCATTCAAAAAAAAATCATCAGATGATTAATATCATACTCACAATCTACCTCCAACAATCCAATCGACTACAGAAAAAAAAAAAATTCGAATATAATGAAGATGGTTTTATCATGAAATAAGAAAAAAAACCAAATCTTGCAAATGAATGTGAGAAAACGATATATAAAGATTAGAGATGAAGTGTATTTTTATTTTTATTTTTTTTTTAAAAAAAGATATGAGGTGTATTAAGTTTGAAAAATAAGTAAAAGGGTAGTCCTGGAAATAAATCAAAAAAATTAATAAAACCATATAATTTTATAGAATTAAATCAAAATTTTAAAAAGTGATGCATAAATAGTTCAATAGTAGGTATGCCAATAGCACCGCTATGTATAATAATCTTAGCAATTTAATAAATGCTTAAAAAATATTCAAATAAATAATCTTACAAAATAATCAAATCATATATATAATCATTGAAGGGGTCGACCTATGGTTATTGTGGATCGGGTCGGATTTGTGTCAAACCCAAGCAACCGGATCAAGCTCGTCGAATAGAGGATGTCATCTTCTCCTAAGAACCTGCAAAAAGACAGAAACAAACATAAAAAATGGTGATAAAAGATAAATTAAAACGGGGGACGAATTCTTAGCCTTAGTTGCACTTGCGCTGAGCGTTTGTTATGATTTAGATCGTGATTGAATACGAAATCAAGTTCCGGTCATCGAAATGACAACGAGCAGAGTTTAAAGATGCTAATAGCTTAGTTATTAGTGATGATTTTTTAGAGAGTTTTTCTGTAGCCAAATGGAGTTTCTTTATAGGCTAACCCTTCTTCCAACGTTCACCTGATCAAGGTTTGATTGTGGGAGAGATTCTCGGAGAGATTTCCTCTTTTGAATCAGACGTTTCTCACCTCTCGTAATTGAAGGTTGACTTGATGTTAAAACAACCAAGTCTTTAATTGGCACAGGTCTAGGGTCGACCCGCTATATATGGCCCTGATTCGATTTTAATATAAAATGGTTTGGGCTTTAAACGTTTGGGTCCAAAAAACATTTTTGACTACTACAATCATATATCATATATAATATTTTATGAAAAATTTATGTTATTAATAAATATTTAATTTTTTGAAATATTTCTACGATACAAAAATACCTTAATTTATTTTCCAAGTAATCAATAATCTCAAAGCTAATTTTTCGTATTCAATTTAGTCAAAAAATAATTTAATAAAAATCCTTTCCTATTCAACCTTAATGGAATACGTCGATTCTTAAATGTTGGGCCGTCGTGGGTGCCTCTGGTCTGTAACTTTTGGGATTTATTGCTTGGGCCTGTTTTGGGAGCTTAGTCAAGACTTTATTATGTCAAATCTTTAAGATTATGAGTCACGAACTCACGATATTTACCCCCATAAAAGCTGTATATACATTCCAAATTAATATTTTTTTTAAAATCCAATATTACTATTGAATAAATTACTAAAATGACTAAATGGTTTATAAGTACACCCATCAATTATTGTTAATCAATTTCCTAGCTATTCAACAGTTTGTAAAAAAAAAAAAAAAAAAAAAAAATCCTATTAATATTTTTTTTTTCACGTCATAAAACCCTTTTTTATTTTCTCAAACACTACTTCCTATTTTAAATATTAATTTAAAATATATTTTCAATTTTTTTAAGGAATATGAAGAACGGAGAATAAATCAAAATCATTATTATTTTTAGAACATGTTTTAGACTTTTCTTTTTCGACATCAATGTTAACTTGAGAGAAAAAAAAAAAAGTTAATGGGAAATATATTAAAATCATAAACTTACGGAGGAAACTGGGCTTCACTCGGAACATCCTCCTCACAAGGAGGTATATCTTCCAACCAAAAAAGAATGTTCTTATTTTGAACATAGAATTTTATCCCAAAAAAAATAATGCACCTAATTTTTTTTGGTACTTATTTTGAACATAGAATTTAGTGGCTGCCTACCGCAAAAGTAGAAAAGAATTAATTGAACACGTCACCCTAACCTCCTGCAAATCTCTATAAGACTGCTCCATACGTTGAAAAACATAGACGGTTAAGAAGATGTATGTTTAGAGAGGGGTGTACAGACTATTTTTATTTTATTTTTTTGCAAGAAAAGGTATTTTTAGTATTAAATCGGGTTTATTTATAAACTATTTATTTAAAAAAAAAATTATGGATATATTTATGAAACAGGTGCACAAACAATTTTTATAGGGTGACAATATCGTCACTCTCAGATTATTTGCATCACATGAAAATATTATGCATCAGTTGTTTGCAAGCACCAAAATCCATTAATCTTTTGAGTATGATATGCAAGATGTTATTTGTCACATTTTAATAACCGAACATACAAAAACATCTTGTCACATTTTAATAACCGAACATACAAAAAAAACCGACAAATATCAACCCATTAATTTGAACGTAGTGTATGTACATTTATTGGTGTTCTCGAATCCATTAATTTGGAGAGAGATTAGTGTTCTCGAATCCCTTAATTTGGAGAACAAACCCTTAACTTGAATTGGATGAACTTAATTGTCTAACAACCACTAGGTGTGCATTTATGTATGGTGATCATAATTATCTTGTGTAATCATAATTCTACATCTCTCCGAGCCACCATTTTATTATTTGTCTCTTTAAACACCAAACCCATCAAAATAAGGCATTTCAACCTTCCATCAACGAACACACACAAATAGGATATTTGATTACAACTACTTCTACATTTAAGTTAATTTACTCATAATCTCATCCATGAACACATATCAATTTCCAATCTTCACACTCATGCATATCAAGATAAGAGATTATGCAATAATAATAAGAATAAATTAAAACCCAAATGGATTTATAAACAATCATCACATAAATAAGCACAATATAGGTTTACAATATTTCCAAAGTGGGGTTACACATTTTGAAAACAAAAAATACAAAGAGAAGAATTTAAAATAGACAACCCTTGAAGATGTGACCTTCTCCCAGAGCTCCATGCTTGCTAGCTCGAATTTGGTCCAAGACCTCTCCTTTCTCCTTACAATCTACTCCGAATGTGGTGGAGGATATGTAGTTCTCCTCAATGGGAGCTTTGAAAGTCTCTCTCTCTCTCTTGATTTGGGGAAGAAGATGAAGATGGAGTGAAGAAAGGTGAAGAATTTTGTGGGGATTTTTTGAAAGAAGAGGCAAAGAGGTGTATTTATTGTTAGGGTAAGTTTAGGGACTAATTTGGGCTTGAAAGGACAAGTTTGCCCTTCTGAAATGGCTTGAAAACCGACCCTTCATTGTGCTAGCAATGGAAGGTTGCCCCCAAGTTCACTGTTGGTGGGGGCAACCACTATGAGGGCGAACTTCACTACAATTCTTAGCTTCGAGCACCAATTCCAGTCTTACGCACCGTTACGAAAATGAGCATAACTCCCTTTAGAAAATCCAGAATGGTATTCCGTAAAAATCGCTGGAAAGTAGCCTTCCAAGGATTTACGAATATATATAGAGCTCAACGTGGTTTGATCTGAGAAGTGAGATATGACCCCTAAAAGTTGGGTTTTCTGCATAGCTCTCTGCCGCAGTAGTGTTTCCAACCTTGCGCACCGTTACAAAAACATACATAACTCCCTCTAGAAAGCCCGTAATCGCGATTTGTAAAAACCGTTGGAAAGTATACTTCCGGAGATTTCTGAAAATATATGGTAGGAAATCTAGTTTGATATAAGGAGGGAGATATGGGCCCCGAAATTCGTGTGTTCTGCATGGGCATTTGCAATGTCAGCCCATTAACCTTTTGAAAACAAAGTTGACTAGTGTCGTGGTCTCAATGTCACATTCTAGCTCAACGGCGGATCCACCACGGGACAATGGTTTGCTTACCATGGTTGATCATGAATCATGCCACGGTTTGGGTCAACGGCGAGGCCGCAACAACTCTGTATGGCTTCCATTCTTGACTTCTTTTTGGTCATTTTGGCTTCCCAAACTTGACTTTAAGCTCAAAAACTTATTGTAGGGAATATGTACCTACACAAGACTCAACAAACACATTATATATAAAAATATGCTCGAAAACGAGAACAAACGATAGGAAATGAGGACTTCAATTAGGTACAATTATCATCCAATCAAATACCCCCAAACCTATCTTTTGTTTGTCCTCGAGCAAAACTAAAAAAGAAGAACAAACAAATAAATAAAACTTCAGAAAATAAAAACTAAACTAGTCCACTTTCGTAGGAAACACGATAGTATTGAGCATGTGCCACTAGCCTTTAAACCACTAGGTGATCAATAGAGGAGGAGTTATAGTCTCTTAAGGGTTTACAGCTACGACACCCATATACGTATACTTTGCAAGAAAAGTTGAGATGCAATCCAAACATACCAAGCAAAGACAATATACGCATGCTAGAATCTCATATTATACCATTCAATAAACATGCATCAAGCAATGCAAGTATGTCAATACTTAGGATGTTTTCGGTTTACAAAACAACTATGCTTGAATGCCCAAGATAAAATTCTCCTCGACTCTAATCCTCACCTGATTTCAGTTATATTTGCACTTGAATCCTAGGCGATAACACTCATCAACGTATGCGAAATAGAGTTTAGTTCGTATATCACATAATTTGAAAGACGCTCATATAAGTGCAAAAGATCTCATGAACGAATCAAACATTAAGAACAAAGATAGAGCACATGCAACTTCACTCTTAAGCAAGCATTACCAAGAGATCCGCTAGGTCTTTCATGGTTGTATTAGGGCCATGGGTGTTTGCTAAGAAAGAATGGGATAGTGAAAACAAACAGCTTGTGACCATAACCAAGGATTTTGCTGACCATCTACAATGCAATATCAGAATCCTAGGCTGTATTTATCGAAGACTTTGCTTACCATCTACAATGCAATATCAGAGTCCAAAATACATTTTGTGGGTCTATTTCTAGGCTACCCTTTTGTTGTTCTAACTCCTTTTTTTTTCCTACTCCTATTTCTTTTGAGTAGATATTCAAAAAAAAATTTCTTTTTGATACACCATTCATTTTTTCGAATGACTCGTTTACATTCAGGCCTTAATGCAATTTCATTTTACAATTTCCCCCAAGAAACTCATTGGTTTCTTCTCAACTACAATAGTAATTACAATACACCCCAAAAACTCAATACATTTTCATCACCAAATGGTCACAAGCTAATTAGGTACAGTTTCATTATATATAGTAGCTTGGTTATTTGGAAGTATAGGTAATAAAAGAAAAGGCTATGTGTTTGGCTTCAAAGTGGCTTATGGAGCACACACATAGGGTGGGAGTAAGTGTTTAGGCCATATAGTAGTTTAAGCATACATTGCCTAGCATCACTTCTCAATGATCAACCAACACAAAAGCAAAGCGAACACATATGATATCTTACATGGATTGTTCTTTAATATCCAATGCAAAACCTATAGAAATCAATCTATACATTTGAAGAACAAAAAAAGTGTTTAAGAGTAGAAACCAAAATACGCCTTCTCAAATAAACGTTAAAAGCACAAAAATCTCATAAGGGTAGTCTCCACTATTTTCCTAAGCGAATAAACATAGAGGCCTCATCCACCTAAATATCAAAAGATTAGCACTGTACAAGCAAATTTAAGCGATGCACGGAGCTAAAAGCATACATGATATGTCTCAAACGGCACGTAAAGAAACGCAACTCAACAAAAATGGACTATATTTCCAACAAGAAAATTCAAAATTGATCGATTTGTGTAGAGATTTGAAAATTTTCTAAACCTAACAAAAAACACATATAAAACATGGAAATGTCCACACCCCCAAACCTAAATTTAACATTGTCCTCAATGTTGCTCAACTCATAAAATATAGACAATGCTTAGCAAGATTCGGAGATAAGAACACAATAAACATAGCTTTCTAACCTTTAAGCACATGGGCAATTCCGCCTAAATCAACAATTATCCACAAGCACTCCAATTTAGCTCAAAATTTAGAGGATACCTCTTGTGGTTGCGTCCAACGCATCCGTTGTGGCGCTACCGTTTCACTTGGGGGTTGTTGTGGCGCGATACGTGGACACTTACAATTCTCATGAGTTGTGCCCTCCATCCGACAAAAAAAATTTCCTTTCCTTGCACAAGCACAATTCAAACAACATCAAACGCATGCAAAAATTTAAAAGATTTTTACAAAAAAAAAAAACACACATTTTTTTCTTCAAAAGACGCAACGCCGCCCACACCTCTAAACCTAAATCCAACATTGCCCCTAATGTTGACAATGAAAACCCGACGGGAAGACGCGCAACACAACAAAAAAAAATGCAAAACTAAGAGGGACTCAACAATGGCTTAAAAAGGCAAGCATCTCAAAACACAATCAAAACACAATTCCACAAGTATGCAGCACAAAATCCATGTAATCCATGAAGCACAGTACATCACACACCCTTAGTATAGTCAAAAAGAGAAAATGCAATTACAACTAAACAAATAAACTACTAGGAAATACTGGAAATTAAAGTGCAACTAAATTAACAAAAGAAAATAAAGTTCACTAAATTAATTAAACTACTGAAACCTACACCACCCTCTTCCCTTTTGGGTCTTTTTTTGATGCTGCTCGATCCTCTACCTCCTTCCTTAATAATTCCATGGCTCTTCTCGTGGCACCACCCTCGTCAATGGTTGGTCCACCGACTGGAGCTATTGAAGGTGTCGAAGCTGTAGGACCTCTCATTCTCCTAGAATAGACAGACAACCCCAGCTCTCATCTCAATTCCGTCATGTCAAAACCCTAGTCTTTATTCATCTCGTCCATCCTCTAATGGTCGCACCCCCCCCCCCCCCAATGATCAATGTGCTCACCATACATAAATGCACACCTAGTGGGTTGTTAAACAATTAAGTTTATCGAATTCAAGTTAGAGGTTTGTTCTCCCAATTAAGGGATTCGAGAACACTAATCTCTCCCTAAAGGTCATGGATAGAGCAACTGCGATGTCACCCCTCCATATTCTCTCTGTTTTTATTTGTATTATTTTCTATACATTTCCACACACACCCCCGTAATATGCATATACCTCACAAACACCATTCTCACCATATCCGCATTCTATTTACATTGCTTTAAACAAACACTAAAACTCGAGATGGTCGATAGATGACACCTACATGTGTACGATACCCTTGCTTATCGATTTACTAGTATTTTGCTAGTTAGAGTACATTGCGTAGGAACTTTTAAATATAAATAATCTTTTAATAATCGCAATTTGGTAATGACACAAAAAGCAAGCTAACAAAATGGCGCCGCTGCCGGGGAGGGTGCGACCATCAGAGGATGGACGAGATGAATGAGGACTGGGGTTTTGACATGACGGAATTGAGACGAGAGTTGGGGTTGTTTATATATTCTAGGAGAAGAAGAGGTTCTACAGCTTCGACACCTTCAGTAGCTCCAGTTGACGGACCAACCATTAACGAGGGTGGTGCCACGAGGAGAGCTATGGAATTATCAAGAAAGGAGGCAGAGAACCGAGAAGCAGTAGAAAAAGACCTAAAATGAAAGAGTGTGGTGTAGGACGAGCCACGTCAGGTTTCAGCAGTTTGGTTAATTTAGTGAACTTTGTTTTCTTTTGTTAATTTAGTTGCACTTTAATTTCTAGTATTTCCTAGTAGTTTATTCGTTTAGATATTTATATTTAAAAGATTATTTATATTTAAAAGTTCTTAGGCAATGTGCTCTAACTAGCAAAAGACTAGTAAAACGGTAAGCGAGGGTATCGTCCATAGGGAGGTGTCATCTATTGACCATCTCGAGTTCTAGTGTTTGTTTAAAGCAACGTAAATAGAATGCGGATGTGGTGAGAATGGTGTGTGTGGGGTGTATGCATATTGCAGTATGGTGTGTGTGGAAATGTAAAGAAAAAAATGCAAATAAAAACAAAGAGAATATGGAGGGGTGAGAATGGTGTTTAAAGAGACAAATAATAAAATGGTGACTTAGAGAGATGTAGGATTATAATTACACAAGATAATTATGCTCACCATACATAAATGCACACCTAGTGGGTTGTTAGACAATTAAGTTCATCCAATTCAAGTTAAGGGTTTGTTCTCCCAATTAAGGGATTCGAGAACACTAATCTCTCCCCAAAGGTCATGGATAGAGAAATTGTGCCTCTACTCTCAACGATTAAGCACATGAACATATAACCAAAGCCTAATCTAGCATGGCCATGAATAAAATAAGTTCCATCCATTATTTTAGAGCTAAGTGGTCAAGACTATACCCGAAAGGCCATCCATAGAGGTACAATCCTAACACATATACACTCAAACCCATCAAAACAAGAAATTTCGACCTTCCATCAACATACACACACAAATAGGATATTTGATTACAACTACTTCTATATTTAAGTTAATTTACTCCTAATCTCATCCATGAACATATATAAATTTCCAATCTCCACACACATGCATATCAATATAAGAGATTATGCAATAATAACAAGAATCAATCAAACCCAAATGGATTTATAAACAATCATCACATAAATGAGCACAATATAGGTTTACAATATTTCCAAAGTGAGGTTACATATTTAGAAAACAAGAAATACAAAGAAAAGAGTTTAAAAGAGATAACTCTTGAAGATGAGACCTTCTCCAAGAGCTCCATACTTGCTAGCTTGAATTTAGTTCAAGACCTCTCCTTTCTCCTTACATTCTACTCCGAAAGTGGTGGAGGATGGGTAGAAAGTGATGGTGGTGAGCTTCCCATGGAGAAGAACCTCCATGGGAGCTTTAAAAGCCTCTCTCTCTCTCTCTCTCTCTCTCTCTTTTGATTTGGGGAAAAAGATCAAGATGGAGTAAAGAGAGGTGAAGAATTTTGTGGGGATTTTTTGAAAGAAGAGGCAAAGAGGTGTATTTATAGTTAAGGTAAATTTGGGGATGAATTTGGGCTTGAAAGGACATCCTTTTAAAATGGCTTGAAAACCGACCTTTCACTGTGCTAGCAACGGAATGTCGCCCCTTAGTTCGTTGTTGGTGGGGGCAAACTTCACTGCAATTTTAGCTTCGCACAACAGTTCCAGCCTTGTGCACCCTTACGGAAATGAACATAACTCTTTCTAGAAAATCCGAAATCGCATTCCGTAAAAACGTATGAAAAGTAGACTTTCGGGGCTTTACGAATATATGTAGAGCTCAATGTGGTTCTATATGAGGAGGGAGATATGGCTCCTAAAAGTTGGGTTTTCTACATAGCTCTCTACTGCGATAGTATTTCTAGCCTCGCGCACCGTCACGAAAACAGGCATAACTCCCTTTAGAAAGCCTGAAATTGCGATCTATAAAACCCATTAGAAAGTATACTTCCGGGTCTTTCCGAAAATATATTGTAGGAAACCCAGTTCGATATGAGGAGGGAGATATGAGCCCCAAAATTCGTGTGTTCTACACGAGAATTTACAATGTCAACCTATTAGCCTTTGAAAAACAGAGTTGATCAGTACCACAATCTCAATGTCGCATTCTAGCTCAATGGCGGATCCACCATGGGGACAATGGTTTTACTTATTGCGGTTGACCATGAATCACGATGCGGTTTGGGTCAACAGCGAGGCAGTCTTGACTTCTTTTTGCTTATTTTGGCTTTCCAAACTTAATTTAAACTCAAAAACTTATTTGTAGGGAATATGTACCTACATAAGGCTCAACAAACGCATTATATATATTTAAAAAAAAAAAAATGCTCGAAAACGAGAATAAACGATAGGAAATGGGGATCTCAATTAGGTACAATTATTATCCGATCAGAGGGGTGGCCGAGGGGTTGGGGTGGGGTGGAGCGGGGGGGGCGGTAATGGGGGATTGGGGGGGGGGGGGGGGGGGGGTGGGTGCGGGTGGTAGTATATACTCATTTGCTCTTTTTAAAGACAAAATCTAAAATCTCCTCTCAATATTTGTAATGGAATTTTTGTTTTTTTAAATTAATTTGTAATTTTTAGTCAAATGAGAAAATGGGGGAATGGGGAAAATGGGGAAACGAAAAAAACGGAAAAAATGGAGAACTGGGGTTGGGGATGGATATACCTATTTCCAAGATTTCCTATTTCCATTTTTTCCAAATAGGAAAATGTGGGGATAAGGAAAGAGTTTGGGAAGTGGGGATAGAGATGGAGGGACCTCTATCCATCCCCATTCCCTAAATGTGCATCTCTAACCGTGAGGAAATTCAATGGCTCCACATGTGTCTCAGCCACCTACACAAGTGCGAGAGAATTTCCATTACATGGTATCTCGTTACCGAGACTGCATCTCTGCAGAGAGTGGCCCGGGGACTTTCCTGGGTTGGAACCAGCCAAAGACTAGATCAAAGTCCACTCACATCATCTTCAAACCCATTATAGACAGTGTGCTACATGGTATTATATAAGATAAAAATTCTATTGTACGTTCACTGTCGACGTGGGACATATGACAAGTGTTTTACACTGTCATGAGCTTCCTAATTCTTTGATTCCTTTATCAACAAAATTCTATGATGCAGTCGACTCTATTTTATTTCAAGTTTCATCTATTCAATCATGAAGATGAGATTGGTTAAGTCTTAAGCCCTTGGTGTTGTATTAGTATATCGCTATTTAAATTTTTTTTAGTAATGTATTGTAACCAAAATTCTATAAATTAATAAATCAAAATCAAGATTATTATTATCGAACACTAATTATATGTAATCAATTTACTCACTCATCGAAGATTGATACTAGTATGTTATAACCTATATTTTAAGTTGATTTCTTCATATTATTATTTTCAATTGGTACACATATCAATATTCAAAGATTACATATTTACATATACAGCATCTTTCAAAAGAATTCATTAATAGCCTTTAATTTCAAAAAAAAAAAAAAAAAAAAAAAAAATCCATTAATAGAGATTGGTCAAAAGGTAAATTAACTACACATAGTCCCTTACCAATGTGGTGGGCCTTTCCCAAGGGAACCCCCACCACCAAGGTTCAAGGCTTAGTGTATGCATGAATTTGTGCAAGTTTTCCCACCATTAGTGTGGGTGATGTGGGTGCTCTCTCCCCTTTTGTGGGAGTTGTAGTCTGGGCTGAGCTTGTAGAACTCAATTTCACCGGCCTCGGCAGTTGTAATGTAATAATAAAAAATAAATAAAAAAATTTAAAAGTTAAATTAACTAACAAATAAATCTGAGGATAGTATTTATTATTAATTACGCATGCATCAAAACTATATTAAACAAAAGTATCCAGTCCTTTTATAACAAGTAAAGGCCTCTGGATTTTGGGAAATAACTCAATAAGTTAATATAAATGTTTTGAGGTCTATTATGGGTTATAACATTAATAATATTAAGTTAATGAAAAAGGAAAAATACAATAACCTAGTAATCACCTCTTAGCATAAACGGTTATGCACTTCTCCTCCACATTAGTGTTTAGAAGTTTAAATCCCACCATACGTATTCCATAAGTATGTGTGAGGAATTTTCTTCTCGATTTGTGGGAGTAGTTATCTTCCGTTATAAGAATAGATATCCGAACCGTACATATATTGTTTGATCTCGGTAAGTATTGACAATCCTATTATAATAATCTTGTAATACTTAAAATAAAAAATAAAAATAAAAATAAAAAATTGCCGCCAAGTTTAACTTAACAATAGACATACTTTAACTAATCAATAAGGACAATCTAATGATAACTTGGATAAACTACTTAGATAATAATTCTCAAATCTGAGATTATGGATTTTGTTCGGGGTTTCGCCTCTATAATAATAGCAATTTGTATAATTTCTAAGTATGAGATCCCACATGTTTTTACAAGATTTCCTTAATAATAACCTAATATATAAGTCCCGAGACAAAATTTTATTTACAGTGGAACATAAAAACAAAGGTGATAAATAAATAATCAAAGACGAAGCTAGGACTTAATTATGTGAGGGTGGACTAAATTAAATTAATTGTTAATATATTTAATAGTAATAAAAATAAAAATAAAAAAACTTGCCAGGCTGAAGCAGGGGATAAGATGAAGTTGGTCCAATGATATACCTCTCACACCTTCACCATTAAGTCGTAGGTACCCCAAAATATTGGAATGATTAATAACTTACATTTTAAACTTTTTTTTAATTATTGATTCTTTTTGTCACTCTTATGTCTTATTTAATTTTTTTTTTAATACTTACAAAATATTATTTAACCACTAATATTTTTTGTTTCTATAAAACTTTCCATTTTTGAACAAAAATGCCCTTGAAAACAATTGAATTTTATTAAAAAGGAAATAAAAAGAAGCAACTGTTTCGGTTGTGTAGAGGAAACAAAAGAGAGAGGATCAAAACAAAAATTCAAAAGAAAAATTAAGAGAGACAAACTGAATATTTCTTTCTTGAGAGAGAACATATAGAGAATTGGTTGTAGTTCATTGAATCGACTATGGGTAATTGCTAGTGATTCGTACAACCAAATATGGGCCAATTTTGTATTACTGTAACTTTTAAAATAATTACTTTTGAACCCTTCAACACATCCGGTAAGAAGAAGAAGAAGAAGAAGATGGAGGTTTGGGAAGAAGAAGAAGAAAAACAAAAAAAATTAGAGAATTTTTTTTTTTATAAAGGGCAACTTTGTCTAAAAAGTGGATATTTTGGTAGAAACAATAAAAATACTAATCTTGGATAGTGTTGAAAAAATAATTTGCTATAAAATTAATTAGACAACTATTTGGTTAATACCGCTGTTGAAATTGATGTGTTCATGCGTTTGGTAAATTTTACTATTGATCGATGTGATTTTACATATTGAATAAAACAAGCATGAAATTGAATTCTCAAGTGAAGCAAAAGTCTTCTTTTCGCACCTCTCAATCTCAAACTCCCATGACAGCTGAAAAATCTAGGAGTTTGAAGGCACCAAGTCTAAAAAAAATAAATAAATAAAAAATCGGTGCTTCTTCCTTCACTCCTTTCATTTATTTTCATTAAAATATTCTTTGATTTCTTTTGTTTGACATACTTATACCTAAAAACACTTCAATCGTTACCACTTCTTTTAAAAATAATTTTTATTGATCTTATTTTGGGTGAGTATGTGATGGTATAGAAGAAGGAGGGCAGAGAAGAAGAAGTAGCAGGGTGGAGAATGAGAAGAAGATAGCGAAAAAGATGAGTTTTAAGGGTTTGTTCTAAGTTTTGAGTTTGGGTCTTTGTTTTGGAATTGGGTTGAGAAGATGATCAAATTGTTTTTAAAAATGTTTTAATTAATCTTATATTTAATCATTGATGAACAATTTTTTTAAAAATATTTTAATTAATCTTGTATTTAATCAATGATGAACTAATAAAATTGATTTATATGAAATTAAACATGAGATATATTTGTCTTTTATGCTAAATCAGTAGGGATAATTTAGTCTTTAACAAAAATTCATTAAATTTGAACGGATTCTATTGTAATCACTTTGTAAAAATAACTCCCATATACTTCTTAAAATTGCTGTTAAATCAATCCAAATTTTCAAATAATCACTTTTGAAAATTTTATCAAACATCTTTTTTATGTCAAAATTATTAAATAATCAAATTTTAACTTCTCAAAAACAATACGAAATGAAACCTAAAGGTAGTTGCTAGTGATTCTTTGAATCAATGTTGACTTGACAAATCTACTACGGTTATTAGGTAGTTGAAAAGCGAAACGACCAAGTCACCATTTCTACAATATAAGAAACTTCAATTCCTTTGAGGGTGTGTTTAATGAACTAATTTTATGTTGTTGTTTAGTTTTGTTGATTCTGGCGTTTTTAATTTTGTGATTTGTGAACTTATCAATTGCAACTTCATTGGTTGGAAGTTGTAACCTGGGATGAAAGTGGGATACTCTATATGTTCTTTATTATATATTACAAGGGTGAAATTATAAATAATAATAATAATAATATGTGATATTCCAAATTCGCCCAAGTATTTTAAAGGGAAAAGATACGCCAAGTATTCAGACCTCAAGAAGCTAATTGGATCTTCATTTACCTTTCATGAGATGCATTGCCAAATATGTACAAGAAAATAATAGGTGGTGTTGGTATTGTTTAAAAACCCAAAATAGACAAAAGAGCTCCATTATACAATTGAAGCATAGAAACTTGTTACTCAAGAAATAATTTCAACCTTTCATCAGGAGAGAGAAAGAGAGAGAGAGAGAGAGAGATATGAACTTCCATGACCCGAAATCAGACCTCACAATAGAATAACGGTACCATCCTGCATGTCACATTCACAAGAATAAAAATGATTTGATGACAAACATATATACTAACAAACACATGAACAGTTGCATTTCTTACACCTAGCACAGCAAATTTGTCCGAAAATTTCAGCGGTGGCAGTAACCATTCTGACAAATAGACAGAGAGTTCCTTATTCTCACCCATAGCACAATGCTCACCTGGAAAGCAATAACAGTACATTATATATCTATATATATATATATATATATATATTCCACCATGTCTTAAAAACCAGATATTACAGTTACATTTCCAGCATAAAGAGAATTCTGAACCTGTTGGTCGTATAGCTATTCTGTGTGTAACAAAGGACTGCAACAGCAACAAGGAATAATTAAAGGTGAAAGATCAGAAAGCTTGAGTAATGAAAGTAACTGTAAATCTACTTATGTATAAATAGCAGTTAATAGTGTCTGATTAAAAGATAATTCAAGGGTATTGATTATAAATGGAGGATTGTTACACCTTTTACTATCTTAAAAATAACAACTAATTATATGTGTGTGTGTGTGTGTTATTTCCCAAATCCAAACTTCTAAAAGTATGTTAGCCTCCCATAAGCTTAAAAGGAAATACAAATTGTAATTGCCCAAGAAAATCATAGAAGAAAACATTAACGTTTTTACTCCTTAAAGTGCAAAAACTATTGAATGAGAGATGCTAGTTTGCAATTCAGCCTGTAATTGTGTTTAGGGTTAAAAAATAAATGAAAGGATAGAAACCCAATATATTAAAAAATCAAATGCATGTCTTTCAGGCACAAGGTGTGGTCAGAACCAAGCAGTTCATCTTCATAAAAATCAGAAGAATAGTCTACATTAGACCAAAATAATAAGCTTTAGGCATCGCGAAGCACAAGTCTTCAAGAGAGAAGAATTAACCTTCAATCAGCATAAGAAGCCTGGAAAACAGCCTCAACGAAGTCCAAGAAGCAATAGGCCAAGAACTATAGAAAAACACTTGTTTCTATTTTTCATGCTGAAAGCATGTTGGTATGCAAACCTTGATGACAAGATGAGAGACCTAGTGGTATGCCTCTCACACCTACCCCATGAGGTTATGCGTTCAATGCGTTCAAGTCGTGTCCCCTTCCCTTCCCCCAAACCCCAAATTATTGTAATATTTCAACAAAAAACGGGTATGCAAACCTTGATATTCTTACAAATTTGAATCTGTTACTATGCAGGAAGATGTTTGAGCATGCTCTTCAAGATTTTGACAGTTTGATTATGTTCTATACTGGAAGCACGTTTGAGTGCATTCTTCAAGATTTATTCAGTTTGATTTTGATTCATGAGCCAGAGGTGTACTGGAAGCCCACTAGAGTACACAAAACATACCATGCACTAGACAATCTAAAAAACAAGGAACCAAGCCTGGATAACCCTAGGGAGCTTACTTGGAATCTTCTGGGACTGCAACAGTAAACGAGGAAAATATTTGTCACTCTTGTAATGGGAGTAGATTATCCACTGGATCACTATGAACAGAGAACAAAGCCTTCCATGTAATTATTAATGCAAGAGGGATGAGAGAAGATCTAATTCTCAAAGAAAGATGCTTTTAGGAGGATACTGGAATTAATGTCATATTAAATTAAACAATAGAAGAGTTTATACCTCTCAGAAAAAAATCTATCTTTCTAGTTTCTTTGTATCAGAGAGAAATACTGTTCAATGGTCCAAAGTGAATAAAAAAAAAAAAAAACTATTTTCATTCTAAATATAGCACATTCTTTTATTTACATTTACAGCTAGTGAATTTTTTTATTGTGCTTCATTTGTTTCTATTAGAATCAACTCCATCCCACCAAAAGTTCTAACATTTTGTTTTATCCGCACAAGCCAAATCAAGCACAATGATTCAATCCTCTATAGTCCTCACCAGCTATGATATCAATAATAAGTTATAAATCTGCAACTACTGACATATTTTATACTGTAGTATAGTATGCTGCATATATCCTCAAGGGAAATCCCCATATATCTTGAATCATGCAACAAATCATAAAACATTACCTGCCAGACAGAAGGCATATACTCGTAATATGGGACATGCTGAGTATTACTTTTTATATTGTCCACATGGGTGATATCTGGTGTAGATAATTTTCGCAACTTCCTGACAGGAGGAACAGTTTCTAGCTTAAAAACTATATAGTAACAGAAGGTTTTCCTGATAAGCAAAAATGACGATATAAAGAACAATTCATAATGCTATCGCATCTATTAAAAGAAAAGACCAATCATTGTCTCCATGGATCCCCTTCTACAATCATCGAAGCACCACTCAACCTTCTCACTTTCTGCGATAAAAGTATTATTTTTCTAAGAATAAATACAATAGAAATGCTCTAGAGACTATGAAGATTAATAGATGCTACATGTAGAAATGCCAAGTGGGGGGGGGGGGGGGGGGGGGTGGGGGTTGGGAAACATTAACCTCGTATGTAAGATCTTGTTAAAACACAAATAAAAGTCCGGTAGCTTTAAAATTCATCAATAACCTCCACTAAAATTTGTGAAAACCTTTTTTGGAATTTAAAAAAATTTAATAGAAAGCTTTCTTGCAGAAGATATTTCTGCCTATCTTCGCTAAGTAGGTAGGTGCAGCGGTAACTAGACCAAACTTTTGGAAAGAAAATAAAAGTTACCCAATGAGTCAGACATTTCAAAAAATAAAAGTAAGAGTTAAGCAATGCTAAAAGGACGAGGACTGAGTTGTTTACTCTCAAAATGGGGGCACAGGGTTTGTATATTTCCAAAAAGACGACGATTGATTTGGAATTAAGCCTTATGTAAGGGGTTTTTTGGTCCATAAACTATACAAGATTATAAATGAGTTGATATCACATTAGTGAATGAGTGGCAAATAGAAAAGATTTGAGTTAGGTTAGCCAACTTAACCTCGACTAGCTTAAGTATTATGTCAACTGTGTTAAGTAATTTTTATTAGAACACAGTATAACACATTTCCCTTACTGTTTTCAAGATATGTTGATAGGGTATGCCAAAAATTGTCATTCTAACTTACACTCAGTAGCTCCAGACTTTCGACAATAAGATAGTAAATATCAGAAGATTCAGAACATAGAACTAATAACTATCACTGTCAAAAAAAAAAAAAAAAAAAAAAAAAAGAACTAATAACTATCTATATCTTAATTTGTTCAAGAGCAAATTTAAGCTAATCAAAGAGGCATTTTTTTTAAGACAGAAACATATTTCATCAAAAAGAATTCAAAATGATTATGAACAAGTCACAATTCAGTGCATATTATCTAATTGCATGGGAACTTTATGTATGTCAAGTATTTTTTCTATTTTCAATGATAGATCATATCAAATTTAGCAGATTCCAAAACCTGTTAAAGAGTGTCATACTGTCATGCTCCTAAACAGCAATGTGGCAAGGAAACTTCAAATTTTGTCAACTGAAAATGCTGGACATATCCCTCATGTGAAAAGGCTATACAAACTTTCTACATACAAAGATTAAAATACTGAAACAGAAGAGGACAAACCTTTTTTGGCCTTTCTGGGACTCACCATTTAACCTCTTTTGCTGAATTTTTATCCCCAATGATGATTGCTTTTGTAGCTATTACAACCATGGGATGCACTAGTAGGAGCTTTCTTATCTCCTGAACAACTGTTTCTGACACACTTTGGAGAGAGAGACTTTTCCTGAACATCAATCCGAATTAAATGTATATCAACTTCATCTTACAAATTAGAAGCATGTATAAGACAGCAACACAATGATATATGGGAGAATTCAGACTTTGTTATTTTAATGAGGCCTATGAAGCTCAGGAAGAATTACACCAATCAAAGTACCAAGCCATTCAGACTTTTTATTTTATTTTTTGTAATGGGGAGGGGAGAGAAAAGATTTATGAAATCTAAAGTAGTTACTTTGATTATCAAATCAAAATAAAGACATAAACACCTCATTTTTATGCAACTCCAGCGTAAAAGAATAAGGAAATTGCCAGATAAACCCTAGTCCTAATAAACTAATAAATTTCCAAAATCTGTCCTCCTAAACTCTGCATTATGCCTTATCAAAGAATTTAAGAGAACTTCAGAAATAATCATGAAATTGGTTACCTATTATTACCCTCATGTGGCAAGGGTCTACAAGCCCGATCTACCCAATGAAAAGCTCCAATGCTGCAAATATATATATATATCACGTGTCAATAATTAGTGATGCTGAATAGGAAAATAATTATTTTATAGTTTTTGTTTTTTTTTAGAATTACCATCTGTTTCACAATTTTCTTTTCTCTTTAAGATTTTCTTAGGATTTGACTTATTTTTGTTGATTCTAGAATCCTAGTTTAAGTGATTTAGTTTTTTTTTCCTCATTTGAATAGGTTGTATTGATTTTTCAGAATTGAGTAGATGAATGAATAAAACTTGAGATTTGATTTCCCACCTCTATTTCTTCCGTTTTCTTCCCTTTCTTTCTCTCTAACCTCCTATTCTTTTTAAGTTTCTCTCATTTCCTCTAAATTTCTCCCATTCCTATACTGATTTCTACTTTTCCCTTTCCTGTCCTATATCAACATGTTTGTAGCACTTCTTCTAATTCAACTTCAAATTAGCAAAATCACCTGATTACTATTTAATTTATTTTTTGAAGCATCGCATTCTATTATATATGTTTTCCAACACTTTTGAACCAGTAATCCATGGGTTATTAAGAAAAATCCTAGTAAGAGTATATTTATAGGCTTCTGAACCAGTAATCCATGATCTAATTACTTTCTGAAGAATTCTTTTTTTGAAACATCATTACATATATGGTTGCACCAAACTTCAATTCCAATTTTAAATGATCAAATCAAAGTCTTAGTAAAACAAAATTTACAGACAATAGAACCAATAATCCATCACCAACATTCTAAAGAGCTTTTTCTCCTTATAGCAAGATGATAAATTAAAAAATATATAAACTAACCTGTCAATCATAAGGAAATGAACACTAATTCCACATGCTTCTCTTTCCTTTTGAAGCCGAAAATGCAATGTCTGCAATAGAACAAAGTAAAGGAACAAAAAGAACATTGGAAATTTGTGTCTAAAAAAACTTGTCTTTCTGGGATGAGGAATACAAGTCCAATTGGGAAAAAGGAATCCCACTAAGTTTAAAGAAATGAATTGGTTATTTCTTTATTTGTTCAGGATTTGTGTTTTTTTTTTTTTATACCTTTAGGATTAGGGATACTTACTCCTCCATGGGAAAAAAAAAAATTCTATAAATTGGGGGTTCATTGTATTCTTTTGAATGTGACAGAGAGGGTCAACAGTGAAAGTATGATAATGTGAGGTCTTTGAGAGACTTGAGAGAGCGCCACAGGAGAGGGAGATTTATGAATCTCTTTTGAGAAGTATCCTAGAGGTTTTAAGGTGGATGAGAGAGCCACGAGAGAGATTGTGGCCGCCACAAATTGAGGGAGATTTGTGAAGCTCTTGAGAGGTATCCTAGAGAAGAAAGGATTATATGGCTCAAGTATTAATCGCCACTATTTGTTAATGGTAGCTTTGAATGGAATTTTGATGTATCAATGCAAAAAGACATTAACATAATAAGAATACTGCAGAGTGTCTTCAATTAGTAATTCTCAGGCATTCCAAAAAATTTGTTGGTAAAGGTTTCTATTTTATGCACCTTAATTCAGTAGATTTAGTAGTCTCAACAGATTGTAAAATAGGAAAGCTTGCTCACCTTAAGAGTGGCAAGAAATTCGAAACTATCATAACAACGGACATACAAGAACCGTCTCAAGCACAATGCAAATAACTCCTCATCATAAGCAATGCTAGATTTCTTTTTCGCATGGCAGGTCCACAAGCCACCATCATTTTGTTCCGAATGAACTTTACTACTTGATCCTAAACAATTTAAACCAAAATTTTACACATTAGCACATCTTTTTGCTCATGTGTTTGCACAAATACATATATATGTGGGAGTTTGACTAAGAAAATACAAAAAGGTAAGCAATGGAACAGATATATAGAAAGTAATACAGTTAGCAATAAAAAATTAAAATATTTTTTTTATCTAAAAAAAAAGTGATAAAGAGTGGACCTGCATGCAAAATTACATCCAACAGTGAAGAAGAAGAAGAAGAAGAAAATCAAGATAGAGTCACTTAGCAATACCCTCTGAATTTTGTAAAATGAAGGACAATGGAAAGTCTTAAAATTCTTTAGTAAACAAATCCCACAAAAAAAAAGTTAAATAATGTGCCTTTTCACACACACAAAAATGCAATCTTCTCTTCTAGCTTCTACAACATTTCTACAATTCCAAAAAAGTTGATATATATATATATATGTGTGTGTGTGTACAACTTGTAAACATGTTATAGTCAATAAGATGACAATTTTATCTTTCCAAATGAAATCTACTAGCAGTTTTCATAACTCTAAAAGGTTAATGCTACTTGATTTCATTATTTGTAATTCAAGTAACAATTGATTGCATACTCAAACTCAAAAGAGAGATACCATTAGCTTGGATAATTCTATGCTTGAGCAATTGGGCAAGGCATGAAACGTCAAAACGACAATCCAAGTCAAGGAACATCACCAAACGCCCCAATCCACCATAGTGAACCCCATTCCACTCTTTTGGAAGAATGCAACTGATTGCAACCTGTGTATTATAGGTATATGTACATGTATGTAATTAACTGATATGTTTGAAGTCAGTAACAAAATCCAAGTGTTAATAATACTTAAAAAACAAAAACAAAAAAAGACCTGAATGAGGATATGAGTTTTGGCAGAAAGAGAGGGGCCGACGAGCTCAACGACATTACCGACGCGCAGAGGAAGCCTGTGAAATGGAGGAAGAAGCAAAAAGGGAGGCCATTCACTTAAAACCCTCAATAGCATTTCTTTGCCGCTCTCATCCCCTTCTATCCACCCTTTCTCCAAAGCCATTCCAACCCACCTAAGTTTGTACAATCATTTCATTAAAAACTGATTAGTCAATTTATTTATTTATTTATTTATTTTTTTAAATTTGGGAAGGGGGATTTTAATTTCTAACACTAATAAAAAAATTAAATTAAATTAAAAAAAAAAAAAAAAAAAAAAAAGTCCTCAAAAAAAATTATTTAAACTATTTAATTTTTTTTTAGCCACCGCCGCCTCACAACGAGAGAGGCTGGTGGTCTCCTCCAAAACCAAGCTTTGTGCAGGAGTAGGTGCCTCCTCTGTAAAACCTCAGCCTAAAAAACCCAATTTCACCATCCACAATACACCCAAATTCATCCACCAAATCAACCTTCAAATGAATATTTACACCCAAAAAAAAAAAAAAAAATCATCAGCACAATTTCATCTAGGCATTTTGTCGAACAAATTCAATGCATAGTCTATGTTGGTAGGTGATTGGTCAAGTGTATGTATAGTAGGGTACCCAATACTGATTAACTGAGAATGAAGCTGATTTGCTGTGTTAGAATTGGTCTTAGCAAAACAATGAAGTGTAAGATTTGCCATGAGAGACAAACAAAAAAGAATTTCAAGAGAGGATTGAGAACTAATAATTTTTTTGAAGAACTTTCATCAAATATAAAACCATTATCACATCACATCCACCGATAATATATATTACCCGGCAAATGGAACCTCCACAAATTTCGGTTCAAATAAACCCCAACAACAACATACGTCAAAAACCAAAACACTTTCGTTCTTCACCGCCCGCCATGATTACCTTTCAATTTTCAGAGGAATTGTGATGGGGCTATGTCTTTGATTTTTCATTAATTTAATTTTGAGCTCCTGTATAGGATATCAGGATCTACAAATTATTTACGAGAGATTTTCCTTTCTAACCGTAAATTATTTATTCATACTTCCATTTAATTTCTTTTTATCGGTAACAATTTTAACCTAAAAAAAAATAATTTAAACTATTTAAATTATTTTAAAGTAAATTTTCTTTCCTAAATCATTAAATTAAATATTACATATTAAACACACTCTCCTAAATCTGTTATTAACATAGTAATCTCTCTATTTTTAAAAAAATAAATAAATAAATCATATCTTCATACTTTCTCGATCAATCTCTAAATAATAGTTAAAGAATAAAAAAAGTTACAAATATTTTAGTTTTTTACTAACAGTAATATATATATATATATATATATATATGAAACCTTGAATTGTTTCAACTAAATTCGATTAAACTTAGAATTTCTAAGACTAATGAAAGAATTAAAGTTCTCTAGACAATCACATACCTATAAGAATAAAAAAAAACACATTTTCATATTTCAAATTTTTTTTAAAAAAAAATACTTATTTTTTGAGTTTTTTTTAGTATATAAATACATATGGTTCCTATAAAATCAAGCTTATTAGTAAGTTTTTTTTTTTTTTTTTTCCCTTAACCGTTAGTTTTGCTTAAGAAAGAATGGAGATATAAAATTAGAGATATGCATTAGAGGAGAGAGAGTTTAATATGGTAATTTAAAATTTAGGAGAGAGTATTTCATATGTAATAATTAATCTAATGATTTAAGAGAGATAATATTTTTTTTAAAATAATTTAATTCAAAAAAGATAAAAATGATAATCTTGTAACAAAATGAAGTTTTTTTAAAATTTTTGAGAATGGAGTGTTTTTAGAAAAGAAGTGTAAAAAATAAAAAAATTGAACTGTTAAAAAAAGCTCTCACTATTTATTTACACTCTAATTAAAATTTTTTTATTAATAACAATTTTAACCTGAATAAAAATTACTAAAAGAGACAAAAAATTATAAGGACACTCCAAACTAATTAAATTATTAAAATAATAAATTCTCTCTCTGAAATCAATAGATTAAATATCATGTATTAAACTCTCTTTTCTAAATCTGCGAATATGTGATTACCATATTAAATATTCTCTCCTAATTACTCTCTCTCTCTCCATTTAAAAAATAAATAAAAATCAGGTCTTCATACTTTCTCAATCAATTTCTAATTAATAGTTAAAGAAAAAAAAAACTTATAAATATTTTTGTTTTTTACTAATAATAATAAATAAATATATATATATATTAAAAAGACAAGGCAAATACCTTTTTTTGTCAATCTATATATATATATATATATATATATATATAACTTGATTTGTTGCAACCAGATTCGATTAAACTCAGAAATTCTAAGACTAATGAAAGAATTAAAGTTCTCTAAGCTATCACATTCCTACGAAAGTAACAAAAAGAATTTTCGTATTTCGATTTTTTTATTAAAAAAAAAAAAACAAGATACTTGTTTTTTGAGTTTTTTTAATTTTTTTTTTAATTTTTTTATTTTTAATATATACATATATAAAGTTCTTAAAAATCAAGCTTATTCGTAAGTTTTTTTTTTTTTTCCTTTATTATTAGTCTTTCTTGAAAAATAATGGAGATAGAAAATTAGATATATGTATTGGAGGGAAGAAAGTTTAATATGGTAATTAAAAATTTAAAAGAGAGTATTTAATTTGTAATATTTTAGTCTAATGATTTAGGAGAGATATATATATATATATATATTTTTAATAATTTAATTTAAAATGGAGTGTAAGTAGAATATGAGTATCAAAAGATAAAAAGAATAATTTTGGAATAAAGAAAGTGTCTTTAGAATTTTTTTAAATTTAAATTTGGAGAATAAAGTGTTTTTAGAAAAGAATCGTAAAAAGAAAAAGTTGGATTGTCAAAAGAAGCTCTATTTAATTTTTTGTTTTGAATTTCTCTCTTTTTTAAATTATAATTTCATTAGTTTTATTAAATGACAAATTACCCTTTTTAAAATTAACAATCAACTATTAAAGGCAGAGGATGTTATTGTCAAGTAAAAATTGATTTTATGTGTCAAAAAACCAAACCTCAAGGCAGGTTTTGTACGATTTGCTTATTTATTTATTTATTTATTATTATAAATGTATATTTCAATTTTTTTGATATCTCAACCACTACAATTGTTGAATTGGAATGTATTACGACTTTTGGATTAAGTGAATATGAGTGGCTTAATGTTGAAATAAAAAAAAAAAATTTAAATTAAATCATAACTTTAAGTTGGTTTATTCTAAATCATAACTCTTATTTACATTATTTACAACAAAAGTTAATACAGTATACAAAATGTTAACTATAATGGTTGACTGTCAAAAGTGTACCCAAAAAAAAAAAAAAAAACATTTAAATATTCATAATTTTCTGAAATACCTGATATGTCTCTAGTGTGTCAACTCTTCAATTGATCTGAAATTAATAATTTCTTTTTTTAGTTCTCAATTATCAAACAACTAACCTATAATTTTCCCGTAGTTGTACTTAAAGGAACTTTTATTGCTTTGCTTGGATTATCTCTCGGATGGCACAACCGTTGCTAGTGCTTGCCATGGAAAATCTCTGCAGATATCTTCTCTTGCTGTAATTTTTCTTTATTAAATCCTTCACTTTTTTTACTCACAACACTAGCTCCTTTTGATTTAAGCTCTGATATTAGGGATGGAAATTAGACCCGCACCTGCTTAATATTAAATATATGGGTAAATTGCATAAACTTACCCTTAGTATATACATAATTGCATTGAAACCGGAATAACTATCATAATAACACAAATATACCCTATGACCGTTGACTAACGGTTGATCACCATTAGTTAGCATCAGCTAAGGGGCAATTTAGTCTTTGTCTCGGTGCCAATAAGTAAATAAATAACAAAAATTATGTTGTCCACTTAAATAATGCCACATCAGCCCTAAATTTTTTTATCAATTAAAATAAATAAATAAAAAAAAACAAATCAATTTGGTTCCTAAAAAACAGATCAATTTTTAAGTGGAGGGTATCAAATGAAAAATCAATTAAGACAATAAAATAAAAAAGAAACAATTTTTTTTTTTAAGTCATGGAGAAGATCTGATGTCGAATGCCTTGATGGCTGATGCTGCTCTTGAATTGTGGTTAACCTCTGTCCGTTCGAATAAAACCTTTGTTGATGCTCTTGAATTTGTGTACCCATTTGAATAATGCCTTTGTTGATTCTAACTTGGAGTTTGAACTCCATTGTTGCTCTGCGAGTTCTTAATCTTCAACATATCTATAGTTTTGCACTATTCTCTTCTCGATCTGGTGTGTTCTCCAGACATGGAGGGGATGCTACGGCGGCGATGAAGCTTTGGTGGATTGTGTGTGGTGGCAATGGGAGGGCACAAAAACTATGGTATGGCGGCTGTGGTTAGTGATGGAGGTTGAGTTAGAGATTGATTGGCTTTAATTCGACGATGAAGAGGATGTTACGGCGGCGATGAAGCTTTGTTTTTTATTTGGCAATGATTGTTTTTGATGGTGGTTATGTTTGATTGGCTTCGATTCGACGGCGACGGAGGCAGCCAAAGGAGATCGGCATCTGTAGTTGGTGTTATTTCAGTGGGTTAGGGTGGTGGCTAGGGTTTGTGTTTAATGGTTGATTAAAGTTAGGGTCAGAGTTTGGTTTTGATGGTGGTGAACTGGTGATCGGTGAAGATTGAAGATGATGAGAGAGAGAGAAAGAGAGAAGATTAGACTTGTTTAATTTAAATATATTTTTATTAATAGATTTTTTTGTAATTACTTATGTACCCCTTTTGTTATTTTCCTTCAAATTATTTAAAGGACAAATGAGTCTTTTAATTTAATTTAATTTAAGACCTTTTAAAATAAAATGCAAGGGTATTTAAGTCTTTTTCAAGTCAACCGTTAAATCTAATGTTTGACCACTAACAACAGGGGTTGTTCAAGTAATTAAGGTCATTTGTTGAAAATTTTGCTACAAAGGCAAAACACAAGGTAAGTTTGTGCAATTAACCCTAAATATGTAGAATATTAAAAACTTTAAACTTTAAATGAAACTTTAAAAAAAAAAATGGAGAATAAAACAAATATATTCAATTCCTTCTAAGTTTGCGTGCAAGAATTGTTAAATGCCTTTTATATATAAGTAAGGGGTCAACCATTTATTCATGTTTTTTTCGATTAAAGAACAGAGTGGTGTTATCGGTACCCTTACTATTGAACTATTTATACCTAACTTTTTTAAATTTTGATTTAATTATATAAAATTAAATGGTTTTATTAATTTTTTGATTTATTTCCAGGATTACCTTTTTACTTAATTTTGAAACTTAATATATCCCATATCTTTTTCAAAACAAAAAAAATAAAAATACACTCCATCTCTAATCTTTATATACCGTTTTCTCACATCCATTCACATGACTTATTTTTTCTTCTTATTTCATGGTGAAATCATCTTTATTAGATGTTTTTTTTTTTTCTTTAGTCGATTGAATAGCTGGTGGTAAATTATGAGCGTGATATTGATTGTCCGATGATTTTTTTGAATGATTGAGTTAGGGTTTTGATGTGATTTTGTTTCGTCAGATATTAGGTTTTCTTAGTACGATTTCATTGTTTTTTTTTATAAAAATAACATTAAACTAACTTTGGAAGATCCGAAAAAAAAAATCTTCAAAAGAATTGATACAAATTATATTATGCATGGAAGATCTGAAAGAAAATAAACTGAGAGAAAAAAAATAGCAAACATGGACATGAAATTTGAAAAGAAAAAAAAAACCAACATGTGAAACAATAAAATCAATAAATACTAAACATGAGATCGATATCTGAAAGAAAATATAAACAAAAAATAATAACTATTCAGTGATTTGAAATAATTTATGTCATTAGAGTTTTAAAATAAGGAAAGTGGGGTTAAAAAATAAAAAAGGTATGTCTCTTTAAGTAATTTGATAAAAGAAAAAAATACTAAATGATTTAAAAAATGAGGTATAAATAGTTCAATAATTGGTGTGCCAATAACATCACTCTAAAAAACATGAATAAAGGTTCATTTTAATCTTTAATATTTTTATATTTTTTGTAATTAAAAAAAAATTATTATTTAACCTTTTCATGGGTTCATGGGACGGTATGGATTCCCCCAAAACCCACGAGTCATAGGGGTGAATTTGGGGGGGGGGGGGGGCAGACATGATATGTGTATGAATGTGTTATACTATTTGAGCACAACGATGCAAAGACACATATGGATGCAATATGTGTGTGGGCCTAAGCCTTGTAAGAGGAATGAGGTCTAAATATACTTTTGATGTGCAATGAAGTTTATTCCTCTTGAAGACTCCATCTTGCTTGATAAGTTGTTAAATCTTTATTGAAGCTTGAACCATCATAAATCATAGACAACTAATCAATACAAGTGAAACATTGTTTTGATATGGAATTATGCCAACCAGACTCAAAAACCTAACACATTCGCAGTTCACGAATCTTACTCAACAGAGGTTAGAGATTTCGCTAACAATAGAGCTAAGGTTTATTCCATCCTTAAGGAAGCTTTGGTTCAAGCTCAAGCTATGATGAAATTTTATGCTAACAAGAATAGGTCGAATAAGGAATTTATGGTGGGTGATTGGGTTTACTTATGGCTACAACCTTATAGACATACTTCAGTGGCACTTTGCATAAATTTAAAGTTATCACCTAGGTTTTTTGGTCCATACCTAGTTTTATCTTGGATCGAAACAGTGGCCTATCAACTTCAAATGCCTCTAGGTTCACAGATCGATTTCGTATTCCATGTTTTGCAGCTCAATATGAAGATAGGAGACTTTGTTGATCGATGCTCGACCTTACATAAAACAGGATCGGATGGTCAGATGCTTATGTATTCAGTTGTTGTGTTGGCTTAGAAGATGGTTAAAAGAATAATCGGACAGTAGTGCAGTTTTTTGTATAGTAGTCACAATCGAACCCAGATGATGCTACTTGGGAAGATGCTTCGGAGATCTCCATGCGATTCCCTAACTTAAATCCTCAAGAACAAGGATTTTGGTGGAGAGGAATTCAATGTCATAATGAGTGAGAATTAAGAATTAGGAATTTGAAAGTTTAGGGCTACAGTAGCTATTAGGTTCTTTTTATTCCTCTAAGATCAAACAATGCGTTTAAACCATAGTAGAGTGTCATGGAAACGACATCATTTCTTTTAGTTGGTTTAGTCTTGTAGCGACACTGTTTTGGGTTGTTGGGTTAATAGTCAAATATTTGTAAGTTATGGGTGTGTCATGTGATTCACTAGGTTGTTTTCCTATTTTGTCCTATTCTTTGTTGCAATAGATATACCAATATGTTTTTGCTAAGTAACGAAAATTATGAAAAACATTACAACAACTCTCACATAATCTCTCTCTCTCTCTCTCTCTCTCTCTCTCTCTGTCTCTGTCTCTCTCTTCTGATTCTCTTTTTCTCGATCTAATCTTCTTCTTCACCATTTTCTTATCATTTTTGGATCCTGCACAAATAGAACATAAAATCAATTACAAATACAAATGTTGATCAACATCACACAGTTCAATTGTTGCTACTACAAACCCTGGGTGTAACACCTCCACACTTTCTCATTGACAAGTTTTTGAGGTAAGAGAGTTATGTGGTGAGATGCTCCTGAATCAACAACCCAATGGTCTTTGTTGACATGTAATTTGTTTGATGCCAATTTGGATAATAAGATTGTGTAGGTAGAAATTGACAAAATTTTACAACACAATCTAATGGAAGCTCCATTCTAATGTGATAGAGAAAATTTGATAAGTTAAATATTTAATTGCAGTAAAAAGTTTGGTCAACAGTTTAGAGATGTGGTTTAAGTAATTAAAGTAGTTTGTAATTTCAACTAAAGTTAGTGTAATCTAAAAATAAAAATAAAAAATAAAGAAAAACCTTTTCTTTTCTCATGTATTCGAAATATATTTTTCAAATTTAAATATTTAAAAAATGATTTTTAATTATTTATTTTTTAAATATCATTGGATTCAGCCAATGGATTGATATTGACACAAAAGATAGATAAATAAGTAGACAAGAACCTTGCATTTTTTTCACTAGCATGCTAGACAGCTACTGATGTACTCTAAGTAATAAGTATCTGTATGTAAGAATGGCATTGCATCTGCATCCTGACATATAGGAGGCACTCCAATTACAGATTAGGATTTCTAATCCCCTAACTCATGACACTAAGAGCTCAAGGTTTGTCACAAATACTTAAGGTATGTGGTTTTTTTCCCCCTTTTTTTGTCTGATTTGATATCATATTTAGACCTTTTTATTTTAATTACATAATTCAATCCACTACACCCATTTTATAAACATTTTAAATGTCAAAATTGTTATTTAACTCTATATATTTATCATTGATATTTAGACATTTTAAATGATTAGTAGATGTTCAATTCAATCCAAACACACCTCTTTTATTTAACGGGTTTAATATGTTGTTCTATTAGTGACCCGAACCTAATAAGGTCAAACACAAACCCGCTAATTTCACGTTATGTCAACAATCGCCACCCTTACTTTTTAGTTAGTTCTTTACAAGACAATTTCATTATTTAAGAAAACATAATTGGATGTTATTAGTTACTGAGAATGCAGTGGTACTAGGTTGTTTACACCCTTGTATGCATTGGTTTGGGTAATCAATACTTATGAGCAATGTTGGAGAAAGCGCTAGGCCTTAGTCGGGCGGCAACCCCCCTCCTAGCGCCTAGGCCGGTAGACTAGGCGGCCAGTCGGAAATTGGTCGACCAGCTAGCCGGAAGCAGATCGACGGCCCACCGAAATTTTTTTTATAGTTTATTATTATTATTATTATTGTAACTTGTAATTGATTAAATTAACTTGTAATCAATTTGTATTAAAAACAGTCTGTATTAATTATTAAAAATAGTTTGTATTAAAAACATACTATAAAAACAGTGTATTAAAATTTAAAATGTATCAGTTTTGATTTGTAGTGTAATAGTTATTTAATCTAATGGAAACAGTGTATTGATTTAAAACAATGACAACAGTTTGTACTAACACAAACTTTGTAGTACAATCACAATGTACAAATCAACAATGCACAATATACAAACCAATAGTGCATAAGTCAACAGTCAATACAATCAACAATTTATTAAATATATTAACTTGATAATTTAATATCACAATTAGTGATGACTTATGAGATTCAGCAGAAGAGTAGAAAAGAAGTTCAACTGGCGAGAGAGATCAGGTTCAGCGGCAACGTCAACGACGAAGGCAACGGAAGACTGCGGTAAGAACAGAGGAGAAGATTCGGCGTAGAAGAGAGAAGACCAGGTTCGACCAAGAGAGAAGACCAACTTCCAACGTCGTTGACCGCCACCGTGACTAGCTTCGATTGGCTTCAATTAGAGCCGACTTTGACCGACTTGCGCCGACTTTCACCGACGTTGACCACAAACACCTAATGCAGCCGACTACCCCATAATAGCGGCGGAAGACCACCGTCGAGCAATTAGTCGACGACTAGACGGCTCTAGGCGGTGTTTTATGCAACACTGCTTATGAGTATGGTAAATTTGAAGGAATGCTTAATTTTGATCTTATATAATGATTTCATGTTATTTTTGTGAAGCAAAAAAATGTTACTTATATAACACACTTGTTGATAATGCATATGAAATAATGTCAATGATAAACTTATTTGTGTTTAATATTGTTTTGCAGATATCATCGATGGCTTGGATATCTGATGCATAGTAATTAGTAATTACTATAGTATGGTAATTACTATGGTATGAATGCTATGATTTGCTTTGATTGCTTCATTTTACAATGTCATTAGTAATTAGATTGTAATTTATAATAAGACTTTCTCTTATATTGTTTGCTGATTTCAACTTGTTTACTTTGATTGTCCAATCAGTGATCAGAGTTGCTGCTATAAGTGGGTTTACTGACTATTGCTAAGGATTCAATCCACCATAGTTTTATTCATGATGCAACTAATAAAGCATTAACAATTCTCAAAATGGTTATCGATTTCATAAACACTTAAAATCAGCCAATGTTTTACCCTAGTAATAATACTAATATTTTATTCCGGAACTAAATTAAAAAATGCAATCAAATATTTCAGGATCTTTGAGAAATTCATTCAAATGTTCATCTAAAGCTGCTGCCATTATAAGTGCTGGAGAAATTTTTGATAGCAACCTAGCATAAAATCACATTCGCTAAATAGGGGTTTATCCTGACATTCACTTCATTGATAAACTTGATTTTCACTTGAGAAAAGTTGAGCCTCCCAAAAAGTTTGATATCAAGGGTAACTTGGTTGTCCAACCGTCTAGAGATAGGTTAAAAGAAGTTCTTCTTTCCCTGAAGGCATTTTATTTGTTATAGGAATTTTCGGTTTTAATTTAATTTCTTTATGTGTAGTCATGTGGACTGGGAGAGGTTTATATAAAGAAACTTAATATCACCCTTAAACTAATTTATAAGATATTATGGAAGGATAATTTGGATATTCATTTTAGAGTTAATCTCACCCTTAAAAAAAAACTTAATATCACCCTTACACTAATTTATAAGATATTATGGAAGCATAATTTGGACATTCATTTTAGAGTTAATCTCACCCTTAAACTAACTATAACTCCTCTTCCCTTTGTGTGTGTGGTCATGTGGACTATGAAGAGGTTTATATAAAAAAAACTTAATATCACCCTTAAACTAATTTATAAGATATTATAGAAGGATAATTTAGACATTCATTTTAGAGTTAATCTCACCCTTAAACTAACGATTTGATCATCGGTGGGTTTTTTTTTACTGACTACCCATAACTAACTGCAATCAAACTTGTAGTCAAAAGCGTACTTAAAGAGAGAGAGAGAGACTAGAAGGGCAAAAACAGTAGCTACCCAGAAGTACCCAAAGCAGTAGCATACTTAGCTGTAGTCAAACTGGAGAGAGAGAGAGAGAGAGAGATGAGAAGTAGAAGCAATTTCGTTTTTTTTTTTTTACCGACTACTGTTCGTCATGTCTCCCTTTGACCTTTACTTTAATATTTGGTACAAGACAAGAAAAAATAAGTTAATTGCCTATTCATGTGAGGTTGATTTGCATTCAGACTTTAATTTAATTTAATATTCTCTCAGTCTTACTTATAAGATGTTTTTGCTCCTTAAAAAACAAAAAGATATGGATGACCTAATATTTTTTTTGTATCTATTGCCTCACTCTCGTTGAAAAGATGATCAATTTTATCTAATGTAGGCCATCTTTAGTGGGTCCATTGGGATGTGAAATTTGCACAATTTATAATAACTACATGGTTGACATACCCACCGATAAGAGCAATTTTAACAAACCTTTCAAAGAGAATGCCAATGAGGTTTGGAAAAGAGATATGGCAAGGGGTCTAAGAAGATTTTCCAGTAAACATCTATTGTTCGGCCTAATACCATGGAAGAAGATATTGAGGACTTTGAAATTCTACAAAGTTTACACAAGAAAACGGTAGAAGTAGGGTGGCGGAGACTCAATCTTTTTTTGTTAATGAAGAAGGCAATTTTCCTAATGTTAAGAAACCAAATTTTAATCATGGTATGCAACATGTGGATGTGGCTGATACTTCCAGTTTTGATGTTGTTGCCTCTAAACTTAAATAGATAATGTAGATAGCTTTGGAGTAGGGTTTTCCCTCTTGTGTGTTCTCTTATATTCTTCCTTTTGATGATTTGTTCGTGGAATGTTAGAGGTGCTAGTTAGAAAGATTTTGATAAAGTTATTTATGATATTAGAATCTTTGACCATTTTGATGTGCTTGCTATTTAGGAACCTAGAGTCAATGGCTCTAAGGCCTTTACAATTGCTGATAGATTAGGGTTAAATAATAAATATATTGTAGGGGAGTTTGGATTTTCGGGGGAATTTCGGTCCTATGGAATGAAAGTAGTGTGAAGTTTCAAGTAGTGGCCAACTCTATATACACTATCATTACCGCGGTGGCTGTGGGAAGTATATTTGGGTCCTTGCTATTGTGTACGTCAATCAAAGCACTATTCTTAAAAGAAATCTGTAGGGGTATCTTAGTACTATAGGGAGTTGCTTTAAGGGTCCCTAGATAGTGATGAGGGACTTTAATGAGATAACCAAAAGTTTAAAAAAATGGGTTGTAGGCAATGTTTCTCTAAGACAAATTTTGTAGAGTGGATTAATGATAATAAGCTGGTGGATTTGGGGTTTATTGGTCATAAATTCACTTGGATGACTAAGAGAGACGTCAATGAGAATATTTAGAAAATATTGGATAGAGCTCTCTGTTCGAAGGATTAGAGAATCTTGTTTGCGGAAGGTTTCCTTAGGCATTTACCAAGAGTCTCATCTTTGCTGAGCCTTCACAACTTGCATATCACTTGAAGTGCTCTTAAACCTTTTAGGTTTAAAGCTATGTGGCTGAAGCATGAGAACTTTAGTAACTTAGTGAAGCTATTCTGGGAGACATATAATAATAGTCTTGTTGATAAGATCCACTCATTGTCCAACAAATTAAGAGAATGAAATAAATTCACTTTTGGCATCTTCCAAAAGAAAGAAGAATCATTGCTAGATTGTAAAGGATTCTAAAAGTATTGGTGAAAATTTTAAGCCTAACTTAGTTAAGCTTAGAGCTTAAATAGGATTATAACCATATCATTGATCAAGAAGAGATAGTCTAGCTGCAAAAATCTAGAAATATCTAGCTTAAAGAGAGTGATAAAAACACTGAGTTTTTTCACATGGCTACAATGATTAGAAGAAGATATAATAAATTGGGAGGGTTCAAAGATGATGATGGTGTTTGATATTGTGATAAAGGAAATATGAAGTTTTTTGTCATTTCCTATTTTCTTAAACTTTTTACTACTTAACCTTTGTTGGGTAATTATGATAGTCTACCTCGGCTCTTCCTTGGATTAGAAAAGGGTTTGGGCTGAGGACTTGAATAGAGAGGTTAATGAAGAGGATGTAAAGTCTGATCTTTTTAGGAAGTGTGTAAAAATAACAATATTTTTGATTATTAGGGTTTGGTTGGAAGCCCCTAATTCTATGGGTTTCTAGCCATGAGTGTGTACAAAGGACCTGATTAAGCTTGTGAAGGATAACTTTAAATTTAGGACCTTCCCTATTGAATTAAATCAAACCCTTATTACTAGGGGTGTGCACCAACCCGTCAACCCAACCCAACCCAACCCGACATAAATAATAAAAAATAAATTAAATAATTTTATTTATTATTAGATTTATTATGAAATCTAATTTTTAAAAATATTTAAAAATTTAACTCATGCACCATTTATAATATTATAAATGACAAATATAAATACATAATTTTAAATATTTTATACCATAATATATAATACATTTATTAAAAATATGCAATTATATTGTCTTCATCTTTTGTATTAATTGGTATATCATTGATTATACTTTAAAATGTTTTTTTTTTTCCTTAGGATTTGATTAAGAATTTGGTAGAAAAAAGTATAATAATTGTATATAAACTTAAACTATTAGGTAGGTTGAAATAAATAATAGATTATTCAACCACAAGATATTTAACGAATTGAATATAATTATAAAATGGATGAGAGGCTTAGATGGAGACTTTCCAAGTTTGATAAATTGTTATATTTTTATTTTTTAATTATGTAGCAAATATTTAAACAATTTGACAATTTGTATTATATGTTGTGATTTGATTTTGATGCTTTTAAGAAATTTAAACTCTATGTGATATGATATTATGGTGAAAAATTATTTTAAATTTGAATTTTGATATAACAAAATTTGAATTTAAATATATTTTTTATATTGGGCTTGAAAAGCCCAACCCGATCAATCCAACCCAACCCAACCCAACCCGATAAATATTGGGTTGGGTTAAAATTTACATTGGGTTGATTGGGTTGAAAAATTTTCAATCCAACCCAACCTGAAAACGCCCACCCCTACTTATTACTCTTATCCCTAAAATTCCTAACTCTTTCTATATGACTCAACTTAGACCTATTAGTTTATGCAATACTACTTACAATATTATTAGTAAAGTCATTGTCCAAAAACTTAGGAACCTCCTGCCTAATATTATCAACCCTAACCAAGTTGCTTTTATCTTTAGTAGACAAATTCAAAACAACATTGTGGTGGTTCAAGAGGTTCTTCATAAATATAAATCCATGAAAGGCAAAATAAGTTTGGTGCTTGGAAAATTGACCTTACCAAAGCCTATGATAAATTATAATGGAGTTTCATTAAATATGTTTGCATGGATGCTGACATTTGAGGTACTTTGTTGGAGTTAATCACGTGATGCATCACTAGTGTTCAGTATAAAGTTGTCCTAAAAGGTGAATTAACATATTCTTTCACTATAGGTTGTGGTATTAGACAACGAGATTCCCTTTCTCTGTATATCTTTTTTTTTGTGCATGACAAAGCTATCACAATTGATCAATCGAAGGTTAACTTTAGGGCTGTGGAAGTGTGTTAAGATATCTAGAGGGTCTTGTAGTTTCCCAACAATTTTTTGCTGATAAACTCAAATTATTTGTTCAAGCCTCAATCACTCAAGCTGAGAATATAAGGGATTGCCTTGACATTTTTTTTTTTAGCTTTCTAGGCAACAAGCCCGTTTCCCCAAATTGAGGGTCTTCTTTCAAGTAATATTAAGGAATGAGATGCTCCATTTCTAGGGTGTGTGGCTCTCCTTTCACTAAAGACCTTGGTAAGTACCTGGGAGTCCCTCTCATTCATGGTATGGTTAGTAATCAAACTTATAGGGAGTTTGTGGAGAAAACTCAAAAGAGGTTGGCAGTTTGGAAAAATGATTCTCTTTCTATTGTTGGGAGAGTCACTCTTATTATGTGTTTTCTTTATTTATCGCTTTCCGTTTCATCAAGTTGTATTAGAGCAAGGTTTTCACATACCTTCTTATGGCACGCGATGGTCCATGAAACATCCATCCTAATGATGGTGATCAAAAGATGAGGGAAATAGCAGCTGAAGTTGTTACTGCCTCTGTTGACAACTTGCTGTTGAGATTTATGTCTTAAAGCTTGTAATTTGTAAATGTTATAATTCAATAATAAAAGAAGTAGTTATTTCATTCAGATAAATTAACTCATACGTTTATATTATATATGCTAACATCTTAGATTGTTAGGCGTAATCTCAAACTAAGTATATGAATACCATATATAGATGAATTTAGTTTGAGACATACAATCTAAAAAGTCTGTAGAAAGCAAATAAAGCTGAGTACTTTATTTGCGCTTAACCTACAGCTGCGGTCTATCCCTTATTGTACGGTGGTCTTATCCTAGATTGCTCATACAGTGTTATGAGAATGAAAACACCTTTTATGATGTGATCATATAGAACTGGGTCACGGTCTATATGAATCTATCACTAAGATCCGTTAGCTGAAAAGATTCATACATATCGACAAATGATGGCTATATATATGGGTGATCTAAATCATGAGTGTCTTACTAACTCCTTGAGGTTAGATCGTGGTTTTTGATTTACCATGGGTTAAATCAGATCGGAATACCATTCTTGGTCAATATCCCTGTTTTTAGAATCACAGTTTGGCTTGTGGCTAGGAAGGTATGCACACAATAGTGGAATCCACTCTTTCTTGCGAGAGGTAAATAATTAGTTCCCTTAAGGGTTGATTCAGGGCTTGAATGGTTAAGAGCGCTCTCCTTCTTCCGTAAAGGAATGAATGATATAATCATTCAAGAGAATCAATGATATTTAAAGGGAAATATATAATTAGAGAGGTATAACGGACTTTATGACCTAACTCTAATTATGAACTACTTGTGGAGAATCATACCATAGTTAATAGCTATATCGATGGACACTAATAATTTGATTATGTAAAACATCTACAGTTATGAGAGTACAACATTGGATTTTTAATGAAATAACTCCGAGGTTAATAATGGTGAAATATTAATTAAAAAGTTTAATTAATTTTTCTAAGTATTATTAGAGTTCAAAACTGTGAGTCCATTGGGTCCCCTTGCTAGCCAGTTACGATTGATAGTAATAAGACTCACGAAGAATTAGATGGTCTAATTAATTGTGTTACGAAATTAACTTAAATATATTTTGGGAATTAATTAAATGATGTGATTGTTTAATTAATATATTATTTAATTGATGAATTTAATAATATTAAATAATATGATTATTTAATGGGGTTTTTACAATTTGGTTCCAATCTAATTGGGAAAAGACATTTTTTTACTTACTAATTGATTTTTCAATAAATTGGTCATAATATAATTCAAAATACAACAAATTGATCCTAATATAATTCAAAATACAACAAATTGGTCCTAATATTTTGACTAACCTTATGACCAATTTGTTGTATTTTGAATTATATTAGGATCAATTTGTTGAAAAATCAATTAACAAGTAAAAAAAGTGTATTTTCCCAATTAGATTGGGACTAAATTGTAAAAACCCCTTATTTAATAGAAATATTAATAATCAAGAATTATTAATTGTTATATGGATGTTTCAAGTTTGAACCTTGACAAGTGCAAAAGAATAAAATAATAAGTGATTATTTTTATTTACTCTAAATAGGTCAAAGGTTTAAATCCTAGTAGTGACCGAATTAAAAAGAGGATTTAGAATCCTAGTTTAATTTAGATTACTAAACCCTAGGATCATTGTATAGAAGATATACTTATAAGAAAAAATAAACAACTGAAACCCTAAGAGAAAAAGAGAAAGGCGCGGCCACCTAGTGAAAGAAAAGAAAAAGTTTCTTCTTTCACCCAAGCTTGGCCGAAATCTTCAAGGAGGCAAATGGGTTGTCTTTCGGTTCTCTCAAGCTTCCATTCAACTACTCCCAGAATCTGTGACGTGCCCATACACACAGTTGCTAGATCGCGGGACATAACTCGGAAGGCTTAGTGGTGAAGGATCGAAAAGAAAACAAAAGAGTGTTCTTCAAAGGTAAGAAAACAAATCTCTTCCTCATATTCGTGTATACAAAAGGTCCTAATAAGATAATAAAATTTTGAAACCTATCATTCTTAAATCTCTTGATTTTCTTTCCTACTATTATTTTTCGCTGTGTGACTTACACTTACAACCACGATTTGAGAGGCTCGAGGATCAGATGCCTAAGTTCTTCGACAATAAGGGGTGCTAGTGGCAAACAATAACAAAATGACCAAACAATGGCATTGAGGGATTGGCGAGCTGACTCACGGTCCGACGCTAATGGCTTAGAATCCTGCTACAACAGTAGTCCTTCCCAATGAGGAGGAGGAGGAGGAGGAGGAGGAAGGCCGTGGCTCGAGAAGGATACAAGGAGACAAGGATTACAAGATCCCTGTTTATATTCCTGAATTTAAGAGGACCCGGGAAATGGAGGAATTTTTCACATGGGTAGATGAGGTGACATCAGGGTTTGAGGTCATAGATTGTTCAGAAGATCGAAAAATAAAGGTTGTGACCAACAAATTGAAGGGGTCGGCTCTAGCCTATTGGAAGTATCTCAAGAACCAACGAGCATTGAATGGTTCTGAATAGATGAAATCGAATAGATGAAACTTTATAAAGTATAGTCGATTGTATCATTGAATTTTATCCATAAAGGAATGAAAGAATTAGGAAGCTCATGACAATGTAACTTGTCATATGTCCCACATCGACAATGAACAAAATAATTTTTATCTTATATAACACCATGGAGCACACTATCTGTAATGGGCTTGAAGATGATGTGGGTGGGCTTTGATCTAGTCCTTGGCTGGATCCAACCTAGGAAAGTCCCAGTGCCACCCTCTGGAGAGATGCAGTCTCGGTAACGAGATACCATGTGTGTAAATTCTCCCGCACTCATGTGGTAGTTGAGACACGTGTGGAGCCACCATCGAATTCCCTTATGGTCATTTGGTCGATAACATAGTTATAGAGTAGTGCTATTGGCACACCCCTACTAATCTATTTATGCCTCACTTGTTTAAATTTTGATTTAATTAAATAAAGTTAAATGTTTTTACTAATTTATTTCATTTATTTCCAAAACTACCCTTTTACTTATTTTTCATACTTAATAAACTCATCCCTAATATCTCTATCTATCTCATATCTCTGATTATACTAGAATTTACCAATACAATTTCGTTGCGACAAGTATTTGAGGATTTGATAACATATGTTTCGCACAAAAATTGTTGATTTAGAAACCGAGGAAGCCCTTCTCCTTCAAACTTTCAATACTAGGTAGTATCATTGAAAATGTTTTAGATAAAGATTCTGAAAAATCAACACGATAAAGGGCATTGCTCCATGTTAAATAAAAGTTTGGACTGTGAGATTCTTTTGCAGATTTATTCTTTTAATTTTGTAAGATTGTAAGTGTGTGTAGAGTAAAATTCCAGTGCTTTTGGCTATTTAATGATCTACACATTGTAGTCAAGTTTTGTTTTCTAAAACTTCATAAACAGGACTCTTACTGACTTACTGCAATTAAAGACATTTAACCAACAAGTGTCTGATCAATAAAATTTCACTTTCAAATTATATCTTATCCGTCTAATGCACCCCAAGTGTTTGATTTATTGTTTAAATAAGATCCAATACAAGTATTTTTAGAGTTTAAGAGTTATGAAAAAATATATATTTCAAGAAAATAATTAAAAGAACTTTTTTTTTTTTTAAGGAATGTAAGATTTTATTAGATTTACGATATAAAATTTTTTTTTTCTTAAATTATATATCTTTTTTAGTAATTTTGATAAAAGAAAAAAAAATAATACTAAATAATTAAAAAAGTGGAACATAAATAGATCAATAGGAGGTGTGCCTATAGAATCACTTTAATTATATTTACATGGTTTCTTGAACTAACTGAACGGGGCTTACAATATTCCAGTTCTTTCTTGTTTCTTAAAAAATCTTCTATTGAAATCAATCAATAATTGGAAATCTTCTGAAATTTCTCTAAACAATCTCCTGGTTCTCTATGTTTTCTTAAAAAAATCTTCTATTGAAATTTGAAATCAATCAATCAATAGATGGAAATCCTCTAAAAAAAAATGAAGATTAATCCAGTAAAGGGGAGATTCTAATTTTCATATAAAATATTGGTGACATTTGTTAATAGAGATTGAGACTATCGATCATAATCCAACGTTTCTAAAATAATTTAATTTCCTCAAATATTTCAAAAATTACTTATACTAGTAAAATTGTTTCAACTATAGTATTTAAAATGGTATTATACTACTTATACATCTTTAAGAACGAAAAAAAAAAAAAATCCTCCGTTACCAATAAATGTACATATACAATGTTCAAATTAATGGGTTGATACTTGACAGCTGTCTTTTTCATTGTATGTTTAGTTACTCTGAATTATTGTAATATTAAAAACAAAAAAAAAAGTGACAAATAACATCTTCAATATGATGAGAGGCCCATAATAAAAGGTAAAAGCCCATTATTTTCAGAAGAAAACAAAACAAAAAGCCCTCTCTCGGCTTTTGGAGTTGGAAGGAGAAGAAGAAGAAATCAACACTACTGTGTCTGTCATTCTACAACGAATCAGAGACTTGTGGCGGCTTTCTTTACCTATCTCCAGTTCTACCGGTAATCATTATTTTTTTTCATTTTTCATTTTTCATTTTTCGATTCGAATTCTCTAGGGTTTCTTGCTTTTGCATAAATTTATTGACTTTTTATCATCCCGATCTGCAATTTTCAACTGATTGAATGTTTGTTGCTTTTGTTGATGCTAATTTTACTTGTCTTCTTTCGATATGAATTTCTTGAGATTAATCTGTGTTTTTTGTTGCTTTTATAATCTGTAATTAATGGGCACATGTCTACTTCAATTGTTTGTAAGTGACATGTTTTTATTTTTGGGTGTATAGGTTGGAACTAGTTCTGTCCAGGTTCACATCAACTGATGAGATTGGATAACAATGGCTAGTTATACAGGGAACGCAGCCCCTTCAAATGGGTCTGTTTATGTTTGTAATTTGCCTCATGGGACTGATGAGAATATGTTGGCTGAATATTTTGGCACCATTGGGTTGCTAAAGGTAGGGAATTTTCATCAGCTATTCTGAATTTGTGCTTGTGCTTCGTTTACCATCCTTTTATTTGATTTACTTTGTTTTTTGTTTTGTTTTGTTTTTTTTTTTTTTTTTTTTATAACAAAAATAACTAGTTAAATTTGTTGCTTACTTGCATGCTGTATTCTTTATAGAAAGACAAGCGAACTGGTGGACCAAAGATATGGTTATACCGAGATAAGGCAACAGATGAACCAAAGGGAGATGCTACAGTCACATATGAGGACCCACATGCTGCATTGGCTGCAGTTGAATGGTTCAACAATAAGGACTTTCATGGAAACATTATTGGAGTGTTCATGGCGGAGACAAAGAGCAAAGATGACCATGCCTGTAACTTGGGTGTAGATCCCATCATTGCTGGTGATTACGGTGGATCAGAGGAAAATTCTATGGATATGAACGACTTGGCTGGACGAGGTAGAGGTCGAGGTGATGCTTCTGGGAAAGCATGGCAACAGGAGGGAGACTGGTTGTGTCCGAATACAAGGTCTGTGATGTGATATTGGTGAGCAGCTCTTTCTTGATCTTTTGTAGCACTGTCTTATTGTTCTTTTACAATAATTGTTCTAGAAATAGCTTCTCATGCTCTATCTTGGTAGCAGCTGTACCAATGTCAATTTCGCATTTCGTGGTGTGTGCAATCGTTGTGGAACTGCTCGACCAGCTGGTGCATCTGGTGGTGGTATGGGAGCTGGCGGTCGTGGGAGAGGTCGTGGTGGAAATGACTCTGGGAATCCTGGTCGGCAAGTTGGTGCTTCTACAGGACTCTTTGGTCCAAATGATTGGCCTTGTCCCATGTAAGACTGTTTATGCTAAGTTATAAATTATACTCATGTCATTTTGTGATTTCTTGAATGCCTTTTAGTGTAGCTATTCGTTTGCTAATTGATACTTATTTGGGATCAGTTTTAGTTCGATTTCCTTTTTATGTTGTTACTTTTTAATATGACAAAGTTCGTTGCACTTGCCATGACTTAACAACAACCTGGAAACATTCAAACAGAGCAGATTGATTGATTTGGTGAGTTTCAGCTTTGGATAAACACAAGGCTTTGTAATTGAGTTTAAAGGTTATGAGTCAACATAAATGGACATGCATTTGGCTAGAAGGGAGATAAAAGTGTCTTCTTTAAAATTTGGTTTACTAATATTGGAGTCTTGTCCCTGAGTTGGTAGTCCAGTTGACGCTCAGTATGTTCCAAACAGTGCATGCTGTGTTTAGCCTAAGAAATTTCAGCTCAAAGTGGGCTTGGGTGTAATTTGTGGTGGGGTTTTGACCTCTGAGCTAGAGCATGAAAGGGAAAAATATAATCTCCACTTGAGCCCATAACTGAGGTTTACTTTTTGTCAGAGTGACGGTTTGTCTGAATATTAGTATACACTATACACTGTTATCATTGTGAAGATCATAATTTATTAATTTGAGATGCAAAAATCATTATTAGTTTACTATATTTCAAAATATATATTTCTAAAATTTGCATACACCTGTCTGTGCTTTACCATATTGATCTTAGGACACATACATATCATGATTTTCCTATAGTATTTTCTTTGGGATTCTGAGTTAGCTATGTAGCAAGCCAAAGTATTGCATGATTCAGCAAGCTTTTAACTGATAGAGTTCTAATTACTGAATGTAACTATATCAACAGGAAAATTTTGTATATTGTTACATTCTTCATTATACTTTTTCCTGATTAACAATTTGGTTAAATCAGATACTTAGGAATTATCTTGTATATTTGATGTTTGATGAATTGATTTTGTTAAAGGTATTGTTAAGTAGACTATCTGATAAGTGGCATGTTGTTTAGTTGATTTTCTTGTGCCCTTTCGTCTTCTTTCATTTTTTATTTATTTTTCTGTTTTCCTTTCAGGTGTGCGAATATCAACTGGGCAAAGCGAACAAAGTGCAATATTTGCAATACCAATAAACCTGGTCACAATGAAGGCGGTGTGAGGTATTATATGATAATTTACTTTTCTTTTTGGTCCATGTATTTTAGATAATCAATATATTTATTTTTTATAGCTATCATCCGAGTGATTTTTAATCTTACCTCTTATATAACTCATGCCTAAGATATTGTTTTTATAAAGATGTGCTTTAATATGCATTTATGATTTTGTTACTCCTTTTTTCTCGAGGGAGAGGGTTTATTGGGATATATTTATGATTCTTGTGATTAGTTAATATTACTAAATATGCATTTCTATTGCTGAACAGAGGAGGACGTGGTGGTGGTTACAAAGAACTGGATGAAGAAGAAATAGAGGAAACTAGGCGACGCCGCCGGGAGGCTGAAGAAGTAAGATGTAGTTGCATTTCCATTATGTTATTTTATTTGTTTATTTTTAATAAGCAAAAACATTCTGTTAAAAATTACGAAGAGTATAAAGGTGGACCAGCTGTCGACCATTAAAAGCCATCCAATCTGTATTTAACTTGCAAAATCAAGAAACAATCATTGAACAACTCCCTTCCAAATATGTGAAATAAAAAAACAATGAGAAACTCTGGAAATTCTTTATAACGGATGCCCTCAATGAAGATAAATAATGCATCATATCCCATGGAAACCATGAAAACTTTTGAAATTCTTTATAACAGAAGCCCTCAATGAAGATAATTAAGGCTTCATATCCCTTGGAAACCTGCAGCCTTCACCTTTACTTTCTTCAAAAATTCTAGTATTCCTATCCCCTCAAATCAGCCAAAGAAACTATAGAATCTCAGCCTTTTTACCCCCACCATGAGCATAGACTTTCTACAAAAAAAAAAAACATGAGTAGCCAGATCTATTTGAAGTTGCATAACATAATCTGGATTGATGGTCTGTGTCAGGATGATGGTGAATTGTATGATGAGTTTGGCAATCTCAAGAAGAAGTTCCGTGCTAAAACACAAGCGGAAGCTGGAAGGGCTCCAGGTGCTGGTCGTGCAGGATGGGAGGTTGAAGATCTAGGTATTCTGAGCATTTTAATAGTAAAATTTTCTGTGGTATTCTATTTTTCCTTTTTGATGTTATGAGACAGTTGTCCTTTAGAATTTCACTCTCTCTAGTTATGTGAAATCAGTACCAACTGGCCTTCTTCATGTATGATCATATTGCATTTTGCGTTTGATGCATTTCATGGGACAATTTATTTTCAACAACTAGAAACAAGATATTTGCTTCTCAGCATTTGGCTCACCCCCCTGTTAGTGGCTCAAAATATGCCACATTGATAGAGTGGTGATGATTTCATGTGTTTTTATATTGACTGAATTGGGGTTCAGTGGTGTCAATAGTCATTCCCACAAGAGTTTTGGCTTTTATACTTTGATTCGATTGTCACACCCTGTTCTTAGGATCTCTCTTTGTACTTGTAAAGTTAGCATTATTAATAATTATTGATGTAATAGTCGTCCATAGTGTAATATAAATCAGCGGCAGCTTGCATTTAAACAGGTGAAAGATGTAGGAGTGAGAGGAATTGAACCACTTGCTGCTTAATTAAGGAACATGAGTACAAAAACCTAGTATTTTTATTCTGCACTTTATGATTACCAATCATGATGACGTATTAGAAATTCATTTTTACCCACTTCAAAGATGGTAGGTGGAGTTAACAACTCTGCAAATGGACATAGGGATATCTGGTATTTGCTGCAATCACATAAATAAAACATGACACTTGCTAGTTGACATAAATATTGCATTTTCATATTGATGTGTTGGTATTGAGGCTAAAGCTGTGAGTGAATTTTAATGTGCATTTATAGGCTGTAGATATTCTCAGAATGGAGTTTGTGTCATCCATGTCAAACAAAAGATGACTTGGTTTACATGCTGACATGTTAAACCTGCCTACATGTCTCAAATAGACCCATTAATGAAGATGCTATTCTCTGTGTCTCTCCCCTGCAGCTAATATAAAATAAGATATCATGTAGTTGACATGCTCCTCTACTGAAATTCTCCATTTCGAGATGTGTCAAAATACCTTTGACCCTGACTTGAAAGCATGCAGACATGTTTGTGTAAGGAATAAGGTTGTCTATTTGAAGGAAATCTTGTACTTTTAAGACACTAGAATTTAGATTTTATAATTAAAAAATTTATAAGATAGTAACATTGTTTAGAAGCGATGTAATGGCTGAGGACATAGGAAACATAAAATGGGAGGAGTAAGAATAATGAGTTGATGGTTATGATGCCACCCCTCTCCATTTGCCAAAATTGATCTTGTGCAGCAGACTATAGGGTTGACTTCTCTTCTGCCTTTCGTTTTCTGCTTCTCTTACATTTATGTTTGATGATATTTTTTATTTTACCCCTAATTATAGTATTTTAACTTCTAAATTAATCCCGATTCTTTCCTCTTTTGTACGTCTGCCACAAATTCTTTTAAAATGTAATATTTAATTTCAGTACAAAACTAGAATAACCCAATATGATTTCTTATACTTATTCAAAATTATAGAAAATGAAACGATTTTAATCTAAGAAATAAAATATGAATTTGGAACCAGAACAATTTATCATTATTGCTATTGCTATTCATGTTATTATTGTTATTGCTCTTGTTTTCCATAAAACTCTTGAAGGTGAACATGAGTTTAAAATTTAAGAATGAAACAGAAAGATATGCATATTCAGCACGTATTTTGTGTGTTCTATTATTCCCATTGGGAAATTCATAAAAAGCTGTTAGGCACCTTTTTTTTTAAAAAAAAAATAAGTGTGCCTCGCTTTAATTAGGCTCACCCGTCACCTAGCGCCTTGCACCTAGGCTCCAAGGGGACCTTTGCGCCTTTAAAAACTATGATTCAGTATTCCCCCCACCCAATTATCCTAAGCTGTAGCCACCAACTGACAACTAAAGACCCATTTCTTACTGTTGCCAACTTGCCATAGAGAATCCAGCATTCTACATTTATATTCTGTCTGCTAAATAGTAACCTAAACTGATTCTTTCAAGCCCAATCAAACAGTAACCTTAGTCAACTCGTCCAAACCCAATTCAGATAATGGTCTGATCCATTTTCCACAATGACATCCCAGATTCTTTTCTACTGGTATCCGCTATACCTAAAAGTTTAAGCTATTAAGAAAAACCTGACATTCGTATTTAAGCACTCTGAACACTCCCTCGTGCACAAGACCAAACATGAGAACACATAAAATAAATTCAAATAACAGATAACAAATTCAAATATAATCACGTTTGGTGCTTGAACCTAGGGGCATTTCTTGTAAACTAGCTCTGGTGTGGTGCTTGAACCTAGGGGCATTTCTGGTAAACTAGCTTTGATATCATATTAGTAACTAACTGTTCAACCTAAAAACTTAAGCTATTATGAAAGAGCCTAACATTAGCTTTTAAGCACTCTATCATTGCTCACTTTTGTTTTCTGATGCTTGCCTACAACAAAGCAAATAAACAAACTCACAAGCTGTTACTGCCCTCAAGATCATTAAAAATCTAACAAAATAAGAATTTGTCTTTACAATATAGTACTTGGAGATTTTCTACATCTGCCAGTTACCTCTTTACAGGACACACATGGTTATAAATAAAGTAGATAGGTACTTGTTTCTAATCAGGTTTGATAGGTAAAATGAAGTATATTGTATTGGTTTCATTTATTGGTAAAATATTTTGCTTCTGTTTAATGTTTTCGCTAGAGTAATTAGCGGTGCGTATTATAAGCACCCTAATTCATTTTGTGTTAAAAATCAATATTCTTGCATGGTAACTTAATTGAGTTCATACTAATATAATTCATGAAGAACTAGAATGTGTTTGTTACCTTAGTGGTGTATTGTCTGATGGAAGAACCTAGAAAGCAGTGAATATCTTTTCTGACATGGTCCTTACTGGTTAACTCTTGAATAAGCTGATTTCAGCATATAAACTGCAATCATTTTTTTTTTTCATGTTAAGGATTTTATGAACTTGGAGGAGAAAGGGGAGCAAGATTGTTATGGAACTGTGTGGTGTTAGCCACCTTTTTGGGTACAGTATATGGTTTGAAAGAAATAGGAAAATCTTTGAGGACTATAAGGGGGAGTGGGTTCCTTTTTTTTTTTTTTTTTCTTTTTTTTCTTTTTTGAAACTAAGGGGGAGGGGTTCTGCCACTATGGGAAAGAGTCAAATTTTGGGATTCTCTCTCTTCAGAATTTCTACGCATTTCTCGTTCTTTATACATACGGAATTGGGAGGCTGTGGTGTCATAAGTAGAAACAGTTTTTATCCGCTGTTTTTGTTTTAGGACATTTTCTGAAAGTCCAGAACTGGTCAGTGTTTTTTTTGTTGTGCTGACTGTTGGTTTTTGTGTTCAGTTTGTTTACTTGTGCTTTGTAAAGTTTTTATAATTATTATTATTTTTAACTAGGTTGGCTCTTGTAGTTAGTGAATTGTTAACCATATTTTTTTATATGCAGGTGTTGCTGATAAAGATGGAAGAGAAAGAAGCAGAGATAGAGGGAGGGAGCGCGATGATAGGGAAAGCAGTAAGAACAGAGAGCGTGATGATAGGGAGAGGCGCCGAAGTAGAAGTCGAGAGAGGGATCGGGGAAGAGATAGAGAGCGAGATTATAATTATGATCGGGAGAGAGAATATGAGCGAGACAGGGACCGTGATCGGGATCGAATCAGGTACCGTTACTAAGACTGGAAGGGTAGGCTGTGAGAGTGTTATGGAAAGTTTGTGTTTGAGATAGAAATGGTTAAATTTGACCTGTTTTGTTATTGAAAAATATGGCATTTGATTTTAATTTTGAAGAAGTTGACATCCTTCTTCCCAAGCAAATACTGTGGAATTCTGAGACGGTTATAGCATAGAATGAAACATTTGATTGTGATTTTTCTTGGAATTTTGAGTAATTTATTGGAATTTCATGTAGCTTGAAATGAAATAATTCTCTTACAAAATGTTCAACTTTCAGGCTTTATATCATTATTCTTCATTGGATGTAAAAAAAAAAAAAAAAGATTTTCTAGTCTCTCTAATAATTCTTTGGCTTTGGTTGGTTTTGCATTAGAAGATTTAGCATTTTTGATGGTGGTGAAATTACAAACTCACTGATCTAAATCGAAAACCTAGATGGAAATTCTGAAATTACAAGACGGTCATTGAAATGATTTAAATGGTGAGATCCATGAATTCAAACTTGTTTTGCTTTTTTGTTGTTGAAAAAGATAGTATTTCTACTCTCTTGAGTCCAAACGGCTAGAGAGTGATTCTAGTTGGATTATGTTTTGCCAAAATATTTAAAATAAAATAAAAACCGAAAGTCATAATATTAGGTAGCCGTTTCATTTTATTTATTATTTTCATTTTAAGCATCTTGCTTTGAAACACTTGCAGACAACTACTAATAATTTGTTCCCCTGTCTGAAATTTAACTCAAATTCAATTACTTCATAATTCATGGGCCCAAAACTGTCGCCAGATTGAAACAAGTATGTATCGGTAAATTTTATTGATAATTTGTTCTGAATTTATATAATATGATGGGCAATTACTGATTAGGTTCTGGATTTTTTTTAAAAATTTCTAGTTGTTTACGACTTTTACAACAGTGACCAAATTGGTTTTCACCTTTTTTCCCAAATACTAAATTAGTCACTCTAACTAAGTTTCATAAGTCAACTTTATCTGTGTAGGGGTAAAATTATATTTTACTACTAAATAATATAATAATGACATGCATATTTTTTTTTAACAAGTATATTCTTATTTATTTTATTTGTGAGTTTTCATTTTTGAATAATTTTGACAACAGTTCTTATATAATATTAAAAAAAAAAAAACAATTATATAAATATGATAAAAAAATAAACTGTGAATGAATAGTGACTAAGGGTATAATTGACATTGTTTTATTAAAAAAATTTTAGATTTTTTAAGAAAATTTTAATATAAAAGGTATAAATGGTGTTTCATTAATAATATTTTTGGATTTTGTTGTAATTATAATGGTTAATTTAATGTACAAAAGACAAAACAATTTTTTTATAATACGACAAATAAAGAGTATTTACGTACTTTAACTAAAATTGGTAAAGTCAGCTGTTATATTTAACACCGTTAAATTAAAGGGATCAATTTGGTCACTTTAAAAAAAAAAGAGAGACTAATTTGACACTTGAGAAAAATGTGAGGACCAATTTGGTCATTTTTGTAATAAAAGTCACAAACAACTTGGAATTAAAAAAATAAATAAAATTAAAAAAATTAAAAATAAATAAATAAAAAAAATGTCCATGATCAAATTGGTAATTGCTCAAATACAACTAAAATAAGAGTAATGTTACTTTGTCTAAATTTAGTATCCAAATGATGTGTCATCATTGTAATCCATTAACTTAAATTGTATTAAATTATGCAAATCTAATACAGTTTAAATGAATGAGTTATAATGATGCTACATTATTTAGGCATCAGATTTGAACACTAAATTTAGATAAAGTAGCATTATTATTAAAGTAAATCTGGGATTGAAATATTTTAATTTTTTACTTTTTGTTCAAATCAAATTTAATACAAATATTTGAAATAATAAAATCATTTCATAATTATGTTTATCACAAACTAAAAATATTTATTAGAATGAAGTATGTATATATATACAACAAAAGATAAAATTGGATTGTAATCAACCTACAACTTTTTGATCTTGTTTATCATTTATCAGGAAAAAACAAAAGTGTGTGTTCGTCTTTTTCCTCAAAATTAAAAAAAAGGTAAGAGGAAAGCAGAAGTTGTGCCAATACTTCCAATACAAAGAGAAAGTGTGAAACAAAAAAAATAAGGAGTCTATTGTCTAGACTGTCTAGTCCACACCGAATTGTTTTGGCATTTCGTAATTTGATAATAATCTTTTGGCTGACTTTCAATTTTTTTAATTTCAATAAAACTTTCTTTTTGAGAAAGCAATGTTTTTGTCTTGCCTATAATTTCTACATTGTTTTGAGTTGTAATGACCTGCTTTTGTTTTCTTCAATCATTATTATATTTCTCTCTACAAAGCTTCTTATGCAAAAAAAAAAAAAAAAAAAAAACTTTCATTATCTATTTTAATAATAAGAAAAACTTGTTAAACATATACATTAATAATAAAAATAAATAAATGGTTAGATTTAATCAAAATCAACTCCTTTTTGATATGAACATTCACATGTAATTGGTATAATAATTGAAAAAAGACATAAGGGCATAAATAGAGCATCAGATACCCTAATAATAATAATAATAAGCCGCCTGTGATTGGTTAATGAAATTGCATGGAGTTTGTAATTAAAAAAAGAAATCACATCACATGCACTCGTGCAATTCAATTGTCTTTGGGCGGCATCAGATGCGCACTCACTCTTCAGGGCGGCAGCGGCAACACCCAACACCTATGACCTAACAACATACATGCATGCATCATAACATTGTTCCTTCAATTTCAATGCCGTTCTTCGATCCTAAAACTTTCAAGATTAGAACCCATTGATTAAGCATAAGAAAACTTCCAAACTCATACATACATGGACACAGTTGTTGCTATTAATAACCGGATGAAATCTGAAAATCAAATGTTAATGACTGAGGCAAATGTCCAACGTGACTTGATAGTATAACGTTCATTCAGTCTATTAATTCTTTGATTCGAATAAATGACTAGATAGTTACGATTATTAAACTTCTAAAAGGGAAAAAGAATAAGAATCTTTATATCTCAACTATTATATATAGTCAACTTTTAAAGATAGAAAAATTGTAGGTGTTATGGACTTGCTGATGTCCTTCATCAAAAGGGTATCTAATGATGCAATCATGCCTTTAATATCATATTTTAACTATAATCTCTACTATCATTTAGCCACAAACAATAAACCTTAAGAGCTACATTAACACTTAAAATAGTAAAAATAGAAACCAACCAAATCTTGGTAAAAGAAATTGAAGCAGAGTAATATTGATGTTTGTACAAGTTAGAATTGAAGATGGTGTTTAAAAACTTTGTGGTCAAATATTGAGAGTCAGCCCTGGTAGTTTTGATATATAGCAGAAGAGAGTATTTGCCCAGTTGGTGACAGTTAGGAGGAGAAGGTGAAGTCAAAAAAATGAAATCAGATTTTTGGATTCATCCAATTTATCTTTTTCCAACTTCCTCAGCTAATGCAGACTTGGTCTGTCTATTGAGACAATTTCAGAGTGAAATGCTCTCCTTCTGACAACTGTCATCATTTGGTAGTTTCTCAAAACCATATAAATATATGGTTTACTACTCATTCTTTTGATGAAACACTAAACAGTAAACATCATGATTGATTCAAACCCACCTCTCCTACACCATTTTAGAGCTCTTTCTTCACCAAACCCACCACCACCCAATCTCCAATGCCAAGTAATGGAAGAATGCCAACTTCCATTGATAGACCTCAGTGGCCTCAACAGCAATGATCAAAAGGAGACTGTTGCTTGTGCTGCAGCCATTTGTACAGCATCATCGGAATGGGGTTTCTTCCAAGTAGTCAATCATGGCATTAGTGTTGAACTACTTAAGAAGATGAGGAGAGAGCAAGAGTTGTTGTTTCAAACACCCTTTGAAAGGAAATCTACTTGTGGCCTTTTGAATAATTCTTACAGTTGGGGGGGATCAACAACAGCTACTTCTCCAAACCACTTCTCCTGGTCTGAAGCTTTCCATATTCCTCTCACTAAAGTCTCCGAAGAATCTTGCTATGGAGAGTTTACCTCTCTAAGGTAAACATACCTTCGGAAAATTATCATATGCAGGATCCCGTACAAATTTTTCATACAGGATCACTGATTATCGAAGGAGATAATTAGTGTAAAAAAAAAAAAAAAAAGTTACACTGATTATCACCTCAGATAATCGGTGATCCTGCATTAGAAAGTAACTACTCTTCTTCACAATATTCATCTAACTCATCAATTTCTACTTTGGTTCCATCAACTTCATTGCATTGTCATTCTGCTAAAATACAAGCTCATTTCTCGCCTACCTTTTTGTATGAAACAGGGAAGTGATGACCGAATTCGCAACAGCAATGTCAAAGCTAGCTAGGCTACTTGCAAACATTCTAGTTGAAAATCTAAGACACCAAAGGGATGTGATTGATGATATTTGTGATGAAAGCACTTGCTTTCTCCGCTTGAATCATTACCCTGCCTGTCCGATATCTGCAGAGATATTCGGATTAGTACCCCATACCGACAGCGATTTTCTTACAATCCTTTACCAAGATGAAGTTGGTGGACTTCAACTCATGAAGGATTCCAAATGGGTAGCTGTTAAACCTAATCAAGATGCTCTTATCGTTAACATCGGCGATCTTTTCCAGGTAAAGTTTCCATTCATTTGATCCTTTTGTTACTATATGAAACTAAAGTGAAAAGCAACTTAAATCACTAGCTATTGTACTTGTGGTGCAGGCATGGAGCAATGATGCTTATAAGAGTGTGGAGCATAAAGTGATGACAAATGGGAAGAAAGAAAGATACTCAATAGCTTACTTCCTATGCCCTTCTTATGACTCTTTAATTGGGAGTTGCAAAGAACCTTCTATTTACAAACAATTCACATTTGGAGAGTACAGAAAACAAGTTCAAGAAGATGTAAAGAAAACTGGGCACAAAGTAGGCCTTCCAAGATTTTTATTATAATCTATACAAAACATAACAAAAGAGGCGAATGCATTAAGGAGTCGAACACCATATTCAATGCAAACTCAATATAAAAAACAATCAATAATAAATAAATAAAGAAAAGAAAATAAATGAAAAATTCAATACACCCGGTTTGATCAACACTATGCCGTCTTCTAATCAATTATTTTTGTAAACAAACACTATGCTTCCACTATTCATTTCATATACTAATAACAGTTATATATGTATTTTTTTAATTTTTTTGTGTTTTTTTTTTCTTTCTCTTTCTAGTAGTTATGTGAAATTTTTGTTGAAATGTGTTAGAGATGAATATAAAAGAAAGCAATAGATTCTATCGTTTATGTTATTATCTAGTTTAAGTTACCATTGGGTACAGAATTGGTTTTGTTTCTGGATGCAAGAGCTATAAAATCTGAGTAAATATTCAGAAAGATTCTCTAGTCAATTCAAGCCACATCTCCAAACAAGATGCTTGCAATGGTACCAAAACTGACATACTTGAATGGCCTTCAAATCTTACCTGGCCACCATGCAATTACATTTTTTCCACATTTTCAAAACTCACTCTTTATACCCAAATGCCCAATAACATTATTAAATTCTAAGCACATGACACTCTAATCTAATTAATTGACGACATAAATAATCAGATGTTCTTAGAAATGCTGCATTCACCAAGTTACCTTATAAGAAATGCAGAATTCCAGTTAAAGTTGATTTCATAAGTATTAAAAATGATGCACGTTCCTTCCTAGCTCAAGTGGTAAGCACCTCCCCTTTCACGTTTGTAGTGGGGGTTCAAGTCTCACAATATGTAATTACATACATATGTGGGGGGATTTCTTCATGGACTTGGGGGAGTAGATATCTCCCAGTAATGAGAGTAAATATTCAAGTGGCACATATAGTGCTTAATATCAACAGGTCGTAGCAGACCTTTGATCCATTCAGTGTCAGATTTAATGCAAAAAAAATGATGCTAGTGCTATATATGTAACCATCCCCAAGGATTCAATTATAAATACAGAACTGAAGTAAATTTGTATAAGCCTATAAGATGTTATAGATACCATAGTTGAAAGCTGATATCTCTTAAAAGTATATGTCTAAGATGGAAAAACATGTTATAACACATGATTCCCTAAAATATTCACCCTAGAACTTGCTTAAGAGTTATGGATGTTCAAATTTGCAACATAAATATTCATAAACTTGTCAATACTAATTTTTATGAGCGGAAATATCAAGTAAGAGTTAAATAATGACTTAGTTTGATATTCCCCAATTGAGAAAGGCAAATAAGCTTTTGTAGCTTTTTCTTTCCTAAACTTGGAAATATGCTGTAATATTAAATTTTGTTAACTATATGAATATGTTGAACTACAATTTATGCAATAACTTCACACTTTCAGGCAACGGGCATCCCCGATAAGACAAAGTCCGTTTCTACCTAACATAATTAACCTTAGGCAGGAGGAATAGAAAAGCCAGAACGGTGAAATTTACATTGATACAAATTTCAATTGGGTATATATCCAGAAGAAGAAGCTGTGCATTCACAATTTAGCTAACCCAACTACCCTCTATCCTAAATAGTTAGGTCAACCCCAAGCCAATTCTCAAAAAGGTTAGAAACATGGAAAAAGAATCACCGGTACAAAAAATACACCAGAAAAACTACTCAGTCTAGAAATTTTCACTGCAAAATGAAATCACATATAAAATACCATATGGTCAGACTGGAAAGCACATTATTCAGACTCTCATGATCAACAAGTAGCAAAACAGATATTTAAATTTATAAAGGGTCAACCAATGACCAATCAGTAGTTTATTTACATAAATCGACTTTTCCATATAATTATTCAGAATACAAGTATGTAGAAGCTATCCACCAATATCGTTAACTGTACACTGCACATAAATGGTGACAGATTATGATAAAAGAGTGGAAGGATCTAACCTGCACTGCAGTAATATGATCTACAAAAACTACTATGTTAAGTGAGCATCCATTAACCAATCGATTGGATGAATAACTTGGGATGATTATATAACATCCATGCCCTCCTTTATGGTTCTAAAGGTGTCGTGCTAACATATTTGATAATATTATTCAATCAAGTAACATCGCTACCTTGTCTTTGAGACTGCTCTTGGTTTTCATAGGGTATACAATTTCTTCTCTGACATCACTCTGACTCAGCTTTTGAAGCTTGTTTGAAAACACCATATCATTTGCAGTAAATTCTGTCTTCTTTTCCTGCTGTATCGGTTTCTTCAGCAAAGGACCCAAAAACAGATCCAACATGTCCTGAGCAGGATCCCCTGTTGTGGCAGCAGAGAGCAAACACTTTTCGCCAGTCAAACTCGAAGCTGAATTACAGGAAGCTGTTGTTGGATGAGTAGGTGAAGTTCGGACACTGTTGTTTGGGGCAGCAAAGGAACCCTTTGAATCTTTCTCTACAGCTATAGTTGTCAGAAGTTGATTTTGCGATTCAAAATGTGTAGTCGATGACTGTACTTCAGCTGTAACAGCATCAGCTTCGACATACTGCACACAGGATTTAGAATCTCTTAATACACTGAGCACATTACAACTATCACATATGATATTGTGTGGCTTAAGTTAAATCAATACTCTATCAATGTCATAAAAAAAGAATACAAGCATAACATAAAATCTACATTTATCGACGATCACCTCTTTAGCAATGCTCAATAGATCTTCCACGGTTAGCTCTGCATCCTTTTCATCGTCACTAACACTCTTATCTTTACGTTTTTGTCCAACTCTTCTACCAAGTCTGTTACTCCTATTCATGTTTGTGACATTACTACGAGTCTCCTTATGTAGTTGAGTTGAAATTGATGTACCAGTTTCCTTTGTTTCGTATTCTTTTTCAGGCTGCTGGCAAACTTTTCTGCCAACTCTATTACTCCTATTCTTGTTTTTGACATTACTATGAGTCACATTATGTTGTTGAGTTGATATTGTTGTTGTACCAGTTTTCTTTGTTTCGTTTCCGGGCTGCTGGACAACTCCAAGCATCCATGAGGGCAAACGCCGTCTAATTCCCTCATCACCACCAACTCCAACCATTTCACTTTTAAACAAATTCAATCAAAAATCAAAATCAAACTGATTAATCTAATTAGACTTAAAGGAGATGAAAATATAAACACACACATTAATGGTCTCTCAATATCTTCAAAGCACAAATCCAGAATGAACAATTAACAAATTCTTTGACAGAACAACTTACAATTAATTAATTAATCAATCAATCAAGACACAGAAATATATCAAATTCTGAAATGAAATACCCAAAATTAAAAAGAGCAACAAGGAAAAAACAAATCAAATTAAAAAAAAAAAAATATTATTCACAGACACAGCGGTAAAAGATCAAGGGGTTTTACGTACCACAGATTAAACACGAATTACCTTCTCTCTCAAGCGACAGTCGACCCACTCTCTGTTACGGTTTCATGTTCCGTTATTTATTTATGAGTAAATTGTACAAACAGCACTAACTTTAAACCTAATTTCAGTTGGATGAATCTTTCAATCGAATTTGCACAAATCTCCCCTGCTGTCAATCGACTTCTATCAAAAGTTCAAAACATAATGGTAAATACTTCTAGTATAAAATGACTGAAATGGCCTTACTGAGATATTTTATCTATTATTTGAATATATTTAAAAAAAATATTAAAAAAATATATAAAAATAAAGGGAGAATTACATTTAGTCCCTATAGTTTAACTTAATCCAGGTTTAGTCTATATTGTTTTGGTATTGTAACTTTTAGTCCTTATGTGACAGAATCCTTTAAAAGACAGATTCTGCCATGTCAGTCGGACTAAAAGACATTAATACCCCTCTGATTGTCTGATACTCGTTGAATGACCGTTCTACCCTTAATTAAAAATTAAAAACATATTTAATATATATATATATATAAAACAGATATAAAAAAATAAATAAATATAAAATAAAATAAAAAATCTTCATCTCTCTCACCAGTATACAACACAATCATAGATCATTAAAAAAAAAAAAAAATTCTTTAATTTATGATCTAATACAACAAAAAATCTCAGTATACAACACAATCGGTATTCAAAAAACCGTATTGTTAGAATAAAACTAAAAAAATATAATTAAGATTCAAATAACAGATTCTTCATCGTTACAGATTAAACAGCAACCAAATCGTATCACAAATTAAACACCAACCAACCAAATCAAATTCTTCAAAAATTAAACACCAACCAAATCGTTCCAGATTTTTTGAACAAAAAAATTACAGTGATAAGAGAAAAATGTATTAAACATACCACTACAAAGGAATGGAGTTGTAGAGACAACACAACCAATTTTTTGTAGGGAAAAATAAACAAATAAAAGTGTTACACGCAGCGGAAGCGATACTAAAGACGATTTAGTGACTTTTAAAATTTTTCCTTTATGAACCTTAAACCCTTTTAATCAATAAACATGCATATATATATCAACAAAAGTAAATTACCTCTTGTCGCGTGATCCGATTGACTTACGTCGATGGTAATCCGCAAGACCTTCAATCCGAGCACGAACGTGGATCACCTAGGAGCGTGGTCTCCCTTTCCTTTGAATTGCAAACCTGTGAATGGACCAAACAAATACTTTCTTTTCTTTGTTAGTCACAAAACAATCAAAAGAATGTCAAAATTATTCCGGTCACTTTTGAGTTCACAATCTTATGATCGAAACTCGCGTGAACCTAGATCGATATCGTATACACAAGCTTATTGATGTTTAAGCAATTGTATACTATCAAAGAATAATTTTTCACTCCTTTTTGTCTCTCTAGAATAAAAACTCTCTTAGAATTAAGAAGAAGAAGAAAGAAAATAAAAACTCAAGCACCAATCAATTGATGTGGCCGAACCCTATAAGAACATATATATAGGTTGGCCGAATTTTTCTTCTTTTTCCTTTAGGGTTGCCGAATTCTATGTAGTATCTAATTAGGGTTGGCCGAATTTCATCATGTCACTTATATAGGGTGACTGAAATTCAACCCTAATTCTTTTTAGCTTTATAGACTTCAAAACCTAATCCAACTCTTTTATTTTTATTCTTTTATTTGACTAAATGAAAAAAAAGACTCCTTATTTGATTAAATAAATAATACTAATTTATTTATTTACTTATCAAACAAGTCTTTTACTTTTTAGGAAAGATTTGTTTCTTTAATTAAACAATTAATCAATAAATCAATTAATTCTTATTTAATTAAAACAAATGAAACAAAATAATATTTTTAGGTCAAAACTTTAACCTAGCCACCCCACTTATATATAAGATGGGCCTAATATTATTTTCCTATTTCATTTAATCCATTGGACTTTAAATAAAAAAGCCCACATGTGAACCAGACCCATTCTTACTAAAAGAAACAAGCCCACATGTCTTTCATTAATATATTAATATAATTGAGCAGCCCATTACTTAAATAATGTGCAAATTATATTGTTAATATATTAAATGCAATTCTAGATGGACCCTTAAATTGGTCCGGTAGAATATATCAAGTGATCCATGCAAGTCCGTGTGAATTGGGGATCTTGGCGGGCCATCTAAATTTAAGCTTCAATAGACATAACCTAATCACAATCAACAAATGATTCACTTAGGTCAGATCCATTAATTTTAACTCATTCCACTAAAGAGCTAAAACTGAACTCTTAAATAAAGATAGAAAAGGAAGATGCTCCTCATTTATACCCTAGACAATCATATTGGAGATAGTGTATCCTCGTGATTAATATCAGTAATCGCCAAGAGTTCATAGACCGCCTATAACTCTCCAAGTTACCATATTTACTCATATGACCACGTTTGAACTTGGATATTTTGACTTGTCCAGAAGCCATGTTTTCAATAGACACTATTGAAAACTCAACGTTGAGATTTAATATCCAATTAACTCAAAACATCAATATGATGATATTATACTCTCATTTAATTAAATGGAGCCACGATGTCCATATCTATAAATGAAGTCCTCTATCGATTAACAAATGAATATCACCAAACTATCGAGGATAGACATGCGATATAATCGTATTCATTGATAACTCAAATGATATCACTTGCAACCATAAGTCCATCATTTATCTCAGGATTAAGATAGACCCTCCGATTGTCCTGATAATGAAAGGACTATTATCTATTGACGGTTCTAGATAAAGCTTTTCATTGTGATCCAGTTCAATGCACCCAGTGCACTAGATCCTTTTGCTCGAAGACACTCCGATGATTTTAGACTCATCATATCTCATTTGATCCCACTCAAATGCTAGCAAAAGAATTCTACAACTTTAACAAGATAAAGGTGCCCAACCTTTAACTTAAGTTGTGAACAATATTCAAGACTAACTAAAGAATTGTGTCTACCACATACATATCCAGATGTACGAACAATTCTTCTTTTCCCATAGTCTTTAGACCTTATGATTATTGACTTTGACAATTATAATACAAACTATAAATGCTATACGATTTGTTAAACCAGATATCACTTTATTAATATGAAAAAGATTGTTAATTACAACATTACACTCTTGCTATTGAGCATAATCCTAACAATCTCCCACTTGCGCTATAGCAAATGTGTCATATCTCTCAAGCCCATATTCTCTAGATGCCCATCGAAACTCTTCTGAGGTAGAGCCTTTGTGAAGGGATCCGCTAGATTTTCTGCTGACGCGATTTTGGTAATCGTCACGTCACCTCTTTTGAACAATCTCCCTTAAAAGATAGAACTAACTTTCTTTCAATGTGTTTACCTGTTTTATGACTCTTCTTGGTTCTTTCGAATTAGCCTTTGTTCATTGTTGTCACGGTAGATGAGTGATCTGGCTTACAGTCTTAGCCACTGCTCCACTTCTAAGTCAATCAAGAATTGGCGGAGCCAAACGACCTCTTTGGGCTTAGAGTAAATGACATGCTCGGCTTCATGGTGATGACAATACAAGATTGCTTGATACTTTCAACAGTATAACTCTCATAGATAGTAAACCGGCACGATGTGGATTTTATAAGATCGAATCGATTGGAAATCGAATCAGCCCATGCCAGCGGGAGCAGATCCACTAAAAGGTATACAAGCATATTATCTCTCGTTCTCTTAAGATACTTGAAAATATGCTTGACTGCCGTCCAGTGATCAGGTCCAGGTTTCGATTGAAACCTGCTAACTATGCCAACAGCAAAACAAATATCTGGTCTAGTACAGAGCATTGCATACATGAGACTTCCAACTGCCGAGGCATATGGAACTCTACTCATGAATTGCTCTTCATACTCATTCTTAGGAACTTGTTCCTTAGAAAGCTTGATTCCATGTCTGAAAGGTAACATACCTTTCTTGGAATCCTGCATGGAAAACCTAGACAAGATTTTGTTTATGTATGAAGCTTGGGATAATGCAATCGTTCTATTCTTTCTATCCCTTATTACTTGGATACCTAGAATAAAACTTGCTTCTCCTAAGTCCTTCATATCAAATTGTTTTGCTAACCATTCTTTTACTGATGTTAATACACCTACATCGTTTCCAATGAGTAGTATATCATCAACATAAAGAATCAGGAAAACCAACTTGTCGCCTTTAGTCCTTTTGTATACACAAGGTTCGTCAGTATTCTGAATAAATCCAAAACCTTTGACAGCTTGATCAAACCTTATGTTCCGGGATCTGGATGCTTGCTTTAATCCATATATGGATTTCTGCAACTTGCATACCTTATCCACTTGGCCCTTTTCAATGAATCCCTCCGGTTGCATCATGTAGATGCTTTCGTCAAGACTTCTATTTAGGAAAGTTGTCTTGACGTCCATTTGCCAAATCTCTAGATCTAAAGATGCTGCAATGGATAAGAGTATCCTAATGGATTTAAGCATGGCCACAGGAGAGAAGGTTTCCTCGTAATCGATACCTTCTTTCTGTGTATACACTTTAGCTACCAATCTAGCTTTAAAGGTTTCCACCTTTCCATCCATACCTCTTTTCCTCTTGTATACCCACTTGCACCCAATGGGTTTTATCCCTTTAGGCAAGTCTACAAGGGACCGGACTTTGTTATCGAACATAGATTCAATCTCGGATTGCATTGCCTTTTGCCAATGGCGACTATCAACATCCTCCATAGCTTCCTTGCACGTATAGGGATCATCGTCGTCCGGGAGATTCTCCACTGATTCTCCCAGACCGATGTATCTTTCGGGTTGTGTTCTAACCCTCCCACTACGACGAAGAATGGTAGGTTGTTGATCTTGTGTTGGATCGGAACTTACAATTGGGTTAGGTTGTGCAACCTCTCGTGGAATTGTATCTCCTGACATCTCATTCAGGACAATTCTACTTCTAGGCACAAAATCATTCATATAGTCCTTTTCCAGAAATTTAGCATTTGTCGAAACAAATACTTTAAGATCTGAAGGACTATAGAAATAATATCATTTAGTTTCTTTTGGATACCCTACAAATATACATGTTTCTAAACGGGACTCCATCTTTTCTGTCTTTCCTTTTAACACATGCACAGGACAACCAAATATCCTTAAGTGTTGTAAACTAGGCTTGCGCCCAGTCCACAACTCATGCGGTGTTTTAGGAACAGACTTAGACGGTACATCGTTTAGAATGTATATAACAGTTTGTAAAGCATATCCCCAAAAAGAAATAGGAAGCGTTGAATAACTCAACATAGACCTAACCATATCCAAAAGAGTTCTATTTCTCCTTTCTGCTGCCCCGTTCTGTTGAGGTGTACCTGGTGCAGAAAACTGAGAAACTATCCCATTATCAATAAGATATTGCTGAAACTCACCAGATAGATATTCTCCACCACGATCAGATCTCAAGATTTTTATGTGTTTCTCAAGCTGATTTTCCACTTCAGCTTTGAATGCTTTGAACATGTCAAAAGCATCCGACTTATGTCTCATGAGATACACATAACCAAATCTTGAGTAATCATCCGTGAAGGTGATGAAGTACTCATATCCACCTCTAGCTTGAATTCTCATAGGTCCACATACATCAGTGTGTATCAATCCTAAACATTCGGTGGCTCTTGCACCTTTGGCAGAGAACGTCCTTTTGGTCATTTTACCTTCCAAACAAGATTCACAAGTTGGTAGATCATCAACCTTTAAGTCACTTAAAGGTCCGTCACTTACCAATCTTTTAATCCTATTAAGGTTAATATGACCTAAGCGTAAATGCCAAAGGTAGGTTTCATCTGTTGATAATTTTACTCTTTTAAGATTAGGTTCCGTTATTTCTGTGTCTAACGAGTGAGAGATATTTCTATGTAAAAAGTATAGACCGTTTTCCAATGTGCCTTGGCAAATAATTTTGTCATTCTTACTAATAATAAAAACTTTATTAAAAGTAACCGAATATCAAATTTATTCAAACAAGAAACTGAAATTAAATTCCTCTTGAATTGAGGTACATAATAAACGTCTATTAAATCTAAATGCCTTCTAGAATCCAAATAAACTCTAATATCTCTCACTGCACTTGCAGACACTAACGTTCCGTTGCCCAAGCGCAAATTGATTTCATTCTTACTCAGCTTTCTCCTTTCTTGAAACCTTTGCAAGGAATAACAAACATGATTAGTGGCTCCTGAGTCTATGATCCAAGAATCTGTAGAATCAGCCAAAAAACATGTTTCTAGATAATTCAAATTACCTTCTTCCTTCTTGTTCTGGAACTTTGGGCAATTTCTCTTCCAATGTCCCTTTTCACCACAAAGGAAGCATTTCCCTTTGATCTTGGTTACTTTCTTGGTCTCTTTCTTGATAGGCCCAAGTTGTTTTTTCTTCTATTGTTTCTTGACCTTTTGACGGGCCTTAACAGTAGCAACTTTACCAACCATATGAATCTCTTGACCTTTGCCTTTCACAAGGATCTTTTCAGCACTTTGAACATCTTGCATCAGGCCTTGTAAGGTGTATTCCTTTTTGTTCAAAGTGTAGTCCAATTTGAACTGATCAAAGGAATCTGACAATGAATTGACAACCATATCAATCTTTGTCTCACCATCTATCTCAGCGCCATGCAGTTTAGCAATGTTGAGATGTGCTATGACTTTCATCATGTGATCTTTCACAGCCTGTCCAGGTTTCATCCTAAGATTCATAAAAGCAGTCACTGCCTCTCTCTTAGTCGTCCTAGACTTTATAGCAAACATCTCCTCTAGAGACATCATTATATCGGCAGCGGACTCCATTCCTTCATGCTGCTGTTGCAACACGTCGGAGATAGTGGCCATAATGTAACATTTTGCCATATCATCTGAAGTCTTCCACTGCTCATACTCATCTCTACACATTATGCTAGATTCATTATTAGGAGCAGGTGGTTTAGGAGTAGTTAGAACAAACTTATGTTTTTCACTTTGCAGTAACAACCCAATTTTCCTTTTCCATGTGACATAATTATCTCCAGTTAAAGTGTTATCTTTCAGGATGTTCATAAGTGATGGGGTCATGATTTCTGAATAAAACAAAACATATATAAGTAAATAATCATGATAAAGCACTTTTAAATATTTATCTTGAATTAAATAAATAACTCAATCATAAAATTCAACGGTGATCTAACACCCATAAATGTTACGCCTCCTTTGGGAGTTCGCACCATTTACTAGTTAGACTAGGTTCCACCTAATGGTTAACATAACAACCAGCGTTTTCAATTTTAGCCTTGCAATTTTATTAACAAGAACTCTTAGGAGGATATCAATAAAATTACATTGAGTGTGTTACCAAGATACCGACCCTCAATTTTCTCTCACGAAAATCCCTCCTTGGGGAGTAGATCTCGTTTGAGTCCATTTTCTAGTCTATCCTTGTAAGGAAGTATGTTGCTAAATTCCATTCATGGACGCCCCTTGGGGGGGATTACCAATAAATAATAAAGCTCAACTAACCTTGGAGGCCATAGGTGTTACCAAAACACCTTCTCCCACTCAATTATTTAAGGCGTGTGATTAAATCCCATAGAATGATTTACCGAGTTATCTAGATGCCAATTTAGATACCTAAATCATTCAATGCATGTTCATACCAAAAGAGATATATGCGTGGCACTCCTATTCTATATGTCATGTTATCATACAATAACAAATATTGTAATATTTAAGAATAAATTAAATAGCAACAATTTTGGCCCATCCTAGAAAAACAAGTAAATTACAATTTGTTAGGAATACAAGATCTTCAGGTGGCCCATCAACCATACGCTCATCCTTCGGCCTTCTCCCATGGGCATGCGCAGCCAACAACCCCACAAAGGGGCTGCCTTGCGCAGCCCATAAGGCCACACAAGGCTGCCATGCGCAGCCTACCAAAGTTTGGGCTTGTCATGCGCAGCCCAATCCACTCCTAGGGTGCGCACGGTGCTCGTACTTGGTTCCGGTTGCTTCGTTTTGCTTCGTGTCTTCGAATCTCCAAGACCTAAATATATTACGGCAGTATATATATAATAAATACTGCAGTATTAATTTTTTTATTTTTTTTTATTCACTGCAGTATTTTTACAAACCAAAAACTGCACATACTAAAAATAAATAAAAAAAACTGCAGTAACACTAAAAAAATACTGCACATATATATAAAAAAAAATAAAACCTAGCAATCTACCAAGAAGGAATTATGGCGATAATAGACCACCCTTCTTGTTACAACTCCGAAACAAAAATTACATTGAAAATCTAGGGCCAAAATCGAGCAATAACAAACAATATAAAATATATATAAATCCATACATCACATGTAATTATATATTTGAATACCTAGAGTGCCATCTCTTTCTAAACATGCATAATCACAATAAAAAGAAATAGATCCACGTATATATATGTTAATTAATTAAAAGGGTTCAACCAGGCTCTGATACCAATTGTAGGGAAAAATAAACAAATAAAAGTGTTGCACGCAGCGGAAGCGATACTAAAGACGATTTAGTGACTTTTAAAATTTTTCCTTTATGAACCTTAAACCCTTTTAATCAATAAACATGCATATATATCAACAAAAGTAAATTACTTCTTGTCGCGTGATCCGATTGACTTACGTCGATGGTAATCCGCAAGACCTTCAATCCGAGCACGAACGTGGATCACCTAGGAGCGTGGTCTCCCTTTCCTTTGAATTACAAACCTGTGAATGGACCAAACAAATACTTTCTTTTCTTTGTTAGACACAAAACAATCAAAAGAATGTCAAAATTATTCCGGTCACTTTTGAGTTCACAATCTTATGATCGAAACTCCGCGTAAACCTAGATCGATATCGTATACACAAGCTTATTGATGTTTAAGCAATTGTATACTATCAAAGAATAATTTTCACTCCTTTTTGTCTCTCTAGAATAAAAACTCTCTTAGAATTAAGAAGAAGAAGAAAGAAAATAAAAACTCAAGCCCCAATTAATTGATGTGGCCGCACCCTATAAGAACATATATATAGGTTGGCCGAATTTTTCTTCTTTTTCCTTTAGGGTTGCCGAATTCTATGTAGTATCTAATTAGGGTTGGCCGAATTTCATCATGTCACTTATATAGGATGACTGAAATTCAACCCTAATTCTTTTTAACTTTATAGACTTCAAACCCTAATCCAACTCTTTTATTTTTATTCTTTTATTTGACTAAATAAAAAAGACTCCTTATTTGATTAAATAAATAATACTAATTTATTTATTTACTTATCAAACAAGTCTTTTACTTTTAGGAAAGATTTGTTTCTTTAATTAAACAATTAATCAATAAATCAATTAATTCTTATTTTAATTAAAACAAATGAAACAAAATAATATTTTTAGGTCAAAACTTTAACCTAGCCGCCCCACTTATATATAAGATGGGCCTAATATTATTTTCCTATTTCATTTAATCCGTTGGACTTTAAAAAAAAAAAAACCCACATGTGAACCAGACCCATTCTTACTAAAAGAAACAAGCCCACATGTCTTTCATTAATATATTAATATAATTGAGCAGCCCATTACTTAAATAATGTGCAAATTATATTCTTAATATATTAAATGCAATTCTAAATGGACCCTTAAATTGGTCCGGTAGAATATATCAAGTGATCCATGCAAGTCAGTGTGGATTGGGGATCTTGGCGGGCCATCTAAATTTAAGCTTCAATAGACATAACCTAATCACAATAAACAAATGATTCACTTGGGTCCGATCCATTAATTTTAACTCATTCCACTAAAAAGCTAAAACTGAACTCTTAAATAAAGATAGAAAAGGAAGATGCTCCTCATTCATACCCTAGACAATCATATTGGAGATAGTGTATCCTCGTGATTAATATCGGTAATCGCCAAGAGTTCATAGACCGCCTATAACTCTCCAAGTTACCATATTTACTCATATGACCATGTTTTGAACTTGGATATTTTGACTTGTCCGGAAGCCATGTTTTCAATAAACACTATCGAAAACTCAACGTTGAGATTTAATATCCAATTACCTCAAAACATCCATATGATGATATTATACTCTCATTTAATTAAATGGAGCCACGATGTCCATATCTATAAATGAAGTCCTCTATCAATTAACAAATGAATATCACCAAACTATCGAGGATAGGCTATGCGATATAATCGTACTCATTGATAACTCAAATGATATCACTTGCAACCATAATAAGTCCATCATTTATCTCGGGATTAAGATAGACCCTCCGATTGTCCTGATAATGAAAAGACTATTATCTATTGACGGTTCTAGATAAAGCTTTTCATTGTGATCCAGTTCAATGCACCCAGTGCACTAGATCCTTTTGCTCGAAGACACTCCGATGATTTTAGACTCATCATATCTCATTTGATCCCACTCAAATGCTAGCAAAAGAATTCTACAACTTTAACAAGATAAAGGTGCCCAACCTTTAACTTAAGTTGTGAACAATATTCAAGACTAACTAAAGAATTGTGTCTACCACATACATATCCAGATGTACGAACAATTCTTCTTTTCCCACAGTCTTTAGACCTTATGATTATTTACTTTGACAATTATAATACAAACTATAAATGCTATACGATTTGTTAAACCAGAAATCACTTTATTAATATGAAAAAGATTGTTAATTACAACATTACACTCTTGCTATTGAGCATAATCCTAACAGTGCCAAGTCATGTGGAAGAATAGGTGGCACAGATCCACCAGGTGGCTCCCGTACCAGAAGTCCTGTCTCTGTATCACCACTGCCGTCGGGTAAAACTGGATGAGTCACCTGCTCTAATAGTGCTATCTCTGTACCACCGGGTACCTCTACTCGTTCTGTCATAACATGACCCGGCTGATCAGATACTGTGTCCGCAGTATGTGCCTCCGTAGTAGGTGCCTGCTCATGTATGGTCAGTGGGTCTGTCCCATGCTGATGTGTACATGTCCTGCCTGTGGGACTAAAGTCTTTGTGATGGTCATTGAATGGTGGACCATCCATACAGGACTACGATGTCTGACCCTGAAACGCCCGCATCATATCCAACAACTCCTGATTCTGCTGATCTCCCTTCTCATCACTCTTTCGAATAGCCTCCATCACATCAACCCGTAGAGATTGGACAGCATCCATCACTTCAGTGAATTTACGATCCCAGTCCTGAAACGATTTGAAACTCTGTCAGCACTTAAACTGTTCACTAGATTGAAATTAAATAATGTGGTTATAATATTTTTTACATACCTGTGGATGCCCGCCAACTCCTCCTCGAGAATCACCTCCAGGTCGAGACTATCTGGGCATAGTGAATCGTACCCGTCTATGCCTCTTAGGACTCTTACTGTGACCCTCCAAAACTGAATCACCCCCAGGTCGAGGCTGTCTGGGCAAAGTGAATCGTACCGGCTGACGCCTCACGGGACTCGGACTCCCATCCTCCTAGTCTGAACCCTCTGTATCGTTGGGTCCGGAATACGTACCATCCCTATCACTAGGTCCGGAATAAGGACCCTCTCTATCATTGGGTCCGGAATACGCACCCTCTATATCACTTAGTCTGGAATATGCACCCTCTGTATCAATGGGTCCAGCACTCCTATGTCGTTTGTGCTCCGGGACGTGACCAGGTATATTAGCAACATCGGCATCATATAGACTGCCTCCTAGGTCTATGCCTTCGTAGTAACGTCGAGCCATCTCAACATTCGTCGGCACCAATTCACGCCGCGCAAACATCTGAAATCGGAGTTAGATCATTGTAATTGTATACATACTAAAAACTATAAAAATTAACAACAACAATACTTACCCTTTCAGTGAAAATGCCATCCAGTTTTCTCCCCCACAATCGTTGACTCAACTCCAATTTCCTAATACATGGGGGTGGTAGCTCTGAGATTGCCCTATGGGTCCCACATTTTTTATTCCCAAGCTCGGGATAACCTTAAAAGTAAATATCTGTATAATATATAAGTACGGTAAGAAGTAAATACATTAGTCATATAAAAAAAAAATTATAATTAAAATACGGATTCAAATTTTAAATTCTCACCAATAGTGCATGCGGTAGACCATATATGTTGTACGTCTCAGTTGTGTTTATGTCAGCACCCTTTTCTTGCTGTCGTTGTTCAAACAGCTCCCGTCGACCATCCAACGCATACTTGAAACAATAAATTGACCGCCTATCCACATGTGCGCCCCACGGGAAAGCATCCAAAGCGTCCAAGTCCTCCACTAGCCTCCACTGCCATAGTGGAACTTTATCTCGCTCGTCTACCCCCATCAGTATCCAGTTGAGCATAAGCAGTAAGCATAGCTTTACCGCATCATACTGCTCCACAAAAATACCAATCCATAGCACCGCTCTCAACTCTTCAAACTTGATGTCTCTGTCCTGGAAGTACCGCTCGTGTATGCCATTCTCTACCATATAATACCTTGTCGTGTCGGGAATGACTCCGAACTTCAAACCAGTGATTAGACAGAACTCAACCTTCGAGAACCGGACCGAATGTTTACCTAACAAAAATCTCATCTCATCTCATCTTCCGGCCCATCGGGATGCAACTCGCGCAAAAGCAGCCGATGGACAATCCCAGCCGAAAAATGAATCTCACGATGCATCATTAGGAAATAACCAAAACACGACTCAGTATATCGACGTCGGTCTTCGATCCTCAGATGTTCAGGTACACTATTAAGTGCGTTGTCGATATCAACCAGGTCATGGAAATGGTCATGCCGTATAATTTTTCCCTTGAACCATTCTCCCACTGGGGATTAAAGCGACTCCCTTAGCTGATTTCTCATCTGCATTCACAGAAAAAAAGCATATGAGTTCATGAAAAGGCTCGAACAAAAAGGCTTGGGCAGTGTATGAAAATGCTCAGGTAATGTATCAAAAGGCTCGAACACTTTAGTAAAAGGCTCGGATAGTGTATCAAAAGGCTCGAGCACTTCAGTAAAAGGCTCGGGTAGTGTATCAAAAGGCTCGGGTAGTTTGTGAAAAGGCACGAACACTTCATTAAAAGGCTTGGGTAAGGTTTGAAAAGGCTCGAACAAAAAAGCTCGTATAACAGTTCAAAAAGGTTCGATTATAGTTCAAAAAGGCTCGAAATAAAAGGTTGAAAAAGACTCGATAACAGTTCAAAAAGACTCAAAATAATGTTCAAAAAGGCTCGAAGTAAAGGTATCAAAAACATCGTAAAAAAGGTACAAAAAGGCATGAAATCATTTCAAAAAGGCTCGATACCAGTTCAAAAAGGCACGACAACAATATAAAAAGGCTCGAAATCACTTTAAAAAGGCTCGATAACAGTTAAAAAAGGCACGATAACAATATAAAAAGGCTCAAAATCACTTTAAAAGGGCTTGATAACAGTTACAAAAGACATGATAACAGTACAAAAAGGCTCGAAATCACTTCAATAAGGCTCGACAATAGTTACAAAAGGCACGATAACAGTACAAAAAGGCTCAAAATCACTTCAAAAGACTCGATAACAGTTATAAAAGGCAAGATAACAATACAAAAAGGCTCGAAATCACTTCTAAAAGGCTCGATAACAATTACAAAAGGCACGATAACAGTACAAAAAGTCTCGAAATCACTTCAAAAAGACTAGATAACAGTTACAAAAGGCATGATAACAGTACAAAAAGATTCGAAATCACTTCAAAAAGGCTCGATAACAGTTAAAAATGGCACGGTAACAGTACAAAAAGGCTCGAAATCACTTTAAAAAGACTCGATAAAGATTTAAAAACACTCATAAACCCAAATCTTCATCGTCTTCAAAAGAAATTTTTTTCTTAAACTAAAACACTAACCTAATATCATCAAACAAACATAATGAACACCAAATCAAATCAAACCTAATCTACGTCAAATACACAAAACTTATCTAGAACAAAAAAGTGTGAGAAACAAAAACTTACCGGTCTCGTTTTTGTTCGCCCTTCAGTTTTATTCACATTGGTACTGTAGCGCCGTCGCCGGTGGTTCGCCGTCAGATTTTGGTCCGCTAAAGCACTGTTGCACCGTCGGGGTTTCTCTCTCTGATCTTTTCTTTCAACGTTTCAAAAACAGACAAAGCGACAAAAAAAGGGTAATTTTGTCTGGTCACATAAAATGGTGCAATTTAAACTTAAATTAGTAATTTGGTGCCTGTTCCCCAAAAAGCGCCCCAAATTGTGACATTTAAATTTCGAACCCTAATAGACCACCCTTCTTGTTACAATTACAAAACAAAAATACATTGAAATTTTAGGACAAAAATCGAGCAACAACAAGTCACTTTATAACAACATATATCAATCCATACATTCCACATGTAATTATATATGAGAATACCTAAAGTGTCATCTCTTTCTAAAACATACATATAATTAATAAAAGGAAATAGATCTACGTATGAACATACATTAATTAATCAAGGGTACAACCAGGCTCTGATACCAATTGTAGGGAAAAACGGTTTATATGCACAACAGAATGCTAAAATAGGTTTGGTAGATGACAAAAATTTTCCCTTTTAAACGATGAATCTTAACCCTTAATTAAATTAACATATAAACAAAAGTACCATACCTTTGTCGCTTGATCCGATTGACATTGCGTCGATGGTAGTACGCAAGATCTTCTAATCCAATCACGAACATGGATCACCTAGGAGCGTGGTCTCCCTTTCTTTGAATTGATTACCTGAGGATGGATAACAAAAACTTTTTTCTTTTTCGTAAGGCACAAAAACTTCGAAAAGATAATAAAGAACATTCCGGTCACTTTTGAATTATCAATCTTTTGATCGAAACTTGTGTGAACCTGATTCGAAATTGTGCACAAACCTTTTGATGTAAAAGCTACTAGTGAATTATCAAAATAAAAACGTTTTTCTCTCTTTCTCTTGATGGCCAAAATTTCTCACACTCTCTCTAAAGTTGGATTTTCTTTTTCTTAAGCAAAAATAAAATTCTCTCTAAGGCAATTAAGAGGTGGCCGAATTCTATCATGTGGAATATATAATGGTCGAATTCCTCTTCCCTATTTTAATAGGGTGGGTCAAATTCTTCCTACAAGAAGTATGTGGTGGCCGAAATTCCTTTCCTAATATTATTAGGGTTGGCCGAAATCCTCACTTGAAGAGGATTTGTGTTTCCACCAATGACCCCTTTCATTCTTTAGAATTCCAAACCCTAATCTAACTCTTTAGTGTATTTTGTGACTGTATCAAAGACTTCCTAATTTGACAAGATAAATAAATTTCTTTTATTTATCTACTTACTAAATAAAGTCTTTAATATTAATTATACTACCAGCAATAGCATAATATTAAGAAACATATTTCCTAAACAGAAAAAGATTTTTATTCTTAATTAAATAATTAATTAATAAATAAATTAATTCTCATTTAATTAAATAATTAAATAAAACAATATATTAGGCAACTTAATTGACCTTGCCGCCCAACATGTATATATATGGGCTTATATATTGTTTTTCCATTTTATTAAATCCATTAGAATTTAATAAAAAGCCCACATTCGAACTAGACCCACTCTTACTAAAAGAAACCAGCTCACATGCCTTCCATTAATATACTAATGTAATTTAATAGCCCATTAAATAAATAATGTACAAATTATATTCTTAACATATTAAATACAATTCTAGATAGACACATAATTAGTCTGGTAGAATATATCAAGTGATTCATGCAGGTCCGTGTGGATTGAGGATCTTGGCGGGCTATCTAAATTTAAGCTTCAGTAGACATAACTCAATCACAATCAACAAATGATTCACTTAGGTCCTATCTATTAATTTTAGCTCATTCCACTAAAAAGCTAAAATTGTACTCTTAAACAAATATAGAACAAGTAAATGTTTCTCATTCAAACCCTAGACAATCTTATTGGAGATAGTGTATCCTCATGAATAATATGAGTAATCGCCAAGAGCTCATAGACCACCTATACCTCTCCTAGTTACCATATTTACTCAAATGACCACATTTTGAACTTGGATATTTTGACTTGTCTAGAAGCCATGTTTCAATAGTCACTATCGAAAACTTAACGTTAAGATTTATTATCCAATACCTCAAAACATCCATATGATAATATTATACTTTCATTTAAATAAATGGAGCCACGATGTCCATCTCTATAAATGAAGTCCTCTATCGATTAACAAATGAATACCACCAAACTATCGATGATAGACTATGCTATATAATCGTACTCATTGATAGCTCAAATGATAACACTTGACCATAAGTCTATCATTTATCTAAGGATGAAGATAGACTCTCCGATTGTCCTCATATTGAAAACTTTTATCTACTGACGGTTCTAAATAAAATATTTCATTGTGATCCTATTCAATGCACCTAGTGCACTAGATTCTTTTACTCAAAGACACTTTGATGATTTTTGACTCATCATATCTCATTTGATCCCACTCAAATGCCAGCAAAAGAATCTATAACTTTAACAAGGTAAAGGTGCCCAACCTTTATCTTAAATTGTGAACAATATTCAAGACTAAATAAAGAATTGTGTCTACCTCATACATATCCAGATGTATGAACAATTCTTTATATCTCATAATCTTTTGACATTATGATTATTTACTTTGACAATTATAATAATAAACTATAAAAGCTATAAGATTTGTTAAATCAGAAATTACTTTATTAATATGAAAAGATTCTCAATTACATTATTACACTCTTTCTATTGAGCATAATCCTAACATAGACCTCCCATGCAAAGGTTTTCCTTCTCCTCCAAACCTCCAAATTCCATGGCCAACCATGCCTTCAAACTCATTTCAACAGCTTTCTTCTCGCCCTAATACGTCCAAACCGCAGGAACACCGCGAGTTCATACCGAGGGAACATTCCCGTGGACTATGGATGGTGAATTCACTGCCAACTTCCACATTTCCACCGTGAGTTCGTCCAGAGAGTAAGAACCCGCGAGCCTGGGTTCCAAACCCGCGAGCATGGCTTTTTCAAAGGGAATTTGTGGTCTTTTCACGCCTAAACCATGCCCAAATCTCTTCTTGTATAAATATTTCTCTTTTGTCAACCTAAAACACATAAATAATATCCAACCAAAACCCTAGAATACACCTAAATTAGCTTAGAATACTTAGAAGCTTACTAAGCCATCATTGTTTCCAAGCTTGGGAAAGACAAGGAGAAGTTGAGCTAGCTTGAGGACTTCACCAATTGTTTGCGTTGTCTTGTTTATCTCTTTTTCTTACTTTAGCTTGTTGTTGTTACTATATGTTTATATATAGATTTTGGTGAGATTGTAATAAAGTTCAATATTTAGTTGATGTCTTTATGTGCTTGTGCTTAATGTATGCATGTTAATTGATTAACCAATTAATTGATATGTAAAGGATTTAGACTAGGTGAGACCTCAATATCATGCATGGATTACCATTTATCTAAGTATCTTTATCCTAGTTTAGATTGGTAAAAACCAATCTTATAAGCATATTTTTGCCATCAACTAGGAATTGGATTAATTGCATGAACATCATTTTCCTAGCATTCTCATATCCTATCCTCACTCTTGCATGACCATGCATGAGTTAGTTAATTTAGTTAGTTAGTATTAATTTAGTTAATTGTAGTTTAACTTAGTGTAATTTAGATAATTGCCATCTTAGATTAATCTTAGCCATTAGCTAGTTAAATGCCATGCAACCATCCTCTTTTACTTTTCATGTATGTAATTAGTGTATATATTGTATAGATTATCTAAGACTAGAACCGATTTAAGGTACTATACCTCCCTCGTGGGAACGATACCCATACTCGAAACCGCTATACGCGTCAAACGATTCATATACTTGCGAAGGGTAAAAACTCGCATGCCATATCATTTCTGACGGTTTTTAGATCTGTCACATCACATTCCTGTGCGCTATCATGTGCCACACAGCCAAGTAGCCTCTCTGTCCACGTGCCCCACACGTGCCCCACACGTGGAGGTGACGTGGCTGCTCTAGGTTGGTCCTGTTAGAATTATGCTCAATAGTAAGAGTGTAATGTTATAATTGACAATCTTTTTCATATTAATAAAGTGATTTCTGGTTTAACAAATCATATAGCATTTATAGTTTAATATTATAATTGTCAAAGCAAATAATCATATGGTCTAAAGACTATGGGAAAAGAAGAATTGTTCGTACATCTGGATATGTATGTGGTAGACACAATTCTTTAGTTAGTCTTGAATAATGTTCACAACTTAAGTTAAAGGTTGGGCACCTTTATCTTGTTAAAGTTGTAGAATTCTTTTGCTAGCATTTGAGTGGGATCAAATGAGATATGATGAGTCTAAAATCATCGGAGTGTCTTCGAGCAAAAGGATCTAGTGCACTGGGTGCATTGAACTGGATCACAATGAAATACTTTATCTATAACCGTCAGTAGATAAAAGTCTTTTCATTATCAGGACAATCGGAGAGTCTATCTTAATCATGAGATAAATGATGGACTTATGGTTGCAAGTGATATCATTTGAGTTATCAATGAGTTCGATTATATCGTATAGTCTATCCTCGATAGTTTGGTGATATTCATTTGTTAATCGATAGAGGACTTCATTTATAGATATGGACATCATGGCTCTGTTTAGTTAAATGAGAGTATAATATCATCATATGGATGTTTTGAGGTAATTGGATATTAAATCTCAACGTTGAGTTTTCGATAGTGTCTATTGAAAACATGGCTTCTGGACAAGTCAAAATATCCAAGTTCAAAACGTGGTCATATGAGTAAATATGGTAACTTGGAGAGTTATAGGCGGTCTATGAACTCTTGGCGATTACTGATATTAATCACGAGGATACACTATCTCCAATATGATTGTCTAGGGTATGAATAAGGAGCATCTTCCTTTTCTATCTTTATTTAAGAGTTCAGTTTTAGCTCTTTAGTGGAATGAGTTAAAATTAATGGATTGGACCTAAGTGAATCATTTGTTGATTGTGATTAGGTTATGTCTATTGAAGCTTAAATTTAGATGGCCCGCCAAGATCCCCAATCCACACGGACTTGCATGGATCACTTGATATATTCTACCGGACCAATTTAAGGGTCCATCTAGAATTGCATTTAATATATTAAGAATATAATTTGCACATTATTTTAGTAATGGGCTGCTCAATTATATTAATATATTAATGAAAGACATGTGGGCTTGTTTCTTTTAGTAAGAATGGGTCTGGTTCACATGTGGGCTTTTTATTTAAAGTCCAATGGATTAAATGAAATAAGAAAGTAATATTTTGGCCCATTTACTTTAAGTGGGGTGGCAAGGGTTAGTTTAACCTAATATATTATTTTGTTTCATTGTTTTAATTAAATAAGAATTAATTAATTTATTAATTAATTGTTTAATTAAAGAAACAAATCTTTTCTAATCAGGAAATATATTTCCTAAAAGTAAAATTAAAAGACTTGTTTGATAAGGAAATAAATAATTAGTTTTATTTATTTAATCAAATAAGAAGTCTTTTTTTTATTTAGTCAAAATAAAAGAATAAAAGATCTATGAGTTGGATTAGGGTTTGATGTCTTAAAAACTAGATGGAAATTAGGGTGCAACATAAGCCTATGGTGGGCATGTGATTTCGGCAACCCTAGTTATTTCTAGGTTAGGATTTCGGCAACCCTAATAATAAAAGAAAAGAAGAAGCAAACTTAGGCTACCTATATATTGACAAGTATAGAATTCGGCCACAAGGATATGGGTTCATGATACAAATTTCTTCTTCTTCTCAATTCATAGAAAGTTTTTTATTATACTAAAACAAAAAGGAGTGTTAGATTATTCATTGATTTGCTTATTCATCAATAAGCTTGTGTATACGATATCGATCTAGGTTCACGCGAGTTTCGATCATTAGATTGAGAACTCAAAAGTGACTGGAATAATCTTAGTCATTCTTTTGATTGTTTTTGTGACTAACAAAGAAAAGAAAAGTTTGTTTTGTCCATTCACAGGTTTGCAATTCAAAGAAAAGGGAGACCACGCTCCTAGGTGATCCACGTTCGTGCTAGGATTGAAGATCTTGCGGATTACCATCGACGTAAGTCAATCGGATCACGCGACAAAAGGTATTCTACTTTTTGTTATTATATATGTATGTTTAATTAATTAAAGGGTTTAAGGTTCATAAGGGAAAATTTTTTAAAAGTCACTAAATCTAATTTTTAGTATCGCTTCCGCTGCGTGTACTTCTTTGGTATTTTTCCTAGCAATTGGTATCAGAGCCTAGGTTGAACCCTTTTAATTAATTAACGTATATATACGTGGATCTATGTCCTTTTATTGTGATTATGCATGTTTAGAAAGAGATGGCACTCTAGGTATTCAAATATATAATTACATGTGGATGTATGGATTTATATATGTTTGTGTGGATTGTTATTGCTCGATTTTGGTCCTAGATTTTCAATGTAAATTTTGTTATGGAATTGTAACAAGAAGGGTGGTCTATCATCGCCATAATTCCTTCTTGGTAGATTGCTAGGTTTTATTTTTTTTTTTATATAGGTGCAGTATTTTTTTATACTACTGCAGTTTTTTTTAATTTTTATTATGTGCAGTTTTTTGTATGTAAAAAGGTACTGCAGTGATTAAAAAAAAAAAAACTGCAGTATTTTATTTGTTTAAATACTGCCGTAATATATTTAGGTCTTGAAGATTCGAAGACATGATGAAAAATGAAGCAACCGGAACAGAGAACGAGCATCGTGCGCACCCTAGGAGTGGATTGGGCTGCGCATGGCAAGCCCAAGCTTGGTGGGCTGCGCACGGCAGCCCTGGAGTCTTCATGGGCTGCGCACGGCAGCCCCTTAGTGGGGTTGTGAGTTGTGCACATCCGTGGGTTGGGCCGAAGGATAAGCGTATGGTTGATGGGCCACTTGAAGAACTTGTATTCCTAAACAATTGTAATTTTACTTGTTTTTCTAGGATGGGCCAAAATTGTTGCTATTTAATTTATGCTTAAATATTACAATATTTGTTATTGTATGATAACATGACATATAGAATAGGAGTGCCACGCATATATCTCTTTTGGTATGAACATGCATTGAATGATTTAGGTATCTAAATTGGCATCTAGATAACTCGGTAAATCATTCTATGGGATTTAATCACACGCCTTAAATAATTGAGTGGGAGAAGGTGTTTTTGTAACACCTATGGCCTCCAAGGTTAGTTGAGCTTTATTATTTATTGGTAATCCCCCCAAGGGGCGTCCATGAATGGAATTTAGCAACATACTTCCTTACAAGGATAGACTAGACAATGGACTCAAACGAGATCTACTCCCCAAGGAGGGATTTTCATGAGAGAAAATTGAGGGTCGATATCTTGGTAACACACTCAATATAATTTTATTGATATCCTCCCAAGAGTTCTTGTCAATAAAATTGCAAGGCTAAAATTGAAAACGCTGGTTGTTATGTTAACAATTAGGTGGGACCTAGTCTAACTAGTAAATGGTGCGAACTCCCAAAGGAGGCGTAACATTTATGAGTGTTAGATCACCGTTGAATTTTATGATTGAGTTATTTATTTAATTCAAGATAAATATTTAAAAGTGCTTTATCATGATTATTTACTTATATATGTTTTGTTTTATTCAGAAATCATGACCTCATCACTTATAAACATCCTGAAAGACAACACTTTAACTGGAGATAATTATGTCACATGGAAAAGGAAAATTGGGTTGTTGCTGCAAAGTGAAAAACATAAATTTGTTCTAACTACTCCTAAACCACCTGCTCCTAATAATGAATCTAGCATAATATGTAGAGATGAGTATGAGCAGTGGAAGACTTCAGATGATATGGCAAAATGTTACATTAAGGTCAGTATCTCCGACGTGTTGCAACAGCAGCATGAAGGAATGGAGTCCGCTGCTGATATAATGATGTCTCTAGAGGAGATTTTTTTGCTATGAAGTCCAGGACGACTAAGAGAGAGGCAATGACTGCTTTTATGAATCTTAGGATGAAACCTGGACAGGCTGTGAAGGATCACATGATGAAAGTCATAGCACATCTCAACATTGCTGAACTGCATGGCGCTGAGATAGATGGTGAGACAAAGATTGATATGGTTGTCAATTCATTGTCAGATTCCTTTGATCAGTTCAAATTGGACTACACTTTGAACAAAAAGGAATACACCTTACAAGGCCTGATGCAAGATGTTCAAAGTGCTGAAAAGATCCTTGTGAAAGGCAAAGGTCAAGAGATTCATATGGTTGGTAAAGTTGCTACTGTTAAGGCCCGTCAAAAGGTCAAGAAACAACAGAAGAAAAAGCAACTTGGGCCTATCAAGAAGGAGACCAAGAAAGTAACCAAGATCAAAGGGAAATGCTTCCTTTGTGGTGAAAAGGGACATTGGAAGAGAAATTGCCCAAAGTCCCAGAATAAGAAGGAAGAAGGTAATGTGAATTATCTTGAAACATGTTTTTTGGCTGATTCTACAGATTCTTGGATCATAGACTCAGGAGCCACTAATCATGTTTGTTATTCCTTGCAGGGGTTTCAAGAAAGGAGAAAGCTGAGTAAGAATGAAATCAATTTGCGCTTGGGCAACGGAACGTTAGTGTCTGCAAGTGCAGTGGGAGATATTAGAGTTTATTTGGATTCTAGAAGGCATTTAGATTTGATAGATGTTTATTATGTACCTCAATTCAAGAGGAATTTAATTTCAGTTTCTTGTTTGAATAAATTTGGATATTCGGTTACTTTTAATAAAGCTTTTATTATTAGTAAGAATGACAAAATTATTTACCAAGGTACATTGGAAAACGGTCTATACTTTTTGCATAGAAATATCTCTCACTCGTTAGACACAGAAATAACGAAACCTAATCATAAAAGAGTAAAATTATCAACAGATGAAACCTACCTTTGGCATTTACGCTTAGGTCATATTAACCTTAATAGGATTAAAAGATTGGTATGTGACGGACCTTTGAGTGACTTAAAGGTTGATGATCTACCAACTTGTGAATCTTGTTTGGAAGGTAAAATGACCAAAAGGACGTTCTCTGCCAAAGGTGCAAGAGCCACTGAATGTTTAGGATTGATACACACTGATGTATGTGGACCTATGAGCATTCAAGCTAGAGGTGGATATGAGTACTTCATCACCTTCACAGATGATTACTCGAGATTTGGTTATGTGTATCTCATGCGGCATAAGTCGGATGCTTTTGACATGATCAAAGCATTCAAAGCTAAAGTGGAAAATCAGCGTGAGAAACCCATAAAAATCTTGAGATCTGATCGTGGTGGAGAATATCTATCTGGTGAGTTTCAGCAATATCTTATTGATAATGGGATAGTTTCTCAGTTTTCTGCACCAGGTACACCTCAACAGAATGGGGTAGCAGAAAGGAGAAATAGAACTCTTTTGGAAATGGTTAGGTCTATGTTGAGTTATTCAACACTTCCTATTTCTTTTTGGAGACATGCTTTACAAACTGCTATATACATTCTAAACGATGTACCATCTAAGTCTGTTCCTAAAACACCGCATGAGTTGTGGACTGGGTGCAAGCCTAGTTTACAACACTTAAGGATATTTGGTTGTCCTGCGCATGTGTTAAAAGGAAAGACAGAAAAGATGGAGTCCCGTTCAGAAACATGTATATTTGTAGGGTATCCAAAAGAAACTAAAGGATATTATTTCTATAGTCCTTCAGACCTTAAAGTATTTGTTTCGACAAATGCTAAATTTCTGGAAAAGGACTATATGAATGATTTTGTCCCTAGAAGTAGAATTGTCCTGAATGAGATGTCAAGAGATACAATTCCACGAGAGGTTACACAACCTAACCCAATTGTAAGTTCCGATCCAATACAAGATCAATAACCTACCATTCCTCGTCGTAGTGGGAGGGTTAGAACACAACCCGAAAGATACATCGGTCTGGGAGAATCAGTGGAGAATCTCCCGGACGACGATGATCCCTATACGTACAAGGAAGCTATGGAGGATGTTGATAGTCGCCATTGGCAAAAGGCAATGCAATCCGAGATTGAATCTATGTTCGATAACAAAGTCTGGTCCCTTGTAGACTTGCCTAAAGGGATAAAACCCATTGGGTGCAAGTGGGTATACAAGAGGAAAAGAGGTATGGATGGAAAGGTGGAAACCTTTAAAGCTAGATTGGTAGCTAAAGGGTATACACAGAAAGAAGGTATCGATTACGAGGAAACCTTCTCTCCTGTGGCCATGCTTAAATCCATTAGGATACTCTTATCCATTGCAGCATCTTTAGATTTAGAGATTTGGCAAATGGACGTCAAGACAGCTTTCCTAAATGGAAGTCTTGACGAAAGCATCTACATGATGCAACCAGAGGGATTCATTGAAAAGGGCCAAGTGGATAAGGTATGCAAGTTGCAGAAATCCATATATGGATTAAAGCAAGCATCCAGATCCTGGAACATAAGGTTTGATCAAGCTGTCAAAGGTTTTGGATTTATTCAGAATCCTAACGAACCTTGTGTATACAAAAGGATTAAAGGCGACAAGTTGGTTTTCCTGATTCTTTATGTTGATAATATACTACTCATTGGAAACGATGTAGGTGTATTGACATCAGTAAAAGAATGGTTAGCAAAACAATTTGTTATGAAGGACTTAGGAGAAACAAGTTTTATTCTAGGTATCCAAGTAATAAGGGATAGAAAGAATAGAACGATTGCATTATCCCAAGCTTCATACATAGACAAGATCTTGTCTAGGTTTTCCATGCATGATTCCAAGAAAGGTATGTTACCTTTCAGACATGGAATCAAGCTTTCTAAGGAACAAGTTCCTAAGAATGAGCATGATGAGCAATTCATGAGTAGAGTTCCATATGCCTCAGCAGTTGGAAGTCTCATGTATACAATGCTCTGTACTAGACCAGATATTTGTTTTGCTGTTGGCATAGTTAGTAGGTTTCAATCGAAACCTTGTCTTGATCACTGGACGGCAGTCATGGTTAAATGGTTAGAGGATCCCTAGAGGTATTTGAGTTCATTTGGGTTCTCGTGTACCCCGCCTCTTGCTAGTTTGATGTTTCCCTAGTTAGGTGCTTGGTCGACGGGGTATCCTGATATCGACTGTTCTTACAGCGGGGTACCTGGCTGAATGTAGAAGCGGGGTACTTAGCGGATGTAGTATATGGATGCTTATCTGATACGGCAGCGAGGTACCTTGTTGACGTAATGGCGGGGTACCCTGTTGATCTTAGTAGCGTGATACCTGTCTGGTGCAATAGCGAGGTATCTTACCAAGCTTTGTGACAGGATTCTAAGTAGAACTTCACATCAAGCTACTTAGGGGTTACCAGGGTTGCTGGGCTTATTGGCTTGATCCGAGGGAGGAGGTAGGTATCCAGATTTAATTTACCATTCTTTTTTCTAAGAGTAGCTAAGCAGTATCTTGGCTTGTGTCTCTTCCTTGTATCTAGGTGGAAAATTCTTCTTTAGTCCTTTGCCAATTTTGACAGTTAACAATACCAATCAATGATTACCCAAATCATGGCCAGAACCATACCAGGGGCAAATTCATGATTTTGGTTTTGAGAGGCCAAGATAAAAACTAATATTATAAGTCACACAATCTTCACATATAATACTGGTAGGAATCCGACAGGATTGGCCCGCACAAAAAAACGTATGGGATCCCACACATTATACTTTTTAATAAAATATGATACCGTTCAATGGTAAAAGTAATTATACAAATAAATAAATAAAATATAAATTTAAAGATGCATAAAACCGTATTAAACCGAACCAAAAAAAACTGGTTCGAATCGAATCGAGTCAACCTATTTTTATAAGTAAATCCGATTAAGAAAATAAAAACTGAATATATGAGTCGATGACAATTTTGGCAAAAAACCAAACCGATTTAACTTATGTCCACCCCTAGTCCTTAACGTTACTGCGATTTGTACAGCAGTAGGTTTATCAACTTTATGTCATCTTTATTAACCAATAACGTTGGAAATAAGCATCATCCCGAATTCCCGATTAAATGAAAAATAAGAAATCCCGCATGTATGCTCCTCCTAGATAACCATTCTGAAACAATAAGAACCAAAAAGAGCACCGTAACTTTTTATCAAACTCAGAAAAAAATCCATTCATATTTTTTCTTTTAAAGAATTCTTTGTACAGAGAATTTCCTCTATGCAGAATTTGAATTCCCTGTACAATCTCTAAAAAACAAAAATCTATACGAATTTATCCGTGCCAAAAAACCTACTCAAGTTTACCATTCTGAAATTGTTTACAGAGTATAACATCTTGCTACAAGCCCCTAAATTATACTGAGTAAGCCAAGTTAAAATTCGTTTCATGACAGATATACCCATAGCCAGACAACATTCCAGTTGATATGTGATGGATGTTCTCAAAATTTGAAACAACTACGGTGATAGCTACAGCTATACAACAGATAAACATTAGTTAAGCAAAACAAAATAAGTGGAAGAAGCTTTTACTGGGAATATGCAGGTTGCTCTATACATTAAAAATAACTTGAATTGTAGACCTGGAAACTACTCCACGATCAATAAGTTATTTTCTGTTAACCCTTCGCCAACAGTTGGAAATTCTGGTGATAGCTGCCACTCCCCATCAACCAAGAACTTGATTTCATACCTTCATGTAGTATTATGGGTTAGAAGAAGTAGCAAGTTTCTTTTCAGTAACCTCTACATATCTGTAGGCACTATAGAATCATACCTTCCAGGTCGAAGCATTAATATAGTTGAGAACTTGGTAAAAGAACCAGTGTACTCTGGTGATAAGTGCTCCCCTTGACTCCAGCCGTCAAAAGTACCCATTACTTGAACGCTCTAATATCATACAAGGTATACAGAAAAGTTTCAAATTACAACTGAAATCAAATTCCCGAAAATTTTATGCCTAGTACTTTTACCAGAAAAGGATAAATGCAGAGCATGACAGATATTGATATCAATTAATTGAGATCAGATAGTTCATGGTTGTTTAACATTCTGAATTTCACTTGGTGAATATACATCTGAACTATATAACCAAGTAAATGCAAATTTCAAATGTTTGGTGTTATTTTGATGTTGTATCCAAATTGGACAATGAGAAAGTCAATAGCGTACTTATTAAATGGTACAAAAAATAAATACAGTGACCTGGATCTGAAAGTCAAACAAATTTCATGTTTTCATGTTTATACTACAGTATGCTGTAATTAATAGACAGGAGAATGAAAAGGTATTGATTATGAGAATGCACTTTTTTGCATGTTTACCTCTGCCATGCCACTCCAGAATAAAGAAACCTCCTTGGACTGTGCAGCACCTACATCCTTTATCTGGTCCTTCAACTTCTCATGTACAGCTTTAAACCAGAAGAAATGAAGGCAAAAGGATTTGTCAGAAAATATGAGGAAATTTTTTTAAAACAAAAGTTCCTCAGAAGTATAATGTTGGGTCCATAATGTCAATGAAGTAGCACAGAACGCTTCTACAAGTTTGCAAACTATCCTAATACAATTAGGGTCAACTACATCAAGACCAAAATTTGTGTTCGAGAGTCGTGACCACCACGACCATCAGAATGTAAGGGCAAAAAACAAATAGATTTCTTGAGAAAAACTTAAACTCATTAGAGTCCTAGCTGAATTTATTAGACTGTTGACATATACTAGAGTAGTGGCAGAAATAGACAAGAATCAATGGAGAACAAGACTTATACCAATATGAAATAAGCACAGTGGATATCATACCTTCTAAGCGGGAAAGAAGGTGAGATTGAATGAATTTCCCATTGATCTTTCTTGAACCTTCTGGAATCCCAGATTTAGCTATTTCTTCAGCAAGTGAGACTAAAGCCTGCCCAATAATTTTTTATTAATTTTTTATTTTTTTTTTATTTTTTTTTATAAGAAACAGAAGCAAAATTTATTTCATATCAACAAGAGAACAAAAGAGCTTATACAAAAGCGGCTTATAGAAATAAAAGTAGCCTCTATACACTCATGGACACGCAGTCCACCTAGGCTAACAAAAAGATCCCTAAAAAACAAAGGCCAGAACCTAACCAAACGAAAAGATCAAAAAATCTAAAATTTCATACAACAGCCTCCAATTCAAGTGAAAGAAAAATAAGTATCTTGGACTAATGCCTGCCCATGTTAAGAAAATAAGTAATAATTACATCAACTAATAGATCTTATTCCACCATGGAATTGATGAAAATAAAAGATTTAATTTGATGTTTAGAAGAAACTCCCCATATGCATAATCCATGGTACTACTATATAAACCTAAATAACAAAATAAAAAGAAGTCTTCAGACTGCAAATAATTAAAAGGAAAACTTAAGCAACAAGCCTTTCTCAATGAGAAGGTGAACAATTCTAACATCCTAATATACCAGATAAGTACATAAAAAATGGGAGCTATATAATTGTGCTGTCAGAAACTTGACATATAATTCACATAAGATATAGCTGTCTATTTGATTTCTCACTCAAGTTACACAGGAATAAACGATAAAGACCAAAGAAAAAAGAAAGATCTCATACTGGAAAATTTTTTGGAACAACACCAGATACTCGCACCAGAGATTTGGATTACTCGTGCTTGATAACAGCAAAGATCTAATATGGGGCAAGATAAAGACATTGATGATACATAAATAGAAAAGGAGAGTAAACAATAAACCTGAACTTCAAGTTCCATGACAGCCAGTTCGCTTTTGAAGATGACCAGTGCATCCTCCTTTATATGAAGCTGAGCAGAACAAATATACAAAAAAAAATAATACAATGTCAATAAGGCTTTTTTTTCATCTCTAAAAGTAATCCTGACAAAAAAACTCTGTTTTCCCAAAAAGCTTTTGCTTGCAAATGACAAAACCAATTTTAGTCCACCAGTTAAAAACTACAAATAGTAGAATTTCAAACATATTCATTCGCATATCCAAGTATGTGATTCCAATGTGAACACATGCCATATATTCATTACATTCGGATCAAATTCAACAACACATGGGATGTTGTCAAGTAACTTAATCAGCATAACGTAAACCAGCAAAACCATCTAAAGCAAAACCAGTAACACTAAATTATTGGGTGTTAAAATCATTTACACCAAAGAAGCCAACTAAGAATACAATGTACGAACCTGCCGTTTGAGAAACCGGTTCTGTTGATTGGCTTCACTCAGCTTTCTTGTGAGCTTTTGTCTCTCAGAATCAGCCAGCAGTGACTTCAACTATTAAAGAATTACAAACATTTATAGCTCACATCAGTCAATACAAGTAAAATTGATTTTTTTTTTTCTCCAAATATAGTGCAGCCAGCCAAAGAAGTAAATATCAGTATGATGTTCATATCATGTTCCAAATTCATGAAAAAAAAAAAAGGAGATAATCGGTGATATTATCGATATTTACTTATTTTCGATTTCTGAAAATGTGTAATTGTTTGTAACTATATACCTCATCGCTCGCCAACGGCTGAGATAGAAGCTTCTCAGGCGAATCATCCTCAGAATAATCTTCTGATTGTACGGATGAAAAATCATCGACACTGACAGCCATCGAATACGCTCTCCACGTCATCCGATTCCTCTTCATCGTTATCCGGTGGTTCGTATTCGAATTGCAGGCGAACAACACGCGATTTGGAATTTTATGGACATTTTTCGGATTTGTTAAATTGGGCGAAAAGCATGGCAATTGTGCATCGAAACAACACCTATCATAAACACAGTCATGATTTTCAAACAATTGTGTTAAAATTAACAAAGATTAACATGAAAAATTACCTGGCAGTGTCGATCTTCATCTTGTAAGAAAAAATAAATAATAAAAAGGTATTTTTGAGAGCTATAACGAAATGAAGCAGAGTGATGTTATGAGACTATGAGAGTGAGAGTGAGGAGGTCTGGTGATGTGTGCGTTATGACACGTGCATAAATACTGGATAAAGGTTTTACACGTGGCTCGTCAAGAATGGTGGAAGATTTTGGATTCACAAAAGAGGGAAAGCACGTGATGAAAGTGAACGTTGGAGGATGAACACACCTTGTGGTGGAAATAATGGTTAGGGTTAAATTCACTTATGCCACCCATTGTTTACTTTAAACTCACTTATAGCATCTCCATTACAAAAATAGTTTATCTACTAAAAATCGTTGACATAGTAATAATATTAAGAGACTTACTCCCTATGTGACATAAAAATAGACTTGATAGACAATCAATAGTAATAATATTAAGAGACTTACTCCCTATGTGACATAAAAATAGACTTGATAGACAATCAATTTAAAATTTGGTCTCCAACGCTTCTTTTAAGAACACATTTGTTTTTAATAACGTGTCAAATTTTGTTTCTGTTTTTCCTTTTATTTTATTTCTTTACTAAAAATAAATGAAAAATTAATGTCAATTTTAAATACTTATTGGGTCAACCGAAAAAATAGATGTGCAATATACCGTCTGAAAGTAGAAAGTCATGTTAACAATGTCTAATATATTTTTTGTCACAATAGCTTGAGGTTGAATATGCATGATTGTATTGGAGATACATTTTTTAATTAACTGTATATTTATCCTATGTGACATCTTTTCTTTTTTTTTCCACCAGCCAATTTTGCATTGGAGTTGTTCTTAGTTGCTTACCATAGATTTCAAAATTCATCATGATAAGATGAGGGTTGACTCAGTAGTAAACCCTTCATACCTAGAGGTTGTGGGTTCGGATAATGCCTCTTCCCTCAATCTTGAAATATTGTAATACTTGAAAAAAATAATGATAATTCAAAATCCATCCATGAAACAATGAACCAATCATTTCCAAGTCTAAACACTCTTCTTATTGTACCCTCAAACTAAACCCTAAACACGTTTTTGGAATTATGAGTGAATATGATAATTGCATATCATATCTCATTAATTTATCTTTAAACATCACATTCTGAATTGAAAAAGAGGGGGAAAATATAGATGTTGTTGAATAGCATAAAAAATGGTTCAAAGTGATGATTTGGATCTTATAAACTCATTTTGGTGGCTGCTTGTTGTTTTGGGATACATTTATTAGTGAAACACTTGTCGACTATATTGTTGCATTTGTTATAATATACATAGCTTTTCCATAGCCTTCAGTTTATCATTTGATATGCTTTACTTGGTCACTAAGCAAATCAATCCAAGTTACCACGTGGTCAAATGTTTGTCTATATAAATATATATGTCTCACTGGTAAATGAGTTACTGAAATATCAATAAAAAGCATAACTTCAATTCTCTCTCTCGCATCTCTCTTCTTTATTTCTTCATCATCTCTATTTATCTAATACCTGATACCAGCTCTCATCTCACTAATATTTCATTTAATTATTTGTTACTTCATTTCATCTCATTTACAACACGTTATCAGCATGATCGTATGTAAGTAAAAAGTATTTTCAGGTGAGTTATTTACTTACGACTCGATATTCGTATATATAAGTAAAAAGGATCATCTGATGGGTGATTTACTTACATTTCAATATTCTGAATCTATTTATAGTTTCGTATACAAGATGGCTTATGCTATCTATGGATCCTCTATATATAGTTCTGGATTTATTTATATTGTTTAAATATTTGCATCCATTTGTATGCACATAACAGGTGAGCTCAGCCTCCTAGAATTGTTTAAATATATGAGACTGGCTTATGCTGTATCTCAGGACTGGCTTATACTGTGTCTCAGGATTAGCTTATGCTATGTCTCCAAATAAACTGTTTAAATATTCAATATTTATTTTTTATGCAATATATGAGACTGACTTATGCTGTGTCTCGGGACTGGCTTATGTTGTGTCTCGGGACTAGTCTATGTTGTGTCTCCAAATAAATTATTTAAATATTCAGTATTTAATTTTATGCAATATATGAGACTGGCTTATACTGTGTCTCGAGACTGGTTTATGCTGTGTCTCCTGATAAACTATTTAAATATCTAGTATTTATTTTTATGCAATACAAAAGATTGGCTAGACCGACTACCCAGAACTTAAAGTTTCAGGAATTATGATATTTAAGTTGGTACGGTTTTGAAAACCGATGAGAACCTGGAGTTCTGGATCCAGTGTTATATTCATGAATGTTGTTGTATGTATATTCTCCGCTAAGAGACACGTCAGCAAAATGTGCATGAAAACACGGAAGAGTAAGTCCACGTCATTTGAAACTAATAACAAACGGTGTGTAAAAACTATCTATAGGGGGGGGGGGGGGGTGAATAGATTTTACTCGATTTTTACCCGATTTTTGTTATAAGTCAATATTCCTAAAATATCCCTAACTAGTCAAAATAAATTATCAAGTGTAATAAGTGCGGAATTAAATAACACAAGATATTTACGTGGAAACCCTCACGGGAAAAACCACGGGCTGTTATGTGCGCCACACACGAACCTCGAATCCACTAATGGTAAAGGAGATTACAACCTAATCTCGGTTAGTAACTCAATACCACTACCTAATCCCGGTATAAGTGAACCTAGTCCAATTGCTTATGATTTACGCCACCTAATCCCGGAAGCTACGCAAGTCTTACTTCTCAATAAAGAGATAATGTGTCATATGTGAATATATGATGATATTCAAACAAAGTAAGGGAACCTTAGATGCTTATCTAGAATGATAATATGACAATTAATCCATTCCTAGATATCAATGGCTAAATGACATGGAATTTTACCTTTGGTGCTTCTTCTCTTAAGGTCTTGAGAGGGTCTTGGTTGTGTAAAGCACCAACCATCAAACACCTATGCTACCCTTACATTGAACCCCAAATGTGATTTGTCACCGAAATGAACCAATCAAACTAGAGGAACTAACAATCTCCCCCTTTGGCAATTTCGTGATAAAACCACCACTTACATTAATCCGTACAATAAAATAGAAACTACCGGGCATACAATGATTTTCTACATTACAAAGAGATATTACAAAAATAAAATTTCAAGTCTTCAATCTCATGTAGACAAACCAAACTTTCAAAACAAAGTTTCTACATTTTCCAATACAAGAAAATGTGAGAATAATCATGTGAGAACAAAAACAAGCATTTGCATTTAAGAATTTAAGCACAACATAATGCAAATGTATGTGTAATGCAATGCTCCCCCTCAATGTGTATTCTCCCCAACATATAATTTTGCTACACTAAATAGCACAATAAGCATTCTCCCCTTACTTCTCCCCTTACCACCTACTACTCCCCCTTTTTATCATGAGATGGGCAAAGGAGTATTCCCCAAAATAGGTCATTTAGACAAAGAGAGATAGAAGCATACATGTCATTTGCATAATCATATAAGACACTTTATGCAACTCAATTAAACGGAGAGATACACGGAGATTTATTTTTCATAGAGAATGTGTGAGTAAAAATGCTTTGCATGCAAGACGTATTGCATTCAAGTCTAAAAATCAATGGTGTTTGGCAAAGAAAATGACAAAGGTTTCCGATAGGAATTCAAACCAATTTCACCGTTTGTCATGAATTAAAGCAAAGATATAGACAATTTATTGATTTTAAATTTTAAAGCACAATATCCAACTTTATAAGCGAAACATGTCATGAGTAACTTTGCACCCTATTTGATTTTTCTGGATAAGATATCCGTATTATAGTAGACATGTTCAACAAATAAAGAAAGAGAGACATTATGATAAACATTTGAGTCTCATTAGCTTTTCACACATTGTTATGCATTTAAGAATTATAATCAACAATTCATGCTTTTTCATTTGAGCATGTCATTAGGAAAACATCATGTTATGGAGATCATTATAGGTCATTCAATAAGTACTTCCTAAGTGAATCTCCTAGACCAAAAACACATGTTTGAACATAAAATTAACATGGATTGCATTCAAAGCATGATTCACACTTATTGAGATAAAACCATTTATACATATGTGCAACCAAGATACTCAAGCAACTGATAAAGAAGTATAAACAGTTCTAAATTTTTGCATGCAACAAGTATACAATTGCTCTCTTTGCTTGAGTTCCTCAAATGGGGTCAATCACCAAAACACATTACTCTACAAGGCATATCCCAATAGATCTACTAAGAGTTTTAAACCTAGTTGCTTTTAACGGTTTAGTGAATAAGTCTGCTAGTTGATCATTTGTACCTACATGTTCAAGTACAATGCATTTGTTCTCAACTAGTTCTCTTATGAAATGATGAAGGATGTCAATATGCTTAGTCCTAGAATGTTGAACCCGATTCTTGGAAATATTAATAGCACTCATGTTATCACAAAAGAGGGTTAGAGTACCTTGATTGAATCCGTAGTCGACTAGCATTTGCTTCATCCATAGGAGTTGTGTGTATCCACTCCCCACGGCTATATACTCGGCTTCGACCATGGACAAGGAAATTGAATTTTGCTTCTTGTAAAACCAAGACACCAAGTTGTTCCTTAGGAAGAAGCAACTGCTCGATGTGCTCTTCATATCATCATAATTTTCTGCCCAATCTGTATCACTAAAGCCAACTAGACTAGCATTAGTGTCAAAAGAGTACCAAATCCCATAGTTGGATGTCCCATTCACATAAAGAATGATTCTCTTAACGGAAGAGAGATGGGACTCCTTAGGATCCGCTTGGTACCTAGCACATACACCCACACTAAAGGATATATCGAGCCTACTTGCGGTCAAGTAAAGCAAGCTTTCAATCATGCCCTGATATAGAGTTTGATCCATACTTTTACCACTAGCATCCTTGCTTAGCTTCAAAGTGGTACTCATGAGTGTATCACAATGTTTGGCATTTTCAAGACAAAACTTCTTCACTAGGTTTTTGGCATATTTGGCATGGGTAATGAAAATCCCATCATTTAATTGCCTAATTTGCAAGCCTAGGAAGTAACTCAACTCACCAACTAAACTCATCTTAAACTCATGAGACATAACCTCAACAAATTGTTGTACCTTGGTCTTGTTGGTGGATCCAAACACTATATCATCAACATATATTTGAGCTATAAAGAGCTCATCTTTGTTTTTCTTGATGAATAGAGTATTGTCAACATTACCCCTTGTGTAGTTATTGTCAACAAGAAATTGAATGAGGCGCTCATACCAAGCCCTCGATGCTTGTTTCAACCCATATAGAGCCTTCTTGAGGTGATAGACATGGTTGGGGTGGTGTGCATCCATAAACCCCTTAGGTTGCTCAACAAACACTTCCTTTTGCAAGAAGCCATTGAGGAAGGCACTCTTGACATCCATTTGGTGCAATTTAAACTTGTGCACACAAGAAATAGACAAGAGAAGCCTAACAGACTCTAAACGGGCAACAAGAGCATATGTCTCCTCAAAGTCAATACCCTTAATTTGAGAGTACCCTTGTGCAACAAGTCTAGCCTTGTTGCTTACTATGTTGCCATCCTCATCGGATTTGTTCCTATAGATCCACTTGGTGTCTATCACATTAGTGCTCTTAGGCCTAGGAACTAGAGTCCAAACCTCATTCCTTTTGAATTGGTTTAGCTCTTCTTGCATGGCAAGAACCCAAAATTCATCATTCAAGGTCTCATCAACCTTTTTGGGTTCTATTTTAGAGGTGTAGCATGTATAACTAATGAGATTAACTTTTGGCGCCTAGTCCTAACACCATCATTCACTTCTCAAATGATGCCATCTTTATCATGGAGTTTCCTAACCCATGGAGCGAGTTCATTAGAGTTCAAGAGAGGAACTCTATCAAGAGGTTGAGTGACCTCTTCATCTAGGTTAGACTTCCCATCCATAAAAGTCTCTACAACTTTCTCCAAAGGAGAGTCATCATCTATGGTAATCTTCTCCTCATGGTCATTAGACTTGAGCCTAGTATCATTAATGACAACATTAGATGATTCCATGACGGTTTGAGTCTTCAAGTTAAAAACTCTATATGCTCTACTATTTAAGGCATAGCCAATAAAGATACCCTTATCACTCTTAGCATCAAATTTGCCAAGTTGATCACTGTTATTTAGTCTGTAGCATTTGTTCCCAAAAGAGTGGAAGTAGCTTATATTTGGCTTTCTACCTCTCCATAACTCATAAGAGGTTGGCCTAGTGCCTATCCTTAGGAAAACTATATTCCCTATATAGCAAGCCGTATTAATGGCTTCGGCCCATAGGTTCCTAGGGACATTGTTGCTAAGCAACAAGACATGGGCCATCTCTTGAAAGACCATATTCTTTCTCTCAACAACTCCATTATGTTGAGGTGTCCTAGGATCCGAAAACTCATGGGAGATGCCTACACTATCACAATAGGTTTCAAAGGAAACATTCTCAAATTCCCTCTCATGGTCACTTTTAATTCGTTTTATGCTTTTAATGTTTGAGTTCATTTCATTTTGAAGTTTATTACAAAGCATTTTAAACTTGTCAAAAGTTTTGGATTTTTCTCTAAGAAAATATGTCCATGTGAACCTAAAGAAATCATCTACACAAACAAAAATGTATCTCTTTCCACCTAAACTCTTGGTTTCTATACGACCCATAAGATCCATGCGGAGAAGCTCTAGGAGCTCCTTAGTGGAGAGATACTTGCTCTTTTTGTGCATGATTTTGGTTTGTTTCCTTTGTTGGCAAGTCCACAAACACCATTGGCTTTCATCCCAAGCTCAGGGAGGCTACGCACAACATTGAACTTGTTTAAGATTTGTAAATCCCGAAAGTTCATGTGGCTAAGTCTTTCATTCCACAACTCAATTTGCTCTTCCTTGGACACATTGCAAGAGACTATACTAGCTTTAAGACAATAGCAATTGTCGCTAGATCTCATTCTTTTTAACAAGGTTTGTCCATTAGGTAATAGGATAGAGCAATCATTTTTGCTAAATAAGACGGAAAGTCCTACATCACTTAGATGTGAAATGCTTATCAAACTGGTTTTTAAGCCATCAACAAATAAAGCATTGGACAAGGAGGGTAATCCGGGAATGGAAATGGCTCATTTCCATTTAACTCTCTTCTTGGATCCATCACCAAAGATGACACATCCTCTTTCCTCCATGACAAGAGTTTCAAAGAAACTCTTGTTTTCCGTCATGTGCCTAGAGCACCCATTATCTAGATACCAAAAGTTAGAAGAGTTTGCCTTCAAGGTAATTTATACAACATGGCAAACTTGTTCATCTCTTCTAATCCACCTAGGGGACACATTTTTTTTCCTAGTGGTCTTTGGTATTTAGGCTCTAGATGTTCTAGTATCATGCAAAATAAGTCTTTCATTCCTAGGAACATGCATCTTAGCTTTATCCTTTTTCTTTTCTATCATGCTTTCAATTCGACGCAATTTTATATAACGAAAGCAATTTGGTCTAATGTGACCATCAACACCACAAAAATGACATGTAGGAATAAAGTTAGGAATTGAGAATGCATTGGAGCCTTCCTATGTTTTTGTGGTAGTCTTGGTTGTTGATAATGATCTCTCTTCTTTTATTGTTGACCAATACGTGATTGCTTCCTCGGTTGAGCTTGCATGATAGGTCTCTTCCCTTGATGGACATTCGTTAAGGGTTGTTAGCTTGAAAAGCCCTTGTAGGATGAGCTTGAGGTAGACTTTTTGGTGCTACCTTCACTTGAGCACTTCTTGAACACTCTCCTAGGTCAAGTTTCTTCCTAGGTAATTGATAATGAGGAGACTCTTTGAGGTTCATGCTTTTGACAAATATGGTCTTGCTTTTAGTGGAGAACATCTTGTTATCTTCAAACCCAAGACCTGTCTTGTCACTTGGCCTCTTTCCAACATCTAACATGTGGTCAAGTTTTTTAGTGCTAGAGTCCATCTTTACCATCAACACTCTAGCATTTTCAGGTCCCTCTTTAATCCCTCTTCACTCTTCTTAGATAATTCTAACTCATTTCTTAGCTTATCTTCACTCTTCATGGTTCTTACCACTTCTTCACTTAAGTGGTCAACTTCTGTTGAGAATTCTAGGTTTTCTTCTTTTAATCTCATAATTTCTCTCTTATTCTTTAACCTTGAACTCTCAAACTTCATCATGTAGTCTTGGAGATCCATCCTATCCACATTTCCATTTGTGGATTGAGATGAAGAGCAATCATCACTTGAGTCAATTTCCACTTAACTCACATTGTCTTCTTCATTAGCACTTTTGCTCTTGTAAGAAGAGGTAAAGGCTATGAAGTTAGCTATGAGTTCTTCATCATCCGAAGACTCATCTCATTTATTGGAGTCATCACTCCAACTCCATGTGGCGGCCATTACTTTCCCTTTCTTCTTGATATTGTAATTAGCACAATCGGGGGCAAAGTGTCATATGCCACCACACTCATAACATCAGACCCCTTTCTTTTCGATCTTTTCTTGCCTAGGCTTAAACTTCTTAAAGGAAGTTTTTTTCTTGAATTCTTGGCCTTTGGATCCAAATCCCTTCTTCTCGGACTTGTAGAATTTCTTGAACCTTCCTATCAACAATGCCATTTTTTTGTCCGAGTCATCAGTCTCCTCATTTTCATCTTTGGAGGCTTTTAAAGCAATTCCCTTTTGCTTTTTAGGAGGTGTGGAGGTAGGACTCTTCCTCGACTCATAAGCTAGAAGCCTCCCAATCACCTCACTCAGCATCATATCCTTATAGGTCCTATTCTCCTTAAAAGTCGTTACCTTGGACTCAAATCTTTCGGGGAGAGATCTCATGGTCTTTTGCTTGATTCTCATATCAAAATAAGGATCACCTAGTTGATGACTTTGATTAACTATGTCTATCAACTTGATCTCAAAATCATTGAAGCACTCATTCCCTTCAATCTTTAGCATCTCGAATTGAGTTTGGAGGACTTGAAGCTTAAAGTCCTTAACCACTTTGGTTCCCTCATGTGCAACCTCTAAGATGTCACATGCCTCTTTAGCGATCCTAGTGTTTTTAATCAATTTATATTGATTTTCGTCTATTGCATATAGGATGGCATGCATCGCCTTTCTATTCCATTTCGATGCCTCAAACTCTTGCTCGTTCCATTGCGCCCTAGGTTTGAGTACATCCTCTCCTCCACCCGAAGAAGTCATCATGGGTGATATGTAGCCGTCTTCAACCACCATCCAAGCTCGGTCATGGATTTGACATATGTACGACTCCATTTTCCCTTTCCAAGAGGCATAATTCAACCCAGTAAGAAGTGGACGCCTTGTGCTTGAAGCACCCTCGTTGCCATCATCATTTCCACAGTTTCCATTTATAGTGTATATGAATGAATGAAATGTCTACAAATGTATGAATGACCAAACAACACACAAAATGCAAAACACACCAAAATGTGTAAAGGATCACCTTTGTATGTCTAGGAACCCGCTCTAATACCAATTGAAACTAATATTACACGGTGAGTAAAAACTATCTAAAGGGTGGGTGAATAGATTTTATCCGATTTTTACCCAATTTTCGTTATATGTCAATATTCCTAAAATATCCCAAACTAGTCACAATAAAATATCAAGTGTAATAAGTGCGAAATTAAATAACACAAGATATTTACGTGGAAACCCTCACGGAAAAAACCACGGGCTGTTATATGCGCCACACATGAACCTCGAATCCATTAATGGCGAAGGAGATTACAACCTAATCCCGGTTAGTAACTCACTACCATTACCTAATCCCGGTATAAGTGAACCTAGTCCAATTGCTTGTGATTTACGCCACCTAATCCCGGAAGCTACACAAGTCTTACTTTTCAATGAAGAGATAATGTGTCATATGTGAATATATGATGATATTCAAAGAGCAAACAAAGTTAGGGAACCTTAGATGCTTATCTAGAATGATAATATGACAATTCATTCCTAGATATCAATGGCTAAATGACATGTCAAAAAGCTTAGCTAAACATAGATTATGAAAACCTAGAAAGCTATAACAATACAACACTCAATCAATTCATCACTTACAATCTCTATCTTGTAACTATAATAATATTCAAGAGCATACAAGTGATAAAAGAGATGGCTTGCTAAGAAAGACACTAAAATTAGATGAAGTTAGTGAAAAACTTACCAAGAAAAATGTGAAGATGCAAAACCATGTATAGATGCATCCTATATGGTCATTAAGATGCTATATGGGCTTTAATGCACAAAGGAATCACTTTGAGTGTATAAAGGTGAGTTCTTGATAATTTTTCTCTTGAAATGTGTTCTAAGGGAAAAATATGCTTTTTAGAACTCGTAAAAATGACCTAGGATGAAAGAGGCACATTTATAGAGTGTCAAAATGAAATGATGTCGTTTTGGGTAAGTGACCTTTGGTATTCCTTAGTCGCTGTACAGGTCGCTGTACAACGCCAATTCTTTGCCTATTTCTGGTTCCAGATGGTCGCTGTATGTATAGCAACTAGGCACTGTACGTACAATGCTTTCAATAAAATTCACAAAAAAATGTATAAAGTCTAATACATGCAAAACCTAATAGACCAGATCTGGGTTGGGCAATATATGTTCTGTGCTTTGTACAGCGCCTTGCATAATGTATGTAATCCTAAGTCTAAACATGACATAACAGTTGACATACAAGATGCAATCATATAAACATGTAAGAAGATAGCTTAATGAACATTAATGAACATAACATACCAAGAATAAAACATATGCATGAGTTGTGAGTGAGTGTAACTATCTCTTTAAAGCAAGTAAACACTTGGAATTTTACCTTCGGTGCTTCTTTTCTTGAGGTCTTCAGAGCGTCTTGGTGTAAAGCATCAACCATCAAACACTTATGCTACCCTTACATTGAACCCCACATGTGGTTTGTCACCGAAATGAGCCAATCAAACTAGATGAACTAACATCATTCATCAACTGATCACCGAAGGAAATATTCACCTCGTGCCATGTCATCAAGACCAATAGGAACCAAATATATTCGATAGGTAATTCGGCTCAAAACAAGGGTCATACTCGCCGAAGACTTTTACTTGGCCATGCCTTATTCGGCCAACGCGAGCAAAGTGACCTTATTAAAGTAAAACCTCATTGAATAAAGACTCTTTCAGATACAAGGTCCCAAGATGCGCATCCTGATAATGAAATACCTTTATTTCCTTATTAAGGAAGAAGTACAAAAAGGAAAGGATTGAAAGATTCCAGAAGGATAAACACCAAACAAAAAAACGAGTCATAATTAGTCTGTAATATTATAGTCCTAAAGTGATTATATCGAGGAAAACAACCACCAGCACGGCGACAACAAAAGGAAAACCCTAATCAACTCGATATAAATAGAACCATATAGTCCACAGTAAAAGGATTCGAATTGGAGAGAGTTGAGAGCTATTATATGAGAGAAGAAACAAGATTGAAAGTGTAACCTAAAACAGATCATAGTATTATTTTTTCTGCCCTTACGGGCACCATGGTTTTTTCCCTTTTCTTAGGTTTTCTACGTAAAACTCTTGTCTTGCATGCATTGATTTATTTCCTATTTTTCATTAAAATTCGATATTATTGTTGGACGTGTGGCAATCCAGAAATCACCATTAACAATTGGAACTATAAGGAGGGGGACAGCTTGAACAAAAACTTCGAGGAACCCTCACAAATAGGCCTAAGAAACATGAGCAACGCCAGCGACAAAGAAGAAAAGTCCAGCGATGACAACCAACGCCATGACCCTGAAACAACTGGGCTAGCAAATGGCGAAACATTGATGACCGGGGAGCAATCGATAGCAACATCGGAAACCAGAGTAGTTGACCCAGAAACTCTACAGCACTTCCAAATCGCTTTGATGAACCTGATCAACAAGGCCAACAAGTTAGGACTTGCACTCCTATCGGTTTTGGGATCTTTTCTCCTTACGACCTGACAACAAGTACACTTGGGAACCACCCGTTAGGAAGGCTGTGGTCGTAGGTTCATGTCGCAACCCCGGATGCCTAAACAAAACTATCTAAGGAGGAAATCCCTAGAGACCACCCTGAAGCCATTGAAGAAAGAAGACAAAAGAAGAGAAAAGGTTTACTAGATGGGGAAGGATCATTAAAGAGGTGAGGTCATGGTTAGACGTACGGAACTATCCCCGGCGATGCTCACCAAAAGACCAGCAGAGGTACCGATCTACTTCATCTAAGGATAAAAGCCCTCGCTCGAGAAGGAGCTTGCAGTCAAAAAGGGTAAGACAGAGAAGGTCTGAAAGCATTGACAGTCAAAAGTCAAGAGAAAGCATAGACAACCAAGAAGATGCTATAAAAAAATGACAATTAAGAGCTAGTTCGGGCTGAAAAGAGAACCAATCTATCGGTGAAGCATCACCCTTCAAGAACTGTCGAAGAAAGTCTTAGCCATGGCTCGGAGGTATGGGCATAGTGCCTTATTAGATGATGAATCAAACAACCTTTTCATTGATCAAATTACTTGCACCCAGTTCCCAGAAAGATTCGGGATGCTGACTATCGAACAATACAAAGAGACCGGAGACTTAAAGGAGCATGTTAGGCGATTTCACAATGTCATGGCACAATACGTATCCAACGACGGACTTCTGTGTTTAACCTTTCCATAAACTTTCAAAGATCTTGTCTCTAAATGGTTTGGGCGGCTCCTACCCAGAAGCATCAGTAATTTTTCAGGGTTCAGCAAAGCATTCGTAAGACAATTCATATGAAGCTTGCAGAGGAGGAAGTCACCCGCCCACATGTCAAACTTGAAACAGGAAACAAGCGAGTCCCTCAAGAAATACCTAACAAGATTCGGTAAGAAAGTTGCTCAAATTGAAGACGCTAGTGATGTAGCCGTCATTGTCGCTTTCACCAATGGGTTGCAAAGTGGTCAACTGTCTTTTGACTTACAGAGGGACTGGCCAAAGACTTACAAAAAGATGATAGACATAGCTGGTGATTATGCTCTAGTTGAAGAAAAAGAGGAAGCATAAAGGGGTAGCTACATATATGGCCATAGACTAGATGTGAAACGAGAATCCAAGGACGATAACATAAAAACGCAGTCGCTTGACCGTTGGAAGTATGAAAAGAATCAAAAAGATTAACCTAAGGAAAACAGAGGAAGCAATCGGACCAGTAGGTTCTGAAGTAGGTATAATAGCTAACTCTTTGACAAGCGACCAATAAGATATACTTTCTATAGTATAAGATAAGGGGCTCGCTAAGTATCCTCGACAATAATCGACCAACGCTATGAGGGACATAACAAAATACTACCGTTTCCACAAAGATCACGGGCATGACACCTCTAAATGTTTCTAGCTGCGTGATCACATAGAAAGTCTGATGAGAGACGGACACCTTAAAGATTTCACCTTGAGAGGAGATAAACATGGTGGTCACCAAGACTACCACCGGGGGAGCGGACAGGATAAAAGGAGAACGAGAAAGAGTAGCTCAGACGCCGTGATAAACAATATATTCAGTGGACCTCATACTAGTCAGAGCAATATGGAAAGAATGTCTGAAGTCTAAGAGGTGATAAACGAAAATAGAAGTACGGAAGTGAACTCCGAACAAAGAAGCCCCAAGAGAGGCAAGGAAGGATGGGATCCGATAGTCTTTAAGGCCGAAGACTCAAAAGGAATTGATGCAAAGCCTAACGATGCAATTGTAGTAGGGGTCCAAATAGCCTATAGAGGCGTGCTTCGAAAAATGACAAACAATGGAAGCTCGGCTGACATCCTGAGTGCTAGAGTATATGACGAATTACAACTAGATAGAAAAGACCTAGAACCATTTCACATACCGTTAAAAGGATTTAGGGGCACAGAAATAAGGTCCTTGGGAACCGTGAAACTGCTAGTGAGATTTGGCACAGCATCGTGTTGGAGAAAAATCCTATTGGACTTCGTTGTTGTTGACATGTTTATTGAAATGCCATGACATGTTTAGGCATTAAGATACAAAGCCATGAATTCTATTCATGCATGTTTTTAATTGAGTGAACCTTGTTCAATGACAATACCATGACATGTTAGGCATTATGATGCATTCACTTCCCACACTTGCACTTCATGTTTGTTAGTTTTAAGTATGGTGTAATTTGTTTCCTGAAGATGATTGGAAACGTCCGCGCTTGCACGATGGTGTGCATGTCTTAGTGCGATGGTTGACCACCTTGAGAAGGTCTCATTCTTCTCTTGGATAGGTGTTAGATTCGGTTTGGTTATTTGGAGTAAAGTGTCTAGTTTCAAAAGATTGGATTTCAATGATTTAAATGTTTTTCAAAACTGACCATTGTATGGTCTTGTTACCATAACATTTCATAAAAAGATTGAAATTGAGTTTTGTAAAATTTTGGGCAAACTAGACACCCATACCTTTCCAATGGTATATTATTCGTAATAGTTCATGACCGTTTGGATTGGTTTTGAAATCTCCAAAGTGACCACTAAAATAGGGCATCACTGTTGTTATTGGAATCTGACCTTCAGTCACTCAATTGACCATAACTTATTCTACAGGTACCAAAATGTCATTCCATAAATTGGAGTAGAAATTAGACTTCCATACCTTTCCAACAATATATTATATGAAAGGTTTCGATTTCGTTTGGTCATGTTTTGAGTCGCTTGAAAATCAAGCTCTGTGTTATGATGCTTCACCGCGGTCCGAGTGCCACGCCTTGAGTGAGAGAGGCATGCTAGCGATAGCAATTCACCGCAGTTGAAGTGCCGCTCCTTGGGTGACATCGGCATGCTAGCGGCAGTCTCGACCTGTTTCATAATTTGGCCATTTCTCACTCATTTGGAGTCCGATTTGGCTCATTTTTAAAGGGCAAGTCACATAATTTATAGGGTTATCATCTTAGCACTATAAATACATCTTTTTCTCTCATTTGAATAAAAGGAACAAAAGCTACAAAACCCTAGAGAGAGATTAAGAGTTCCCTAGTGAGAGAAAGCACCAAGATTGCTTCTTTAACTCTCCAAACCCATTTCTACATGCATAAATCATCATCTAAACATCATCTAGGATCATCTAGCATGTGCTAATGCATGGGTCTTCTTCAACACACATGGTATGATATGTTGAACACTATTATCTTACATAATTAGTGTTTTTACTTATCAATTTTATATCATTTATTACTTGTATGTTCTTGAGTAATTTCTACATACATGATTGAGATTATGTGTTGATTGGATTATTTTTTGATAGCTTAATTGATTAGGTCATTATTGCCTAAAAGCTAAGCCATAAACATTCTTGTGTGATTTATTGATAACTAAGTTGATAGATTGTCTTTTAATCAACTAGTTAAGCTTTTGAATGTTTGTGGGTTATTTGTGATAGCTATTGTATTTAGGATTGGTTATCCTTGACGTAGCTAAAGTTGTATGCCATGTCATATAGCTATTTTCATATCTAGAATTGATTTTATTGTCATCATATAATCCCAGATAAGCATTTAAGGTACCCTAGCATTACTTGCATATTTGGATATTGCATAATATTCACTTAGGGTGTTTGATCTCTTCGGAGAAGTAAGTCTTGTGTGATGACTGAGATTAGGTCATACATTGAGATTAGATATTCACATAAGCAATTGGACTAGGTTCACTAATACCGGGATTAGGTAGTGGTGGTTAGTTATATACCGGGATTTGGTTGTAATCACTTTCACCATTAGTGGATTCGAGGTTCGAGTGTGGCACACTTACCAGCCCGTGGTTTTTCCCGTGAGGGTTTCCACGTAAATATCTTGTGTCATTTATAATTCCGCAATTAGTACACTTGATATGTTATTGACTAGATAGGGGCATTTTCAAAATATTGATTAATCACAAAAATTTGGTAATAAGGGTTAAAATCTATTCACCCCCCCTCTAGATTAATATTTTTACACACCATGCATTATACTTAGGAGATCCTTTGCTCATTTTTGTGTGTTGTGCATTCTGTGTGATTTTTGGCATTCATACATTTTCATTCATTTGCATCCATCTTACTCAAACACTATGTGTGACTTTGAGAGATTAGAGGGTGCGTTGGTCTTTGAACCACCATTGCTCACCAAGGATAACTATTCCTTTTAGAAAGTTAGAATGGAATTCTTTCTATCAGACTTGGATGAGCATGTGTGGATGTGTGTGGAAGAAGGATATTCACCTCCCACAAAGACACTAGAGAATGAGGCTTTTGTTCCTAAGCCCAAGTCCAAGTCGACAAATGACGAACTCTAGGCTGCAGAGTGGAATTCAAAGGGCATCCGTGCCTTATCTTATGTAGTGGATAAGAGTCAAGCCAAACTCATCTGAACCACTCGAGATGTTCGAGAAGCTTGGGAGATTCTAAGAGTCACCCATAAAGGTACCGTGAAGGAAAAAGACAAGATCTTAGGTACCTTGAAGAAGAAGCTTCAATGTTGTGATTGTGGTGGCTATGAGCACATCTCCACAGATTGTGGTAGCTCGAAAACCAAAAGTCGAAAAGGCAAAACAAAAGCGTACTCTTGTAGTAAGAGTAAAGAGTGCTCTTCGAGTTTCGAGAGATGTGATAGGAATGACATAGCCTTTCCCACCTTAAATAATGACAACCTAAAGGCGACCACAAGACACCCATCACTTAAGGTCAACAACAAAGAAGCTAGTTCGGATAATGATCACCATGAGAGCACAAGTGGTGGAAGCTTCTATAAAGAAAGTTCAAGTTCTATGAGCTTAAGTGATGAGGGTTTGACCTCCAAAGTGAATAAGGAGAAAAAGATGACCTCTATGGTGAAAGAGGAGAAGAAGATTACTTTTCCTAAGAAGAAGAAGAGTATTGCTTTGAAAACTTCGAAGCATGACAAGAATGGAGGAGTTGGTATGATCGCTACTAGGAGAGATAGCGAAGTTGAAGTAGTTGAAGTATGTTCCATAAGCTTGGTTGAGTGTGAGAACAACTGCTTCATATCTTCGGTTTCCTACTAAGAAGAAATTCAAGACGTCACTAAATGTTTGCCTTGTGAAGATTTCAATATTGGTGACTTGAAACTTGAAAACCGAAATGGAGCGAGCTTGAGAGAAGCAAGCCTTGATGATATGACTCTCATAAGCACAACTGAGAGATGCTTTGATCATAGTAGTTCAAGCTCCGGGAACTCTTGTGTTAACTTGGCGGACAACCAAGAGTTCATTGACTCCCTTCAAAAGTCTTTGAAGGAGAAAGAGAATGATATCCTTAGATTGGAAAAGGATAATCTTCAACTACATGCCAAGATGACTCACTTGAATGATGAAGTGAGATGTGTAAAAGGCATTGAAGGCAAGTTGAAGATGGAACTTGAAGAGGCAAGAAGTTCATTTGCTAAGATGACTTCGAGTTTGGACATTAATGACTCCTTGAAGGTAGACATAGTTGCTATGTCTAAATACGAGAAGGAGATTGAAGATTGCCATCAAAGGATAAAGGCAATGAAGGATGAACTTGCTTGAAAGGAAAATTCCTTAAGAATTTTTAGGGAAAAAGAGAAAAGGCACCATCAAGATTTGAAAAAGGGTAAGATATTGCAACCTCAAGCTCAAGGTAAGTGCAAAGCTTCACCTCTTCGTCATCCTAGGAGGAAGATTGATCTTGAAGAGTGCTTCAAGAATGGCCAAGTGAAGAAGCCAACAAAGGGTGTAGCTCAACCTCAACATCCAAGAGCTTCACACCCAAGTTTTGCTCAACCTATGCATAACCAACCAAGGAAGCAAAACAACTCGTTTCAACGTCAAAAAAGGAAAGAACCGGTTCAACCACAAATGCACCAACATCTGGCTATTACTCCAAAGAAAAGCCATCTGGTGCACCTTTAAAGACAACCACATCAACATGGTAATGCCTCGATGAGAGCTCAAAGCAATGGTATGAATTCTTCTTTTATACCTACTTGTCATTTTTGCGGTATGATTGGTCACATAAGACCAAAGTGCTTTAACTACATAAAAAGGTAGGGTTGAAAGCATGATAGAGAGGAAAAGGCTAAGAAGAGCCCATTTGCATGTGCCTAGGAAATCATTTGTCAATAATCCTAAGATCTCTAATAACATGCAAACTATGACCACTAGGAATGTAGTTGCTACACCTAGGTGGATTAGAAAAGATGAACCTACTTACTACGAGACTAACATGTCTCACATTGGTTCAACTAGGTCCAATGGACTTGGTAGGTCTTTAGGACCTCATGCCCTTCATTGAAGCGGTATGGTATTTGACCCCATATGGGGAACTAAAGCAGAGAGAGCACTTGCATACTTGTTATATGCAAAAATTTGAAAAGTTTTATACTTATTTATTAATTGCTTGAGTAGCTTAGTTGCGCATATGCTTATATGTTTTTAATTCAATAAGTGTGAACCATGCTTGTAATGCAATCCATGTCATATTTATGTTCAAACATGTATTTTTGGACTAGGAGATATATACATAGGAAGTACTTTTTGAATAACCTATAATGATCTTCATGACATGATGATTGCTAAATGACATACTTAAAATGTGAAAAGCATGATTTTATATGACATGCTTAAAATGTGAAAAGCATGATTTCAAATGACATGCTAAAAAATGAAAAGCATGGATTGTTGATTGCATTTTCTTAAATGCAAAATAATGTGTGAAAAGAAAACGAGATTCAAATGAAAATCAGAATGTCTCTTTTTCTTTACTGGTGGAACAGGGCTGCTATCATACGAGTATCTTATCTGGAAAAATCAAATAGGGTGCAAAAAGTTGCTCATGCCATGTTTTGCTTATAAAGTTGGATATAGTTGCTCTCAAATTAAATTTAATGAAATCTCTATATCCTTGCTTCTCTCATGAAAAATGGTGAAATTGGTTTGACTTTTATTGGAAACCTTTGTCATTTGCTTTGCCAAATACCATTGATTTTTGGACTTGAATGTAATATCTATTGTATGCAAAGCATTTAAATCACACATTTTTATTAAAATAAATCTCCTTGTTCTCTCCAATTAATTGAGTTGCATAAAGTGCATTATATGATTATGCAAATGACTTGTATGCTACTATCTCTCTTTGCTACAAGTGATCCGGTTGGGGACTACTCCTTTGCCCATCTCATGACAGAAAAGAGGGAGTAGTACGTAGTTAGGGGGAGAATGCTAAATTGCTAAATTGTTGTAACATTCATATGATTGGGGAGTTTACCTATTGAGAGAGAGTAACCCATTAAGGGGGAGCATTTGCATTACACATACATTGCATGATGTTATGCTTAAATTCTTATTGCAAATGCTTGTTTTATCTCACTTGATTAATCTCACATATACTTGCATTGGAAAGTATAGAAACTTTGTTTTGAAGGATTGATTGTTCTACAAGAGATTGAAGACTTAAAGATCATAGCTTTTAATTATCTCTTTGTAATGTAGAAAATCCCTTTAGTTTCTATTTATGTTGTGAGGATCAATGTGAGTGGTGGTTTTGTCACAAAATAGCCAAACGGGGAGATTGTAAGGATTTCCATTTATTGATTGGCTTATTTCGTAGACACACCACATATTGAGGCTTGATGCAAGGGTAGCTTAGGTATTTGATGGTTGGTGTTTTGCACAACCAAGGTCCACTCAAGACCTCAAGAGAAGAACCACCAAAGGTATATTCTAGCGCTTTCTTGCTTTGAAGAGATCTAGATGCACATACACACAACCCATGCATATATCTTATTCTTATATGTTGTGTGTTTTATATGTGTGCATGCATGTTCTTGAACATCTCTTCTTGCATGTTTCATTTGATTGCATCTTGTTCATTGAGATGCCATAACATGTTTAGGCATTAGGATGCAAAGCCATGAAGTATTTGGATGCAAAGCCATGAAGTATTTTCATGCATATTTATATGATTGCATCTTGTTCATTGAATTGCCATAACATGTTTAGGCATTAGGATGCAAAGCCATGAAGTCTCTTCATTCATGTTTATATGATTGCATCTTGTTCACTAAAATGCCATGACATGTTTAGGCATTAGGATGCAAAGCCATGAATTCTATTCATGCATGTTTATAATTGAGTGCACCTTGTTCAATGACAATGCCATGACATGTTAGGCATTAGGATGCATTCATTTTCCACACTTGCACTTCATGTTTGTTAGTTTTAAGTGTGGTGTAATTCGTTTCCCGAAGATGTTCGGAAATGTCCGCGCTTACACGATGGTGTGCATGTCTTAGCACGATGGTTGACCACCTTAAGAAGATCTCATTCTTCTCTTGGATAGGTGTTAGATTCGGTTTGGTTATTTGGAGTAAAGTGTCTAGTTTCAAAAGATTGGATTTCAATGAATTAAATGTTTTTCAAAACTGACCTTTGTATGGTCTTGTGACCATAACATTTTATAAAAAGATTGAAATTGTGTTATGTAAAATTTTGGGCAAACTAGACACCCATACCTTTCCAACGGTATATTATTCGTAACATTTCATGACCGTTTGGATTGGTTTTGAAATCTCCAAAGTGACCACTAAAACAGGGCATCACTTTTGTCATCCGAATATGACCTTTGGTCACTCAATTGACCATAACGTTTTCTACATATATCAAAATTTTATTCCATAACTTGGAGTAGAAGTAGACTTCCATACCTTTCCAATGATATATTATATGAAAGGTTTCGATATTGTTTGGTCATGTTTTGAGTCGCTTGAAAATCAAGCTCTGTGCTATGACGCTTTGCCGGGGTCCGAGTGCCGCGCTTTGAGTTAGAGCGGCATGCTAGCGACAACAATTCATCGCGGTTGAAGTGCCGCTCCTTGGGTGACAGCGGCAGTCCTGACCCTGTTTCATAATTTCGTCATATCTCATTCATTTGGAGCCCGATTTGGCTCATTTTTGAAGGGCAAGTCACATAATTTATAAGGCTATCATCTTAGCACTATAAATACATTTTTTTCTCTTATTTGAATAAAAGGAACAAAAGCTACAAAACCCTAGAGAGAGATTAAGAGTTCCTTAGTGAGAGAAAGCACCAAGATTGTTTCTTTAACTCTCCAAACCCATTTCCATATGCATAAATCATCATCTAATCATCATCTAATCATCATCTAGGATCATTTAGCATGTGCTAATGCATGCGTCTTCTTCAACACACATGGTATGATATGTTGAACACTATTATCTTAGATAATTAGTATTTTTACTTATCAATTTTATCTCATTTATTACTAGTTTGTTCTTGAGTAATTTCTACATATATGATTGAGATTATGTGTTGATTGGGTTATTTTTTGATAGCTTAATTGATTAGGTCATTATTGCCTAAAAGCTAAGCCATAAACATTCTTGTGTGATTTATTGATAACTAGGTTGATAGATTGTCTTTTAATCAACTAGTTAAACTTTTGAATGTTTGTGAGTTTTTTTGTGATAGCTATTGTATTTAGGATTGGTTATCCTTAACATAGCTAAAGTTGTATGTCATATCATATAGCTATTTTCATATCTAGGATTGATTTTATTATAATCATATAATCCCAGATAAGCATTTAATGTACCCTAGTATATTTGGATATTGCATAATATTCACTTAGGGTGTTTGATCTCTTTGGAGAAGTAAGTCTTGTGTGATGATCGGGATTAGGTCGTACACCGGGATTAGGTGTTCACATATACAATTGGACTAGGTTCACTTATACCGGGATTAGGTAGTGGCGGTGAGTTATAGATTAGGTTGTAATCACTTTCACCATTAGTGGATTCGAGGTTCGAGTGTGGCGCACTTACCAGCCCGTAATTTATAAAAATCCCATAATTTAATTGCCTAATTTCCAAACCTAGGAAGTAACTTAGCTCACCAACAAGACTCATCTCAAACTCTTGAGACATGACATCAACCAATAGTTGGACTTTGGTATTGTTGGTGGAGCCAAAAACTACGTCATCAACATATATTTGAGCAATGAAAAGCTCATCATTGTTTTTCTTGATGAATAGAGTCTTGTCAACACTACCTCTTGTGTAGTCATTGTCAACAAGAAATTGAGTGAGGTGCACATACCAAGCTCTCGGTGCTTGTTTCAATTCTAGTTCCTAGGCCTAAGACCACTAATGTCATAGGCATCAAATAGATATATAGGAACAAATTCGATGAGGATGGCAAAATAGTGCGTAACAAGGCTAGACTTGTTGCACAAGGATACTTTCAAATTGAGGGTATTGACTTTGAGGAGACATTTGTAGGGAAAAATAATAAATAAAAGTGGTAAACGCAGCGGAAGCGATACTAAAAACGATTTAGTGACTTTTAAAATTTTTCCTTTATGAACCTTAAACCCTTTTAATCAATAAACATGCATATATGTTAACAAAAGTAAATTACCTTTTGTCGCGTGATCCGATTGAATTACGTCGATGGTAATCCGCAAGACCTTCAATCCGAGCACGAACGTGGATCACCTAGGAGCGTGGTCTCCCTTTTCTTTGAATTGCAAAACTGTGAATGGACCAAACAAAAAACTTTCTTTTCTTTGTTAGTCACCAAAACAATCAAAAGAATGTCAAAAATTATTCCGGTCACTTTTGAGTTCTCAATCTAATGATCGAAACTCGCGTGAACCTAGATCGATATCGTATACACAAGCTTATTGATGATTAAGCAATAGTATACTATCAAAGAATAATTTCACACTCTCTTTTGTCTTTTTAGAATAAAAACTCTCTCTTGGAATTAAGAAGAAGAAGAAAGAAATAAAAAAAAAAAAACTCAAGCATAATGGATTGTGGTGGCCGAACCCTATAAGAACACATATATAGGTTGGCCGAATTTTTTTTTCTTCTTTTTCCTTTAGGGTTGCCGAATTCTATGTAGTCTAAGATTTTGGGTTGGCCGAATTCTATAATGTCACTTATATAGGGTGACTTAAATTCAACTCTAATTCTTTTCAACTTAATAGACTTCAAACCCTAATCGAACTCCTTGATTTTTATTCTTTTATTTTTGACTAAATAAAAAGACTCCTTATTTGATTAAATAAATAAAACTAATTTATTTATTTCCTTGTCAAACAAGTCTTTTACTTTTAGGAAAGATTTGTTTCTTTAATTAAACAATTAATCAATAAATTAATTCATTCTTATTTAATTAAAACAAATGAAACAAAATAATATTTTAGGTTAAAATTTTAACCTTGCCACCCCACTTGATTAAGATTGGGCCTAACATTATTTTCTTATTTCATTTAATCCATTGGACTTTAAATAAAAAACCCACATGTGAACCAGACCCATGTAGGGAAAAATAAACAAATAAAAGTGTTACACGCAGCGGAAGCGATACTAAAGACGATTTAGTGACTTTTAAAATTTTTCCTTTATGAACCTTAAACCCTTTTAATCAATAAACATGCATATATATCAACAAAAGTAAATTACCTCTTGTCGCGTGATCCGATTGACTTACGTCGATGGTAATCCGCAAGACCTTCAATCCGAGCACGAACGTGGATCACCTAGGAGCGTGGTCTCCCTTTCCTTTGAATTGCAAACCTGTGAATGGACCAAACAAATACTTTCTTTTCTTTGTTAGTCACAAAACAATCAAAAGAATGTCAAAATTATTCCGGTCACTTTTGAGTTCACAATCTTATGATCGAAACTCGCGTGAACCTAGATCGATATCGTATACACAAGCTTATTGATGTTTAAGCAATTGTATACTATCAAAGAATAATTTTTCACTCCTTTTTGTCTCTCTAGAATAAAAACTCTCTTAGAATTAAGAAGAAGAAGAAAGAAAATAAAAACTCAAGCACCAATTAATTGATGTGGCCGAACCCTATAAGAACATATATATAGGTTGGCCGAATTTTTCTTCTTTTTCCTTTAGGGTTGCCGAATTCTATGTAGTATCTAATTAGGGTTGGCCGAATTTCATCATGTCACTTATATAGGGTGACTAAATTCAACCCTAATTCTTTTTAACTTTATAGACTTCAAACCCTAATCCAACTCTTTTATTTTTATTCTTTTATTTGACTAAATAAAAAAAAGACTCCTTATTTGATTAAATAAATAATACTAATTTATTTATTTACTTATCAAACAAGTCTTTTACTTTTAGGAAAGATTTGTTTCTTTAATTAAACAATTAATCAATAAATCAATTAATTCTTATTTAATTAAAACAAATGAAACAAAATAATATTTTTAGGTCAAAACCTTAACCTAGCCGCCCCACTTATATATAAGATGGGCCTAATATTATTTTCCTATTTCATTTAATCCATTGGACTTTAAATAAAAAAGCCCACATGTGAACCAGACCCATTCTTACTAAAAGAAACAAGCCCACATGTCTTTCATTAATATATTAATATAATTGAGCAGCCCATTACTTAAATAATGTGCAAATTATATTCTTAATATATTAAATGCAATTCTAGATGGACCCTTAAATTGGTCCGGTAGAATATATCAAGTGATCCATGCAAGTCCGTGTGGATTGGGGATCTTGGCGGGCCATCTAAATTTAAGCTTCAATAGACATAACCTAATCACAATCAACAAATGATTCACTTAGGTCCGATCCATTAATTTTAACTCATTCCACTAAAGAGCTAAAACTGAACTCTTAAATAAAGATAGAAAAGGAAGATGCTCCTCATTCATACCCTAGACAATCATATTGGAGATAGTGTATCCTCGTGATTAATATCAGTAATCGCCAAGAGTTCATAGACCGCCTATAACTCTCCAAGTTACCATATTTACTCATATGACCACGTTTTGAACTTGGATATTTTGACTTGTCCAGAAGCCATGTTTTCAATAGACACTATTGAAAACTCAACGTTGAGATTTAATATCCAATTACCTCAAAACATCCATATGATGATATTATACTCTCATTTAATTAAATGGAGCCACGATGTCCATATCTATAAATGAAGTCCTCTATCGATTAACAAATGAATATCACCAAACTATCGAGGATAGACTATGCGATATAATCGTACTCATTGATAACTCAAATGATATCACTTGCAACCATAAGTCCATCATTTATTCAAGGATTAAGATAGACCCTCCGATTGTCCTGATAATGAAAAGACTATTATCTATTGACGGTTCTAGATAAAGCTTTTCATTGTGATTCAGTTCAATGCACCCAGTGCACTAGATCCTTTTGCTCGAAGACACTCCGATGATTTTAGACTCATCATATCTCATTTGATCCCACTCAAATGCTAGCAAAAGAATTCTACAACTTTAACAAGATAAAGGTGCCCAACCTTTAACTTAAGTTGTGAACAATATTCAAGACTAACTAAAGAATTGTGTCTACCACATACATATCCAGATGTACGAACAATTCTTCTTTTCCCATAGTCTTTAGACCTTATGATTATTTACTTTGACAATTACAATACAAACTATAAATGCTATACGATTTGTTAAACCAGAAATCACTTTATTAATATGAAAAAGATTGTTAATTACAACATTACACTCTTGCTATTGAGCATAATCCTAACAAGGTGAGATTCCTTGGGATTAGCTTGGTACCTAACACAAACACCCACACTAAATACTATATCGGGCCTACTTGCGGTCAAGTAAAGCAAGCTACCTATCATGCCACGATATAAACTTTGCTCAACATCCCTTCCACTAGCATCTTTGCTTAGTTTCAAGGTGGTGCTCATAAGTGTGTCACAATGTTTGGCATTCTCAAGGCCAAACTTCTTCACTAGGCTCTTAGCATATTTAGCTTGGGATATAAAGATCCCATCATGCATTTGCTTAATTTGCAAGCCTAGGAAGTAATTTAGTTTACCAACCATGCTCATCTTAAACTTATGAGATATAACATCAACAAATTGTTGCACTTTCAAATTGTTGGTGGAACCAAATACAATGTCATTGTTAGGATTATGCTCAATAGCAAAAGTGTAATGTTGTAATTAACAATCTTTTTCATATTAATAAAGTGATTTCTGGTTTAACAAATCGTATAGCATTTATAGTTTGTATTATAATTGTCAAAGTAAATAATCATAAGGTCTAAAGACTATGGGAAAAGAAGAATTGTTCGTACATCTGGATATGTATGTGGTAGACACAATTCTTTAGTTAGTCTTGAATATTGTTCACAACTTAAGTTAAAGGTTGGGCACCTTTATCTTGTTAAAGTTGTAGAATTCTTTTGCTAGCATTTGAGTGGGATCAAATGAGATATGATGAGTCTAAAATCATCGGAGTGTCTTCGAGCAAAAGGATCTAGTGCACTGGGTGCATTGAACTGGATCACAATGAAAAGCTTTATCTAGAACCGTCAATAGATAATAGTCTTTTCATTATCAGGACAATCGGAGGGTCTATCTTAATCCTGAGATAAATGATGGACTTATGGTTGCAAGTGATATCATTTGAGTTATCAATGAGTACGATTATATCGCATAGTCTATCCTCGATAGTTTGGTGATATTCATTTGTTAATCGATAGAGGACTTCATTTATAGATATGGACATCGTGGCTCCATTTAATTAAATGAGAGTATAATATCATCATATGGATGTTTTGAGGTAATTGGATATTAAATCTCAACGTTGAGTTTTCAATAGTGTCTATTGAAAACATGGCTTCTGGACAAGTCAAAATATCCAAGTTCAAAACGTGGTCATATGAGTAAATATGGTAACTTGGAGAGTTATAGGCGGTCTATGAACTCTTGGCGATTACTGATATTAATCACGAGGATACACTATCTCCAATATGATTGTCTAGGGTATGAATGATGAGCATCTTCCTTTTCTATCTTTATTTAAGAGTTCAGTTTTAGCTCTTTAGTGGAATGAGTTAAAATTAATGGATCGGACCTAAGTGAATCATTTGTTGATTGTGATTAGGTTATGTCTATTGAAGCTTAAATTTAGATGGCCCGCCAAGATCCCCAATCCACACGGACTTGCATGGATCACTTGATATATTCTACCGGACCAATTTAAGGGTCCATCTAGAATTGCATTTAATATATTAAGAATATAATTTGCACATTATTTAAGTAATGGGCTGCTCAATTATATTAATATATTAATGAAAGACATGTGGGCTTGTTTCTTTTAGTAAGAATGGGTCTGGTTCACATGTGGGCTTTTTTATTTAAAGTCCAATGGATTAAATGAAATAGGAAAATAATATTAGGCCCATCTTATATATAAGTTGGGCGGCTAGGTTAAGGTTTTGACCTAAAAATATTATTTTGTTTCATTTGTTTTAATTAAATAAGAATTAATTGATTTATTGATTAATTGTTTAATTAAAGAAACAAATCTTTCCTAAAAGTAAAAGACTTGTTTGATAAGTAAATAAATAAATTAGTATTATTTATTTAATCAAATAAGGAGTCTTTTTTATTTTAGTCAAATAAAAGAATAAAAATAAAAGAGTTGGATTAGGGTTTGAAGTCTATAAAGTTAAAAAGAATTAGGGTTGAATTTTAGTCACCCTATATAAGTGACATGATGAAATTCGGCCAACCCTAATTACATACTACATAGAATTCGGCAACCCTAAAGGAAAAAGAAGAAAAATTCGGCCAACCTATATATATGTTCTTATAGGGTTCGGCCACATCAATTAATTGGTGCTTGAGTTTTTATTTTCTTTCTTCTTCTTCTTAATTCTAAGAGAGTTTTTATTCTAGAGAGACAAAAAGGAGTGAAAAATTATTCTTTGATAGTATACAATTGCTTAAACATCAATAAGCTTGTGTATACGATATCGATCTAGGTTCACGCGAGTTTCGATCATAAGATTGTGAACTCAAAAGTGACCGGAATAATTTTGACATTCTTTTGATTGTTTTGTGACTAACAAAGAAAAGAAAGTATTTGTTTGGTCCATTCACAGGTTTGCAATTCAAAGGAAAGGGAGACCACGCTCCTAGGTGATCCACGTTCGTGCTCGGATTGAAGGTCTTGCGGATTACCATCGACGTAAGTCAATCGGATCACGCGACAAGAGGTAATTTACTTTTGTTGATATATATGCATGTTTATTGATTAAAAGGGTTTAAGGTTCATAAAGGAAAAATTTTAAAAGTCACTAAATCGTCTTTAGTATCGCTTCCGCTGCGTGTAACACTTTTATTTGTTTATTTTTTCCCTACAATTGGTATCAGAGCCTAGGTTGAACCCTTTTAATTAATTAACGTATATATACGTGGATCTATTTCTTTTTATTGTGATTATGCATGTTTAGAAAGAGATGGCACTCTAGGTATTCAAATATATAATTACATGTGATGTATGGATTTATATATATTTTATGTGGTTTGTTATTGCTCGATTTTGGCCCTAGATTTTCAATGTAATTTTTGTTTCGGAGTTGTAACAAGAAGGGTGGTCTATTATCGCCATAATTCCTTCTTGGTAGATTGCTAGGTTTTATTTTATTTTTATATATATGTGCAGTATTTTTTTAGGGTTACTGCAGTTTTTTTTTATTTTTAGTATGTGCAGTTTTTGGTTTGTAAAAATACTGCAGTGAATAAAAAAAAAAATAAAAAATTAATACTGTAGTATTTATTATATATATACTGCCGTAATATATTTAGGTCTTGGAGATTCGAAGACACTAAGCAAAACGAAGCAACCGGAACCAAGTACGAGCACCGTGCGCACCCTAGGAGTGGATTGGGCTGCGCATGACAAGCCCAAACTTTGGTGGGCTGCGCATGGCAGCCTTGTGTGGCCTTTGCGCAGCCCCTTTGTGGGGTTGTGGGCTGCGCACGCCCATGGGAGAAGGCCGAAGGATGAGCGTATGGTTGATGGGCCACCTGAAGATCTTGTATTCTTGACAAATTGTAATTTACTTGTTTTTCTAGGATGGGCCAAAATTGTTGCTATTTAATTTATGCTTAAATATTACAATATTTGTTATTGTATGATAACATGACATATAGAATAGGAGTGCCATGCATATATCTCTTTTGGTATGAACATGCATTGAATGATTTAGGTATCTAAATTGGCATCTAGATAACTCGGTAAATCATTCTATGGGATTTAATCACACGCCTTAAATAATTGAGTGGGAGAAGGTGTTTTGGTAACACCTATGGCCTCCAAGGTTAGTTGAGCTTTATTATTTATTGGTAATCCCCCCAAGGGGCGTCCATGAATGGAATTTAGCAACATACTTCCTTACAAGGATAGACTAGACAATGGACTCAAACGAGATCTACTCCCCAAGGAGGGATTTTCGTGAGAGAAAATTGAGGGTCGATATCTTGTTAACACACTCAATGTAATTTTATTGATATCCTCCCAAGAGTTCTTGTCAGTAAAATTGCAAGGCTAAAATTGAAAACGCTGGTTGTTATGTTAACAATTAGGTGGGACCTAGTCTAACTAGTAAATGGTGCGAACTCCCAAAGGAGGCGTAACATTTATGGGTGTTAGATCACCGTTGAATTTTATGATTGAGTTATTTATTTAATTCAAGATAAATATTTAAAAGTGCTTTATCATGATTATTTACTTATATATGTTTTGTTTTATTCAGAAATCATGACCCCATCACTTATGAACATCCTGAAAGATAACACTTTAACTGGAGATAATTATGTCACATGGAAAAGGAAAATTGGGTTGTTACTGCAAAGTGAAAAACATAAGTTTGTTCTAACTACTCCTAAACCACCTGCTCCTAATAATGAATCTAGCATAATGTGTAGAGATGAGTATGAGCAGTGGAAGACTTCAGATGATATGGCAAAATGTTACATTATGGCCACTATCTCCGACGTGTTGCAACAGCAGCATGAAGGAATGGAGTCCGCTGCTGATATAATGATGTCTCTAGAGGAGATGTTTGCTATGAAGTCTAGGACGACTAAGAGAGAGGCAGTGACTGCTTTTATGAATCTTAGGATGAAACCTGGACAGGCTGTGAAAGATCACATGATGAAAGTCATAGCACATCTCAACATTGCTGAACTGCATGGCGCTGAGATAGATGGTGAGACAAAGATTGATATGGTTGTCAATTCATTGTCAGATAACTGCATGGCGCTGAGATAGATGGTGAGACAAAGATTGATATGGTTGTCAATTCATTGTCAGATTCCTTTGATCAGTTCAAATTGGACTACACTTTGAACAAAAAGGAATACACCTTACAAGGCCTGATGCAAGATGTTCAAAGTGCTGAAAAGATCCTTGTGAAAGGCAAAGGTCAAGAGATTCATATGGTTGGTAAAGTTGCTACTGTTAAGGCCCGTCAAAAGGTCAAGAAACAACAGAAGAAAAAGCAACTTGGGCCTATCAAGAAGGAGACCAAGAAAGTAACCAAGATCAAAGGGAAATACTTCCTTTGTGGTGAAAAGGGACATTGGAAGAGAAATTGCCCAAAGTCCCAGAACAAGAAGGAAAAAGGGGTTTCAAGAAAGGAGAAAGCTGAGTAAGAATGAAATCAATTTGCGCTTGGGCAACGGAACGTTAGTGTCTGCAAGTGCAGTGGGAGATATTAGAGTTTATTTGGATTCTAGAAGGCATTTAGATTTAATAGACGTTTATTATGTACCTCAATTCAAGAGGAATTTAATTTCAGTTTCTTGTTTGAATAAATTTGGATATTCGGATACTTTTAATAAAGTTTTTATTATTAGTAAGAATGACAAAATTATTTGCCAAGGTACATTGGAAAACGGTCTATACTTTTTGCATAGAAATATCTCTCACTCGTTAGACACAGAAATAACGGAACCTAATCATAAAAGAGTAAAATTATCAACAGATGAAACCTACCTTTGGCATTTACGCTTAGGTCATATTAACCTTAATGGGATTAAAAGATTGGTAAGTGACGGACCTTTAAGTGACTTAAAGGTTGATGATCTACCAACTTGTGAATCTTGTTTGGAAGGTAAAATGACCAAAAGGACGTTCTCTGCCAAAGGTGCAAGAGCCACTGAATGTTTAGGATTGATACACACTGATGTATGTGGACCTATGAGCATTCAAGCTAGAGGTGGATATGAGTACTTCATCACCTTCACGGATGATTACTCAAGATTTGGTTATGTGTATCTCATGAGACATAAGTCGGATGCTTTTGACATGTTCAAAGCATTCAAAGCTGAAGTGGAAAATCAGCTTGAGAAACACATAAAAATCTTGAGATCTGATCGTGGTGGAGAATATCTATCTGGTGAGTTTCAGCAATATCTTATTGATAATGGGATAGTTTCTCAGTTTTCTGCACCAGGTACACCTCAACAGAATGGGGTAGCAGAAAGGAGAAATAGAACTCTTTTGGATATGGTTAGGTCTATGTTGAGTTATTCAACGCTTCCTATTTCTTTTTGGGGATATGCTTTACAAACTGCTATATACATTCTAAACGATGTACCATCTAAGTCTGTTTCTAAAACACCGCATGAGTTGTGGACTGGGCGCAAGCCTAGTTTACAACACTTAAGGATATTTGGTTGTCCTGCGCATGTGTTAAAAGGAAAGACAGAAAAGATGGAGTCCCGTTCAGAAACATGTATATTTGTAGGGTATCCAAAAGAAACTAAAGGATATTATTTCTATAGTCCTTCAGATCTTAAAGTATTTGTTTCGACAAATGCTAAATTTCTGGAAAAGGACTATATGAATGATTTTGTGCCTAGAAGTAGAATTGTCCTGAATGAGATGTCAGGAGATACAATTCCACGAGAGGTTGCACAACCTAACCCAATTGTAAGTTCCGATCCAACACAAGATCAACAACCTACCATTCGTCGTCGTAGTGGGAGGGTTAGAACACAACCCGAAAGATACATCGGTCTGGGAGAATCAGTGGAGAATCTCCCGGACGACGATGATCCCTATACGTACAAGGAAGCTATGGAGGATGTTGATAGTCGCCATTGGCAAAAGGCAATGCAATCCGAGATTGAATCTATGTTCGATAACAAAGTCTGGTCCCTTGTAGACTTGCCTAAAGGGATAAAACCCATTGGGTGCAAGTGGGTATACAAGAGGAAAAGAGGTATGGATGGAAAGGTGGAAACCTTTAAAGCTAGATTGGTAGCTAAAGGGTATACACAGAAAGAAGGTATCGATTACGAGGAAACCTTCTCTCCTGTGGCCATGCTTAAATCCATTAGGATACTCTTATCCATTGCAGCATCTTTAGATTTAGAGATTTGGCAAATGGACGTCAAGACAGCTTTCCTAAATGGAAGTCTTGACGAAAGCATCTACATGATGCAACCAGAGGGATTCATTGAAAAGGGCCAAGTGGATAAGGTATGCAAGTTGCAGAAATCCATATATGGATTAAAGCAAGCATCCAGATCCTGGAACATAAGGTTTGATCAAGCTGTCAAAGGTTTTGGATTTATTCAGAATCCTGACGAACCTTGTGTATACAAAAGGATTAAAGGCGACAAGTTGGTTTTCCTGATTCTTTATGTTGATGATATACTACTCATTGGAAACGATGTAGGTGTATTAACATCAGTAAAAGAATGGTTAGCAAAACAATTTGATATGAAGGACTTAGGAGAAGCAAGTTTTATTCTAGGTATCCAAGTAATAAGGGATAGAAAGAATAGAACGATTGCATTATCCCAAGCTTCATACATAGACAAAATCTTGTCTAGGTTTTCCATGCATGATTCCAAGAAAGGTATGTTACCTTTCAGACATGGAATCAAGCTTTCTAAGGAACAAGTTCCTAAGAATGAGCATGAAGAGCAATTCATGAGTAGAGTTCCATATGCCTCGGCAGTTGGAAGTCTCATGTATGCAATGCTCTGTACTAGACCAGATATTTGTTTTGCTGTTGGCATAGTTAGCAGGTTTCAATCGAAACATGGACCTGTCAAGCATATTTTCAAGTATCTTAAGAGAACGAGAGATAATATGCTTGTATACTCTGGAGGGGATTTGGTTCCCGTTGGGTATACAGATTCTGATTTCCAATCAGATTCTGACTCCAGAAAATCCACATCAGGGGTTGTGTTTACTATTGGAGGAGGAGCAGTTATATGGAGGAGTATCAAGCAATCTTGTATTGCTGATTCCACCATGGAAGCTGAGTATGTTGCTGCATGCGAAGCTGCCAAAGAGGCTGTTTGGCTCCGCCAATTCTTGATTGACTTAGAAGTGGTTCCTAGTGCGAATAAGCAGATCACTATCTACTGTGACAACAGTGGAGCAGTGGCTAATTCGAAAGAACCAAGAAGTCACAAGAGAGGTAAGCACATTGAAAGAAAGTATCATCTTTTAAGGGAGATTGTTCAAAGAGGTGACGTGACGATTACCAAAATCGCGTCAGCAGAAAATCTAGCGGATCCCTTCACAAAGGCTCTACCTCAGAAGAGTTTCGATGGGCATCTAGAGAATATGGGCTTGAGAGATATGACACATTTGCTATAGCGCAAGTGGGAGATTGTTAGGATTATGCTCAATAGCAAGAGTGTAATGTTGTAATTAACAATCTTTTTCATATTAATAAAGTGATTTCTGGTTTAACAAATCGTATAGCATTTATAGTTTGTATTATAATTGTCAAAGTAAATAATCATAAGGTCTAAAGACTATGGGAAAAGAAGAATTGTTCGTACATCTGGATATGTATGTGGTAGACACAATTCTTTAGTTAGTCTTGGATATGTATGTGGTACACATTTTTCAACTCATGCTTTTCATCTTAAGCATGTCATAAGAAAGAGTTTAAGGTCACTCAGAAAAGAACTTCCAAAGTACATCTCCTTTTCCAAAAATGCATGTTTGAGCATAAATAAGACATGTATTGCAAACAAAGCAATGAGTCACAAAAAAAAAAAAAAAAACAAGCATAACCAATCATCTCAAGCAATCAAATAAGAGGCATAAAATATATCAATGTAGCACAATGCATGATCATGCAACTTTGCTCTCTTTGCTTGAGCTCCCCATATGGGGTCAAGACAAACCATTTCAACCCAAGTGACAAATCCCTATAGACTTGCTAAGGTTCCCAAATTTAAGGGTGTCTAAGGGTTTTGTAAACAAATCCGCTTGTTGGACATTTGTTCCCACATGTTCCAATTCAATGGTTTTGTTTTCAACTAGCTCTCTTATGAAATGGTGTCTAATGTCAATGTGCTTTGTCCTAGAATGTTGGATGGGATTCTTAGAAATGTTGATGGCACTCATGTTGTCGCAAAATAAAGTAAGAGTACCTTGCTCCAAGCCATAATCGGCTAGCATTTGTTTCATCTATATCAATTGAATGCAAGCACTACTGGTGGCAATGTATTCCGCTTCGGCCGTGGATAGGGAATTTGAGTTTTGTTTCTTGCAAAACCAAGAAACCAAATTGTTCCCAAGGAAGAAGCAACCGCCCGATATGCTCTTCCTATCATCCCAATTTTCGCCCAATCGACGTCACTATATCCCACAAGACTAGGATTAGTGTCAAATGAGTACCAAATCCCATGGTTTGAGGTACCATTCACAAACCGAATGATCCTCTTTACCACAACAAGGTGAGATTCCTTGGGATTAGCTTGGTACCTAACACAAACACCCACACTAAATACTATATCGGGCTTACTTGCGGTCAAGTAAAGCAAGCTACCTATCATGCCACGATATAAACTTTGCTCAACATCCCTTCCACTAGCATCTTTGCTTAGTTTCAAGGTGGTGCTCATAGGTGTGTCACAATGTTTGGCATTCTCAAGGCCAAACTTCTTCACTAGGCTCTTAGCATATTTAGCTTGGGATATAAAGATCCCATCATGCATTTGCTTAATTTGCAAGCCTAGGAAGTAATTTAGTTTACCAACCATGCTCATCTTAAACTTATGAGATATAACATCAACAAATTGTTGCACTTTCAAATTGTTGGTGGAACCAAATACAATGTCATTGTTAGGATTATGCTCAATAGCAAGAGTGTAATGTTGTAATTAACAATCTTTTTCATATTAATAAAGTGATTTCTGGTTTAACAAATCGTATAGCATTTATAGTTTGTATTATAATTGTCAAAGTAAATAATCATAAGGTCTAAAGACTATGGGAAAAGAAGAATTGTTCGTACATCTGGATATGTATGTGGTAGACACAATTCTTTAGTTAGTCTTGAATATTGTTCACAACTTAAGTTAAAGGTTGGGCACCTTTATCTTGTTAAAGTTGTAGAATTCTTTTGCTAGCATTTGAGTGGGATCAAATGAGATATGATGAGTCTAAAATCATCGGAGTGTCTTCGAGCAAAAGGATCTAGTGCACTGGGTGCATTGAACTGGATCACAATGAAAAGCTTTATCTAGAACCGTCAATAGATAATAGTCTTTTCATTATCAGGACAATCGGAGGGTCTATCTTAATCCTGAGATAAATGATGGACTTATGGTTGCAAGTGATATCATTTGAGTTATCAATGAGTACGATTATATCGCATAGTCTATCCTCGATAGTTTGGTGATATTCATTTGTTAATCGATAGAGGACTTCATTTATAGATATGGACATCGTGGCTCCATTTAATTAAATGAGAGTATAATATCATCATATGGATGTTTTGAGGTAATTGGATATTAAATCTCAACGTTGAGTTTTCAATAGTGTCTATTGAAAACATGGCTTCTGGACAAGTCAAAATATCCAAGTTCAAAACGTGGTCATATGAGTAAATATGGTAACTTGGAGAGTTATAGGCGGTCTATGAACTCTTGGCGATTACTGATATTAATCACGAGGATACACTATCTCCAATATGATTGTCTAGGGTATGAATGAGGAGCATCTTCCTTTTCTATCTTTATTTAAGAGTTCAGTTTTAGCTCTTTAGTGGAATGAGTTAAAATTAATGGATCGGACCTAAGTGAATCATTTGTTGATTGTGATTAGGTTATGTCTATTGAAGCTTAAATTTAGATGGCCCGCCAAGATCCCCAATCCACACGGACTTGCATGGATCACTTGATATATTCTACCGGACCAATTTAAGGGTCCATCTAGAATTGCATTTAATATATTAAGAATATAATTTGCACATTATTTAAGTAATGGGCTGCTCAATTATATTAATATATTAATGAAAGACATGTGGGCTTGTTTCTTTTAGTAAGAATGGGTCTGGTTCACATGTGGGCTTTTTTATTTAAAGTCCAATGGATTAAATGAAATAGGAAAATAATATTAGGCCCATCTTATATATAAGTGGGGCGGCTAGGTTAAAGTTTTGACCTAAAATATTATTTTGTTTCATTTGTTTTAATTAAATAAGAATTAATTGATTTATTGATTAATTGTTTAATTAAAGAAACAAATCTTTCCTAAAAGTAAAAGACTTGTTTGATAAGTAAATAAATAAATTAGTATTATTTATTTAATCAAATAAGGAGTCTTTTTTTTTATTTTTAGTCAAATAAAAGAATAAAAATAAAAGAGTTGGATTAGGGTTTGAAGTCTATAAAGTTAAAAAGAATTAGGGTTGAATTTCAGTCACCCTATATAAGTGACATGATGAAATTCGGCCAACCCTAATTAGATACTACATAGAATTCGGCAACCCTAAAGGAAAAAGAAGAAAAATTCGGCCAACCTATATATATGTTCTTATAGGGTTCGGCCACATCAATTAATTGGTGCTTGAGTTTTTATTTTCTTTCTTCTTCTTCTTAATTCTAAGAGAGTTTTTATTCTAGAGAGACAAAAAGGAGTGAAAAATTATTCTTTGATAGTATACAATTGCTTAAACATCAATAAGCTTGTGTATACGATATCGATCTAGGTTCACGCGAGTTTCGATCATAAGATTGTGAACTCAAAAGTGACCGGAATAATTTTGACATTCTTTTGATTGTTTTGTGACTAACAAAGAAAAGAAAGTATTTGTTTGGTCCATTCACAGGTTTGCAATTCAAAGGAAAGGGAGGCCACGCTCCTAGGTGATCCACGTTCGTGCTCGGATTGAAGGTCTTGCGGATTACCATCGACGTAAGTTAATCGGATCACGCGACAAGAGGTAATTTACTTTTGTTGATATATATGCATGTTTATTGATTAAAAGGGTTTAAGGTTCATAAAGGAAAAATTTTAAAAAGTCACTAAATCGTCTTTAGTATCGCTTCCGCTGCGTGTAACACTTTTATTTGTTTATTTTTCCCTACAGTGTATTATAGGATTGGTCATGTCTTTGAGTGTGTATCTCCTTTTCGTCATAGTTGATTATGGTTTACCGGTGATTGTGGATTCAATATGTGGACGTTTCCTTTTCGAAGGTTTTACTACATAAAAATCAATGTGTCAAATGTCTCTATCTTTATCTCTTTATATTTGTATGTATGATCAATATATCTTGTTTAAGATCTTCATGTTCTCATATCCTTGTAGACAAGATATTTGTAGAGAAAGAGATGCACACATTATTTGTTGAATCAACATTTGTTTCTTGTATCTTGTACGTGTTTGAACATTGTATCTTGTGATATTCTATATCAAGTTGTAAAGTTTACTTAGTGTACTTACATTGTAATATTCAAAGTACAACTTGTGGAATTTGCTTTTTATTGAATATACTTGTATATAAGATACATTGTCTCTTATTATATGTTACGTAGACTAAGGGTGGTGAATTGAGCATACATGTGTTAATTGTTTTCTTATAACAATCATGTTAAAAGGTAATATGTATGTTCACCAAGGTTTAGAAATAAGTAGCTATTTTCAGTATTCTTTTTTCTACGCAGCGGGTGTGCGCCTATGACGTTGAGCTGAATGTAGTCGGCGATAATGAGATTCGTCAATAGATAGGCAGATTTGATTTTCCAAGGGATCTTGTTCAGTTGGTCCTAACGTGTAACCTACCACCTGGGATGGTGGCAATCTACGGGGCGATGTTGAGTTGTGGTATTAGTCTTCCTCTTTAGCCTTTCATCACTTTGTTTTTGGCTGAAGCTATGACCTCTCCAGCTCAACTAGCCCTGAATAGTTACCGCATTCTGGTGTACTTGTGGCACATGTGCCACAGGATGAACCTACCTACACCTATACCACATGAGATCAGATATTTCTATACTCTAAGGCAGTTGGGTCAGACTGGAACCTATTTTCTACTTTCCAGGAAGCCTAATCATTGGATGTCGATGAGGAAGTCCCGATTGCCACAAAAGAGGAGATGAAAGGTTTTGTCTAGGGCTTCCCTTATTCTAACAAGTTTTAAGAGAACAACTAGTTCTTCGTAGGGGGGAAGCTAAGGTTAGTCTATTTCTTTCGACCTTGATGGAAGGCAGTTAACACGTAGGGTTCCCCACTTATTTTTTTCTTTAGGTGCTTGGAACCGGACGACTTCTTCCTTTTCTGATGGGGAGTTAACTAACCTAGACATGGCTACCGTGCGTTCCTTAGAGAAGAGAGGATAGCCTTATCTCTTTATCGAGGAAAAGATAATCAAGGCCCGATTCTTCCCCCGATTATTAGTGGCTTACAGACAATGTGAGGCTTCTTCCTTAGTTTTTTAGTTTTATGTCTATACTGTTGGTTCTTGATTCCTGAGCTAACTTTTAGCTTAACCTTTTTCTGTTGTTTTCTTGGTGCATGATGTAGACATTTTTTATGACACCTAAACCGGCCGAGCAAAGGCTGTAGGTGAGGTGAGTCGTAGGGATGCCTCTCGTCAACAATCTACCGGAATCACTCCTTCACAAGACTATAGAGAAAAGGATGAAAGCTCTTTCGAAGAGGAAGCCATCAACGAGGAAGTTGCTAGGGACATACCTGAATATATACTTGAAGGTACTTCATGAGATTCTGGGGGTGAGCCGAGAGGCTCTGCTGCTGACAAGGTGGGTGAGTAAGGGGAGCAGAGAGACTCTGCTGTTGATAAAGGAAAACAAAAGGATGGGGAGCTTTCTAGTACTTCATCATCCGCTTCCCATGAAAGCCCGTCTATCATAAACGAGGTTGAAGTTGAGGATTATCTCACTGCTAATCTTGACACTCGCGGGAGTTACTCTGGGAAGAGGAAAGCTTCCTACTCGCCCCTCTAAGCAGCCCCAAAGATTCTGTGAGTGGTTGAGTATATTGAGTCCTTTTCGGGCGAAGAGGATGCTGAGGATCAAGTTACCGATGTATGAGCTCATACCCCTTCGGAAATTCATGCAAAGCAAGTTAGGGAAGGTTTATGTGTCGAGGATCATCCAGCATCCGAGTGGTTACCTGGGGTAGTTCGTGAGGAACCCATAGCCTTGTCTGGCACTAGCAGTCTGGGTCTTTCTGGCCAATCTAGTGACCCCACTCCTTAGGCTCTACTGAAAGCCTTGTCATTTGGTCATGCATACATTGGTGATGACCATTGGAGCTGCTTCATAATTGGTTCTACTTCAAGTCGGCTTCAGAACTTCTATAACAACGCTGCTTAAGTATGTTACTCTTCCTTGCTATCTCTAATCGCTATGACTTCTTCCTTAATCTTATTCTCATCATTTGGTTGTACAGATGGTTGTTGAGATGTTCGATGCTTACCAGACCGGCTTTGCTCAAGCAGATAGGATAAAACATCTAGAAGCAATAGAAAATAGTGAGGGCAACCATGTCCGGGTTAAGCGAGCCTGCTAGGAGAAACTTGGAGCAAATCAACATTTCATGGATTGGTGTCTGGCAAGTCAAGAGGAGGCCAAGCAGAGGGCTTCTTCAGCCATGGAAGAGGCCAAATCCCTAAGAGATCTACTGTTTGCAACTCAAAAATCAATGCTTCAGGCCGAGTAGAAAGCAGAGAAGGCCAAGTCATCTTACAAGCGCAGGATTAAAGATCTGAACCGTTAGGCTTTAACTGTTAAGGCTCTATCTAAAGAGGTCAGACTAGAATTGGAAATTCAAGAGGTTGACCATTTCAAAAGTCTCCATCCTATGATTCCTTGCTCCTTAGAGAATTTCAATGCGGGATGGTCTCGGTTGGGGAATTCTTCAAGGTGAAGAACAAGGCAACTGACAGAGGTAGAACCAACTAAAGCTTCTCGTTTGAAAAAACACGTTGATAGGTCCCTAGAGGCCCTTCAAATCCAGATGAAGAAGTGGCGAGCATATTGTCACAACAAAGACAAAGAGCCCCATCCTTTGCACTTGGAAGTTCCTACCGAGAGTGCCTTCTCCACTTTCCATGTGTGCCAGAAGGTAGGGATTAATGACGAAAAGCCTGATGTTAGGCCAGTCACGGGAAAGGATTGCAGTGCCTGGATTAGTAATGAGGTGGACAAGATTGTATGGCCCTTGGATGTGAGCATCTTGAGTGAATATGAGTGTGGTTGAAAATAATACATCACCATCACCAAGGAAATTACAATAATCAGAAATAACGTATTTTTGTGGTTGAAAATAATGCATCACCATCACCAAGGAAATTACAATAGTCAAAAACAATGTATTTTTGAGTAGTAACGTTGTTGTAAATAATGTATTTTCAAGGAGTTTAACAGTAGGATATTGCATTTTTAAGGACCTGCTAAATTGATATGACTGATTACTAAATATTTCAATCAAAGAGTTCAAAAACAATGTTCACATTTTCATTAAAAATATATATATAATATTCAATAACAAGAATTGTATATATTAATAGTACAAGTAAAACTCAAATAGTACATAGAACATGTACATAGACAACTGTTACAAAATCGTCACATTGTTAGTTTTTTTTTTTTTTTTTTTTTTTTACACACCATATAACTAGATAAGAAAATTCAAAATTCTAACAGAGAACATAATAAAATTCTTGTTAAACACTCACAACATAAGTTGAAGCTTTGAAAATGTCAATACATAAGTTGTCTCCTGTAGATAAAAAATTACAACTTTGTAAGATAATTGATAATAAGATAGGACTAATATTTGTCCTTTGTTTAAATCTCCATATTAGTGCAGAGCTTTTGAAATTAATAGACAAGTTAATCTTAATGACTAAAATATTTTACATTCCATAGCTAACTAACATTAGTAAAACATGCTTAGCAAAATATTTGAACAAATCTACTGTAGCAAAAAAATTGAACAAATCAATTGATGTAATAAAAATTAAAATAATTAGATTTAAGATAATCACCGTCATAAACAATCAGATAACAACCTTTAAGATCTTTGAAAAATTCTAGAAACAAATCCACTTACATATGAAATTTGTCCGAGCATTGAAACTCAAATCTTTAGAGGCAAACTTTCATGAAGTAGGCCTCTTGTAAACTGCAATTGAACGAAAATAAAGAATCAGTGTTTATCAGAGAGAAGTTGCAAAAAATTGATGCAAATTACCATCACAACTTTAATCTCATCTATATAGCTTTTGCAGGACTCTGTTCTTTGTTCTATATTCAAAAAAATTGGAACCCTAATAGGCTAATAGCTTGTTAGGATTTTTGTTTATGTTGGCATCATTCTATATCAAAACGTCATTTTTTTTGTATTGTTTAGTTGTCTATGATTTGGTTTATCAAGCTTCAAGGAAACCGGACAACGTTTCAAGCAAAGTGTTGCCTTTGTTTGAGAAAAGCGTGAAATGTCTACAAAGGTAATAAGTCCTCTTTCCTCTTACAAAGCTTAGGTGCACACACACAATTCATTCATAAGTGTCCCTGTATAGTTGTGTCATATTAGTATAACACATCCATATGTTTTAGTATGCTCATGCATTAATCTCATATTGACATACATTGTAGAAATGCATGTACTAGGACTATGTCTAGGAAATTGCATACTTATGTGGCCATGTGTTTATTTGTTTGTGTGTAAGTGTTTTGGACTTGAATATGTTCTTAAATTATTCATTGTTGAGTTCTGGTCGTTTTGGATACTCACTCATTTGTTTTTGAATTTCGAGTTGGAAATTACTAAATTTTTCGTACATTTATAGTACATGGTTTTCGTCTTTTCAATTTCCATAATTTTTGTGAAAGTTTTGTTGATGTCCATGTCCATGTGGGATGTACGGTTCGTTATCCGAAAATGGATTAGAATTCGGAGTTTGAAGACTGGATAACGGTCAAAGAACGTGCACTACAAGAAAATAACACAATTCTTGATAGTTAAAAACTATCAAGAATTGTTTCCGTGACAGTTTTTTAATTGTCAAGGAAGCTACTGTCTTCGGCCGACTTGACAACACCACCGCCGCCTCATAATAATGACAATTAAATTGTCATTATTAGCCATTGAACCTGAGAGTTGCAAGCATTTATCACTTGACTACAACATTTGATGTGTTAATAATTGTACAATATTTATATATAACTTATATGAGTTGTTAGAAATAAATAAATAAAAACTTATTAGATAAATTTAAATTTATTCAACTAATCAAAATTATAATTTCTTGACAGACACATATTAAAAAATATTTATTGAAACTTTTAATAAAATTATATTTTTTAAAACATATATAGTCGAGTTATTGATCTATACTCTACGGTCACTTTTGGTTACATGGTGGAATGATAATCAAAATGGTAATAAGAATGATAATCAGAATGGTAATGAGAATGAGAATGAGAATGAGAATGAAAAGGAAAGGAAAACAAAGTTTTTTGTTTGGTTGGAACTTTAGAACTTGTTTTTGAATCAGTATTATTTTATATGGTTAGCAACGGAATGAAATGGAGTTAACTGTATTTTGACCAAAATAGCCCTAATCATAAAACATTCATAATAACAAGATATATTATGGATAATAATAATAAAATATAAAAGTATATTATATATATATATATAATTATATATTATTTAATATAATAAAATATATAGTAAATAATACATATATATTATATACAATACATATAATATATATATAATACATATATATTATATATAATACATATAAGGGCTACCCTTAGGTGCAACGTTACATGATGCAACAAAATTTGTTTGACTGTAATCATATCTTCTTTGGTACAACCACATCAGCTAATAACATTATATATATTTATGATCACATGAAATCATATGTGATCACATACTATTTTTTTTAATTGTATGGTGTCATGTTGCACTCAAGAATGAGACTAAGATATATATAATATAATATAATATATAATACATATATATATATTATATAATACATATAATACTATATATATTATATATATTTATATATATAAATATAAATATATATAATATATAATAATATAATATATAATGGGCTGCCCTTCGGTGCAACGTTACATGATATAATGAAAATTTTTAACTGTGATCATGTCTTCTTTGGTACAACCACATCAGCTAATATGTGATTGTATATTCTAATATGCAATTACAATAATTTAATTGTGTGATCACATGCAATTCATATGAGATAACATTATATATATTTATGATCATATGTAATCATATGTGATCACATACTATTTTTTAAAATTGTATGGTATCATGTTGCACTTAAGAATGAGCAATATATAATATATATAAATATAAATATAAATAATATATAATAATAATAATAATAATAATATATAAAATATTTATTTATATATCATTAATATAATATATAATAATAATATATATATTTTTTTTTGGAAAGAAGTTGAGAGTATTTTTGTAATAGAGTTGGGGCATATGAGGGTATTTATGGAATACAAATTTTAGTTTGGAATTAAATGGCTTTCCATTGGTTTTTGGATGAAATGTCCAGTCCACCAAAATGGTGGAATCTCCATTCCAATGGAATCACCGTTCCATTGCATTTTAAAAAACTAAACGAATGGAATGTCTTTCTTTCCATTCCATCCAACCAAATATGGTTTATAGGAGACTCGTGACATAAATTGTAATGGATACATATATATTATATATAATACATATAATAATATATATATTATATAATATAATATATATAATTTATATAATATATATTATATTATACAATATATATAATAATATATTTATCCAATATATATAATATATATACAATATATATAATAATTTTACTTATTCAATATCTTATATATTAATATATTAAACAATATATATTACACAATATATATAATAATTTTAATTGTCCAATATCTTTGTCTTTTCTATTTCATTTTTTAATTATTAATTTAAATAATAAAATAGAAAAATAGGGGCATTTTAGTCATCGTGGGTTAAAATTGTGGTTAATAGTTAGAGTTAACGGAAGTCAACTAACGACAAGGGACGTTTTACACCCTTTTGTGCACCTTTGACCACTACAACAAAAACTGTTTTTATTGATAGTTATTTCTTAATAGTTTTCAAAAACTATCAAGAATTGCAAGCTATTGACAGTTTTTGAAAATTGTTAAGAAAATTGTTTTTGTTGCAGTGGTGAGAGGTGCACAAAAGGGTGTAAAAGGGAAAAAAATTGTACGTTACCGCTCAACGCTTCACCACACCAAATTCATTTCATGAGAGCTGTTTGAAATTCATTTCATGAATGAATGGGTTTTTGTCTTGTGTATTGCTTACACATGGAGTTTGGTGTGCATGGTCAATCAAAACATATGGTGTCTTAGGAGTGATCTCCTATTGGTCATCTTAGAGCTCTCTTGTGTGAGCTTACCACACCGGATAAACTTCATCTCTCTTTATATTCTGTCAAGTTTTTGGTTTGTCTTGATATGTATTCCATATCAAAACGATGTTTTTTCTTGTATTGTTTAGTAATCTTAGAATTGATGATTCAAAGTTTCAAAGAAAGACTTGGCCACAACTCATGCAAGGTGGAGTCTTCAAAGAGAAATGTGCTTAGTTGCACAATAAAGGTAATTTACACCTCATTCCTCTTACAAGGCTTAGACACACACACACACATGACAGTCATATGTGTCCCTGTATAATTGTACACTATTTGTATAACACTTTCACACTCTTGGTAATGTATGCAAATGTATTAGATTTAATTTGATAAACATTGTAAATTGCATGTTCTAGGACTATGTCTAGGAAATGGCATACGTGTGTGACTTTGTGTTTATTTGTTTCCGTTTTATTGTTTTTGGACTTGAACATGATCTCTTATGTTTCCTTATTGAGTCTCGGTCATTTCGGTTACTCATTCATTAGGTTTCAAGTCCAAACAATGTAGCTATGCTACTTTGTGTTCTCATTCGTTGAGTTGTCTTCGTTGTCGTTTTCTGAGATGAATTCTGAACCTTTTGCCAAAGTTTTATAGTCATCGTTGTGTGTGAGGGAGTCATAATTCATAATCCAAAGACAAATTCAAAATCGGAGTTAGAATGCCCGAATACGACCGAAGAATGCAAGGGAGCGCAAGGAGGACTTTGCTCGACGAAAGGCCAAGCATGGAGGCCACGTATTCAACACGGCCAGAGACCTCCTCTGCCCACGTGTGCCACACGCACCCCACATGTGGAGGTGATGTGTCACCTTTTGGTTGGCCCGTATTTTGCCTCTCTTGAATTCTTTTAATAGTTCTCCATTCCCTCCCATTTCATTCAAGATGAAAAATTAGAATTTCTCATGTGCAGAATTTTCTCTCAACTTTTTCTCACCTTCATAACTTTCTCATATGAAGTTGGAATTTAGTGATTCAAGTTGGAGATTTTTTTTAATTGAGTCCTCTACCTTTTCCAAGTGGTCTTTCAGCTGTTTGATCAATTTTCTCAGTGGTTCTACATAGAAAACCGAACTAGCTCGTGATTGTGAGGTAGTTGTCATATCTTTGAGATTTCTTCTTTTATAACCTTCAATTTGCTTGGGGTTTTATATTCTATATGTATGTATATGTATGTTGAATGCTATTAAGAAAGATAGCTTCATAATCAAACCTAATCAAAAGTCTAATTAGAGATACGTGAACTAGTTTCTTTGATTCTATGATTTTCACATATTTGAGAGTTGTATTGTGATTAGTTTGATATCTAAGGTTTTTTGAGACTTGATTGAATAATTTTGATGATAAATGGCCTTGAATTTTGTTTTGATCCTATGATTGATGTAATCTAGGATTATTGTATGTATATGTGTTTTTAGAGAAATCTAGGATTTAATTAAGTAATCATTTTATTTGCTCTAAATCTTTTGCTAGAATATTCTTTGAATACATTTTATGATTCTAGCATTATTATGTATGTTTGTAACATCTTGAATATGTGCTTCATGAATATGATTTATTCAAGCGTTATTTGTGTGAATGAAAACTAGGTGCTAATTGTGTTTGGTGTTTTTCACATGCTCTAGGTTTAATTCATATTTTGCATCTAGACTTTGTTACTTGTGTTTTCACATGTTTAGGTCTAGTTGTTCCATAAAATGTATTGATCTTATATTCTATGTTGTATTGCTTGCTTGCATCATTTGCATTCATGTGATCACAGTAGGAAGTCCTTGTAAAAGGCATGAAATCTTGATTAGGACAATGGGTCCAGATAACTAAGCAAGAAGATTTAACTAGAGTCATGAGGACTTGGATAGTTAAGCAATAAGTTATAGCTAGGATCGGGAAGGTCCGGACAGCTTTGCAAGGGAGGCTCTCTAAAGGCATGAGTGCCTTGGATAGAGAGTTGGCTACATTATTGGTAGGCCTAAGTGTATGTATAGACATAGACTCCAATAGAGTGGGGTACATGGAATGTGTATGCACTGTTTAAGGAATTTCTAATCTTCCATCGATGTTGGTTTGGTATGTTGTCCAATATATGGTGGCTCTTTATCATTAAGGGATTTCATTCTTTCCAATAAGGTTGGATAAACATAGACTCCAATAGGTAGGTGATCTAGGATTGGTCACTTTGTGTAATTTCTAATTTACCATCCAATATATATAGTACCCAATGGTTGTAGTTCAACCCGTGGATGTTTCCTCCTTGGAGGTTTTACCACGTTAAAAAATTCCTTGTATTAATTCTTCCTATCTCTCTTTATTACTTGTATATATATGTTCGCTCTTAATCTTATAGTACATTCATCACTTATGAAGTTTTGGAATCAAGATTTGTTAAGTGTGATTTGTAAAGCAATGCATATTCAATCATTCTTATATTCTTTATTCTTTTGTATATTGTTACTTTGATGTATAGCTATATTTGTTAACACTTGTAATTCTTTAAACAATATCATAATACAAGTATTCTTTGTTGTTGAGATTTTTGTGTTTTATACCTCATGCAACTCCTTATATATGTAGACATAGCTTAAATAATCACATGATTATATTGTCTATGTATGTTTTGGATTACATGTTGTATGTAAAGCTACCTTAAGGGACAAACGAATGTGTGTTTCAAGGGGTTGACAAAGGTGTAAAAACCTATTCACCCCCTCTGGGTATGCTTTAAGCAATTTAACTATGTTTGTATTATTTTAATTGGTATGAAAGTGAGTCGTCAGACGTCACTCGATGAGATCCGGGTTATACTTACTAGTGAATTGCTTAGGTTTTTGAAGTATGGTCTTGCAAGAAGATGTTATGATCGAAGGGGCTTCAAACTCTAGGCCTCCTCTTCTCAACGGTCACAACTACGAGTTTTGGAAATTGAGGATGAAGGCTTACATGCGTTCTATTGATGAGAGAGCTTGGATGATCGTGGAAGAAGGTTACCTCTCTCCCAATAAGAGTGAAAATGGACTGACCGTTTCCAAACCTAGAAGTGAGTGGTCTACCAATGAGTTTGAGTTAGTGAAGTGGCATCATCGGGAAGTGAATGCTATTTTCGGAGGTGTGGATAGTAGGTAATTTTCCTACATCCAAAATCTAGAGACCGCAAAGAAGGCATGGGAAACTCTCTAAGTCACCAATGAAGGGACTATGGTGGTGAAGAAGTCTCGTCTGCAATGGCTTACAACTAGGTTTGAATCTTTGCAATGTGTGAGGAAGAAAAGTTTGTTGACTTCCAAGACAAGCTTCTAGACATTGTCAACCAATGCCAAGCTCTTGGTACTCCTATCTCTTGTGAGAGGCTAAATTGGAAGATTCTAAGATCTTTACCAAAGAGGTTCAAAGCCAAGGTAACGGCCATTGAAGAGAACAAGGACATTGATGTCATGGGCTTAGATGAGTTGCTAGAATCTTTTCAAACCTTTGAAGCGTGCTTGAAGCCTAAGGCTAAGAACAAGGGTTTAGCTCTCAAAGTCACCAAAGAAGCTTGTAGTAGTGAAGATGACGAGGAGATAACTTTATTGGTTAGGAAGTTTAGGAAGTCTTGAGGAAATGTGCCAAGCCAAGTGGCAAGTACTCAAGAGAAAAGGAAGTTAAGAAATCCTTTACTCTACCTCATGAGAGGAGTGGTCATGCTAAGAGCAATAGAAAGGTCCAATGCTTTAAGTGCAAGAAGCTAGGACATTATGCTTCGGATTGTCTTATTGGTGATACTAATAAGGATAAGAAGGGAAAAGTTATGGCAGTTACATGGAGTGAAAATGATGACTCTAGTAATGAGGAGTGCTCTAGTGATGAGTCTTCTAGTGAAGAAGAGTTGGTGAACAACTTTGTTGCATTCACAGCCTCTCACTCTATCCTAGAGGATGTATGTCAAGATTCATTAGACAAGGAGGTTGATCCAAATCATCAAGAGCGGTTAAGTGATAATCCAACCTATGTTGATCTTTTGGCTAAGGTGAAATGCTTTGAAGAAGATTTAAAGGTAGCCTTAAGAGAGGTTGCTGAGAAGGATGATTTGATCAAGCTATAAGTGGATGAGTTTGTTTCAACAACTCGGAGGCTCTGGGGTGAAAAGAATGCTCTTACCAAGAAGCTTAGAGAAGTTGAAGGGTTGTTCTTGAGAGGGATAGGATCATCTCTAGTTTGTCATTAGGAGGCTCAAGCGACTTGGTAGTTGAGGAGAAGCTCATAGAAGCATCACTTCCTACAAGCAAGGACATTGTCATTGTTGACAAGAAAGCCCCTAAGAAGAGACGTTCCAAGACCAAGAACAAATTGAAGAACAAGGTATCTCTTGAAACTCACATTTGTGCTTCTCCAACTCCGAAAGGTAAAATCTTTTCTTTTGTTCCCATATGTCATTTTTGTAATACCATAGGCCATATCAAGTCCAAGTGCTATAAATTCATTGAATATTGCGAAATAGAAAATGCATCTAGGAATAAAGAGAGCGCCACATTTTAAGCATGCTAAAGCTTTTGAATATGGAAAACATGAAAATGTCAAAAAGCATGTTAATAATGTTCGGTTTAAGAAGAAAGCAAACCTTGCTAAAATTGACAAAGCTTGTGTTGCTAGCAACATTGAAGTTAAAAGTATCAACAATATTCTTGTTGAGCAAGTCATAGAAAGTCTTTATTCTAGATACAACATTGTTGTCAATAAGAATCTTGATAGTGTTTGTGTAGGTGTAGGGAAAAATAATAAATAAAAGTGGTAAACGCAGCGGAAGCGATACTAAAAACGATTTAATGACTTTTAAAATTTTTCCTTTATGAACCTTAAACCCTTTTAATCAATAAACATGCATATATGTTAACAAAAGTAAATTACCTTTTGTCGCGTGATCCGATTGACTTACGTCGATGGTAATCCGCAAGACCTTCAATCCGAGCACGAACGTGGATCACCTAGGAGCGTGGTCTCCCTTATCTTTGAATTGCAAACCTGTGAATGGACCAAACAAAAAACTTTCTTTTCTTTGTTAGTCACAAAACAATCAAAAGAATGTCAAAAATTATTCCGGTCACTTTTGAGTTCTCAATCTAATGATCGAAACTCGCGTGAACCTAGATCGATATCGTATACACAAGCTTATTGATGATTAAGCAATAGTATACTATTAAAGAATAATTTCACACTCTCTTTTTGTCTTCTTAGAATAAAATCTCTCTCTTGGAATTAAGAAGAAGAAGAAAGAAATAAAAAACTAAAGCACAATGGATTGTGGTGGCCGAACCCTATAAGAACACATATATAGGTTGGCCGAATTTTTTCTTCTTTTTCCTTTAGGGTTGCCGAATTCTATGTAGTCTAAGATTAGGGTTGGCCGAATTCTATAATGTCACTTATATAGGGTGACTTAAATTCAACCCTACTTCTTTTCAACTTAATAGACTTCAAGCCCTAATCGAACTCCTTGATTTTTATTCTTTTATTTTGACTAAATAAAAAGACTCCTTATTTGATTAAATAAATAAAACTAATTTATTTATTTCCTTGTCAAACAAGTCTTTTACTTTTAGGAAAGATTTGTTTCATTAATTAAACAATTAATCAATAAATTAATTAATTCTTATTTAATTAAAACAAATGAAACAAAATAATATTTTAGGTTAAAATTTTAACCTTGCCGCCCCACTTGATTAAGATTGGGCCTAACATTATTTTCTTATTTCATTTAATCCATTGGACTTTAAATAAAAAGCCCACATGTGAACCAGACCCATTCTTACTAAAAGAAACAAGCCCACATGTCTTTCATTAATATATTAATATAATTGAGCAGCTCATTACTTAAATAATGTGCAAATTATATTCTTAATATATTAAATGCAATTCTAGATGGACCCTTAAATTGGTCCGGTAGAATATATCAAGTGATCCATGCAAGTCCGTGTGGATTGGGGATCTTGGCGGGCCATCTAAATTTAAGCTTCAATAGACATAACCTAATCACAATCAACAAATGATTCACTTAGGTCCGATCCATTAATTTTAACTCATTCCACTAAAGAGCTAAAACTGAACTCTTAAATAAAGATAGAAAAGGAAGATGCTCCTCATTCATACCCTAGACAATCATATTGGAGATAGTGTATCCTCGTGATTAATATCAGTAATCGTCAAGAGTTCATAGACCGCCTATAACTCTCCAAGTTACCATATTTACTCATATGACCACGTTTTGAACTTGGATATTTTGACTTGTCCAGAAGCCATGTTTTCAATAGACACTATCGAAAACTCAACGTTGAGATTTAATATCCAATTACCTCAAAACATCCATATGATGATATTATACTCTCATTTAATTAAATGGAGCCACGATGTCCATATCTATAAATGAAGTCCTTTATCGATTAACAAATGAATATCACCAAACTATCGAGGATAGACTATGCGATATAATCGTACTCATTGATAACTCAAATGATATCACTTGCAACCATAAGTCCATCATTTATCTCAGGATTAAGATAGACTCTCCGATTGTCCTGATAATGAAAAGACTATTATCTATTGACGGTTCTAGATAAAGCTTTTCATTGTGATCCAGTTCAATGCACCCAGTGCACTAGATCCTTTTGCTCGAAGACACTCCGATGATTTTAGACTCATCATATCTCATTTGATCCCACTCAAATGCTAGCAAAAGAATTCTACAACTTTAACAAGATAAAGGTGCCCAACCTTTAACTTAAGTTGTGAACATTATTCAAGACTAACTAAAGAATTGTGTCTACCACATACATATCCAGATGTACGAACAATTCTTCTTTTCCCATAGTCTTTAGACCTTATGATTATTTACTTTGACAATTATAATATAAACTATAAATGCTATACGATTTGTTAAACCAGAAATCTCTTTATTAATATGAAAAAAATTGTTAATTACAACATTACACTCTTGCTATTGAGCATAATCCTAATAGTAGGTTCACCCAAGACAAAGTTTCTCAAAGGTGAGTGCTCTTACCATTAGTGTAAGTTGCACATGTGAGTTAGTTTTAAGATTAGTGTTATGTTGTTAAGAAACTTAGCTTGTTTGCTTTGTGTCTCTATAACATGACATGAACTTAGCTATCTCACAATTGTGTTATGATGGTCGAAATCCGTTTATTAACTTTTCAGAAGTTGGTTTTATGAAATCTATAAGGTGACAATCATGTTATGACTTTTTGAGAAAGTCATTTTTTTTTTTTTTTTGAGTTGAAATGCATAGTCTTTAGTCTCTTAGAATCGACACACCTATAACTTGTTGTCATGAGGACAAGCAAGCCAAGATGACTCATAAAACGGGTAAAGGTCTTGCATTTGATGAAAATAGTTTGCGAAGGTATCTTTATATCATATTGCTTGCTTTCTTATTTTTCATCTCTCAACTCATTGTTTATACCACTTAATGAAGCATGTCATTTTAGAGAACTAATATAGTGTTTATATGGTCCTTCTTGACATTTGTTTATTTAAGATCTTTTGGTGATAATTGTTCACATTGATCTTAATTATAATGTGTATTATTGTTTGTATGATTGTTGAGTGGTATGTTTTGAAAAATATGAGCTCCATATTCTTTGAAAGCTACTCTTTTAAGAAGTAAAGAACTTAAGTAAATTTATTTACTTTTACTTTCCTAAGTAAATTTAATGCACAGTGTGTATAAAACTATATAGAGGGGGTGGCGTTGAATAGATTTTAACCCTTATTACCAAATTTTCACATTTAGTTAATTTACGAAAATACCCCAACTAGTCAACACAATACAACAAGTGTAATATGTGTGGAATTTAAGTAACACTTGATATTTACGTGGAAACCATCAGTGGGGAAAAACCACAGACTGGTAAGTGCGCCACACTTGAACCTCGAATCCACTAATTATGATAACGTTTACAACTTAATCCCGGTATGTAACCCGCTACCACTACCCGCAGGCCTGTAAAAGTGGACCTAGTCCAATTGCTCAATCCTCACAATCACTACTTGTAATGATGTGTAGGGAAAAATAAACAAATAAAAGTGTTACACGCAGCGGAAGCGATACTAAAGACGATTTAGTGACTTTTAAAATTTTTCCTTTATGAACCTTAAACCCTTTTAATCAATAAACATGCATATATATCAACAAAAGTAAATTACCTCTTGTCGCGTGATCCGATTGACTTACGTCGATGGTAATCCGCAAGACCTTCAATCCGAGCACGAACGTGGATCACCTAGGAGCGTGGTCTCCCTTTCCTTTGAATTGCAAACCTGTGAATGGACCAAACAAATACTTTCTTTTCTTTGTTAGTCACAAAACAATCAAAAGAATGTCAAAATTATTCCGGTCACTTTTGAGTTCACAATCTTATGATCGAAACTCGCGTGAACCTAGATCGATATCGTATACACAAGCTTATTGATGTTTAAGCAATTGTATACTATCAAAGAATAATTTTTCACTCCTTTTTGTCTCTCTAGAATAAAAACTCTCTTAGAATTAAGAAGAAGAAGAAAGAAAATAAAAACTCAAGCACCAATTCATTGATGTGGCCGAACCCTATAAGAACATATATATAGGTTGGCCGAATTTTTCTTCTTTTTCCTTTAGGGTTGCCGAATTCTATGTAGTATCTAATTAGGGTTGGCCGAATTTCATCATGTCACTTATATAGGGTGACTGAAATTCAACCCTAATTCTTTTTAACTTTATAGACTTCAAACCCTAATCCAACTCTTTTATTTTTATTCTTTTATTTGACTAAATAATAAAAAAAAAGACTCCTTATTTGATTAAATAAATAATACTAATTTATTTATTTACTTATCAAACAAGTCTTTTACTTTTAGGAAAGATTTGTTTCTTTAATTAAACAATTAATCAATAAATCAATTAATTCTTATTTAATTAAAACAAATGAAACAAAATAATATTTTTAGGTCAAAACCTTAACCTAGCCGCCCCACTTATATATAAGATGGGCCTAATATTATTTTCCTATTTCATTTAATCCATTGGACTTTAAATAAAAAAGCCCACATGTGAACCAGACCCATTCTTACTAAAAGAAACAAGCCCACATGTCTTTCATTAATATATTAATATAATTGAGCAGCCCATTACTTAAATAATGTGCAAATTATATTCTTAATATATTAAATGCAATTCTAGATGGACCCTTAAATTGGTCCGGTAGAATATATCAAGTGATCCATGCAAGTCCGTGTGGATTGGGGATCTTGGCGGGCCATCTAAATTTAAGCTTCAATAGACATAACCTAATCACAATCAACAAATGATTCACTTAGGTCCGATCCATTAATTTTAACTCATTCCACTAAAGAGCTAAAACTGAACTCTTAAATAAAGATAGAAAAGGAAGATGCTCCTCATTCATACCCTAGACAATCATATTGGAGATAGTGTATCCTCGTGATTAATATCAGTAATCGCCAAGAGTTCATAGACCGCCTATAACTCTCCAAGTTACCATATTTACTCATATGACCACGTTTTGAACTTGGATATTTTGACTTGTCCAGAAGCCATGTTTTCAATAGACACTATTGAAAACTCAACGTTGAGATTTAATATCCAATTACCTCAAAACATCCAAAGCAAGGAAGAAAGAAAATCGTGGATCACAAATCCATGGTTTCGAAAGAAGTGGGAACAGAAGGATGAAGGCTCTGGAATTTACAATAAGAAATAAGTAAGCAATGAGTGTAGAGAATAAATGAAAAGAACTCGAAGAACTGGGAAAATTTGAAAAATTTGGGTTCAAGGTTTATCAGAGGACTGGAAAAAAAGAAAAATCATGAAGAAGAAGTATCTTAATTGTGTTTTGGCCAGAGTTTAAATAGGCAAGAGGTTCTGGTTTTGAAATAATACAAAAATAGTTAAATTGCTTAAAGCACACCTAGAGGGGTGAATAGGTTTTTACACATTTTTCAATCCCTTGAAACAAACATTCGTTTGTCCTTCAAGGTAGCTTTACATACAACACGTAATCTAAAACATCCATACATAGACAATATAATCATGTGATCATTTAAGCATTGTCTATATATATAAGGAGTTGCTTGAGGTATAAAACACAAAAATCTCAACAACAAAGAACACTTGTATTATGATATTGTTCAAGTAATTACAAGTGTTAACAAATATAGCTATACATCAAAATAACAATATACAAAAGAATAAATAATATAAGAATGATCGAATATGTATTGCTTTACAAATCACACTTAACAAATCTTGATTCCAAAACTTCACAAGTAATGAATGTACAACAAGATTAATAGCAAATATATACATATACAAGTAATAAAGAGAGACAGAAAGAATTAACATATGAGATTTTTTAACATGGTAAAACCTCCATAAAGGAAACATCCACGAGTTGAACTACAACCATTGGATACTATATATATTGGATGGTAAATTAGAAATTCCACAAAGTGACCAATCCTAGATCACCTACCTAGTGGAGTCCATGTCTACCCAACCTTATTGGAAAGTATGAAATCCCTCAATGATAAGGAGCTACCATATATTGGACAACATACCAAACCAACATCGATGGAAGATTAGAAATTCCTCAAGAGTGCATACACATCCCATGTACCCCGCTCTATTGAAGTCTATGTCTATCCATAAACCCAGGCCTACCAATAATGTAGTCAACTCTCTATCCAAGGCACTTATGCCTCTAGAGAGCCTCACTTTCATAGCTATCTAGACCTTCTCGAATCTAGCCATGACTTCTTGCTTGCCTATCCGAGTCATCCTGACTCTAAATAAGACTTCTTGCTTGGCTATTCGGACGTCCTGTCCTAACCAAGACTTCATGCCTTTTACAAGGACTTCCTAGTGTGATCATGTTAATGTAAAATGATTCAATCAAGCCATTCAACATAGAGCATGTAATCAATACATTCCATGGAAACACAAGTCTAATAGTCTAGATGCAAAAGCATGAATTAAACATAGAGCAAGTGAAAACACCTAACATAAAAGCTCCTAGTTTCATTCAAAAAAACAACACTTGATCTTTCTATGTAAAACCACTAAGAACATCGATATGCCACATACATATAGACGAAGAAACACCATGCAAATTGAGGGTCATAAAAGAAGAAATCTCAAAGATATGCCAACTACCTCACAATCACGAGCTGGTTCGATTTTCTGTGTAGAACCGTTGAGAAAATCTATCAAACAACTGCAAGACCACTTGGAAAAGGTAGAGGACTCGATTACAAACAATCTCCAACTTGAATCACTCAATTCCAACTTTGTATGAGAAAGTTATGGTGTTTGGAAGGTAAGAAAAAGTTGAGAAACAATTATGCACATGAGAAATTCTAATTTTTTTTCTCTTTGTTGAATGGGAGGGAAAGGAGAACTTTTGAAAGGATTCAAGAAAGGGAAACAAGGACCAATCAACATGTGCCACATCACATCCCACATGTTGGGCGTGTGTGGCACACATGGGTAGAGAGCCATGCTGGCCGTGTGTCACACGTGGCCTACACATAGACACCTTGCTTGGTTTTTGGCCAAGCAAGCTCGTACCGCTCTCCTCTCGCGTTCTTCGACCGTATTTGGGCCTCCGAACTATGATTTTGAATCCGTCTTCGGATTACAAATTGTGACTCCCTCACGCACAATGATGATGACAAAACTTTGATAAAAGGTTGATAATTCATCTCGGAAAACGATGACGAAGACAACTCAACGTATGAGAATGCAAAGTAGTGTAGCTACATCGTTTGGACATGAAACCTAATGAATGAGTAACCGAAATAACCAGGACTCAATAAAGAATCATAAGAAATGATGTTCAAGTCCAAAAACAATAAAACGGAAACAAATAAACACAAAGTCACACACTTATGCCATTTCCTAGACATAGTTTTAGAACATGCAATTTAAAATGTTTATCAAATTAAATATAATGCATGTGCATACATTACTAAGTGTGTGAAAGTGTTATACAAATGGTGTACAACTATGCAGGGACACATATGAATGTCATGTGTGTGTGTGCGTGTCTCTAAGCCTTGTAAGAGGAATGAGATCTAAAATACCTTTATTTTGCAACTAAGCACATTTCTCTTTGAAAACTCCATCGTGCATGAGTTATGGCCAACTCTTTTTCTTTAAAGCTTTGAATCATCAAATCCAAGACCACTAAAAAAATACAAGAAAATATATCGTTTTGATTTGGAATACATTCCAAGACAAACCAAAAACCTAACAATCTCCCCATTTGGTAAATTCCATGTCAAAACCCCTATACATATACTAAAATAATTACAAAGAAAATTTGGTCACAATGAGTTACACATTTCTAGACAAAATTTCCAATAACATGTCCTGAACTTCATTTTGGTCTTCTCTTGATATCACCTAAAAATAACTTGAAAGCACAAGAATATCCAAGAGACAACACATATGGCAATTTTCATTCTTAGGCAAGAAATATAAAACATTTAAGTTCAAATGGATCATGTATGCTTCCCCTTAATACATGCTATCAAACTAAATATTCTAGCCAAGATCACCAAAAAAAAAATTACATGCCATAAAGTTCAAACTTGATACCAAAATACAACAAAAACAAAGAAACTAAAAATGAGACAAAGCAAACTAGAAACTATCATATATCTCCCTATATCTCCCCATATTTCTCCCCATTTTTGACATGATATGAAGCCAAAAGGAAAGAGTAAGAAAATATACCTCACGACCATTTCTAGCCATTTTTGCCACCAATGAAAGTTGTGTGATTGGTTGATCTCACATAATGCTTTGAAGTAGATGCTTTGCTTTCCAACTCTTTGATCTTCACATCTTGTAGCACAACCTTAGCATTGAGCTCTTCAATCTTCATTTGTGACACCTCAATCATCCTACGTGACTCTTCAACCTCATTCTTCAATTGTGTAGCCCAACTTGGAAGAATATGTGAGCTAGATACATGGCATGAATCATAAGATTCACCAAAGAGCCTAAATGTATCACTATACTTTCCCTTTTCCTTTTATGCCATGGTAGCAACACGTCTATCACTAAACTTCTCTAAGGGAGGTAGTAGCACATCAACATCTTGTTTCTTCAACCCTTTAGCTAAACACAAATGAGAGATAAACCCCGGAAATGACAACTTCTTTTCCAAACGAGTTGAACAAGCAGTAATCTCAATATGTTCAATAAGCACTTCACCAAGATTTATGGGTTTGTTAGTCACTAAGGCATACACAATCTTGATCTTCTCTCTATTAAGTTCGGTAGCATTAGTAGATACAACAAGATTGGTACAAACAAATATATGCCAAAAAGTGATCGCGCCAAATATGTTGTATATTTCGGCCCCATTTACATATCCTTTGTTTTGTTTTCTTAGCTTGAGCATCTCTTATAGGCTTTTTGTGTGTAATTGCAGGCATTCTTACATTTCCGGAGTTGTAAACAGTATTCGGGACTTTCATGCGAATAAGGGGTCAAGTGGTGCAAAAAGAAGTCAAGATCCAGCGTAGGAATTCCCGCGTTGGACCTACACACCAAAGGATCGAAGAAGACAACAAAACGCCATAAAGTGCGGGTACAGTGTGGGTCCCTGAATCGCACTCCACCCACACTCTATACTTTCCAGCGTTGGAGTGCGGGTGAGTGCGGGTCATTGAACCGCACTCCACCCGCACTTTATGAGAAACCCGGGAGCTGAAATTGTGAAAATATGATAAAGTGTGGGTGAAGTGTGGGTCCCTAAACCGTACTTGACTCGCACTCTACACTGTCTAGCGTTAGAATTCTAATGTTGGAGTACGGGTCATTGAACCGCACCCTACCCATACTCTGTGCACGACAGCTTCTGTTTTCAAGCTTAAGTGACCTATTTTTGCATCCCCTATAAATATAAAAGCATGGGAACGAACCATTCATCCTCCACATCCTATCACACATATATTTCTTGTAACTTAGAGTTAGAAACACTTCTCCCTCTCATCCAAACCATCTTTACTCATCAAAGGCAACTTGGAGGATTGGAATCAGGCTTCAAAGAATGAGACACTCTTAAAGGGTTTTCTCTCAATCTCTTCTCTTAGTTTTGTATTTGTTATAATAGAACATGAGTAGCTAAAATACCCCACTATGAGGTTGATGTTATTTGTTTGATGGATATTTGGGCTTTGTACATAAACTCTATGTTGTATATTTTATCAATCTCTATGTTTTGTTCTTTGCTTTGAATGATTTCATTATTGATTTGTTGGGATACACCCTCTTAGCATGTTAATTTGGAATCTTTATTGCTTATTGAATGGATGGGATTTACGGAATCCCAGCTCAACAACCGCGTTCTTAATCTAACCTCAAACGGGTGACCGGCACTATACACCCTAGGTCGGCATTTGAGAGAGGATTAAAAGCCTTCACTATACACCATAAGTTGGCTACTTTAACGATTTTACGAGAACTAAACTTCGAGTAAAATCCAGTTGAATAACCTCAAGCTTCATCCAATCTCAAATGGATGGCCTCCGCTATACACCCTAGGACGGCCACTTGTGAGGGAATTGGAAGTCATCGTTATACACCCTAGGATGGCTACGTTAGAAATAAGTCGAGCCATAGTTAGATAGATGAGCTTCATGGTTAGAATCATAATTGAGCAACTAGCCACTATTGGTTGTTTAAGAGGGATTAATCGCTAGTAGGGGGTTTTCGCTATACACCCTAGGTTGACCCATTGCTAGTGGTACATAACCAACACTATACACCCTAGGTTGGTTACATTTGTCATAATATGCTTAGTTGAGAGTTTGTTGCAATTGCCCTAATATTCGCTTATGAGTCCATCAACTCTATAGTTCCATCATCATACATTCATCACTCCATTACCATTCAATTTAGATTGCATTCTTAGTTTAGTTTATATTATATTTCCACCTACCATGTACTTTACTTTTATGCCCACTAGTTATATTAATCCTAATCTTATCACCACTACCCCGATCTCAGTGGACGACACCCGTGCTTACCGCTTTATTCGTATTTATACTTGTGAACGCATCGCATAGGTTTTATAAATTGTTTTGACGGACGGTTTTCTAACGGCGAAAAAAGGTTCTCATCAAAAAGCACTTATCTTAGTCAACTCACTTTGCCTAATAAAAGCAAGCTTTTCCCACTCAAAATCAACATTGTCACAAAGAGTTTTTCCCATCAAATCAAGGTTCTCCAAGACACCAACATCAAGAAAATCCGATTCAATATCATTAGACAATCCTAGAAACTCATTCAATTTCCAAGCGTTAATTCTAAAGACAACATCTCTCATATCCATAAAAGCATTTTCAAAGGTAGTACTATTCTTAAATACAGAATAGAATTCTCTAACCATGGTTTCATTAATCAATCCTAGCATTTTGATCCAAGTACTCCAATTCCTATCAATGATAACCTTATGGACATAAGAATCAACACAAGAATCTAAATCAATACCTTTATCTTGAATAAGCTTTTTGTCCCCAAAAATTCCCAATTGATTTGGCTTTGGACTTCTTGGAAGAGAATGAAGGTTTTGACTTGTCAACGAGCTTTGTAGGATTGCTAGTCCCAACTTTCTTTACTTTTCCCATGAATTTGTATTACACAAACACTAAAAACAAATATGAGTGGAAACATCAACACGTTAGTGAACAATAAACATATATCAAAGACAAAAACATCATCACCATTATTTTTGAATAAATCAATATGCATATTAAGAATTAGCATAACATCTTAAAGATTTATCAAAAACAAGAATGATGCCAACAAACAGCTATCTTGAAGCAAATGTGAACATATCATAAAAGAGAACACAAATTTAGCTTATTATGCTCCCCCTTGATAAATGCCCCGTCTAAGATCTAGATAGACAATTGTTCACAAAAATAACCACACATTCACATCTCCAAGCAATTTCAACATTTTTTTTCAAATAAGCTCCACATATCAAAGAGAGTTACAATAAGATTTTTAATCACTCTCATATTTCTTCAAAAATTGCTAAGGTATCAAAATACCAAATAAGCAAAAGTGAGTGTGTTAGGATTTTGCTTCAAGTATATGAAAAGAAGTAATTTGATAATCAAACATGCAAACAATTTCAACAACTATTCATCTTAAGTCATTCCATAAAAAGGTCAAACCGATTATCATCCGTAATTTTGCTTTAAAAGAGAATATATTTCAACATATGAGTGTTGTGTGTGCATGTGGCTCGTTATTTTATTTGACAACCCGAGCTAATTTGATTATTCAACTATACTCCATAAAACCTTTTGTTTTGTTTTAGGCTTAAATCAAAGGTTTTTTTTTTAATTGATTATTTTCAACACTTCTTTGATTTTTTTTTTCTAACATAAACATATACACTTCATGGAGGCTTTCACTCATCAGAATGGCGTAGCCCTTTCCTACATTGGGTGGCTTTCACTCATCACAATGGCATAGAACTTTCCTACATTGGGTGGCTTTACAACTAAGGTGTGTAGCCCTTTCCATGAAGGTGCTCGTTAAGTTCTATGTTGCCGAAGCAAATGGATACCAACTATAGGTCATATTTAAATGTACTAGTCATAGGACTTCAAGGTGTATCCACAACTTACATATACCAAACTCAACTTACTTAGCCAAGCATACAAAAGAAGCAAAGTGTATTTTTGAAACCAAGTTTTGTCGGCTTAAAAGCACATGATCAAAATGCAAGTAAAGAGACTTACTTAAGATCTCTACTTCTCAAGAGAGTAGCTTTCAAAGAATATGAAGCTCATATTTTTTCAAAACATGCCACTCAACAATCATATAAACAATAACACACATCATGATTAAGATCAATGTGAACAATTATCACCAAAAGATCTTAAATAAGCAAATGTCAAGAAGGATCATATAAACACTATATTAGTTCTCTATATATGATATGCTTCATGTAGTGGTATAAACAATGAGTTGAGAAATGAAAAATAAGAAAGCAAGCAATATGATATAGAGATACCTTCGCAAGCTATTTTCATCAAACGTAAGGCCTTCACCCATTTTATGAGTCATCTTGGCTTGTTTGTCCTCATGACATCAAGTTATAAGTGTGCCGATTCCAAGAGACTAAAGACTATTCATTTCAACTAAAAAAAAATGACTTTCTCCAAAAGTCATAACATGATTGTCACCATATAGATTTCATAAACTCAAAAGTTAATCAACGAATTTCGACCATCATAATACAAATGTGAGATAGCTAAGTTCATGTCATGTTATAGAGACACAAAGCAAACAAGCTAAGTTTTTTAACAACATAACACTAATCTTAAAGCTAACTCACATGTGCAACTTACACTAATGGTAAGAGAATTCACCCTTGAGAAACTTTGTCTTAGGTGAACCTACACAAACACTATCAAGATTCCTATTGATAACAATGTTGTATCTAAAATGAAGACTTTCTATTACTTGCTCAACAAGAATATCGTTGGTACTCTTAGCTTTAACATTGCTAGCAACACAAGCTTCGTCAATATTAGGAAGGTTTGCTTTCTTCTAAAACAGGACATTATTAACATGTTTTTTGACATTTTCATGCTTTTCATATTCAAAAGCTTTAGCATGTATAAAATGAGACACAATCTCTTTATTCCTAGATGCATTTTTTACTTCGCAATATTCAATGGATTTATAGCACTTGGGCTTGATATGGCCTATGGTATTGCAAAAATGACATATGCGAAAAAAGAAGATATTTTACCTTTCGGAGTTGAAGAAGCACAAATGGGAGTTTCAAGATGTACCTTGTTCTTCAATTTGTTCTCGGTCTTGGAACGTCTCTTCTTAGGATCTTTCTTATCAACAATGACATTCTCCTCGCTTTTAGGAAGCGATGCTTCTATGAGCTTCTCCTCAACTACCAAGTCGCTTAAGCCTCCTAAAGACAAACTAGAGATGAATCTATTCCTTTCAAGAACAACCCTTTCAACTTCTCTAAACTTCTTGGCAAGAGCATTCTTTTCACCCAAGAGCCTCTGAGTTGTTGATACAAACTCATCCACTTGTAGCTTGATCAAATCATCCTTCTCAGCAACCTCTCTTAAGGGTACCTTCAAATCTTCTTAAAGATATTTTACCTTAGCCAAAAGATCTATGTAGGTTGGATTATCACTTAAGCACTCCTGATGATTCAGATCAACCTACTTGTCCAACGAATCTTGACATACATCCTCTAGAGTAGAGTGAGAGGTCGTGAATGCAACAAAGTTGCTCACCAACTCTTCTTCACTAGAAGACTCGTCAATTGAGCTCTCCTCTTCACTAAAGTCATCCTTACTCTTTGCAAACTTCTTCATTGTGTTGCTTGAGTAAGTGATCAAGGCTAATTTGATCATCCTATGGGGAACAAAAATTTCTTCTTCCTTGCTTTTGTAACTAACACTCATTTCAAGCTCATCAACAAAATTGTTATAGAAAAATGCAATGACAAATAAGAAAAACCTTTTCCATGAATAAAGGAGGACAACCATGACTCAAAAACCTAAGCAATTCACTAGTAAGTATAACCCGAATCTCATCGAGTGACGTCTAACGACCCACTCTGATACCAATTGAAATAATACAAATTTAGTTAAATTGCTTAAAGCATACCTAGAGGGGGTGAATAGGTTTTTACACCTTTTCAATCCCTTGAAACAAACATTCGTTTGTCCCTCAAGGTAGCTTTACATACAACACGTAATCCAAAACATCCATACATAAATAATATAATCATGTGATCATTTAAGCAATGTCTACATATATAAGAAGTTGCATGAGGTATAAAACACAAAAATCTCAACAACAAAGAACACTTGTATTATGATATTGTTTAAGTAATTACAAGTGTTAATAAATATAGCTATACATCAAAATAACAATATACAAAAGAATAAAGAATATAAGAATGATCTAATATGTATTGCTTTACAAATCACACTTAACAAATCTTGATTTCAAAACTTCACAAGTTATGAATGTACTACAAGATTAAGAGCAAACATATATATATATATATATATACAAGTAATAAAGAGAGATAGAAAGAATTAACACATGAGATTTTTTAACATGATAAAACCTCCACAGAGGAAACATCCACGAGTTGAACTACAACCATTGGGTACTATATATATTGGATGGTAAATTAGAAATTCCACAAAGTGACCAATCATAGATCACCTACCTAGTTGAGTCTATGTCTACCCAACCCTATTGGAAAGTATGAAATCCCTCAATGATGAGGAGCCACCATATAACGGACAACATACCAAACCAACATCGATGGAAGATTAGAAATTCCTCAAGAGTGCATACACATCCCATGTACCCCGCTCTATTGGAGTCTATATCTATGCATACACCTAGGCCTACCAATAATGTAGTCAACTCTCTATCCAAGGCACTTATGCCTCTAGAGAGCCTCACTTGCGTAGCTATCTGGACCTTACCTAACCTAGCCATGACTTCTTGCTTGCCTATCCGAGACATCCTGACTCTAAATAAGACTTCTTGCTTGGCTATTCGGACGTCCTGTCCTAACCAATACTTCATGCCTTTTACAAGGACTTCCTAGTGTGATCATGTGAATGCAAAATGATGCAATGATGCAATTCAACATAGAACATGTGATCAATACATTCCATGACACAAATAGACCTAAACATGTGAAACACAAGTCTAATAGTCTAGATGCAAAAACATGAATAAAACCTAGAGCAAATGAAACAACTAACACAAAAACTCCTAGTTTCATTCAAACAAACAACACTTGAATAGATCATATTCATGAAGCACATATTCAAGATGTCATACATATACACAATAAAATGCTAGAATCATAAAATGATTCAATGAAAATTCTAGCCAAAGAATTAGAGCAAGGATAAAATGATTACTCAATTAAATCCTAGATTTCTCTAAAAACAGATACACATACAATAATCTTAGATTACATCAATCATAGGATCAAAACAAAATTCAGGGTCATTTATCATCAAAAATATTCAATCAAGTCTCAAACAACCTTAGATATTAAACTAATCACTGTACAACTCTCAAACATGTGAAAATCATAGAATCAAATAAACTAGTTCACATATGTCTCTAATTAGACTTTTGATTAGGTTTGATTATGAAGCTATCTTTCTCAATAGTATTCACCATACATATACATACATATAGAAGTAGAAACCCCAAGCAAATTGAAGGTTATAAAAGAAGAAATCTCAAAGATATGCCAACTATCTCACATGAGCTAGTTCGATTTTCTATATAGAACCACTAAGAAAATCTATCAAACAGCTGCAAGACGACTTGTAAAAGGTAGAGGACTCGATTACAAACAATCTCCAACTTGAATCACTCAATTCTGACTTCGTATGAGAAAGTTATGGTGTTTGGAAGGTGAGAAAAGGTTGAGAGAAAATTCTGCAAATGAGAAATACTAATTTTTCTTCTCTTTGTTAAATGGGAGGGAAAAAAGAACTTTTGAAAGGATTCAAAAGACGGAAACAAGGACCAATTAACATATGCCATATCACATCCCTCATATGGGGCACTTGTGGCACACGTGGGTAAAGAGTCATGATGGTTGAGTGTCACACGTGGACACCTTGCTTGGTTTTTTGGCCAAGCAATCTCCTCCCTTGCTTCTCTCGCATTCTTCGACCGTATTCAGGACTCCGAACTTCGATTTTGAATCCATCTTCATATTACGTATCTTGACTCCCTCACGCACAATGACGACTACAAAACTTTGATAAAAGGTTGAGAATTCATCTCAAAAAACGACGATGAAGACAACTCGACGAATGAGAACGCAAAGTAGTGTAGCTACATCGTTTGGTCTTGAAACCTAATGAATGAGTAATCGAAATAACCGAGACTTAATAAGAAATCATAAGAGATCATGTTCAAGTCCAAAAACAATAAAATAGAAATAGATAAACACAAAGTCACACACATATGCCATTTCCTAAACACTGTCCTAGAACATGCAATTTACAATGTTTATCGAATTAAATCTAATGCATGTGCATACATTACTAAGTGTGTAAAAATGTTATACAAATGGTGTACAACTATGCAAGGATACATATGAATGCCATGTGTGTGTGTACCTAAGCCTTGTAAGAGGAATGAAGTCTAAATTACCTTTATTTTGCAACTAAGCACATTTCTCTTTAAAGACTCCATCTTGCATGAGTTGTGGTCAAGTCTTTCTTTGAAGCTTTGAATCATCAAATCTAAGACCACTAAACAATACAAGAAAAACATCGCTTTGATATGGAATACATGTCAAGACAAACCAAAAACCTAACAGGTTTCAAAAATAAAAAACCCTAGGTTAAAATGCAAAGAAGTGGCAAAGATGCTTGGATGGTGACGTATGGAACAATACAAATGTCGTGTCCCATAACTGCCTCCTAACAAAGAAACAGGTGGCAAGGCGAGAAGACTTCGAACCGTCAAGAGAGGTTTTCAAATGTCACTATCAGAAGATTTCAATCAGTGGATAAATCGAATATAAGCGGACTTCATTAAGGCACGTCATTAATTTTTGAATAAATATGGAGCCATAATTACCGCATTTATGTGGAAAATGACAATTCTCAAAAGGAATCTTTCGAAAAACATTACCGAGCACGGAACTGAATCAAGTCAAATGTGGCATGATCAGGCAAAAACTGAGTATGCTTTTAAATACCTTTTACCGAGTAGGAATCAATCAGGACAAATAAAAGTCCACTCGAGATAAATGATGAGCAAAAACAAGTTCACTTGGCTCAAATATTTAAGGGGGTATTGTTGTACATAATATTTTCCGAGAAGACACGTCACTAGGCAGCATGGACTAATCATGCCACTTAAGCAAAAGTCAAAGGATTAAGCAAAGGACACGTTGGCAGGCCACATAGACAGGCCACCTTACACCAGCAGAACGTTAACAAAATACCAGATGAGACTAAAAATGCCGAGTAGCGCCGAGTAGCACCGAGTAGAAAACAACGTCCAATCGGCTCTACTCGGCACAAATAAGAAAAACCCATACTAGGGTTTTTCCCGCGCATAAGGTTGTACAACTATAATGAGCAATCATAAATCAACTGATATACAGCCACCAGAAGGAGTCCAATAAGGAAACAAATAGGTCTTCTCCGATGCATTAGAGTCCTAAGCAGATTCGGAGTCAACAACATTTAATACACGATGACACCAAATAGGAAAAGAATCCTAAATCCAACTCTGAAATCCTCTACTTGTACGGCATGATTCAAAACCCTAGCAGTACCATGAATAAATACACTTGTAAAACACATTACAAAGAGTGTGAGTATCTCACGAGAGAGGGACCAGAGTGTGTATCATTAACTTATAAATTATTGGATTTGCTTCTCAGTTGCTAATGCAACGACCTGTGGATGCTTCTCCGATCACCAGAGTTTTACCACTTACTTTGCTCTTTTTATTATTCTTGTTTTTATTACGCTTATTGTGCAGTTTTCATTAACCACAATCGTTGACCGGTTAACCATCAAGAAATCACCGTCAACAACAACCTTATCCTATATATATATAAATTTTCAAGTCAATGCGCACTAATATAACTTATATCAGTGTATTGCATGTGGACCATTAGATTTACATGTTTTGATCAAGTGTGTATGCATTTGTCAGTGCTTCTTCATAATCAATGGCTAACATGCAGCACACTGATGAAGTGATATCAGTGCGCATTGACCAGAACGGGTTATATATATATAGAGGGGGGGGGGGGAGAGAGAGAGAGAGAGAGAGAGAGAGAGAGAGTTTATCAGGTCAAGTATACCTAAGATTAACTAATCTCCAGGATTATGTGATAATATGTGATCCTATACGTTTATAATGATATCGTATATAAGTTACATATGATTACAACAAAAACAAGTGATCACATGTAACGTATATGCGATAACATTATAAATATGTAATCACATGGTCTCACGTACGATCACTTAATCCCGGAGATTTGTTAATCTCAAATATACCTGACCTGATAAGCACTATACATATATTTGAAATTTGGGGAGTAAAACACGACACAAACTCACAACTCAATTAATATATAATTATAAGTGTGATAGAAATACAATTGAATTAATCTTATCTTATAATGAAATTGGTTAATGTTTGAACTTAATAAAGATAAAAGTTTTAATTGCTTTTTGTATCCTTACAATAGTTGATTTTTTCTAATGATATGCCTCTGATCATTAAAGTTATGATTGTTAGTTTGAGTAGTGTCTTCCACGTCCAAATCCCAAATTAAATGTAATAACTCAAATGAGTAATTTTTGTGTTTTAAAAAATTCATTAGGTCATAAATCACTTTTAAGTATGTTAGGGATTGCACCTCACCTCTTAGTAGGGATGGTTGTACACCTTCCTTCCACATCTAGTGATCAGGGATTTGAGTTTCACCATACGTATTTTATAAGCATGTATGAGAAGTTTTCTCTCGATTTATGGGTAGAGTCTAATTAATCTTGTCTACTCCGATAGTAGACGGTAGCTATATTTCAACCCAAAAAAAAAAAAAAAAAGTATGTTGGGAATTCCAACTTGAACCTCCGTTTATAATGTAAATTTTTTATTCAAATGAAAATTTTCATCCAACACGTAGATACACATTAATTTCACCCCTTCGTGTCAACCAATCAAATGAAATTGTAACATCACAAATTAAGAAACAAAATGAGATTCAAATTGAGATCTGTAACATTATTAATTGAAGTTTAACAAAATGCAAATGTACGTAAATAATAATAATAATAATAATAATAATAAGAGTAATGCTATTGGCAACCCATTAGTGATCTAATAATAACCTGGTTTTTAAAATTTAAAAATTTATTTGATATATTTTAAAGGACAAAGATCCTCTCCTCACCCCACCTTATCCTCACCTCACTTAATCTTATGACACATAAACATTGTAATGAATAAATGATTAAGATATGAATGACACTTTATTAACAACCAATCATATGCTTTAAAAAGGTGAGGAAAGGGTGAGGTGATGAGAGGATCCTGGTCCATTTCCAAAACTACCATTTTTTATTTATCTCCAAAACTTAACTCACCCATAAATGCTCTCCATATATTTCAATAAAAACAAAAAAAAAAACAAAAAAAACACTCCTCTCTCTCTCCCTCTCTATATATATATATATAATATTAAGTTATGTACCTTTTTCCCACCATTTCATTTACTCTCATCCGGCACCCCTTAATTGTATTAAAAAGAAAAAGAAAAAAAAAACTTAATGATAATGAAAAGAAAAAAATAATAATACATTTAACTTCATTTTTTTTAATTTTTTTTAACAACACCTGTTAATTCCAAGTAACTTCAAATTTACTTTTAAATAATGATTGTTTTGAAATGTATGATATTATAATTTCTTTAATAATATAAGTTGTATTCAATAAAACAAGCAAATAAAATTATGGTTTAAAGTATTTGAAAAAAAAAAAAAGAACTTTTTTAATATATGTGTGTTAGAAGTTTTTTTTTAAAAGAAAAATATAGAGAGAGCATTTAAGGTTTAAGTTAAGTTTGGAAAATAATTAAAATGGGTAGTATAGGAAATAAATCAATTAAACTTTTAAATTTATAAAATTAGATATTACTTGTGAATAGTACTAAACTAATAGTAATATATTTTTTAAGATGTGCTTTTTAAAAACGTGTTTACTTATTCCTTTCAAGTTTCAATTAGATACGGTAATTACTTCAAACTTAGTCAGACAAATATAGCCGTCGCCGGCGGGGCAGGTTTGAGCCGTCAAGTCAATTTTGTCCGAAAAGTAGCCACCTTGACCCACCCAAATAATCCCTGGCTCTGGCCCGTTTACCCGTAAACCAACTCTCCAACCAGAAAGTCAAATCCAATTTTTACATAAACAAGCCAAGGAACCAATCAGCGAGCGAGTCATGATATTGATGTTAATTAATATATTATATTACATAAGATAACAAACAAGTGTATGGTTTTTTTCCATGGTACATACAGAGACAACTTTGGACTTCTACTTCTTTGACGTGTCTGTATATAAGTGCCCACCTACTTCCCTACTTGAAAATAAAAAATAGAGAGAGAATTTCTTCAATGGAGAATTTGATGGGTTTGCTCAGGCTTCATGTGCTCAAAGGTGTAAATCTTGCCATCAGAGATGTCAGGAGCAGCGATCCTTATGTTGTTGTTAGGATGGGAAAACAGGTACCTTCCTTCATTATTTGTGATGTTTTATACAATTTTGTTTCTGGGTTTGTTTTATTTGACGAATTTGTAACTTGTTTCGATTAGTTTTTCTTGGTCAATGTTTGGTTGACTTCTGTTTGATGATCCCGAAGAGTTCAATTTTTCATGGTTTTTATAGGTTTAAACATATATGTAATAAAAAAGAAAAGTAATTTGATATTTAGTAGTGTCTGTTCAATTAATCTAAACAATCTATGATTTCTTGCAAAAGATTTCTGATCAAATTCACATGAAGAAGAGAAATGCTAATTGCAGTGAAATTGATAGTCATGAATACAACCAATCAATTTGGATTTTGTTGTTTTCTCAAATAGTCAAAATCTTGGTTGATAGATGATGTTGTGCAACCCCATTAATAAGGACGGGGTCTATTTTATTTGGTCCCCCACTATAGTCAGACTCTCTAAAATATAGAGAAGGTTACCTCTAATCACAATTGTAATTAAGTTTGATAATCATATGTTCTACTTGTTCACCAAAATCGCAGGACTCCGTTAGGTTAATGGGTAATGTCTCTTAAGGTTAACTAATAGGTTTAGAATTCGAAACCGCTCACACAGGGCCATGTGTCGTGGAGCGGCTTGGTTTTCCATGTGAGGTGGTGAGATTAGTTTTCCATGGATTTTGCTCGAGTATTCAGGGTAAATTAATTGTCTTAACTACATTTTGCTTCATTTGTTAATTTGAAATAGATTACAAAAACTCTATTTAACCTCTTTTCATTCTAATTTGTTCAAGTTGGGACTGACAAAGAGTGAGAATGAGAAAAAACAATTGAGATTGAAAAGCATGATTAGATTTGTTGCTCATATCAACTGACTAGTTCAAAATTAAATGATTAATGCAGAAGTTGAAGACTCGTGTTGTGAAGCAGAACGTCAATCCCGAGTGGAATGAAGATTTAACCCTTTCTGTTGCGGACCCATCTCTTCCGATCAACCTTGTAAGTGTTACAATTCTCAAAAGAATGGTGTGATTAACTCTGTTAAATAAAAATATGATGAAAACAAAGAATATTTGTTCTCTAATAGAAAAGGAAATGAAGTGACAATATTGCTTTAATGAACACATTTTCTGGTGATGTTAATTAATTAAGTTGTTCAGATGATGATACGAATACATATAGCCCTTGATCATGGAATCGAACTTCTTTATACTAATCACTAACCAGATCTTGCTAGTGGATAATTGCATATCATTACTTCTTAGCTGATTGTATGTGTTTGCAATTTGTTGTGTTGTTTCACCGAAAGAAACTAATAAATCATCCAGAAATCATATATGCGGTTAAGTGCACTTCGATATGATCATCCAAACCAGAAAATTTTATGTGCTTCATCCCTGAATGTAAAAGTTATAAGACTCTCTGCAAATAAAAGTGTCAATGTCATTAATCTTGTGAGGAAACATTTGTGAGCAATTCTACAAAATATATATAGATATACACATACATGCCTGGATTATCCTGCGGAATTACTTCTTATGAGAATTTGCTTTGTATGTTGAGTGCAGTCAGTTTATGACAGAGACACATTCAGTCTAGATGACAAAATGGGGGATGCAGAATTTCACATCAATCCATTTCTCGAAGCTTTAAGGATGCGCCTGCAAGGCCTCCCTAGCGGAACCATAATCACAAAGGTACAACCAAGCAGGGACAACTGCCTATCTGAAGAGAGCCACATTGTCTGGATTAATGGTAAAGTTGTTCAAAACATGGTTCTGAGGTTGCGAAATGTTGAGCGTGGTGAAGTAGAAATCCAGTTGGAGTGGATTCATATACCTAATTCCCGGGGAATCTAGTAGGTCGGTGTTGTCTACTCTCTTTGATGCTAAGTCCGCTGTACAGGAAGGTTTTTCGCTTCCTAATCTGCAGCGCACAAGATTTTCGAGTGAGTTTTTTTTTTTTTTTTTTTTTTTTTTACACAAAAACAAAGTGGATCTTGTATGATGTATGTATATTCAAACGGTATGGTTAATTGGGCACCTAAATGCCTATGCTTTTGATTGCCTTGATTTCTTAGAATATGTCCTTATGAATAATAAGAGCACAACTCAAATCCTCCTATCCCTTACTGTGGTGTAGGCTCTGATACCAATTGATTTGACTCCATTGCGTCAAACTCATTTTTGAAAACCGATTTATAAGAACAGAGTGCCAAACGATTTATATACCTACAAATAATTGCATACATAGTAAATATGGGATCCCATTCTATTAATCCCATATTTATTAGATACGGACTCAATTAAGCAAACAACATTTAATTAGTTATGTTGCTTTCTTCTCTCACTCATATTATAATTTATAAAAGGTTCAAATTTTATTTCATTTTATTGAGATATACCATCTCTGATGGTGGCAACTTGAATTTGGGACATTGTTAGGCTGAATGAGTTTGTTGTACCATCAAGCCACATTGAGCGGGTGTTATAAGGTTCAATGTTATATTATTTGTTTTATTTAGTGTTTTGTTTTTTTTTTCTAATTTCTTATGGGTTATTATAGTTCTTCTAAGTAATGTTATGTTTTATTTGGTTAATTTCATGGTGTCCTTTGTTTGAGAAATTGTCAATCGATCGTATAGTTTGGAGAATTAGATAATGCGGCCCTTTTAGTTTCATAATAATAATAAAGGAAAATACACAAACATACCTCAATTTTAACACATACATGAAGCATAATCTAGGTTTGTCAAAATTACGGAAAAATACCCTTGAGTTTCCTATAAGCCTTCAAGAGAAGAAAGCATCAAATGTATATTTATACCTCATTCCTCTTGCAAAGCCTTTAGGCACACACACACACATGTCATTCATTTGTGTCCCGGCATAGTTGCACACCATTGGTATAACACATTCACACACTTGGTAATATATGCACATGTATTAGATTTAATTTGATAAACTTTGTGATTTGCATGTTCTAGGACTATGTCTAGGAAATGACATTCATGTGTGACTTTGTGTTTATTTGTTTTAGTTTTATTGTTTTGGACTTGAAGATGATCTTATTTGATTCCTTATTGAGTCTCGGTCATTTTGGTTTCTCACTCATTAGGTTTCGAGTCCAACTAAGAATCTACGCTACTTTACATTCTCATACGTTGTGTTGTGTTGTTTTCGTCGTTGTATACCCAGGGCCGGCCCTTATGTGTTGCTAGAGGGGCGGCCACCCCGAGCCCCAATTTTAAAGGGTCAGATTTCTATGTTTTGTGTATTAGTTTAAGGGCCCATTTTCATGTTTACATATTTTGAATATTAGTTTAGGGTCCCATTTTTATGTTTACATATTTTAGTATTAGTTTAAGAATCCATTTTTGTTTTTATTTTTAAATTATATAAGGCCCAACTATTTGTTTTAGGTATTAGTCCAAATGTTTGGATAAAAAATGCACATAAAAAAAAAAAGCTTAAAAGTTAAAACAACACCAAAAAAATTAAAATTGGGCCTCGTACAAACAAAGTCCAAAAATTATGGTATATCACTTAGAGGTCCAATAGGGTTTGAAAATATATATTACGGGTGCGTCTAATACAACCTGGGGGGGGGGGGGTTGTAAATGAGTTGTTAATCGACTATTACCAATTTTTTGATTAGTTAATGTTAACATATAAAAACTCAAACACACAACAAAATCAATTAAGTGTAAAATGCGGAAATTAAAGAACACTTGATTTTTACGTGGAAACCTTCAACAAGGAAAAACCACGGGTTGTTATGTGTGCCACACATGGTCACCGAAATCCACTATATGAGTAAACGGTTATACCCTCAAGTGATACACGGACCCTCACCCTAGATAACCTCAAGCTATGGACATTAACACTCACTACTCTTGGTTCAATCCCTAGTGATATCCCCCGATCATTACTCTTGGCATGAACATCTCCTACTCTACCCTATGGGCCTTTTACATTGGCACTTGACCAATTGCTTGCCAACCAATCCTTGGTTGCAAGACTTCACTTGCTTGTGCAACTTCACCTATAAGCAACAAGACTTTGACTCATGAAGAGAATTAAAAGTCTATGTGTATATCACAATGATGCTCAAATGCAAAGAGTGCTAGACTAAACACTATATGCTTAACTAGATGTTATAATGAAAATCAACATCCTAGTTATCAACAAAACCTACATGCACATACATAAGGTCTCAATTAGTTGTAGAAATTTCTAACAGCCTAATTGTCAACAAACAAAGCCAAACCAACCTAAGTTGTCATTAACATGGCAAGGATAATAAATATGCAATTAACAAATGCAATCAATGAATCATAATCAACAATGTTTAAATGTAAAGTATAAGCACTTAGCTAGATGTTATCAATTACAAAACAATTCTAGCTATCAAACAAAGTCAACATGTCCATACATGTGAACTCAATTAGTAGTAGAGAATTTCTAACAACATAATTGTCAATTAAATGCACATGAACATTCAATAGAGTTTGACTAGATAAATAAACATTAATCTATCAACCTAATCAACAATCAATTCCACAAGAAATATTCAAGGCTTATCTATTTAGGCAAAACAACCTAATCAATTAAGCTATCACAAACAAACCCAATTATGTTATCAAGACTCATAAATATATGCAATAAATAGAGTCTAGGTATTTAATCAAACAATAAATACCTAATCTAGAGTAAGAAGAACAATAAATGATATTCAAAGAAGTTCTAACTTACCTAGTCATGAAAGCATGAAGACCCATGCTCAAATGATAATGGATGATGTTATGGATGCATGGGTTTTGAGTTTGAAGAGTCAATCAAGCCATCATGAAGCTTTCTCTCTCAATAAATCTCTCTTTCTCTCTCTAGAAAATGAATTCTTTCTCTAGGATTTCAGTTGGAAGAGTCATTCAAATGAAGAAGAAAAGAACAAGATGTATTTATAGAGAGTGCAAAAGGTTGGGTGAAATGACAATTTTGTCCAAACTTTACGGGTCAAATCGGTGCCCTATTCTGCTACCCGTTCCAATAGAATCAAGGGCGCATAAATGCACATGAAGCACTGGTCCCTTTTCGACGCCCTAAAAATGCGGTTACGGGCCACATAAATTTACCACAACGCACAACCCAATATTTGGCCGCATTGAAACATGACCAAATGATATCGAAACTTTTCATATGATATATCGTTGGAAAGGTATGGAAGTCTAGTTTTTACTCCAATTTATGGAATGACATTTCGATGTTTGTAAAAAAAAATTATGGTCAAAAGAGTGACCAATGGTCAGATTCGGTTCACATATGTGATGCCCTGTTTTAGTGGTCACTTTGGAGATTTCAAAACCAATCCAAACGGTCATGAAATATTACGAATAATATACCTTTGGAAAGCTATGGGTGTTTAGTTTGTACAGAAATTTTCAAAACTCATTTTGAAGCTTTTTATAAAAATTTATGGTCATAAGACCATACAAAGGTCAGTTTTGAAAATCATTGAAATCCAATCTTTTAAAACTAGACACTTACTTCAAATAACCAAACCAAATCTAAGACTTATCCAAGAGAAGAATAAGACCTTCTCAAGTGGTCAATCATTGCTCTAAGACATGCATATCATTGTGCAAGTGCGGACGTTTCCGATCAAACAAATGGAAACGAATTACACCACACTTAAGACTTACATGAAGTACAAGTGTGGTTGTGAATAAATAACATGCATGCGAATGAATAACATCATGAATAATCACCAAGCATGTGACACACAAAAGATATGAAATATATGAAATATATGAAAATGCATAAGTGTGATGATAAAGCATATAAGCACACAATTAAGAGAAACACAAATGCAATCATATAAATGCAATGAAAGTGTATGTGTGCTAAATGACAACCACACTTGTAGATAAAGATGCATGAACCAATGAAACACACATGCATGGTAACAAATGCAAGATAGATAAAGATGCTTGCAAAAGTGTGTGTGCATCTAATCTCTTCAAGAATCAAGGTCAAGTGATATACCTTTTGAAGCTCTTGATCTTGAATTGATCATGAAGATGCTTGGAAGCTTGCATTGATAAACATCAAGATGACCTAAGCTACCCATTACACAATCATCCCTAATGTGGTATGTCATGAAATAAGCCAATCACAAAATAGAGGTCCTTACAGGGTTTCTTCACTTTCTTGTTCCCAAATTCTATTTCTCATTTCTTTCAATCTATCAGCTCTCAACGAGTCAACGACCCAACACTCACTTTTTTCTGAGCCAGCCCTAGGGTGACTTTGAAGGGCCTAATTCAATTTTTTTTAATAAAAATTATATGTATAGAATATATTAAAAAATTCATGGGACCTCTTTTGTGACAATACCTTATTCCTCATTTGACATGTCATGGGGCCCATTTTCCCATTTTTTACATTTTCGCCTTAGGCCCCAAAAATGTTGGCCGACCCTGCGTATATCGAGTTGAATTCTCAACCTTTTTACAAAGTTTCATAGTCGTCTTTCTGTGTGAGAGAGTAACAGTTTGTAATCCGAAAATGGATTCGAATTCGGAGTTCGGAGGACAAAATACGGTCTAAGAACGTGAAAGGAGCACGAGGAGGCAAGAATGGCCAAAGGCCATTTTTAGGTGTGTCCCGTAAGGAGGCCGTGAGGCTCACGCGTCTCTCATGGGGAGGAGATATGGCTACTCTTAATTGACCAATGAATTCCCTCTCTCTCTTCCTTTTAAATATCTCATTTCCATCCCATTTCATTTTAAGAAGAAAATTTGAAAAAGAAAAGTGCAGAATTTTCTCTCAAATTTTCCCAACTTTCAAACACCATAACTTTCTCATTCGAACTCAGAATTGAGTGATTCAAGTTGGAGAATCTTCGTAATTAATTCCCCAACCTTCTCCAAAAGAGTTTGTACTTGTTTGATTATGTTTTGTAGCGATTTTTCACTCAAAACCGAAACTATACGGGATTCCTAGGTACTGAACTAAACTTTGTGATTTCATCTTTCATGATTTTCAATTACCTTGGGTTTTCTTCTTCTATATGTATGTTTGATGAAAGCTATTGAGAAGAATAGCTTCAAATCAAAGCTAATCTAGTCTAATTAGAGAGTTGAATGTGAACTAGTTTTCTAGAATTCTAGGTTTTCACATGTTTGTGAGTTGTATTGTGATTAGCTTAATATTTAAGGTTATTTGTGTTTTGATTGCCTCATTTATGATTAATAACCTTAGCATGTGCTTGGATCCTTTAATTGAACAAATCTAGGATTAGCACATTTGATTTTGTATTTAGAGCTAACTAGGATTTAATTGATTATTAATTATATCCTTGCTTTAAATACTTGCTAGAATATTCATTGATCATATTTTGTGATTCTATAATTTTTGGTATATGTTTCTAATATCTTGAATATGTGCTTCATGTATATGATTTATTCAAGTGTTAACTTTGTGAATGAAACTAGGAGTCACATGAGTTAGGTGTTTCACATGCTCTAGGTTTCAATTCATGTTTTGTAACTAGACAATTGACTTGTGTGCTCACATGACTAAGTCTAGTTTCCATAGGATGTATTGATCATATATTCTATGTTATATGTGTTTGCATTATTTGCATCACTTAGATCATTTGTCTTGCAAAAAGTGGAAGTCTCATATTAGAGTGAGTGAAGCTTCAACTTTAGCATTAAGTCTTGGCTAGGAGTGTGAGGATCCAGATAGTCAAGCGAGGAAATCTTAGTTAGGATAAGTGGTCCAATAACCAAGCAAGGAATTTTCAGTTAAAAACAAGAGGCTCAAATTAACTAAGCAAGGAAGACTTGGCAATGAGCTAGGCTTTATGTAAGTCCAAGCAAGAAATCTTCCTAGAGATATGAGTTGAGCATCTTGGATAGGAAGTTGCTTCCTAAAGACATGAGTGAAGTGCCTCGGATAGAAAGTAGGCAAAGTGATTCACTAGGTCCGAGGGTAGAATAGGAGTTGATAACTTGAAGAGTGTATCATGGGATTGGCCATGTCTTTGAGTGTGTATCTTTTTATTGTCATAGTAGATTATGGTTTGCCAGTGGTTATGGATTCAATCCGTGAACGTTTCCTCTTCAAAGGTTTTACCACGTAATAATCAATGAGTCAAATGTCTCTATCTCTATCTCTAGCTCTTTATATTTGTATGTATGATCAATATATCTTGTTTAAGATCTTTATGTTCTCATATCCCTGTAAACAAGATATTTATAGAGAAAGAGATGAACACATTATTTGTTGAATCAACATTTTTTTCTTGTATCTCATAAGTGTTTGAACATTGTATCTTGTGATATTCTATATCAAGTTGTAAAGTTTACTTAGTGTGCTTATATTGTAATATTCAAAGTACAACTTGTGGAATTTGCTTTTCATTTAATATACTCTTATATAAGATACATTATCTCTTGTTATATGTTGTGTCTCGACTAAGGGTGATGAATTAAACATACATGTGTTAATTGTTTTCTCATAACAATCATGTTAAAAGGTTAATTTATATGTTCACCAAGGTTTTGACATAAGTCACGAAAAAGTTTTTAAAATTAGAGTGTCAACCTATTCACCCCCCCTCTAGGTTGTTTAGTATAACCTTGTAGGTATTTTCAGTATTCTTTTTGCTACGCAGCAGGTGTGCGCTTATGACATTGAGCCAAATGTAGTCGGTGATAATGAGATTCGTCAATAGATAGGTAGATTTGATTTGCCTAGGGATCTTGTTCAGTTAGTCTCGGCTAGGGATAGAGCAGCATGGAACCTACCACCTGGGATAGTGGCAATCTACGGGGCGATGCTGAGTTGTGGTGTTACTCTTCCTTTTTAGCCTTTCATCACTTTGTTTTTGGCTGACGCTATGATCTCTTTGGCTCAACTAGCCCTAAACAGCTACTGCATTCTGATGTGCTTGTGGTACATATGGCACAAGATGAACCTACCTCCATCTATACCTCATGAGAACAGACATTTCTATACTCTGAGGCAGTTGGGTCAAACTGGAACTTATTTTCTACTTTCCAGCAAGCCTGATCATTGGTTTTTGTAGGGTGCGGAGGTCGATGAGGAAGTTCAGATTGCCATGGAAGAAAAGATGAAAGGTTTTGTCTAGGGCTTCCCCTATTCTAACAAGTTTTAGAAGAACAACTGGTTTTTCATGGGGGGAAGCTGGGGTCGGTCTATTTCTTTTGACCTTGGTGGAGGGCGGGTAACACGTAGGTTTCCTCGCTTATTTTTTTCTCCAGATGCTTAGAACCGGACGACTTCTTCTTTTTCTAATGGGGAGTTGACTAACCTAGATAGGGCTGCCGTGTGTTCCCTAGAGAAGAGAGGGAAGCCTTATCTCTTTATCGAGGAGAAAATGATCAAGGCCTGTTTCTTCCCCTGATTATTAGTGGCTCGTAGACTATGTGAGGCTTATTTCCTTAGTTTTTTAGTTTTATGATTATATTGTTGGTTCCTAATTCCCAAGATAACTTTTAGCTTAACCTTTTTCTGTTTTTTTTTTTTTCGTGTATGATGTAGACATTGTTTGTGACACCTAAGCCCACCGAGCAAAAGCTGTAGGTGAGGTGAGTCATAGGGACGCTTGTCGTCAACAATCTATCGGAATCGCTTCTCCACAAGACTATGGATAGGAGGATGAAATCACTTTCGAAGAGGAAAGCCATCAATAAGGAAGTTGCTGGGGACATACATGAATATATACCTAAAGGTACTTCCCGATACTCTAGGGGTGAGCCGAGTGGCTTTGCTGCTGATAAGGTCGGTGAGTAGGGGGAACAAAGAGACTCTGATGTTGATAAAGGTAAATAGAAGGCTGGGGAGCCTTCTAGTACTGCCTCATCCGCTTCCCATGAAAGCCAGCCAATCATCGACAAGGTTGAAGTTGAGAATGATCTCGCTGCTAATCTTGACACTAAGGGGAGGTACTATGGAAAAAGGAAAGCTTCTTACTTGCCCCTCTAAACAGCCCCAAAGATTCCGCGAGTGGTTGAGTATATTAAGTCCTCTTCGGGTGAAAAGGATGCTGAGGACCAAACTGTCGAGGTATGAGCTCATACCATTTTGGAGATTCATGCAGAGCAAGTTAGGGAGGGTTTATATGCCAAAGATCCTCCAGCATATGGGTTGTCACCTAGGGTAGTTCATAAGGAACCCATAGCCTTGTCTGGCACTGGCAGTCCGGGTCCTTCTAGCCAATCTAGTGACCCCACTCCTTGGGCTATGCTGATAGCCTTGTCATCTGGTTATGCATACATTGGTGATGACCATTTGAGCCGCTTCAGAACTGGTTCTACTTCAAGTCGGCTTGACAACTTCTATAACAGTGTTGCTTACGTAAGTTACTCTTCTTTGCTATCTCTAATTGCCATGACTTCTTCCTTAACCTTATTCTCATTATTTGGCTATACAGATGCTTACTGAGATGTCCGTTGCTTACTAGACCAGCTTTGCTCAGGCAGATAGATAAAGTGTCTAGAATTAACAGAAAAAGAATGAAGACAACCGTGTCCAGATTGAGCGGGCTTGCCAAGTGAAACTTGGAGCAAATCAAGAATTCATGGATTAGTGTCTGGCAAGTCAAGAGGAGGCCAAGCAGAGGGATTCTTTAGCCATGGAAAAGCCAAATCTTTAAGAGATACTGTTTGCAACTCAAAAATCAATGCTTCGGGCTGATCAGAAAACAGAAAAGGCCAAGTCATCTTATCAGCGTAGGATTAAAGATTTGAACTGTCAAGCTTTAACTGCTGAGGCACTATCTAAACAGGCTAGGCTGGAACTGGAAATTCAAGGGGTCGACCGTTTCAAAAGTCTCCATCCTATAATTCCTTGCTCCTCCGAGAATTTCAGCACATGATGGTCTTCAAGGTGAAGAACAAGGCAACTGACATGGCTAGAACCAATTGGAGATTATTGATTAAAAAACATGTTGATAAGTCCCTAGAGGCCTTTCGGATTCAGATGAAGAAGTGGCGAGCTTATTTTCGCAACAAAGATAAAGAGCCCCATCATATGCACTTGGAAGTTCCTACCGAGAGTTCCTTCTCCACTTTCCATGTGTGCCAGAAGGCAGGGATTAACGACGAAGAGCCTGATGTTGGGCTAGTTACGGGGAAGGATTATAGTGCCTGGATTAGTGATGAGGTGGACGAGATTGTATAGCCCTCGGATGTGAGCATCTTGAGTGAATATAAGATGGTACTCGATCCAAGTATCGGTGGTAGTAGCCCTCAAACCCCGACACCGACTTCTTAGTTTTGTTTTAACTTTCTTTTTTGATGTTATTGTCCCGAGCCTTTTTTGCTTATATTTATACAATGTAATGAACCATAGCTTTACTCATTTCTCATTCGGTTTACATTGTGTTTTTCTGAATGTTTTTGCCCATAATGTTTAATATCCTACACAACTTTAACAAACGCGGGTGAATAGAATAGGAATTTAGAATTTTACTAAAGCCGAATACCTCATTCAACCAGAACATATGTAGTATATATTTTGAGGATTGGCTTCTTTATTTGAACTAAGTGCACCATAACTGAGCCAAGTATTTTATTCAACTGGCAATTAGTTGGGCAACTTATTTGAACTAAGCGAGCCATAACTGGCATTTAGGTAATAATTTGTACTATTCTTTTTTTACCCAGGTGTTACGTCGAGGCTCGCCCCGACCATACAATTGGTCCCTGCACAAGTCACTTACAACATCTCCCAGTTTTATCTACTACAGGGGTTTGCCGAATCGTTGGGGTAACACATACCGGCCAACACAACTGTGCATCCCTGCACAAAGTCACTTGGAAAGTCTCCCGATTTTGTCTACTACAGGGGTTTGCCAAATCGTTGGGGTAACACATACCGGCCAACACAGCTGTACATCTCACCAGGTCGGTCCCAGTGGTGCCCCATGCAGTTTTCCTTGTATTCTGATGCCTCGGGTCTGCCTTTTTTTTTTTTGAGTGACACGTTTTGTATCAACTTAGCTTGACATGCATGCTATTTTAGCTTTTTCGCCCTTTGAACACTTTCCACTCGCTCTTCGCGGTTTCATAGCGCCCGAGTTCTTATTTTTATAAGACATTTTTTCAGGTCTACTTCTTTTTAAGATAAACTATAATATCTCTTGGGAAAAGTTCCGCAAGGGATTTTGTTGACTTTGCAAAATTGATCTGAACATGTAAACCTCAGTAAATTGCTAGATTATTAAAAAGCTAAAAAACATTGAAAGCTTAAATATGAAGAAAAAAAAAAGGGGGGGGGGGGGGGGGGGGGGGGCGCTCAAGGATAGAAAGTCTTTAAATATTTTGCATTGCATGGTCAGGGTAAAACACCCCATCTGGGTCGGGCAATCAAGTATGCTCTATGCCCTGCTATACCATTTATGATGTACGATCCTTCCCACTTGTTGGCGAGAGACCCTACCGCCCTGTCCTTGGTGTTTGGGGACACCTTTCTTAGCATTAGGTCTCCCAGTTGGAACTTTCGCTCACAGACGTATGAGTTATAATACATTGCTACTATTTACTGGTATACTGTGTTTCTTACTTAGGACTTGTCTCTTGCTTCTTCCAGTTCATCCAAATTCTATAGTAGCATGCCAACATTGTGATATGGGTCATATAATCGAACTCTTGGAGAAATGTAAGATGTTTCCATCGGGATGATGGCTTCAGTTTCATATGCTAGGGAGAAGGGCGTATCTTTTGTAGAAGTCCTTACGGTTGTTCGGTACACCTACAGAACTTCATGAATCTTATCCATTTAGTTTCCTTTCTTTTCGTCCAGCTTTGCTTTCAAGTTTGTTTGATTACATTGTTCATTGCCTCCGCTTGCCCATTGGTTTGAGGATGAGGGGGTGAGGCGTAGTAATTTAAGATCTTGTGGTCTGTGCACAGAATCTTCCCTTTCCACTTCGTTTTCCTCATTCGCATGTCCCTCGCTTTCTTCGACCGTTCTCCAGCCTCTGAACTTCAAATTTGAATCTACTTTCAGATTACGAACCGTAACTCACTTACACATGAGGACGACTTTGAATCTTTGACAAAAGGTTATGAACTTGACTCGATACATGAAGATGAAGACAATGCATTGACAATGCATTGTAAGAGAACTTAAAGTTTCGTAACTTCCTAGTTTAAACTCGAAAACTAATGAGTGAGTAATCGAAACAACCAGAACTCAACAAGGAATCATATGAGAACATATTCAAGTCCAAAACAATAAAACAGAAGATCACATAAGTATGCAATTTCCTAGAGATAGTCCTAGTACATGCATTCCTACAATGTTTGTCAATTTGAGACTAATGCATGAGCATACTTCAATACGTGTGTGAATGTGTTATACCAATTTAGCGCAACAATGCAGAGACACAAATATATGCAATATGTGTGTGTGCACCTAAGCCATGTAAGAGGAAAGAGGTATTATTACCTTTGTAGTCAATAATGCTTTCCTCACACGAAGGCTTCACTTTGCTTGAATCGTTGTCCATCTTCTTTAATGCTTGATAAACCACACAACTTAGACAATTTATCAATACAAAGGAAATAACATTTTGATGTAGAATAATGCCAACTAGACTTAAAATCCTAATAGTTTGATAACTAGGTTGCTAGACTTATGCTAATTTATCTAGTTAAGCTCTCTTGAATATTCATGGTTGTTGAATTCTCTACACATCAAATTGATTCAACATGTATGAGCATGTAGGCATTGTTTGATAGCTATCAATCATATCATCTAGCTAGGTCTTTATGTTTCTTCATTTAGACATTGATAACTATGATTTATTGATTGTATCTTTAAATTCCTAGTTAAGCATTTTGTATATGGTCTTTCACATCATTGCATTTAGAATATGGTCACATATTGACTTAGACTTTTATTCTCTTCAATGAGTCAAAGTATTGTGACTACATGTGGTAGTTGCAGAAGCAAGTGAAGTTTTACAACCAAGAGTTGGTTGGCAAGCATTTGTCAAGGCACACTATTAAAGTCCTACGGGTAGGATAGATTGTGTTACGAACCTTGAAGTGTGACTAGGTTGTAAAAAATTATTCAAGTAGTGAAGTTCGGTGACTAAGTGGCTAGCGAGACTAGTCTTGTGGGTTTTTCCTTGTTGAGGGTTTTCCACGCAAAAATCAAGTGTCCATTTATTTATGCACTTTACATTTGATTTTTGTTGTTTGTTTGTTTCGGTTAATTGTGATAAACATTGACTAATCGAACAAGTTGGTAAGCAATCGATTAACAACTCATTCACCCCCCTTTACGTTGTATTAGACATACTTTGTGTATTATCAATTTAGTATCATAGTAGGTTCCTAGACATACATAGGAGATCCTTGCTATTTCTGTGTCTTGCATTTGTGTGAATTTTTATCGTTGCATTCATTTGCATTCATTTCACCAAACATTATGAGTGGATTCAAGATGAGTAAAGATGGAGCTTCTAGCACAAGACCTCCATTACTCCATAGTGACAATTACTCCTTGTGGAAGGGGAAAATGGAGTCATATCTTTCGGCGATCAATGATAAGGTCTTGATGATAATTGAAGATGGGTATTCTCCACCTACTAAAGCCATTGAAGATAAAAGTATTGTTCCCAAGCTAGACGAAATGGAGTGCTCAAGATTTCAAAGCCTCTAAATGGAACAACAAGGCAATGCATGCCATTTTTTGTGCCATGGATGACAATCAATACAAGCTTATCCAAATTACCAAGAATGCTTATGAAGCATGGAAGATTCTTAAGATGGCACATGCAGGGACAGACACGGTTAAGGACTCGAAGCTTCAAATGTTGCATGCTAATTTTGAGACCATCAAGAAGGAAGAAGATGAGTGCTTCAATGACTTCCAAATCAAGTTGATGTCAATCAAAGCCATCAACTTGGAGATCCTTACACCGATATGATGATCAACCAAAAGATCATGAGATCTCTTCCCAAAAGGTTGAATCGAAGGTGACTGCTATAGAGGAGAATAGCTAGTACAAGAAGATGAAGCCAAGTGAGGTTATTAGGAAGTTTTTGGCCTATGAGGCAATGAAGGTTACTTCTCAACCTAAGGAGGAAAAGGGGATTGGTTTGAGGACATCCAACCGAGAGAAGAGATATAGTGACTCCGATGAGAAGATGGCTATTACTGTGAAGATATTTAAGAAGTTCTTGAAGCTTGATAAGAAAGGCTTCAACTCAAGAGGTAATAACTTCAAGAAGAAGATTGAATTCAAGAATGGTGAAGATAGCCAAGATAAGCCTTCAAAGAAAAGTGTTTAGTGCTACAAACACTATAACAAAATAACACAATTCTTGACAGTTAAAAACTGTTAAGGAAGGGTTTATTAAAAAAAAAAAATTCCATTTTCTTTCCAGCCACCGCCCTCCGGCTGGCCACCCCCTCCTCATAATAATGACAATTAAATTGACATTATTAGGAATTGAACCTGATCAGGTTCAAGAGTTGCAAGCCTTTACCACTTCACTATAACATTTGATGTGTTAATAATTGAACAATATTTATATATAACCTATATGAGTTGTTAGAAATAAATAAATAAAAACTTATTAGATAAATTTAAATTTATTCAACTAATCAAAATTCTAATTTCTACGATAGACACATATTAAAAAATATTTATTGAAAGCTTTAATAAAATTATATTTTTTTAATACATATATGGTCGAGTTATTGATCTATACTCTACGGTCACATTTGGTTATATGGTGGAATGGTAATCGGAATGGTGATAAGAATGATAATGAGAATGGAAAGGATAGGAAAAGTAAGGTTTTTGTTTTGTTGGAACTTTAGAACTTGTATTTGAAGTAGTATTATTTTTTATGGTTAACAACCGAATGGAATGGAGTTAACTGTATTTTGATCAAAATACCTCTAATCATAAAACATTCATAATAACATGATATATTATGGATAATAATAATAAAATATAAAAGTATATTATATATAATTATAAATTATTTAATAATATATTATGTATATAAAATATATAATATATAATACATATATATTATATATAATACATATAATATATATATTATATAATATAATATATCATACATATAATAAATATAAATATATATAATATATATTATATATATAATAATAATATAATATATAATAATGTATTTATATAATATATATTATTTAATATATTAATACAAAATAATATAATATATGTAATACATATATATATATATTATATAATACATATAATACATATAATAATATATATATTATATAATAATATAATATATTATATATAATAATATAATATATATATATTATATTATATATGTTTATATATAGTTATATATATTCTAATTATATAATAATAATAATAATAATAATAATAATAATAATAATAACAATAATAATAATAATAATAATAATATATAATAATATAATATATAGTACATATATATAAAATATATATTTATATATCATTAATACAATATATAATAATATATTATTTTTGGATAGGAGCTGAGCGTATTTTTGTAATGAAGTTGGGGCATATGAGGGTATTTATGGAATATAAATTTTAGTTTGGAATGAAATGACTTTCCATTGATTTTTAGATGGAATGCCCATTCCACCAAAATGGTGGAATTTCCATTCCAATGGAATCACCATTCCATTGCATTTTAACAAATCAAACGAATGGAATGGTTTTCTTTCCATTCCATTCCATCCAACCAAACATGACCTATAGGAGATCATGACATCAATTGTAACGGATACATATATATTATATTATACAATATATAATAATATATTTATCTAATATATATAATAATTTTACTTATCCAATATATATTTTATATATTAATATATTAAACAATATATATAATATATATATAATAATTTTACTTATCCAATATCTTTGTCTGTTCTGTTTCATTTTTTAATTATTAATTTAAGTAATAAAATAGGAAAATAGGGTCACTTTAGTCATTGTGGGTTAAAATTATGGTCAACAGTTACAGTTAATAGAAGTTAACTACCGGTGGTGGATGTTTTTATAATTATAGGTAAAAGTTCTGTATGCATACAATTATGTCTAAACTTATGGGACATTTGTGCTATTAGCTCGTTTTCAAAAATTGTTAAGAAATAATTGTCAACAAAGATAGTTTTTGTTGTAGTGAAATGTGGGGGAATCAGGCACATCTCACCGGATTGTGGAAACTTGAAGGATAAGAAGAAAGGAAAGGAAAGGCAATGGTCTCCACATGGAGCGATAGTAAAGACCTTGATGACAAGGATGAGTCTTCAGATGATGAAGAGGACATGGCTAACTTTGTTCTATTTGCTACTTCTCACAAGAAGAACAACAAAATAGAATTTGTTGAAGAAAGTTCCTCAAACTCAAGTGATTGTGAAAGAAACTACTTTGCCCTTCAGGCCTCCTACCATGAAGATGCTCAAGCTGTCACCAAGTATTTGTCACTTGAAGGAATCAAGAAGGGTGACTTTTGAATACTTTGGTGACGGCTTGAGCATCTTTATGGTAGGAGACCTGAAGGGCAAACTTGAATGAAGAAAATTTTGAATATATGAACCACGAATCCATAAATGGCAAAAGCTTCGATCATGACAGTTCATGCTCTAAAAGCTCTAGGAGTGATCTGATAAACTATCAAGAGTTCATTGACTATCTTCAAAACGTTTGAAGAAGAAGAAAGATGAAGTTCTACGGTTGATGGACGATAATATCCAACTAATAACTAAGGTGAATCACTTAGATAAAGAAGTGAAACTTATCAAAGTGAATGGATTTAAGTTGGAGAAAGAACTTAAAGAGACAAGAAATACCATTGCTAAATTGACTTCGGGATCAGAGAAGCTTGACCATATGTTGAGCATTGGCAAGAAGCCCAATGACAAGAGATGGCTTGGTTTTATTGATGATGAGTCCACACCATCCTCGGACAACACAAATTTTGTGAAAAAATTTATTTCTAAGTTGCCTCCTCCATCTCAACATCCAAAGAAAACAATTGAATTTGGTGAGTCTTCTAGTAGTCCCTCCTTAAAGATGCTTCTAAGGAATCAAGCTCAATCTCAACCATTGAAGATACCTCAAACAAATTTCCACCAACCTTTGAGGCAAGTTCAACATGCTTGTCACGCTCAACCACAAAGACACCACATTCGGCTCAAGCTCCACGGAGCAGCTTGATGAGGTCGTTTGTGTGCTCAACAAAATACTCTTTCATGTTCTCTTGAAAACCAAGTTTTAGCCACTTAAAAATCCTTTAATATGTTAATTCTTAGCAAGTGGTAAGCAAGATTCATTCCACAGATAGATTGAATAATACGTTAGATTGATTGACTAATCTATTTTACCATTAGATGAATCATAATGAATGGATAGTTGTGTGGTTTAACAAACCACCAAAAAATGCAATTAAAATAATCATACAAATATGATAGGTAAAATAGAAGACTCAACAATCTTGATAAGAGGGATGATGTAAACAAATAGAGTATATGCTAGGGAATTGATAGAGTCACAAGTGTCATGGGTAATGTTCTTCAAAGCTTTATTAATGACCAAGTCTCATAGATGTTAACCATTTGTTTCCTATAGTGTGTTTAGGCCATTTTTATGGATATTAAACATCTTCCCACCTCAATGCCTAACCGATTAAGGAAAAGGGGTCAAGGTGGGATTAGTTTGGTACAAATCAAGGGTTTAGATTAGTGAGGTTGATATATCCACCATTAATCTATCCTATTCACTATGTTCCTTAACTAATCAAAGGTGTCAATCCAAGATTGGTTTCACAATAAATTATCCCACACAATAATATGATCTACTAGTGGTATACAATGCAAATCACAAAATGTATAGAATCTCAATATTAAGTGAATAGAAAACAAATAGAGATTTAATTACAAATAGCTTAAACAAAAACCCACAACAAATGTTTCTCACATCTATCCCCTATATTAGGGGTTTAGTTACACATAGTTACAAATCAAATGAATAGGAAGTAATAGTTATGGAAATCACCCTTAGGCCTCCTTCTTTAGTGCTTGATCCTTCCTTTCCTTTGTTTGCTCCTAGTGTCAAAAATGGTAGAAGAGAGTTTGTCTAGATATGTGGGTGTCTAATGGTGAGTGACAAAGGTATTGAAATGTAGAGAATGGTAAAAGAGGAATAGTTGAGTGAAGTAATCAAGACATTGGCGTTGAGGTTTTGGATGGAAAAGATAGTTCAAGTTTAGAGAATGGAGGAAGTTGATAGGGTGATGTATGGAAGAGAAACTAGGTCTAATGCTCGGTAAAATATGTTGCTTTCTAAATGCTTAGATCCCTTTTAAGTTGGAATTGAGGGATATATATAGTCACAATCGAAAGTGTACTAACTAACTGCTTGAAAATCCGATATGGAGTGATGTCGCCACTTGTGTGGCTATTGGCGACATCATGGCGACAAACGGTTGCTCATTCTGAGATTCACATGTCGCCACTTTTCTCATCTTTTTCGCCAATCATGCAAGTGGCGACAATGAAGAAATTGAAATGTCGCCACTTTGTCATCATGGCGACAACACCTAATGCTTGAAGCTTCATTCTGTCGCCACTTTATCACCACTTTGTCATCACTTTATGCCTTGGCGACACAAATTGGCGACATCACCTGATGATTTTAATTTTGAGAAATGCAAATGTCGCTACTTATACACAAATTGGCGACATCACCTGATGATTTTAATTCTGAGAAATGCAAATGTCGCTACTTGGCGACACAAATTGGCGACATCACCTGATGATTTTAATTCTGAGAAATGCAAATGTCGCCACTTATGCCATCATGTCGCCAATGGCGACACATCTTCATCAAGGTGGCGAATATACCCTATTTTGCCAACTTGAGCTCTTTTTGCACCAAAGTCTTGACCTTCTTCCCAAATTCCCCTAAAGTCTAAGTAAACCTGAAACACTTGATTTGGCAACATTAAATACGGGGAAATGTTTGAGAATCAAGCAAAAAGAGTCAGGAATGAGGGCCAACATCATACCAATTTTGGCTTGATCAAATACCCCCAAATCTATCTTTTGCTAGTCCTCGAACAAAACAATCACAAGTCAACCCCAAAGACAATCATCAAGAAATATCAAAGGTTTTTTTTTTTTTTTTCAATCAAACACTAACTCATCTGATCAAGGCTTTACTTCTCATAATCAAAGATGCGAAACCAAAATGAGGAGATTAAAAGATGGTGCACTAGTGATGATCTGTGCATGTAAACGAATGATAAGTAAAGATTAAGAGCATGCCACTTTAGATATGATTGTACGCAATGCGGCCTTACATTCAACATGCCTAAGTTTCAAAGCAAAGGTGTTGTTCGGTTTAGAATGTAATTCGCCTCGATAACTAATCCTTATCAGATTCTCTCTTTTCTTCTTTTGAGATTACTAGGTTTCATCAAAAATTTTGTGCAATATGAATTTATGTCATGGATATCTATTTTTTTTTTAATTGATTGCACATGATGACATGTAAAACGCAATTTTTGAAAAGTAAGTCTCAAGAATGGAAATGCAAACCAAGAATCGGAAAGAACATGTATCAACCACAATTTACAAAATGGACATTCCTAAAGATCATAAAGGTCTTCTTTTTGGTTGCAATGAGGCCTTAGGTGAATGGTGAGACAAAGAATGGGGCAATGGATACAAATGACTCAATGATTACACTAAGGCATACATTCTAATTATGAGTTCGATTAGCTTCTCACATATAATTCACATATAAGGTGTCCAATTCTTGCGCTTTCAATTTACATAAGCATGCTACTATAATCTTTTCATTTGAGTAGCACATACCACTTTCACCTCTCTCTTTAGGCCAATTGTGCCTAAATCTTGGTTCTCTTTTCCTCATTTTCTTTCCCTTTCTGCTTTTCATTTTATTTTTCTTTTGCTGTTCATTTTTATTTTCTTTTGCTTTTCACAACTCTTTGCACACATTTTCATGCCTACGTACATACTTTTACACTTTCAAGTATAGAATCTTACATTGATTTCCTAAGCCTTAGTAAATCATTTGGTCAAGGTAAGACAATTATGTAGGCTATAATGTTCATATAGATGTAGTTCATGAATGAAAAGCTTAAAATGTGTTTGGCTTCAAAGGGGCTTGGGAGCACACACATTAGACGGGTTGGAAGTATTTAGGCCAATTTAGTGGTGTTTTCACATGCATTGCCTAAAATCATTTCTAAAGGTATGTCTACTAAGCAAATTAAAGCATCCACATGCAATACATTAGATTTTATGATAAGCAATGTTTTGCAAATGAGACTTATACATGCTTTCTTGAATGAGTGTTTGAAAATGAGTGTTTAAAGAGTGAATAAATGCAACTCAAAATATGCTTTTGAAGGCCGTGTTTGTGATCCTTACAAGAATCTCCACTATTAATTCCTAGCCTTCAAGCAACTTGATAATTCACTCTAACATTTTAAGAAAAAGATCAACGCATTTTGTTTAATGGCACCCAAAATGGCCTGACGTTAATCTAAACCAATCAATGACAAAGATTCCTAATTCCTCACTACTCATGTTAAGATCAATCTCAACAAGCAAGGTATGCTCAAAATATGGCATTATTGCAAGAATTTGAAAAAATCGGTTCACATTTTAAAACCAAACAAAACAAGCAAAATGGTGTTGCACAAATGTACCCCCAAACCTAAATTGGACATTGTTCTCAACGTTCATGGGAGATAAATATATGATAAAAAGCACAACCCAACACTCTTCAGGCAAATAATTCATACATCAACAAAAATATGCAAAGTTTATCAAAAATTTGGCAAGATACCCTCTCATTCTTATATGCATAAATCTTCCACAAAAAATATTCAACTAAGAAAAGCATATCATAAATCTCCATTTAACAAAAATTTTCAATTAAACACAATCATCCTTCATCCTAAATCCTCTACCAAAATCCAATTCACACCCTTATTCTAAGCAAAAGCGAAATAAGAACAAAAATATAGAATATAAAATATCCAGAATGAAAAATTCACTGAAATAGAAAGCAAAGAAATATTCAAGAATACCAATTGAAAAGAAATAAAAGTGCTAAAAACAAATATCTAAGGCCAAATGCATGATGCACATGAGATAGTCAAAATGGTGGACTAATCCGAATCCTCCTCGTCCTGTGCAGACTCAGTTATGCTATTCCCTTTTCTGGTCATTTTGCCCTGCCTCTCTAGTCTCTCTAAGGGTCCGTGCCTCTACCAATCTTCTACGAGTTATGGTCTCTTCCACCCGGGGACCTCCTGTAGAGCGAACTCCCCGATCTGTGAGAGAACAAGCTACAACCAACTCAATCTGCACTGCCTCCTCAGCGGCTGACCATGTAGTTTGTAGGGTCGGGTCTGGTGTACTTACTAGGGCATCTAAAGAACTGGGCCTTGCTACTGTGGCTGGAATAGGTGGAATTCCTGTGGCGACTGTGGCACTGGGAATAGTGGTTGGACCAGTGGCCCTCCTAGGTCTCCTTACATAAGGAGTCAGTCTTAGCTCTTCTCGGAGCTCTGTGAAACCTGTAATCAGTGTCTCAGTCAAACCATCAATCAGGCTCTCCAAAATGATCTGCCGTGAAGTAATGTCTGCCTGACCCTTCTCTAGTGCCTTTTGCCTCTCCACAAACTCCAAACCATCAACATGTAGGATATCAAAGTCATCATCCTGAGTGCCTATAATGCGCTCTACACCATCTAGGATTCGAAGACCTATAGGCTGACTAGGATCATCAATAACAGCAGGGGTCTCACCAACCTCGTCATCATCATCATCATCATCATTATCAAATCGCTCATCATCTGAAACCACTCTATCAAACTCTGCCAAGGCACTTGTGCCAACCTCTACTCTATGTGCTTTCTTTTGCTTCTCTACGAGTGGTCCCTCTAGAGCTCCAGGCATTCTAACTCCATGCTAGGCCAACAAGCAATGCCATGTAGATAAAGCTCATATCAGATTTAGGAGGTTTAAGAGCATCCTTAGATAAATCCACTCCTACCAATCTGCAAATATCTGTAATCGTACATGGGAAACGAAGAATGTCTGAATCTGACTCATTCCGGCCAATCCTCTGAATTTCAATCTTCACTATAATGCCAACATCAATGGGATGCCGCCCTAAAATACAATGCAATATCCGGGTTGTCTCAAACGGGACTGTGGACCTGTGAGAAATTGGCCTGAGTGAAGCTGTGATGAATATGTTCCAGAACGCTAGCTCAATCCTCAAGTGCGAATGCTTGAGGGGGTGTCCCCTAGTAATCCTCTGTGTCATAGAAGTGAAAGTCATAGTGTTGGTGAAGTCCACCGAACCTCTCTCATATAACTCGTTCATGGTGATCCCCTCTATCATGCACTCCCGTATCCCCTCAATCTCTAATAGTGTGTACCCAAAATAAATGTTGATATTCACATCATTCATGTACACGGGAACCCCTCTAACTAACACTGGACCACCTCTCATAAACTCCCCAGGGTTTATCCCCGTATAGAACTCCTTCACAAGCCTTTCATTGTACATAGGGGGAATGGCCACTAATCCTCCCCTTCCTATATCACGAACTGTCGCAGGGATGGGTGTGTGTATCAACTCATCCAACTTAATCCCTCTTTCAGGCCATATTTTCTTCTCACCAAACTTCTCCAATCACTCATCAAAGTCCCTATTTAGGGTAAACTACAAACTCTTTCTCTTCATTGCCACTAGACTTGCCATCCATGACGTTTAGGCCTTAATACCCTTTCCTCCCTTACTTAGCAAGTTCATCTTAGGAGCCGTTGATGTCAAATTCGGATATCAAGTGTGACACAAAAATCCGGCAGCACAACGGCACTTCAATAACACTACCACAACCAAAAACTACTCCTCTAATACCCAAAATCACACAAACAATGCTCCAACACACCAATGTGCACAATATTTTCACAAAATCCAATCCTAAGCACTAATTAGTTCAAATCAAACACAAAATCCACTCCTAGGATATCTAGATACAATGGAGATTGAATGTGAATGGAAAAATTGAAGAACAAGAGTGTTTACTTACCAATTTCAATGGTTTCGTGCGTGTCACGTTTTGAGAGAATGACAGAATTTGAGAGAGATTGATTCTTTGTGCTGCTGCTCTATTTTGAATGATTGTTATATGTGTACGCTCTAGGTCTCTACTTTGAGTGTCGCCACTTTAAAAGTGGCGACAAGGTGGCGACATGTCAAAACACTGTCGTTTCTGGTATGTTGCATGGTGTCGCCACTTTGCAAAGTGACGACACTTGAATTCTTTATGGTGAAGTTATCAGGTGTGGCTTCTTCCATGTTTTTGCCAAAGGTGTCGCCACTTTGCAAAGTGGTGACAAACGGGTCTTCATGTGGCGACATCAACAAGTAAGTGGTAGCCACTTTGTGTCGCCACTTTGTCTCTCCTTGAAATGGCGACACGCAATCCCTTAGCAATTTCTTTGAGCTTGTTCCTACAATAACACCACCAAATACAACATAAGAATGCAAAGTACTACAGATGACATTGGAACACTTATTATAATGCAAAAACTAGCAAGAAATATCCTACAAAAATTAAAACACAACAAACAAATTTATTCAAAGCATAAAAAAAATATAAAGTTGCAAGTCCACATTACTACATCCTAACATGCAAATTGGGACCATGATGCTCATCACAACGATCAATCAAGCATTCATTCATCTTTCTCTTAACAACCCAAATTGGTCCCTTAGAATCCATTCGAACATTATCCACCAAATCCTTCCTAACCCACACTTTCTTAACTTGATTAGGTCTCATCCTAGGTATAGCTTGCTCATGATTAGCATGCTTTAAATATTCAAAACACCTAGATTTTACATGACCGCTCCTATGACAAAAATAACAAGATAGAGAAGAGAAATGAATCCTCCCCTTTTGTGTTGGAGCTTGAGGTTTAGAGAGACCCTCATTGGCAAGCGACTTGATGGCTTACTCCATTCTATCCATCTCCACCAAAAAGTTATATCCCTTGAATTTTGCAATTTTTAAAGCCACCTCTTTCTTGATTATTTCCTCTTTTACCTCCTCTATTGCCTTGTTCTTGGCACCAATACTCATTAGGGTCTTCCTTATCTTCCTTGAGGTTTCCTCCTCAAATTCTTCGGTGAGCTTGGCTAAGTCCTTAAGCTCTTACACTGTTGACTCATTCTCAATTACGAGTGCTTTGTTGAGCTTGCTCAACTTATGATTCTTCTTGGATAGGTCAGCAATTTTATTCTCGAGAGCATATTTTTCTGCCTTGAGCACCTCTACTTCAAGCATGAGCTCTTGATTTACATTTTTGACCCTTTCAATCTCTGAATCACTTACACTCTATTCATCTTCTTGGCTACTTTTTTCATACAATTGAACCAAGTTGTTCACCCTTCCACCCTTACTCCTTGGTGGTTGCACATCCATCACAAAGCAACTCTCAATGCTTTTTAGGTTATCATTGCATGTGATGATCTAAACCTCATACTCTTTCTCAAATGAGTGAATCATGACTTTTCTCTTGCACACATCAATCTTCATTTGAGCGGTAACCATGAAGGGTTTACCAAGTAGAACTTTCCACTTCTTATTGACATTAGATTTGTTTTCTATGTCTAGCACCACGAAATCAGTAGGGATCACTATTCCATACACTAAAATAGGCAAGTCTTATATCTCTCCAAGTGGTGCTCGTGAAGTTTGGTCCGCCATCAATAACTTCTTCCCGGTTGGCTTCAAACCTACCAAACCCAAATCCTCATACATTGATTGTGGCATCATGTTGATGCTTGCACCTAAATCGAGCACCCCCTTAAACAATCCACTATCTCCAATTTTTATGGGAATCACAAAACACCTCGGATCATCAACCTTGGTTTGGAAAGTCTCTTCAAACATCATAGCTTCATCTCTATTGACAAAATTTCCCTCCTTAGCTTGCTCGATGTGGCTCGAAAACTTCTCTTTTTCGTGCTTTTGGATGGCTTATGCAATTTGCTCCATTTGAGCCTCTAATTTCCCGAATAAAGCTTCCAAGTTGCCAAACCTTTGGCCACTTGCTTACATGAAATTCGTCAATATGCTCGGCTCATTGGAAGCCTTGCATCATTCTCTCATTTCTTCATCCATATTACGACGAGGTTGAGAGTTACTGGATTGAGCATTGTTGTTGTTGGACCATTGATTTCCTCCCCATTGGTTTCTTCCTCGGGAGTATCTACCTTGTTGATATTCGCCCTGTTGCTCTCCTTGACGGTATCCTCTTTGATTGTTTCTGCCTTGTTGGTATCCTCCTTGTTGGTTCCTAGGTTGTGGGTTCAATATGTTGTTGTTGTTGGACCAAGAGAGATTTGGATGGTTTCTCAATCATGGGTTGTAAGTGTTTGAGTAGAGGTTGTTCTCTTTGCCTTGGAAACCCATAGCTTGAACTTCCTCTTACTCTTGCCCTTGATTCATGTCATTAAATCCTTCACCATTGTAAGGATTCTCATTTATTGATTGGCTTATTTCGTGGAAAAACCACATATTGGGGTTTGAATTGTAATGGTAGTCTAGGTTATTGAGGATCAAGCTCAAAGACCCTTTCAAGTCATCAAGGTGACAAGCACTCCAAAGGTAAATTTCTCAATGCTTACTTGCTTTGAAGAGATGTAGTTGCACACACTCACAACACTTGCATAATTCTTATTCTTGTATGTTGTGTGTCTTTATTATGTGTGCATTAATGTTCATTAATCTCTCTTCCTGCATGTTTAATTTGATTACATCTTGTGTGTTAAATGTCATGTCATGTCATGTTTAGGCTTAAGATGCATCATGCTCGTAAAGGGTGTTGTACAACCGCACTTCAGGCACCCTCTGTATAGCACCTATAAGGCAGTTTGAGCAAATTTGATCCTGACTGCTCTACGATCGCCTTACGTAGAGCAATGCCACTGGTTGATTTTTTTATCGCCTATAAACTGCCTTATAACCGCACTACGAGGGCGGCTCTCAAAATCCCAAGAGCAACTGCCACTTGTTCACCTGATTTCTGCTCTTTGGTGTAGAGTGGTCATGAAAAACTTGTTCTTTATTTTCTAGGTGAACCGCCTTACAACTGCCCTACGTAGAGCGGGTGTAAGGCGGTCAAGGTAAATTTTAGGGAAAGTTATCAAAACGACCACACTTCATTTTGACTCCATATATATATGCCTCTATGTTATTAGGTTGTTTTTTTAATGAGTTAAAAATCATATTTTTCCTTAGAAAATATTTCAAAGAGAAAAATACACAAGAACTCATTTTTAATCACTTAAAGCTAATCCTTTTAGCATCAAAGTTCATATTGGGTCATCTATGCCTACATAGGATGCATTTGTGCAAGGATTTGCATCATCACATCTTCTTTGGTATGGTCTTCACTAATTTCATCTAATTTTAGTATTTTTCATATTAAGACATCTCTTTAATTACTTGTGTGTTTTTTGATCATACGTTAAATACAAGATAGAGATTATTTGTGATGTATTGATTGAGTGTTTTATTGTGATAGCTATCTAGGTTTTCTTAATCTTGATTAGCTAAGCTTTATGATATGTCATTTAGCTATTGATATCTAGGATTGCATTTATTGTCATCCAATCATCCTAGATAAGCATCTAAGGTTCTCTAGCCTTGTTTGTTGTTTGAATAACATCATATATTCACATAGGTCATTTTTCTCTTCATTGAGAAGTAAAACTTATGACTAAGATTGCTTAGGCCACAAGCAAATTGGACTAGAACCACTTTTAAAGGCCCGCAGGTAGGAGTGAGGGGTTATAGACCGTAGTGTTTAACGAGGTCAACATAGGTTGTAAACTTCATTTCAATTAGTGGTTTCGAGGTTCGAGTGTGGCGTACTTAATAGCCCGTGGTTTTTCCCAGTGGTTGGGTTTCCACGTATATATCAAGTGTTATTTAAATTCCGCACCATATTACACTTGTTATATTATTTTGACTAGTTAGGGGTATTTTTGTAATCTTGACCGAACAAAAATTGGTTAAAAATAGTTAAAATCTATACCCGCCCTCCTCTAGATTAATATTGAACACACCTAAATTTGTTTCAACCATCATTGAATTGATCACTAGAGCTACCATCTTACCTTCCTAGCATCTTCACCCCGTCCTTGGGAAATCTCATGCTCTTAATGTAAGATGTCAGAGACTCCATCTTCTTGTTCATTCTAGAGATCTCAATGGCGGTTTCCGTGTTTGCACTCACATCAAACCTTCCTCCCTAAATACTATTAGCATTCCTTTGTTGAGAGTTTTGTGCTAACATCTCATATATCTTATAAATCTTTGTTGCGGTTTTTGTGTCATAAGAACCTTCGCAAGCATTATCCACCAAAACTTGGGAGAAACGTGTGAGAGGACCTTAGAAGCAAGATACCTTGTACTCTTCCATAAACATGTGAGGAGGACATTGGGCCAAAAGGAGTTGATATCTCTCCCATGACTAGCTCCCATTCGCTCTTATTAAAGTCCGCTATCTTCACCTTGAGCTCTTTAGCCTTCTTAGCGGGGAAAAACCTATTAAAGAATACACCACAAATTTGTCCCCAACTTGTCAAAGATCCCGGCCTTAGCCCCATTAACCACTTTATTGCCAAGTCCTTTAGGCAATATTGGAAACACCTCATGGGAAGTTGCTCTCGAGTGAGACGTTTGATAGGGAATGTCCCAATAATTGTCCTAAACTCCTTCATAAATTGCAAGCAATCCTCATTCAACTTTCCGTAGAAAGCGGACAATAGGTTGACATGCATAGTCCTTAGTTCATATTTTTTTGCAACCAGATCTAAGACAATTGGCAAAGGTTGATTGCCAATTGCGGGCAATGATTACTCCCCTATTGTCATCTTTTGGCCTTGGTTAGTAGGAGTCTCTTGAGCCACTTCTTCCCTAGGAGGAGCTTCATCCTCCCTTCTCGGTGCTTGTCCTTCCATATGTTAGGATTATGCTCAATAGCAAGAGTGTAATGTTGTAATTGACAATCTTTTTCATATTAATCAAGTGATTTCTGGTTTAACAAATCGTATAGCATTTATAGTTTAATATTATAATTGTCAAAGTAAATAATCATAAGGTCTAAAGACTATGGGAAAAGAAGAATTGTTCGTACATTTGGATATGTATGTGGTAGACACAATTCTTTAGTTAGTCTTGAATAATGTTCACAACTTAAGTTAAAGATTGGGCACCTTTATCTTGTTAAAGTTGTAGAATTCTTTTGCTAGCATTTGAGTGGGATCAAATGAGATATGATGAGTCTAAAATCATCGGAGTGTCTTCGAGCAGAAGGATCTAGTGCACTGGGTGCATTGAACTAGATCACAATGAAATACTTTATCTATAACCGTCAGTAGATAAAAGTCTTTTCATTATCAGGACAATCAGAGAGTCTATCTTAATCCTGAGATAAATGATGGACTTATGGTTGCAAGTGATATCATTTGAGTTATCAATGAGTACGATTATATCGCATAGTCTATCATCGATAGTTTGGTGATATTCATTTGTTAATCGATAGAGAACTTCATTTATAGATATGGACATCGTGGCTCCATTTAATTAAATGAGAGTATAATATCATCATATGGATGCTTTGAGGTAATTGGATATTAAATCTCAACGTTGAGTTTTCGATAGTGTCTATTGAAAACATGGCTTCTGAACAAGTTAAAATATCCAAGTTCAAAACGTGGTCATATGAGTAAATATGCTAACTTGGAGAGTTATAGGCGGTCTATGAACTCTTGGCGATTACTGATATTAATCACGAGGATACACTATCTCCAATATGATTGTCTAGGGTATGAATGAGGAGCATCTTCCTTTTCTATCTTTATTTAAGAGTTCAGTTTTAGCTCTTTAGTGGAATGAGTTAAAATTAATGGATCGGACCTAAGTGAATCATTTGTTGATTGTGATTAGGTTATGTCTATTGAAGCTTAAATTTAGATGGCCCGCCAAGATCCCCAATCCACACGAACTTGCATGGATCACTTGATATATTCTACCGGACCAATTTAAGGGTCCATCTAGAATTGCATTTAATATATTAAGAATATAATTTGCACATTATTTTAGTAATGGGCTGCTCAATTATATTAATATATTAATGAAAGACATGTGGGCCTGTTTCTTTTAGTAAGAAGGGGTCTGGTTCACATGTGGGCTTTTATTTAAAGTCCAATGGATTAAATGAAATAAGAAAATAATATTTTGGCCCATTTACTCTAAGTGGGGCGGCAAGGGTTAGTTTAACCTAATATATTATTTTGTTTCATTGTTTTAATTAAATAAGAATTAATTAATTTATTAATTAATTGTTTAATTAAAGAAACAAATCTTTTCTAATCAGGAAATATATTTCCTAAAAGTAAAATTAAAAGACTTGTTTGATAAGGAAATAAATAATTAGTTTTATTTATTTAATCAAATAAGAAGTCTTTTTTATTTAGTCAAAATAAAAGAATAAAAGATCTATGAGTTGGATTAGGGTTTGATGTCTTAAAAACTAGATGGAAATTAGGGTGCAACATAAGCCTATGGTGGGCATGTGATTTCGGCAACCCTAGTTATTTCTAGGTTAGGATTTCGGCAACCCTAATAATAATAGAAAAGAAGAAGAAAACTTAGGCCACCTATATATTGACAAGTATAGAATTCGTCCACTAGAATATGGGTTCATGATACAAATTTCTTCTTCTTCTAAATTCATAGAAAGCTTTTTATTCTACTAAAACAAAAAGGAGTGTTAGATTATGCTTTGATAGTATACTATTTGCTTATTCATCAATAAGCTTGTGTATACGATATCGATCTAGGTTCACGCGAGTTTCGATCATTAGATTGAGAACTCAAAAGTGACCGGAATAATCTTAGTCATTCTTTTGATTGTTTTTGTGACTAACAAAGAAAAGAAAAGTTTGTTTTGTCCATTCACAGGTTTGCAATTCAAAGAAAAGGGAGACCACGCTCCTAGGTGATCCACGTTCGTGCTAGGATTGAAGATCTTGCGGATTACCATCGACATAAGTCAATCGGATCACGCGACAAAAGGTATTCTACTTTTTGTTATTGTATATATATGTTTAATTAATTAAAGGGTTTAAGGTTCATAAAGGAAAATTTTTTAAAAGTCACTAAATCTAATTTTTAGTATCGCTTCCGCTGCGTGTACTTCTTTCGTATTTTTCCCAACACCATATTCATATCTTGCCTTGAAATTTCTTCGAATTCCCTTGCAATCCTTCTAACACGGCTAGATTCCTCTTGTGGTGGGTGTAATCCTCTTTCTAAGGATCTTCTACCGTGCATGCACCTAAACTCCTGAAAATGGAATTGATAAAGAAAACACAAGAAAAAGGTAAAAATAACTATGAAAATCTAAAAACAAGAAAAGCTACAATAATTATGTATAAGTAAAAACTAGAAGCTAATTAATGAATTGTAAAATACAAAGAAAAGTCAAGCAATTTAACAATTGCTACCAAATCCCCAGCAGCGGCGCCAATTTTGATGAGGTCGTTTGTGTGCTCAACACAATACTCTTTTACGTTCTCTTGAAAACCATGTTATCGCTACTTAAAAATCCTTTACTATGTTAATTCTTAGCAAGTGGTAAGCAAGATTCGTTCCACAGGGAAATAGAGTAATACGTTAGATTAATTGATGAATAGTTGTGTGGTTTAACAAACCACCAAAAAATGCAATTAAAATAATCATACAAAAATGATAGGAAAATAGAAGACTCAACAATCTTGATAAGAGGGATGATGTGAACAAATAGAGTATATGCTAGGGAATTGATGGAGTCACAAGTGTCATGGATAATGTTCTTCAAAGCTTCATTAATGACCAAGTCTCATAGATTTTAACCATTTGTTTCCTATAGTGTGTTTAGGCCATTTTTATGGATACTAAACATCTTACCACCTCAATGCCTAACCAATTAAGGAAATGGAGTTAAGGTGGAATTAGTTTGGTACAAATCAAGGGTTTAGATTAGTGGGTTGATATATCCACCACTAATCTATCCTATTCATTATGTTCCTTAACCAATCAAGGGTGTCAATCCAAGATTGGTTTCATAACAAGTTATCCCACACAATAATATGATCTACTAGTGGTGTACAATGCAATTCACAAAATGTATAGAATCTCAATATTAAGTGAATAGAAAACAATTAGAAATTTAATTACAAATAGCTTAAACAAAAACCCACAACAAATGTTTCTCACATATATCCCCTAGATTAGGGGTTTAGTTACATATAGTCACAAATCAAATGAATACAAAGTAATAGTTAACGAAATCACCCTTAGGCCTCCTTCTTTAGTGCTTGCTCATTCCCTTCATTTGTTTGCTCCTAGTGTAAAGAATAGTAGAAGAGGATGTGTCTTGATATGTGGGTGTCTAATGGTGAGATACAAAGGTATTGAAATGTAGAGAATGGTAAAAGAGGAATGGTTGAGTGAAATAATCAAGACATTAGTGTTGAGGTTTTGGATGGAAAAGATAGTTCAAGTTTAGAGAATTGAGGAAGTTGAGAGGGTGATGTATGAAAGAGAAACTAGGTCTAATGCTCTGTAAAATATGTTGCTTTCTAAATTCTTAGATCCCTTTCAAATTGGAAGAGAGGGATATATATAGTAAGACTCGGAATTGTATTGATAACTGCTTGAAAATCCGATGTGGAGTGATGTCGCCACTTGTGTGGCCATTGGCGACAAACGGTTGCTGATTCTGAGATTCACATGATGCCACTATTCTCATCTTTTTCGTCAATCATGCAAGTGGTGACAATGAAGAAATTGAAAGGTCGCCACTTTGTCATCATGGCGACACAAAGTGGCTACAACACCTGATGCTTTTAATTCTTAGAAATGCAAATGTCGCCACTTATGTCATCATGTCGCCAATGGCTACTCATCTTTATCAGGGTGGTGAAAATACCTTATTTTGCCAACTTGAGCTCTTTTTGCACCAAAGTCTTGACCTTCTTCCCAAATGCCCTTAAAGCCTACATAAACCTGAAACACTTGATTTAGCAACATTAAATACGGGGAAATGCCCGAGAATCAAGCAAAAAGAGTGGGGAATAAGGGCCAAAATCATACCAATTTTGGCTTGATCAAATCCCACCGATGTATCACCAAAGACAACCTCATAAGAATGGCCAAACAAGAAGCCAATTGGTGCACCACTGAAGGCACCTGATAAGGGCTTAAGGCAATGGTATGATTTGTTCCTTTGAACCTATTTGTCATTTTTGTAGTATGATTGGTCACATAAGACCAGACTACTTTATGTACATTTAGAGATGAATATTTCCCATGCCGTCAACTTCTACTAAGACGTAGAACATAAAGACCATTTTACCCTTTAAAATAAATTTAAAATTATAGTTCTACTCTCAAGATATTTATAAAATAATTTTAAAAAATGAAATACCAAAAAAATAATAAGTAAATGATATTAAAAAATACTAAAAATTAAAATATTAATAAACAATTTTTTTCCCAAGAAAAAAAAAAATAGAATTGAAAAATAAAAACTATTAAGAGATGGATCTGAACCGTCCATCTAAGATTCGTCCATCTCAGAAATGGATGGCAGAGATTTACCTCCTTTTTATGTTTTATTTAATTTTATAAAATAGAAACTAAAAAACAAATTTTAATAGAAAAAAAAAAAACCATTCAACATTAAACAAAAGTAACACCACCATCCTAAAAACCCTAAAAAGCCAAAACTCAAACCATAAATAAATACCCAAACACCAAAAGTACACATTCCTAAAACTTAAACCATAAACAAATAAAAATGAAAAACATAATAAAAAGCTAACAAACCAATATCCTACCCTAAAACCAAGAAAATCATGTAAAAAAAATACCTAGAAAAGCAAAATCAAACAAAGCCACCAACCCAACCACCATCATCATCATCACAAACCTTGCCACCAACCTCCTTCCTAATCTCATGAAATACTTCCACACGACCACCACCCATCCAGAAATTACCACAAGTAGAGACAATCTCTACGGTGAATGGGAGAGAGAGAGAGAGAGAGAGAGAGAGAGAGAGAGAAGACAAAGAGAGAAGAAGGAAGGGGGAGAAAGAATAGAGAGAGGTAGTCGAGATAGATAAAGCCGATCTTCTCTTAGCAGAGAAGATCTTCTCCTCGTTTGTGACCAAAAGACGGGAGCGAGAGAAAGGTGAGAGAATGGATTGATTCTCTAGTAGGTTTTCTTTTTTCTTTTGTGTAATACTATTTTGCTCAAATTTATTGTCCAAATGATGTGGCATCATTATAATCCATTCATGTATATCATGAAAATCTAATACAATTTAAATGAATGGATTATAGTAATATCACATCATTTGAGCACTAAATCTGGACAAAATAGCATTTTTGTTTTTGTTTTTAATTTTTTAAATAATGATATTACTGTATTATTTTAATATTAGTTTTTTAATACTAATATTTTCTTAACAACATTTCAATTTTTATTTAAAGTAATTTACTTATTTACACCAGTATGATATTAAATATGTAACGAAAAACTTAAGAGTAAGAGGATTTTGGATATTATTTTAACGGCAAGGTGAATAATGGGAAATAATGCAAACTAAAGGGGAATTTTGGCCCTTAAAAAAACTCGAGGGGAAAATCGGGAAATAAGGTAAACAGTAATCCAATTTTGTTAATATCTCATATTTTAATTATATATTTAAATATGCTACTTTGCCTAAATTTGGTGTACAAATCTTGTGCCCAAAATATGTTGTATCACTATAATCCATTCATTTAAATTGTATTAGATTTGCATTATTTAAATGGTTGGATTATGGTCATGCCACATCATATAGGCATAAGATTTAGACACCAAATTTGGATAAAATAGCATTACTTTTTATAAAATCATAGTTTTCAGGTTTGACAGGAGTTCAAAAATTAAATGTCTCTTTTTACAGGTGGCTTTGTAACACTATCACCGTTTTAATAAGTTATGTTTAAAAGGACCTATTATGGTGAACGGACAAAAATACCCCCAAAAGTACTTCCACGTTAGCTATTTTGAAAACTCATGTTTCATTTGGAGATTTTTACTTTTTATTTTATAGAAATAGTAGAGAGAGAAGTTACACGATGGTTCAGAGCATCCAACCAACCAGATTTCAACAGTAGACGGCGATGATTTTTTTTCCATTTCCATTTCGATTTCGATTTTGGTCAAAAACAAGGCATGTAACTTCAACGATTTGATTTAGAATAACGATTTGGTTGCGTTTTGTTGGGTTATACATACTTTTTGTATTTTTGCATTGTTAGATCTTGTTTCTAGGGTTTTTAGTCTTAGACCTGGTTTATGTTTCTAGTATTAGATTGGGGAAGAAGATGAACAATGAATAGGTTAGTAAAAGTCTCGGAGCATGTTACAAAAGTCTCAGACAGTGTTACAAAAATTCTCCGGGACTTTTGTCCGAGACTTTTGTATAAGCGTTCCGAGACTTTTGTAATGCATTCCGAGACTTTTGTAATGCATTCCGAGACTTACAAACACATGAAAAACCTGCAAGTAATCGATGAGGCACCTGATGGAGTAATGGAAAATAGGGCTGAAGAGTGAGAAAGGTATGAGCAGTCATGTTTTGGCAATTGGCAATGCATGAAGCGAGGAATGGCATTTTCTGGTGGTGGGGATCCAGCGGAACCTAGTTTACAAATGGACCGACCATTGCGGGTACGCAAATAAGGTTAGCAAATGAGTACCCTATACACTGACCCATGTAAGCGGAAGAGATCTAAGACTGAGGGCCACAAATTTTGAAATGCTGAACTAGTTGATCCGCAACAGCTGAACGCATACAGAGGGTTTAAGATGGACAGAACGACACTGTATAACATACTAAATTTTGGTAATATTTTCCTAGATTTTTTTATAACTACTTCTTAATTTTAATGTGTATTCTTCTTCAATGATACATGTGTGATGTGGATGAGGAGTCTGAGGTCAGAGTCTCTTGGTTCGAAGATTTCGAAACCAACCATACAGAGTTGGAAGAATTGGTATGTATTTATACATTGGCTTATTTCGTTTTTAGAATGTATTGTAATGTTAGTTTCCTTTTGTCTGCATATGGATGCATATTTGTAGATCATGCAGAAGTGCCAGAGTGCTTTTCCTAAGGTCTACAATCAGAGCGTAAAGATCATTGATACACAATTCTATATAAGTTTTTTGTTAATTGTTATATGGTTACAAAGTTCTTGGAGGTTTATATTGTTAATTGTTATACATCTATATATGCACAACCATTGGGTGAGGAGGTTCGGTGATGTCGAGACATAACTAGACACAAATATGGTCTGTGCTGACTCACACTTGGGAAGATGAAGACTCTTTTATTTGGGCCTACGGACTCAAAACCTAGATGTCAGCCATGGCACGAGGTTAACACGATATGTGTGTTGGAAATGAAAATGGAAATTCGATTTCATATTTCAACGTATCTTACATGACTTTTGGTTACATTATAGCTTTTGGTACTATGCAACGTCAGAGGGTATCAATGGATTTATGGCCTACATTGATCTCTGTGCCTGGTCAATCCACATCTACGATCCATTTATGCAAGAGGTTCCATTTGAGCATAGGAACAAATAGGTTGCTTGCTTACAGTGGTTTTTACCATCAATGTTGTCACATGCTAGATTTTATACGAACAGAACGAGTGACCAGAAGCCTTGTAAGATGGATTCTAATCAAATACATATGGCCATAATATCGAGATCTAAAGTGCCACAACAATCAAGGGGGTAAGTTAAAAGTTAAATCACATTGCTGATTTAATTGTAATTACATTGTTAATTTAAGTGTTGTTCACATATGTTGTGATTTTTTAATACTGGTAATTGTGGTTCTCATACGTTGTTGTTGATCGAGCACACAGTTGTGAAAAAAAAGAAGTTTGAGTGGAAAAATAAAGAGATGGAGGCAGGATGCTTGAAGATGGTTATGGAAGTCTTTTGTTACTCCAAGCCTTGCTGAACAAATTTATTTAATAATTTTTTTTGGATGTACATATGATCTTAATATTCTTTTTTATGTACATAATTTTATTGTTCAACACTGTTGCTAATTGGTTTCTAATTGGATGTACAATGTTGCTAATATTTTAACTCAATGAAAGGCAACTGATGTTCCGTGAGCTCTCTAAGTTGGATGGTAGTCACGGCATTGTAGTACTCCTTCATAAGATGAAGAGAATCCTTATCTGTTTTACCTCGGAAGACTGAAAGTGTGTTGAAATGAGAACTCCTCAAATCGTAGCTCCGTTGCAAATCACTTAACAGAATCGCTGACGGTTGAGCTCCCATAATCGGCAAAGCAAAGTCCTTCATTAGCTTATGAGTAACGGGCACAGTGGTAAGGTTCTCCATGTTAATTCGAATCCTGAAAAACCAAACAAACAAAAATCAAATAGAACAAGATACGATATGAACAATAAAAAATTAAACTACAAATAACGAAAATAAAACTAACACTAAAACTAAAAAGAGATAATACATCTCCCCAGCAACGGTGCTAAAAACTTGACGCGCACAATCGGGATAGTTCTATAAACTATCGTAAAGGATATGACGTGCAAGTTTTCACCCTTCACAAGTATACGACTCGTTCGACTCGTATATTGGTTATGAGTAAGGGTATCGTTCCCACGAGGGAGGTGAGGTACCTTTAAGTCGGTTCTAGGTCTTAGATATATATATATATATATATATGTATATACAATATATTTACACTAAATACATGCAAGAAAAGTAAATGGAGATAGTCACAAGCAAATTAACTAACTGTCTAAGATTACGCTAAGATGACTTCAATCTAATTACCACTAAGTTAACTAAATCAACTACAACTAAGGGTTGTCATTCCCTTAGGCAATTAACTAACTAATCACTAAGCTTACCAACTAAAATATCTAAGCTAACATTAACTAGCTAAAATAATTACCAACTCATGCAATGGTTATGCAAGAGTGGTAATGAGATATATTAGGAAAATGATGAATCATGCAATTATCCAATTACTAGTTGATAACAATTAAGCACTTCAATTATAGGTTAACTAAATTAAGCAAGGTTTACATTAATCAAGAAAGTTTTATTTTGCAAGTTAACAATTGATTAACCAATTAACAAGCATACATCTATTAAAGCTCAATTCAAATGATAGATACAACTAGTTCATAGATAATAATACATGAATACACCAAATCCTTAACATAGCTATTTAATTACACATTAATAACAAACTATGGAAATAAGAGAGACAATAGAGACAACCTAATGATCTTGGAGAAGTCTTCAAGCTAGTTCAACTTTTCTTGCTTTCCCAAGCTCAGAATCAATGTGTGGAAGCTTTGGATCAAGATTAGTGGCTGGAAAACCACCCCACATTCTAGTTACAAGCTAAGTAGAGTATGGTGTTCTTGGTATTGATTCTAGGCTATTCTAGGTATTTGTTGGATATTAGGGATTGTGTTTTCGTTGGCAAAAGAGGTATTTTATATGGGGAACTATTTGGGCAAGGTTCGGACATTAAAAGAAATCAAAATCCCTCTGAAACGACAAGCTCGCGGGTTCATTCCCGCGGTACGATGTCGTTGGAAATTCTACACGTTGTCCCGCGACTTCAGGCTTTCTGCTCACATGTTCTTTCTTCTGGCATGAACTCGTGGATTTCCCATGAGTTTGGAACGTCTAGTTCGCTAGAAATAGGGTGCGGATGGTGACTTTGAAGCTTGCACATCTATAGAGTTTGGAGGAATTGTTGGAGAGAGAAACCTTTGCATAGGGACTTGGAAATGGTACCAATGTGACTGGAGTGATGTGGGTCGTCGATCTAGGTGGAGAACCATTGGAAAATGGTCAAAAAATGGTAAAAAAAGATCGAGTTAATGTCGGGTCACGTCCGGGTCCGGGTCCGGGTCCGGGTCCGGGTCGGGTCTATAGGGTCGCAGGTCGACCCGTCTACAGCTTGAAGATGATGATAAAGTCATCGTGATGTCATGCATATGTCAACAACCCCAAAACGATGCATTTCAATAGATGACGTAGTTGCAGCGCGCTGCTTGGCTGACAAATTACAACCAGCACCCCTGAGCATTCCCTTATTTACAGAATCTTTAATAATTGCTCGAGTATGTCATTTTTGCCCTTGATTTCGGCAAAATTATCAAAATACCCCTGAACTTCGTTATTCACCTGAAACACTTATTTAATCCATTAAAAACCCATTTTTACCTGAGAATTAAGTACGAAGTAATAGGAAATATGGGCATAAAATTGGTACTTTTATAGCACAATCAAGCAGAATCCATTAAATTAAACTGTTACAGGGACAAATAATATTCTCCCTATATAACTTGTTCAATCTAATACTTTAAAATCAGCATTAATTTTCCATTAACTATTAAGTTAAGGTTTTTTTAAGTGATCATTAATGTGTTATTAGAATACATATCCAATGTAACTTGAAAGTGGTGGTGTCAAAATGTGTCGGGCCTGGTGGGCCGAGCACGGCCGCCCCGCCAGCCCACAAAGGATGGTGGGCCATTTCCGACATGTCCCACTTGTTTGTTGGCCAGGCCAGGCACGGCCCCATGCCTAGCACGGGCCGGGTCTAGAAATGTGACCTATCGGGCCGGCCTTGCTAGGTCGACCGTTTAATTTTTTTTTCCTTATCGTTAACTTAACATTTTTTAATGTTTTTTGTGAAAAATTTTACCGTTGCTGACGTCAGCAAATGGTTAAATTCTTAAAAATGGCTAAAAATTACAGTTTTCCCCCTCATCTCTTCTATTTTATATTTTTACCCACATTTCAAAATTTTCTATAAATACCCCATCCATTCCAATTTTCATAAACTTTCTCTCAATCTCTTATTCTCTTCATTCTCCAACTCTCAATTACTCTCTCTAATTTCTATTTCTACATCATTTCATATTTTAATAATTCCATTCTCTCTCTCTCTCTCTCTCTCTCTCTCTCTCTCTCTCTCTCTATTCTCTACACTACTAATCTACTATTCTAAATTTTTAATACTATATTACTAATATTATTCTCTAATCTTTCTACCAAAGCTCAAAGGTATCTTTTTTCTTTAAATGTTATTAATTAATTTTGTGTTTTAGTTTTTAAATTTTATGTTTATACTTAATATATTTATGCTTAGTTATTAATTTTGATATTTATGGCTTTGTGCTTAGTATATTTATGAGTTAATATTTTTATGCTTTGTTATTAATTTTAATATTTAATCTTAGAATCTAAAATTTTAGTAAATTTATCATTTTATGAATTTATGTCTAGTAATTAATTTTAATATTTGTATATTTTAATTTATGCTTAGTATATTTTGTTTAGTTAGTAAATTGATGATTTTATGTTTAGTAATTAATTTTAATATTTTTATGATATTTATGATTTATGTTTAGTAATTAATTTTAGAGATAATTCCGTAGAATTGCCGCTTTGGTTTTTCACTTTTTACAAATAGCCACATGTTCTTAAAAAATCAAATATAACAAATATAGTGATTGTGTGGTGGAAGTTAATGGGTCGTTTGACAAGTATACACCTAGAGAGTGTCAATTGTTGTTGATGTAAGAGATCCAAAATGACCCTATCATTAAATTTAATCTGCTTTGTGGATTATGGGTAATCGATCCCTCATCTCCTTCTATATCAAGATCAAAGCAATCCAATTAACTCAAATTTTAAACCCTTACACTTCGAAATGGCACCCAATTAAAATAATTTACCCATAATATTTTGTATCTCCGCCCTTATATTTTTTCTAGTTGTGGATTCGTTGCCGTGAATGAAGCGGTCATAATCTGTTTCAGCCATCCCCATTATCGAAGAAGGTATGTGTCTTTAAGAACTCAAACTGTAACTGTAAATACATTTGATTGATTTTTTTTCATAATTTTCATATGACATGTTGAAAAAGATTAAGAAGGGTCTTTTTGTTGTTCTTCGTAGCCTGTGTGTGTTTATGTCAGTCTAAATATACATATGATTGTTTTGTTTCATATCCATATAACAAATGTAGAAAATGATTGAGAAGGGTCTTCTTGTTCTTCATGGCGGTGCCCTGTGTTTATGTCATTGTAGTACTTTTATGGCATTCCTTGTATCGGTGTATCCCTAACCCTAACTCCCTAAATTGAGAAGGGTTTTGTTGTTCTTCGTCGCCTCTGTGTGCTTATGTCAGTCTAAATATACATATGATTGATTTCTTTCATTTTCATATAACAAATGTTGGAAGTGATTGAGAAGGGTCTTCTTGTTCTTTGTCTTGGCGTCCTGTCTTGTTATACTTTTATGGCATTCCCTGTGCTGTTGTATCCCTAACTCCCTAATTTAGGGATGTTTGACGAGCTTGGATCGGTTGTATATGAAGTACATTCCATGATACTACCATGACACGAAAGTAAATTTCACGATACTATCATGACACGAAAGTACATTCCATGATTTTACCATTACAAAAAATTACATTCCCATTACATGAAATGACATTCCATGATCCTCCCATGACAACACGAAATTACATTCCATGATCCTTCCATGATCATGGAATGTAATATTCATAAAATCACGAAATTTAATTCCTTGATAGTTTTATGACATTGATGAAATGTATTTTAATTTTAATTCCATGATGAAGGAGCTGATTAGTTGATTACAACTGTTGCATAAAGCTTTAGGAATATGGTTCTATTGATAGTGAACTATGATGGACATTGGGAAGATGGACAGTTCAACCATAAAGCTGTTTTCTTTTTGTCGGTCACACTGAAGGAGACTCTGAAAACATTGAGAGAGAAGATATGTAGTCGTTTTGGCTTAAATTGTGATGAAGTTGAGTTCAAGATAAGTACTAGAATTGATGGTTCCATAGTTGAAATGATTTATGACTTAGATTTACAGATCTTTGTTTCGCATAACAAAGAGAATCCTAAATGTTATGTATTTCTGTTTAACAAATGGTTACAAAGCCAGGTTGGACAGTTGTCTATGCCGTATATAGTACACCAAACCCTAGCAACCAGTACACCTATTCAAATGATTACGACAGTTTCAACCTTCGGTTCCACGGCTGATCAGGCATGTACGCTGCCACCCATGAAGAAGTATAAATTTACACTCAACCCTGTTGTGAGTTCACCCAGATACAGATCCACAACTGGTAGTAATGAATGTGTTCCGAATGGTTCCCCTGTCGTTGACTTCTTTACTTCGCCATCAGTCATGAAGTCTATATTTCCCCAAAGCCCACTCGTTAAAGACGGTAAGAAATATGGTAATGTTAGGAATCATGGCTGTGTGAATCTTGTTATAGAACCTGTGTATTCGTTTGGGGTTCTATAAACCTTTGATGACAAGGTGGTTCAATCGGATTTTAGTTATGCAGATGACGAGAAACTTCATTGTCCAACTTTTCTAACTGGTGAAGAAGATGGCATGGGTTGCTCAGCCAATATGAAGTTCCCATTGTGTCCTTGTTCGAATGATATCCTTCCACAAGATATACCGTTATACCCTAGACATGACGTAGACAAAGATGAAAATCTAGTTCACATTGTTGAACCACTAAGCCTTTTTGCCGCACGTATAAATAAGAATTTATCAGGTCTTGAGCACGACATAAAATTGCTTCGACGGTCTGGAAGACTGAGAAAGTCCATTGACAATTACAACCAGGAGACTTGCTCAAATTTCTCTGAAAAAGGACATAACAAATCAAGGTGCTAGAAATCGGCATTTGATGCATCTCGGCCAACCAAGCCTCCACGCACTTGCAATATATGTCACATACCTGGACACAATAGACAAACTTGTCCCCCTGGCTAAAAACCCTCTTCCATCAGGTGATATCCTGACTGACATTTAAATTCTGCACCAACAAGACCGCCCAATTTGAGAACCTTTTATCGGCACTCTTAGCTTGTTTCATGGATAATGTTTCGTTCTACTTGGGTTTGAAGGAAAATGAGTGTAATATGTGATATTTTTATTATTGTTTTTTTCGTTCAGTAGTTTGAGTAGTCCTTGCTTCTAATAATACCTTACAATATCGATTATGAATTGTTTGACGTTAGGTGTAATTGCCCGTTTATTTACAAACCTCAATTAGGTAAGTTGCTCCCATCGACTCCTCCAGTCTGCTCGCTTCCCAAAGAATTTAGAGGTTACTTATCCCCCTTATAAATATCTGTGAAAAAGCCACAGATCTACTTACAAACATTTTGCAATCCAAGATGGCTAATCTATGCTTATATTTACAAGAGATGTTGGCAGGTCTCTTCTTGCATAGCAATGACAGGTCGGCATATATTTGTGCCCACTGCCCAGCACGGTCTACTGTCATCCTTTAACCATGTGGAAAAAATCCTTTTCCTGTATGGTTTCAAGTGAGGTAAGAAAGGTTGTAAACGAAACATCCACTTGCATGAGAGAGAAAGAAACCAATAAAGCTTGACCATGTATTTTCAGTTATGATTAGTTCTCAACAATCTAGAGCAAATCCTAGAAGGAACAAAAAATCTGATGAGATAATCCTGATCCGTTAACAAGTATGAAATTACAACTTCATGTACAAAATCTTTTCAGGTTAGTGTGGCTAATGCATAAATCGTGTAATCTGTTAGTGCAAAACCATTCAAGTTTACTATGGAGGCTGCATATTTGTCTTATCTTTGCGTAAGTTATAAGATCGTGTAATCTATTGTTAGAGATTTTTATCGTGTAAGCTTCTTGTTCTGCTATCGTGCTATGTTTAAGTTGTTTATCTTTTCCTCACGTCAAGTATATTGGGCCTGTTTTCATTCCACCAGAATATTTCCTTTTACACGTACACGTGTAATTTCTTCCGTGGTTATCGAATTGTTGATTAATTCAAGTCCAAAACCTTATTTTATGGTATATATAATAGTATATATATTATTGATTACTCTATTGGGCTTCGTTTGGTAAAAGACATATTCTTTTAGTAAGATGGGCTTTATCCAAATTTTTTTTAAACAATCTTACTAATCCATTTTAGTAGAGGTTTGCGTTCAGTATTGAAGAGGAAGGGTTATTTTTGGTATCCTATTTTAGAGTAGAGGTTCAGGAGTTAATATTTTAACCAATACAATCGTAGCTCGTTTTTGCACACTTTATTGTCATGTCTGATATTTATAGGGTTTTAGTATAGTTGGTGGATTACTCATAGGCCATGGGATATAAATTGAAGGGCGAATAAATTTTAAGGATTTAAAAAAAAAAAAAAAAAAAAGCTTAGGCTTTTACTTCTCTTCTTGAACTGTCAAAAAGGCAAAGCCCAAGGGTGCTAAAATATGTAATTTTTTGTTTGTTGTATTTATCTTCAACTAATGACACATTAACTTTTCCAAGTACTCTTGTTGCCAACAATACTACCGGATAACAACAATACAACTTGGAGAATTATGTAGTATCAAGCAACAACAAGAGATTGCATAATTTAGTTATATGCAAAAACCATAAGTACCATACATCCCTTAACATTACAAAAACAAAGTTGGTCAAAATAAAAGTACCAGACGAACAGGCAATAGAATATCCAGGTATGCATAATATATATCTCCCAAAATATCCCTACATATAATCTTCACATGTTAAATAAACAGCAACCCTTAAGTAGGTAGCTTCAGTCCCAGCTACATTCCCTCTGCAACAGATTCAGTGGCAGCTATGTTGTCACATAAATTTTGAACTAACAAACTTATTATAAAAGGACATTGCACAAGGTTGTTCAACATTCAAGGACTTTGCCCTTCCTTTTCCTCGAAAAGTTAGGTCTCTCAGCTGATTCTCCGATTAATACCTCAGGCCTAGCAACAGCCACCTCAGGCTCAAGCCCAGCACCAAGCACCTCATGCCCAACACCCTCGTCATCAGTTTCTGCCCCATTGTGGTCATCACTAATCCCGTATCTATGAACCTGGGATTCTTGTTGCCGAGATAGAATAAACTCATTTCCTCCGATTGTTTGCAATGCTTGTATACGCTCCAAATATAAACCTACCATCCTATCTCCTGGAATTTTATCGTCAAACCACATCAAATCCTGATCACATGCTATGTTAAAGGGCATTTCATACCCTGGCATTTGAATCAAGTACCCCATAGGTAACTTATAACCCAGGCTAATTACAATCCTATCAAATTCAAGTAAGGACAACTCACATAAACTCACATAGTCAAAAAAACTTGTTGACCCCACACTGTAGTTTTCCATTCGTATATCAAATTGTCCACCATGATGTACCCTAAAAGTGAATAATTTGTTTGGGTCTTCAGGATCTGCAAAGGATATAAAAAATTGGAATCAAAGTAATTCACAAATATAACACATCATTTTAAGTTGTAGCATGTCATTGTTTCCTTTTTAATTAGTGTAATAACAAACGGTCGTGGGTCTCATTTCTAGTGGTCCCCTCCCTTTTTCTAGTTTTGTAGTTACCTCTGTCATGGACAGACACAATGTTTACATATTACACAGGTTTGAATTGAAATAAGGGTGTGATTTGGTGATTTTTTAAAGAATCCATGTGGTCCCCAAATTTTTTGTAGTTCTGCAATTATGTCTACTACCCACTTAAATAAATAACCCAATAACACAACACACATAAACATCACAAAAACCCATAAAAGTGAGCGAAATATCTTACGCGGTTGTTCATCTGTAGTTGACCGTGATCCATCTATTCCTCCACCCCGATCGTCAATGGAACAACACCAAAACAACCCAATTGTAGCTGAATTTCTAAACCTAAGCGATTTTAAAACCAAAAGCCACCTAATGTCTTTACTTGATCTTAATGAAATCAACAAAACCTAAACAGTTATAAAGTTGGCAAACGAAACCAGTCGTTACAGATTTAGAAAATTATAGGAATTTGGTGAAATGATCAGAAGTTGCAACATACCCCCCAACAGATAGACTGGAAACGACATTATTGGCCTTGTTATTTGATATGTGAGACGCATGCACGTGTCTGAGTAAGAAGATGGAATAAGGGTTTCGTCCCATAGCAAAATTTCCATGAGTTCAGAGGGTTTAACGCCTAAAAAAACTTCATAGGGATAATGAAAACTCGGGTATAGTTCAAGGAAAATGTCAAACTTACAAAAAGGACCCAAAAAATAATCAATAAAATTGAGCATTTGCACATGGTAGGTGTATCGCTATTCACAGGACCAAATTATTGAGATATCTAGTTTGGAACTTTGGATTTACTTTAGTTTTGTGTAGAGCTAACATAAAAAAAAATTAGAAATACACACTTAATCCTTTGAATCCGTATCATCTGTTGTTGAAGAACGGTAAAGGTGAACCTCACGTGAGAATAAAAACATGCTCTCTATGATGAATGATGATGTACTTTTTTCTACTGGAAACAAACACAAAGACAACAAAAGCAATACCCAGGAGATGAAAGTGCAGAGACTAAGGATAAAGAAGGTCTCCACATATCTGGGATTAAACCACAAAAAATTCACAACTATTAATCTAAAGATGGAAACTTGGAAACCACAGCATTAGAGCTATCGAATCCATAGGTACCAAGGTTTTGCTCTCAAACCATGCAAATAACCAGCAAAACCAACAAAAAGATATGGAAAATAACGTACGTTATTACACAATAACAGCCAAATCTAAAATATATAACTGGATTTGTAAAAAATTCGTTGAAGTTGATGTCAGACATTTCAATGAAAAAGGACGGTGTTGCCGGTTCAAACGGTCGCGAACAGAAATAGCCTTCCGTGGTTTAGCTATTCTCATCAAGGGCACTACATCTGTCTCCAGTTGATCAATGCGAGCCTCTAAAGAAATCCTTCCTGCTAGGTTCCGAGAACCATTTTTTTTCATTACTTCCTTTAATGCTATAAATTCATCCAGCAACAGATTCATAGCCTCGAAGCTTGTACTTACCTGGGAAACCACTCAATCCCACCCGCCTATTTTGTTCTCATCGTCCGACTCCATATCTCTGTTAATGCAAGCGAAGTACCGGAAGATAGATTTGTGTGACCGGTGACCCACACTCATGTTTCAAAGGAAATCCAGTACTAAGCTCATTGCGAATGAATAAAAATCGAGTTAGATGATAGACAATTGTAATAGGAAAAGTGAGAAACTGACGTAATTCAGCTTCTAAAAAAAGTCCATTTGTTCTCACCCACCTCACAAATACATGAGATGATAAAGGGTATGGACAAATTTACCCCTTCCTGGACACATGTTCCAGTTTGGATAGTTAGACACATGTCCATTCCGTGCAAGGAAAAAAATATTAATACGCTTAGTTTTTTGACAAAAAACAAAATCTGAATTTCGTTAGATTAATGAGGAAAATACAAATTCCTTATCATAATATGCTAGGTAAACCAGTCTCCATTTGTTTGAGTTTTGAAGCAACTAGCCAACTAGTGTTTCAATGCTGAAGTTGTTTACGGTGAGAACTAATAATATAGTTTTAATACGATTAGAGTTTGAATAGAAGAGAAAATTGGAAATAAGTTATACTAGTGATGAGTGATGACAATTTTCAAAGTAAGAAATTGTATTCAATTCTAGTGGTATTTTAGTAACTGAAAAATTGATTATTTATATAAGTGTGAGTGAGTATCTGCATATGTTTGAGTTAATAATTTGTCTTGAAATCTTATATGTTGTTCTTTATAAAATAATGTATTTTGTTTTCATATTTTTGGGTTATTGTTAAATATATATTGATAATGAGATTTTAGGATTAATCCAATTATTGTTTAATTCAATTTTAAATTTACAAAGTAACGATATTGTTAAATTAATTTCATTATATTTCTTAGAACATTGTATTAGTATATTTAGAATGAATAATAGAAAAAATTCATTAAATTCCCATTTGTGTTTCATGCATCCCTTATAATTAAATTTTATTTTTAAAAAAAATTTAAACATCAAAAAAGTATTTATTTAGAAAATACATTTTAGTCGGACGTCTCACTATATCCTCCTGTGTACGTGATGTCGATCTTAAATAATAATAAAATGTATAGCCTACCCAAGTCTTCAATCCTGGTTACATCCATGATTGTGATTTTATTTCATTTGATTTAATTATTAATTTTTTTTTTTTAGTGCACAACTATTGTCGGGACTGGCGAGATAGGGCTCTACTAGCACAGCCTGGAACACAACTTCCATAAAGGGGAGAGAGCACCCACACCAAGATAGGACAAGACCCGCACACAATGGTGGGAAAATCCTCCAAATATACGCACCAAGGCCAGAGTCGAACCTTGGTGGTGGAGAGTCTAGACAGACTCTAACCCACCAAAGCAATGGCCCTGTGTGTGATTTGATTTATATTTCAAATATAAACAAAGAACTAATATATTTATATTCAAATATTATAGTGTACATGTGTACATACATATCTTAAAATATGTATGTACACATGTACAGTTTTAAAAATAACAATTCGATTTAAAAGAATCAGAAAAATATAAAAATGAAGTAAGGGTAAAACTAGGGGTGGGCATAAAACCGAAACCAAATTGAATTGAATCGAACCGAACTGAAAAAAGGTGTTTCGTTCAGTTCATAGCTTCTATTCAGTTTAAACCAATTTGAAATTTGAAAAGCGAATTGAATTCAGTTCGGTTTTGGTTTTGAACATACGAAACCAACCGAACAAAGTAAACTGAATTGTCTTAATTAATTATTTTGTAATGTTCAAATTTATTATGGATTGTTTGTTGATGATATTTTATTTTGGACCACATTGTGTACTACATTTTTTTAATTCTACTTTATAGAAGTTATGAAGATTTTATATTTTGATTGAGTACGGAGACTGAATATAATTGAAATTTTAGATTTGGTTGGAAAATTGGGTTGCATTTTGTTTAAATTATTTTTTACATATTATATTTTCTTAAAATGTTTAAGCCTAAATGCCAAAAAAACAACTTAAAGGCCCCAAAAATTAAAAAACATATTAAAAAAAAAAACCTTCAAAACCCAATAGGCCCAAAACCGAATTGAACCGAATTGAACCGAACCGAACCAAACCAAGATAAAGGTGTTTGGTTCAATTCGGTTTTCAGGTTCAAACCGATTCACATTTGCAAAAATCGAATATATGTCGGTTCAATACAGTTTTAGCCAAAACTGAACCAAACCGATCCATGCCCTAAAACATAAAATTCAAAACACTAAGGAGGCAAAGTTATAAATTGTAAAACCTCAGAGGAGTGCAGTGGCCTGCCCTAGTCCTTGAGACTTGAGTGGCTAAATATAGGCCTACAGGCCTATAGGGTAGTGTTAAGTCGATATATTGTTTTTTTTTTTATTTATTTTATGTTTCATTCTCCGTATTCATAATGGGATCGTGTAAGGTTTGTTTAATGCAAACAGAGGGTTTACGAATGTTACACGATAATGTATGTTCACAAACATCATCGTGTAACCCAATTGAATTGCACATGGTCCTTTTCGCACTGTTTAAAATTTATCTTACACTTGCCAAAGCACTCTAATATTAATTGATGTGACACTTTAAATGGGTACAAGTCAGACGTCAAAATCGGATGGTTTATCTTACAGATTTACTAAATCGTCCACTGTAATCTATGAAGGTTAACTTTACACATCTTGTTCGAAGGCAAACGTTAATGTCGATACGAAAGTTGAAACTAAGCCTAGTGTAAACCATCATCGCAAACCCTATAAAATGCCAATGGCCTTTTGCCATGGAGGTGTGACCCTCCTTGGAGCCTTCCACCACCCAAGTTCAAGTACCAAGTAATGCAATATATTTGCAAATTTTCCTTGGCCACCAAGTGTGTGGCTGCTGTCCCTCTTGTATGGGTGTTGTCCTACCTTATGTGGGTTCCGTCTCCCCTTTCGTGGGAGTCGCAATCCGGGCTGACATTGTACAGTCCAAATCTCGCCGGTCCCGGTAATTGTTATAATATATTAAAAAAAAAAACCCTAAACAACGGTGCAAACTTCCACTGGATATTTAATTTTTACATCTCAAACCCGTTGGATCATCCAAGATGTTATTAAATATAGGTCAAACTGTATATAAGTAAAACTTTAGGGATTAAATATTAAACAGAAATGAATGTCATTCTTGCGGCAATTGAAGACTGTTGTGCCAGGGTTCCCTTTAGACTTACACTATGTTTGGTTTGAAGGATTTAGAGAGAAAGGAAAGGAAATGATTTGAAGGGATTTCTAATTTGTTGTTTGGATGGTTAAATTAGAGGGAAAGGAAAGGAAATGAGTCTTTATATATTAATACACTTTGGTTTTCATCCAAATTTGGGAGGAAATGGAGGGAAAGGAAAGAAAAATAATCCCACCATTAATAATCTTTTCAAAATCCCAAAAATGACCCTATATATTGTTTGTATTCATATTGTTAAAATAAGGATACTTTCATAAATAAATTAAAACCACTATCCTTTCCTTTCCTTTTCTCACTGTCATTTCATTTTCTTCCTTTTCTTTCCATCAAACCAAACATAGTGTTAATGAAAGTTTAATTAAGCGCATGCTATTTACGCCTGGTTGGAGACCATTTCCTATTCTATGTTATGTTTGTTAATTGATGTATTTTGGCTATCGGTTTGAAATGCCAAACCTTTAACAAACTTTCTGACTAACTACAACTCCTAAAACATGGAGTGAGATTCTTTTGTATTTTGGCGAAATTCTTTTGGATTTTGACGAAATTGAAACGGCTATAGATAATAATTAACGTATATTAGCCTCCACACAAGAGTTGTTCAACTAGTATGATAACTCTACTAAAATTTGAATACGCACCAAATACTTTTACCAATTTGCACTAAAAGGTTAGCAAAAGCCTTGACAATGATATTACTTGTCTAAATTTTATAACACACATAATCAGCAGATGATTGCACAGACAAATGAGGTATGACTGGGACTTTTGACCATGGGTTACCTAATCCAAATACAACACAACAGCAAGTTTTGAAAACTAAAAACAAATGGCAACAACAAAACTAACATAAAACGCAATTTGCAAGTCCTCAAATGGTTTCTAGGAACAAACAAAACAACCATCACTTGCAAATACATGTTTGGTGGCGCCTTAGAGGTGACTGGCTTAAGGTATTACGTACGCTTTGAAGACGGAGGACAATTCTTAAATAACGTACATCCCTCTTGACGCCTAAGATGGTCGATGAGAGACGTCGACTTGGCATTGTGTGCGGTATTCTTTAACTTGGAAACATCTCCCTCCAGTTCCGTGACGCAAGATTCAACAACTGTTGTTTGAGAATGGGACCGTGCTTCGTTTCTTTCCACTACTTTCTTGTATTCAACTGCAACACCCAGAAGCTCTTTCAGAGAGTCGGAGCACCTTCTTACGTAGAAAACTAGTCATCCAATATGGTTGATTCGTTGTCATCATCTGAGTCCATCTCTACAGACTCAATGTAAGGTTGTAAACAAAACCTAATTCTGAACATAAGTTTTTATAGGGGGAACATAGCACACTCATTGCCGGATACATATATGACATTTTCGCCCTTTAATTTATAATTTATTGGGAATTTGTGTAATCGTCGAATAGAAATCAGCAATTTGTTTTGTATATTACAAAACTATCAATGATGTTATCCAAATATCAACCTAAACCTGTGTACACATATCCATGCTTTTAGATGGTATTACATATTTAAATGTCCATACTTTTATATGTCCATAATTCAGTTATTATGTAATTATTGTTTTACCCTTAACTATATACATAATTCAAAGATAAATTTACGGTAAAAACATTATTTTGAAATGGAATCCAGTAAATATCTCGTTGTATTAGTTACATTGAAATGAATGAAACTAATATAATAGTAATGTGACATTTTAGAATGTGGTATACTTATCAATACTTTTTCGCTGAAATTAATCGAGATATCATATTTGTTAAGTTTTATGTTTTCAAAAATCAAATGCTATATAAACATTTTTGTTTATCCAATAAACTCTAACATATATCTGGGTCTTTTTTGTTACAGGAAAGGACACGAACCCGATACCTTGTGTTGCAAGTGTAAGTGGTTTTACAGTTGGACAAACCTGAAGCTATGTTTTAATAAGTATTCGTATTTGGAATATATGTACGTAACAGAAATTGTAATACTTTTTTTTTTTTTGAAATAAACATAAATTATGAAGCTTAATTAATCAAATTCCACATTTGATGGGGACTAGAGGTGGCCGCGGTTCGGTTTCGGTTCGGTTTCGGTTTGAAACCGGCGGTTTCGGTTTGGAGATCCACTAAAACCGAAACTGAAACCGTGGCTCACGGTTTGGAGGCGGTTTGTAACCGTCGGTTTTTCGGTTTCGGTTTCGGTTTCGGTTTTGGATGGTTTCAGTTTCGGTTTTGGACGGTTTCGATTTCGGTTCGTTTTTATTTTTATTTTTATTTTTTTTTTTTTTTCAACTTTTTTTCCAAGTGAGATAAATCATAAAAATTGGTTGTAAATATAAAATCTTGCCAAAAAATAAATACAATTGAACAAAGTTTAAAATAAAAAAAAATAATTACAAACATTTTCATTGAAGTATTTAAGTATTTAACAATGTTTAAAAGAAAAGAAATTCACTTTTATTAATAAATACAACTTTACAATTTCACAAAAAAAAAATAAAAAATAAATAAGAGATTGGCCTTGAAGGCTCAATTCAAAGAAACAATATTACAAAGTAACAAAGTTAAAATTTAAAAAAACAAAAAACAAAAAACCAAAAAAAACCGGCCTTGCACTTAATTTTTACCACAATTAAGTTGCCTACGTATCCTCCACCAATGTAGAGGAATCAAAGGCCACGTAGTTCTTTTACCTTTAATAAGTTGCTCAGTGTTGGAGTTTGGAAGTTTGAACGGAATCTAGTCGCTTCCTTCCGTACCGGTGGTTTGGTCATCTTCAAAGAAGTCGTTCACTATCTCCGGCTGAAGTTCTTGTTGTCTGTATTTTGCCTTTGTCCAATCATCAACACAGGCCTACATTTCAAGTGATTGTGGAGACATAACCGACCGTCTTGGTTCTAAAATATTTCCACCTGCACTAAATTCTTGTTCCACAGCAACGGTAGAAACCGGTGTTCCAAGAATTTGTTTGGCAATAATAGCCAAAATTGGATAATCTTGTTGATGAGTCTTCCACCAAACCTGGAGACTAAATTTTTCTTCTAAAAATTCATGAGTGTCTTCTAAATACCGGTCAAGCTCAGAGACAGATGAGGATGAAGATGTTCTTAATTTTTTGGCTCTTTGGGAAAACAGTCGATCCCCTAAACCCTTTAATTGGAATTTTGCGGAAGTACTAGTACCACCAGATGTGGGTGGGGGTTGTGAAACCGGCAAGTTCAAAGACGGACCATACATTGTAAGACATTCATCGTATAATTCATAAAGCAAAGTCTTAACGGAATCACAATAATGAAGAACATCAATTTCTAATCCTAAACATTTGTAATAATGAGTCAAATAATCCTGTAAACTTTCTAATTTAAAACGTGGATCAAAACACGGTGCAAGCAAATAAATATTTGGAATCTCCCCATAATAATTTAGCCATTTTGTTTTCATAGCTGCAACACATGGACTCAATTGAATATCGAATTCACAGTCACTAAATGCACCAGCAATATTAACACTTTGAATAAGAAATAAATGAGTAGTGGGATAGTAAACACCAGATAAAGCATTGGTAGCATCATTAAAAACACGTAGCAATTCAAGAATTTTTATACATGCATTCCAATGGTTCAATTGAAGAGAAATTGAAGGAACGTTATAAGTAATAAAAGAAACTAATAATTCCTTATATTCAACACTTTCATTAAGCAGCTTATAAGTAGAATTCCAACGAGTGGTAATATCTTTAGAAAATTTTTTGGGACGCATATTATTCTGAGAGCAATATTTTAACCATTGTTTCTGGATTTTGTTATGCCTCCAAATATAATTAATACTATCTCTAATTGGTCTAATAAAAGCAGAAAGCTCTGTTAATCCAGCTTGAACACACAAATTTAAAACATGACATGCACATCTTTGATGAAATAATTTACCCCCAAAATAGGGATTGCACAAATCTTGTAACATAGGAATAGATGCGGTATTACTTGCAGCATTATCAAAGCCAATAGCAAAATTTTTGTTTAGGATATTATACTCTTGAAAAATGATTTTAAGGAGTTGAAAAATATTTTGAGCTGAATGTGAGTCTTCGAAAACACGAAATGCAAGAATTCTTTTTTGCATGTCCCAGTCATTGTCCATATAATGACATGTGACACACAAATATGAATGACTACCATAATTGTCGCTCCATATGTCGGCACATATGGAAACGCGACCTTGAAATTGATAAAAAAAAAGATTTCAATATGTTTTTTTCTTTTTTGAAAATGGCATTTAGTGTACGTGTGAGAGTGGATCTAGGAACACGTTGCATTGCAGGATTTAATGCATTTTGACAATAATTAACAAAACCTACTTTCTCACCAAAACCAAAAGGTAAGTGTTCTACTGCAACCATTAATGCTAATTCTTCCCTATTTTTTTCAGACGTATAATGAAATAATTGATTACCAGAGGTTGCGTACCTGGCAATTTGGGCTTGGTTATTGGATTTCTCAAATTCGGACGGGTGACTTCTTTTGATATGAGCCCAGTACGTGCCATATCCAAAGGATTTGGCAGTCTTGTATGATTTGGAGCAGTAATTGCACTGTATATGGAAAAATCCACCATCCAACTCCGTTTTCTTCATATGCACCCTGAAGAGGATGGACTTCATCTGCTTTTCTTCACCTTCACCTGCAAAAAAATCATTTGAAGGGGGTGGGGGGTTAGATAGATTTTCATTAGTATTTGTGGTATTGGGATCGTGGTTGAGTCCGTCGAATTCGGGAATTATTAGAGGAGGATTAGGACTAGAAGGGTGATCGGATCCAAATTGGTCTTGAAGGAACTCGTGGTATGATCGGTCGTAATTAACATCACCGCCAACGTGTTCCAACAAGTTGTGCATTGGACCCTTTTCTTTGTTCAAATTTCTTGAACTATTTCCCCCACTAGCCATTGAAAAATTAATAATACAAAAAATATTGATATATGTAAAGAAAATATTGTTGAAATAATAGTGGTAAACAAGTAAAAAAAAATAGAAGATTGTAAAAAAAATATATTGTTGGAATAATAGTGGTAACAATGTAACACTTACAAAAAAAAAATAGATGTTTGAAAAAAAATATTGTTGAAATAATAGTGGTAAACAAGTAAAAAAAAATAGAAGATTGTAAAAAAAATATATTGTTGGAATAATAGTGGTAACAATGTAACACTTTCAAAAAAAAAATAGATGTTTGAAAAAAAATATTGTTGAAATAATAGTGATGAAAACAAATATTTTAATAGTAAAAAATAAAAGAAATAAATATTGTTAATCAATTTGATGATTGAAAAAATAGATAATAGTAAAAACTAAAAAATACAAGAAAGAATTTATATGTGAAATGAAAATTAAATAAAATTGTAGATTGTAAAGAGAATTGAGAATTTGAGATTGAGAGAGATTGAGAGAAGTTGAGAGATTGAGAGTGGTGTGAAGAATAATGAAGTGTGGGGGGTATTTATAGGATTATAGAGAGGGGTATGTTTGCAATTAGGAAAAGTTTAGGGGTTAAAAATTAAATAAAAAGTGGCCGTTGGCCAACGTCACCGAGCTGCACGCCTGCAGCTGCCAGGTGCCGTTGGCCAACGGCACCTTATTTTTTTTTCAAAATTTATGCCACGTGTCACACGTTGATTGGGCTAAATTTTTTTTTTTTATTTTTTTTTTTAAAAACCGGCGGTTTAACCGTTTCGGTTTGGTTCAACGGTAATTTTTTCAAACCGTATGCCACGTGTCATCTTCTGATTCGTCCATAATTAATTATTTTTTTTTTAAACCGGCGGTTTAACCGCCGGTTTGAACCGTTTTTTTACCGCCTCAAACCGAAACCGTAACCGGTTCGACCGGTTTCCGGCCGGTTTTGGAACCGCCGGTTCCGGTTCCGGTTTTGTTACGGTTTTTGGCTGTCCGGTTTCGGTTAAACCGCGGACAAAACCGTCGGTTTAACCGAACCGCGGCCACCTCTAATGGGGACATCTCGGTATTGTTCTCAATAGTAGGTGATGTAAATGTTTAGACCAAATGGATATCGTTCGACCCCACCCTTTGATATCCAATCCCAATTGTTTCCTGAGTCCAAAGTACATACAAGCAACCTTCAACATCGGTTCAGTTCACTTCCCATCTACATTTTAGTACAAACAGTGGTCATCCATTTTAACGGCAAGCCTTTTCAAATAATTATAAATGTTTAAATGATATAATTTTTATATCAAACAGGTAAAAAGTGTCATGGGGCATAACAACACTGATAGATGAACGAGCATGCGGCTTGTTAGAATGAATCCAAAGTCAGTGTAATGAATCTACAAATGGGTTGATGTGATTATAAAAAAATACCTGGTTTAGACAGGTCCACAGAAAGACACAGTCCATAAATAGGTACAGATGATTTTGCTCAACTCCATAATTTTGGTTTAGTATTATGTCCTGGAACCGGGTGGGTAATCAAGCTTAGAGCAATTCGGAAATTTCACATCCAAATGATAACACTATGTTGTGAAATTAAAATTGCATGTTTAGGAAATATGCACCGACACCGAATGTGTTTATATTCCAATGATATCACTTTTGTCTTCTGGTTAACCTCTCATACATTCACTGAAAAGACATCCTCTCCCCCAAAAGAACTCGGAAGTTTTATTGTACTCCAGACTTAACAAACAATACACCAGTAAGTTTGAAGCAAAGGTTATCTCGCTGTTTAATTTCGGTCCACATCTTAATGAGATCACATCGCTTTGTATGCATTTTGATAAGAGAAATTGTTTTTTGTTTTCATTTGATTTGGCAAGTTCATTGAATAATATCTCTATATAAGGGGTTCATAAGTTTTCAAGCACTGAAACAAGTATTTTGAGTTATATATATTTCTCCCATTTTTCCGATAGCTTTATATTGAACATTTTTGGGATACATAGTTCTACTACAATAAACAATTATAAAATGTGATTTATTGGTATATTTCAATTTGCTTATCATCTACACAAAAACTGAATATCAAAATTCATATAAATCGATGGGATTTCATCAAGGTGTGGATGACACTTGAAGTGAGTAATCCGTCAGTTGAAAGTTACTCTATTACAACAATAGACTTTGGATTTAGCTAACGTAGATCCTTCCTTAAAAACAACCTACACAATTCATTATTGAAAATAGGGATATAATCATTTTCTCACTGTAGTTTTCCATATTAGACACTTTGCCCCCTCTAGTTTCAGTAATGGTCATTCCCCCCCTAAAAACCAAAATATCAGACACTTTGCCTACTCCACCATGGTTCAAAGCCCATGGCATGCATGTATATATATATATATATACATATACATATACATATATTCTTTGTCCCACCTTAAGTGTGGGGGTGCTCTCTCCCCATTTGTGGGAGTAGTAATCCGGGGTGTGCTAATAGAGCCTAACTCTAACAAGGTCGCGACAGTTGTTGTACAACAAAAAATATATATATATTTTAATTTCAATTTAATATAACAACTTTACGGTGATAACACATATGATTATAATTAACTTTGATTATCCATAAGTTATTTAAATCATGTAAAACACATGGTTATAATATCATTTGAATATCCTTCAATTGTGAACTTTCAATCTACTGCAGTCGATCAATGGTAGCCAATGTTCAAACCTTCACTTAACAATAATTATTTTACTCTGTAATTACAATTTGGTTAGTACATGTTTATACAAGCACCGTTGGATATGATAATATTTCGAATTGGGTTTCTATAGGTAAATAACTTCTGTGTACAAACTTGATGGCACTGGATGTGCGAACCCGAAACCCGGTCCGGCTGTAAATACTGCATTATATTCTTAATAATGTATTGGAAATATTTATTTCATTTCTATAAATATTTGTTAATTTAATTTTTCGTTTCTATAATCAACAAATGTGTATTGATTATTAAATAATTTTATTGCTTTATTCATGTTAAGGATATTTCAAATCAATTAATAACAACCAAATGTAAGACAAAATAGGGGGAAATTGCACCAAATTCCATTGGTTTTAAGGTAATATCACCAAGTTATTAAGTGTTGTCGGACCTAAGTGAATCATTTGTTGATTGTGATTACGTTATGTCTATTGAAGCTTTAATTTAAATGGCCCGCCAAGATCCCCAATCTACACGGACTTGCATGGATCACTTGATATATTCTACCGGACCAATTTAAGGGTCCATCTAGAATTGCATTTAATATATTAAGAATATAATTTGCACATTATTTAAGTAATGGGCTGCTCAATTATATTAATATATTAATGAAAGACATGTGGGCTTGTTTCTTTTAGTAAGAATGGGTCTGGTTCACATGTGGGCTTTTTATTTAAAGTCCAATGGATTAAATGAAATAAGAAAAAAATGTTAGGCCCAATCTTAATCAAGTGGGGCGGCAAGGTTAAAATTTTAACCTAAAATATTATTTTGTTTCATTTGTTTTAATTAAATAAGAATTAATTAATTTATTGATTAATTGTTTAATTAAAGAAACAAATCTTTCCTAAAAGTAAAAGACTTGTTTGACAAGGAAATAAATAAATTAGTTTTATTTATTTAATCAAATAAGTAGTCTTTTTATTTAGTCAAAATAAAAGAATAAAAATCAAGGAGTTCGATTAGGGTTTGAAGTCTATTAAGTTGAAAAGAATTAGGGTTGAATTTAAGTCACCCTATATAAGTGACATTATAGAATTCGGCCAACCCTAATCTTAGACTACATAGAATTCGGCAACCCTAAAGGAAAAAGAAGAAAAAATTCGGCCAACCTATATATGTGTTCTTATAGGGTTCGGCAACCACAATCCATTGTGCTTGAGTTTTTTATTTCTTTCTTCTTCTTCTTAATTCCAAGAGAGAGTTTTTATTTTAAAAAGACAAAAGAGAGTGTGAAATTATTCTTTGATAGTATACTATTGCTTAATCATCAATAAGCTTGTGTATACGATATCGATCTAGGTTCACGCGAGTTTCGATCATTAGATTGAGAACTCAAAAGTGACCGGAATAATTTTTGACATTCTTTTGATTGTTTTGTGACTAACAAAGAAAAGAAAGTATTTGTTTGGTCCATTCACAGGTTTGCAATTCAAAGGAAAGGGAGACCACGCTCCTAGGTGATCCACGTTCATGCTCGGATTGAAGGTCTTGCGGATTACCATCGACGTAAGTCAATCGGATCACGCGACAAGAGGTAATTTACTTTTGTTGATATATATGCATGTTTATTGATTAAAAGGGTTTAAGGTTCATAAAGGAAAAATTTTAAAAGTCACTAAATCGTTTTTAGTATCGCTTCCGCTGCGTTTACCACTTTTATTTATTATTTTTCCCTACAATTGGTATCAGAGCCTAGGTTGAACCCTTTTAATTAATTAACGTATATATACGTGGATCTATTTCTTTTTATTGTGATTATGCATGTTTAGAATGAAATGGCACTCTAGGTATTCAAATATATAATTACATGTGATGTATGGATTTATATATGTTTTATGTGGTTTGTTATTGCTCGATTTTGGCCCTAGATTTTCAATGTAATTTTTGTTTCGGAGTTGTAACAAGAAGGGTGGTCTATTATCGCCATAATTCCTTCTTGGTAGATTGCTAGGTTTTATTTTTTTTATATGTGCAGTATTTTTTTAGGGTTACTGCAGTTTTTTTTTTAATTTTTTTTAGTATGTGCAGTTTTTTGTTTGTAAAATACTGCAGTGAATAAAAAAAAAAAAAAAATTAATACTGCAGTATTTATTATATATATACTGCCGTAATATGTTTAGGTCTTGAAGATTCGAAGACACGAAGCAAAACGAAGCAACCGGAACCATGAACGAGCACCGTGCACACCCTATGAGTGGATTGGGCTGCGCATGGCAAGCCCAAGCTTGGTGGGCTGCGCACGGCAGCCCTGGAGTCCTCATGGGCTGCACACGGCAGCCCCTTAGTGGGGTTGTGAGTTGTGCTCGCCCGTGGGTTGTGCCGAAGGATGAGCGTATGGTTGATGGGCCACCTGAAGATCTTGTATTCCTGACAAATTGTAATTTACTTGTTTTTCTAGGATGGGTCAAAGTTGTTGCTGATTAATTTATGCTTAAATATTACAATATTTGTTATTGTATGATAACATGACATATAGAATAGGAGTGCCACGCATTTATCTCTTTTTGGTATGAACATGCATTGAATGATTTAGGTATCTAAATTGGCATCTAGATAACTCGGTAAATCATTCTATGGGATTTAATCACACGCCTTAAAGAATTGAGTGGGAGAAGGTGTTTTGGTAACACCTATGGCCTCCAAGGTTAGTTGAGCTTTATTATTTATTGGTAATCCCCCCAAGGGGCATCCATGAATGGAATTTAGCAACATACTTCCTTACAAGGATAGACTAGACAATGGACTCAAACGAGATCTACTCCCCAAGGAGGGATTTTCGTGAGAGAAAATTGAGGGTCGATATCTTGGTAACACACTCAATGTAATTTTATTGATATCCTCCCAAGAGTTCTTGTTAATAAAATTGCAAGGCTAAAATTGAAAACGCTGGTTGTTATGTTAACAATTAGGTGGGACCTAGTCTAACTAGTAAATGGTGCGAACTCCCAAAGGAGGCGTAACATTTATGGGTGTTAGATCACCGTTGAATTTTATGATTGAGTTATTTATTTAATTCAAGATAAATATTTAAAAGTGCTTTATAATGATTATTTACTTATATATGTTTTGTTCAGAAATCATGACCCCATCACTTATGAACATCCTGAAAGATAACACTTTAACTGGAGATAATTATGTCACATGGAAAAGGAAACTTGGGTTGTTGCTGCAAAGTGAAAAACATAAGTTTGTTCTAACTACTCCTAAACCACCTGCTCCTAATAATGAATCTAGCATAATGTATAGAGATGAGTATGAGCAGTGGAAGACTTCAGATGATATGGCAAAATGTTACATTATGGCCAATATCTCCGACGTGTTGCAACAGCAGCATGAAGGAATGGAGTCCGCTGCTGATATAATGATGTCTCTAGAGGAGATGTTTGCTATGAAGTCTAGGACGACTAAGAGAGAGGCAGTGACTGCTTTTATGAATCTTAGGATGAAACCTGGACAGGCTGTGAAAGATCACATGATGAAAGTCATAGCACATCTCAACATTGCTGAACTGCATGGCGCTGAGATAGATGGTGAGACAAAGATTGATATGGTTGTCAATTCATTGTCAGATTCCTTTGATCAGTTCAAATTGGACTACACTTTGAACAAAAAGGAATACATCTTATAAGGCCTGATGCAAGATGTTCAAACTGCTGAAAAGATCCTTGTGAAAGGCAAAGGTCAAGAGATTCATATGGTTGGTAAAGTTGCTACTGTTAAGGCCCGTCAAAAGGTCAAGAAACAACAGAAGAAAAAGCAACTTGGGCCTATCAAGAAGGAGACCAAGAAAGTAACCAAGATCAAAGGGAAATGCTTCCTTTGTGGTGAAAAGGGACATTGGAAGAGAAATTGCCCAAAGTCCCAGAACAAGAAGGAAGAAGGTAATTTGAATTATCAAGAAACATGTTTTTTGGCTGATTCTACATATTCTTGGATCATAGACTCAGGAGCCACTAATCATGTTTGTTATTCCTTGTAGGGGTTTCAAGAAAGGAGAAAGCTGAGTAAGAATGAAATCAATTTGCGCTTGGGCAACAGAACGTTAGTGTCTGCAAGTGCAGTGGGAGATATTAGAATTTATTTGGATTCTAGAAGGCATTTAGATTTAATAGACGTTTATTATGTACCTCAATTCAAGAGGAATTTAATTTCAGTTTCTTGTTTGAATAAATTTGGATATTCGGTTACTTTTAATAAAGTTTTTATTATTAGTAAGAATGACAAAATTATTTGCCAAGGTACATTGGAAAACGGTCTATACTTTTTGCATAGAAATATCTCTCACTCGTTAGACATAGAAATAACGGAACCTAATCATAAAAGAAAAAAATTATCAACAGATGAAACCTACCTTTGGCATTTACGCTTAGGTCATATTAACCTTAATAGGATTAAAAGATTGGTATGTGACGGACCTTTGAGTGACTTAAAGGTTGATGATCTACCAACTTGTGAGTCTTATTTGGAAGGTAAAATGACCAAAAGGACGTTCTCTGCCAAAGGTGCAAGAGCCACTGAATGTTTAGGATTGATACACACTGATGTATGTGGACCTATGAGCATTCAAACTAGAGGTGGATATGAGTACTTCATCACCTTCACGGATGATTACTCGAGATTTGGTTTTGTGTATCTCATGAGACATAAGTCGGATGCTTTTGACATGTTCAAAGCATTCAAAGCTGAAGTGGAAAATCAGCTTGAGAAACACATAAAAATCTTGAGATCTGATCGTGGTGGAGAATATCTATCTGGTGAGTTTCAGCAATATCTTATTGATAATGGGATAGTTTCTCAGTTTTCTGCACCAGGTACACCTCAACAGAATGGGGTAGCAGAAAGGAGAAATATAACTCTTTTGGATATGGTTAGGTCTATGTTGAGTTATTCAACGCTTCCTATTTCTTTTTGGGGATATGCTTTACAAACTGCTATATACATTCTAAACGATGTACCATCTAAGTCTGTTCCTAAAACACCGCATGAGTTGTGGACTGGGCGCAAGCCTAGTTTACAACACTTAAGGATATTTGGTTGTCCTACGCATGTGTTAAAAGGAAAGACAAAAAAGATGGAGTCCCGTTCAGAAACATGTATATTAGTAGGGTATCCAAAAGAAACTAAAGGATATTATTTCTATAGTCCTTCAGATCTTAAAGTATTTGTTTCGATAAATGCTAAATTTCTGGAAAAGGACTATATGAATGATTCTGTGCCTAGAAGTAGAATTTTCCTGAATGAGATATCAGGAGATACAATTCCACGAGAGGTTACACAACCTAACCCAATTGTAAGTTCTGATCCAACACAAGATCAACAACCTACCATTCCTCGTCGTAGTAGAAGGGTTAGAACATAACCCGAAAGATACATCGGTCTGGGAGAATCAGTGGAGAATCTACCGGACGACGATGATTCCTATACGTACAAGGAAGCTATGGAGGATGTTGATAGTCGCCATTGGCAAAAGGCAATACAATTCGAGATTGAATCTATGTTCGATAACAAAGTCTGGTCCCTTGTAGACTTGCCAAAAGGGATAAAACCCATTGGGTGCAAGTGGGTATACAAGAGGAAAAGAGGTATGGATGGAAAGGTGGAAACCTTTAAAGCTAGATTGGTAGCTAAAGGGTATACACAGAAAAAAGGTATCGATTACGAGGAAACCTTCTCTCCTGTGGCCATGCTTAAATCCATTAGGATACTCTTATCCATTGCAGCATCTTTAGATCTAGAGATTTGGCAAATGGACATCAAGACAGCTTTCCTAAATGGAAGTCTTGACGAAAGCATTTACATGATGCAACCAGAGGGATTCATTGAAAATGGCCAAGTGGATAAGGTATGCAAGTTGCAGAAATCCATATGTGGATTAAAGCAAGCATCCAGATCCTGGAACATAAGGTTTGATTAAGATGTCAAAGGTTTTGGATTTATTCAGAATCCTGATGAACCTTGTGTATACAAAAGGATTAAAGGCGACAAGTTAGTTTTCCTGATTCTTTATGTTGATGATATACTACTCATTGGAAACGATGTAGGTGTATTGACATCAGTAAAAGAATGGTTAGCAAAACAATTTGATATGAAGGACTTAGGAGAAGCAAGTTTTATTCTAGGTATCCAAGTAATAAGGGATAGAAAGAATAGAACGATTGCATTATCCCAAGCTTCATACATAGACAAAATCTTGTCTAGGTTTTCCATGCAGGATTCCAAGAAAGGTATGTTACCTTTCAGACATGGAATCAAGCTTTCTAAGGAACAAGTTCCTAAGAATGGGCATGAAGAGCAATTCATGAGTAGAGTTCCATATGCCTCGGCAGTTGGAAGTCTCATGTATACAATGCTCTGTACTAGACCAGATATTTGTTTTGCTGTTGGCATAGTTAGCAGGTTTCAATCGAAACCTGGACCTGATCACTGGACGGCAGTCAAGCATATTTTCAAGTATCTTAAGAGAACGAGAGATAATATGCTTGTATACTCTGGAGGGGATTTGGTTCCCGTTGGGTATACAGATTCTGATTTCCAATCAGATTCTGACTCCAGAAAATCCACATCAGGGGCTGTGTTTACTATTGGAGGAGGAGCAGTTATATGGAGGAGTATCAAGCAATCTTGTATTGCTGATTCCACCATGGAAGCTGAGTATGTTGCTGCATGCGAAGCTGCCAAAGAGGCTGTTTGGCTTCGCCAATTCTTGATTGACTTAGAAGTGGTTCCTAGTGCGAATAAGCAGATCACTATCTACTGTGACAACAGTGGAGCAGTGGCTAATTCGAAAGAACCAAGAAGTCACAAGAGAGGTAAACACATTGAAAGAAAGTATCATCTTTTAAGGGAGATTGTTCAAAGAGGTGACGTGGCGATTACCAAAATCGCGTCAGCAGAAAATCTAGCGGATCCCTTCACAAAGGCTCTACCTCAGAAGAGTTTCGATGGGCATCTAGAGAATATGGGCTTGAGAGATATGACACATTTGCTATAGCGCAAGTGGGAGATTGTTAGGATTATGCTCAATAGCAAGAGTGTAATGTTGTAATTAACAATCTTTTTCATATTAATAAAGTGATTTCTGGTTTAACAAATCGTATAGCATTTATAGTTTGTATTATAATTGTCAAAGTAAATAATCATAAGGTCTAAAGACTATGGGAAAAGAAGAATTGTTCGTACATCTGGATATGTATGTGGTAGACACAATTCTTTAGTTAGTCTTGAATAATGTTCACAACTTAAGTTAAAGGTTGGGCACCTTTATCTTGTTAAAGTTGTAGAATTCTTTTGCTAGCATTTGAGTGGGATCAAATGAGATATGATGAGTCTAAAATCATCGGAGTGTCTTCGAGCAAAAGGATCTAGTGCACTGGGTGCATTGAACTGGATCACAATGAAAAGCTTTATCTAGAATCGTCAATAGATAATAGTCTTTTCATTATCAGGACAATCGGAGGGTCTATCTTAATCCTGAGATAAATGATGGACTTATGGTTGCAAGTGATATCATTTGAGTTATCAATGAGTACGATTATATCGCATAGTCTATCCTCGATAGTTTGGTGATATTCATTTGTTAATCGATAGAGGACTTCATTTATAGATATGGACATCGTGGCTCCATTTAATTAAATGAGAGTATAATATCATCATATGGATGTTTTGAGGTAATTGGATATTAAATCTCAACGTTGAGTTTTCGATAGTGTCTATTGAAAACATGGCTTCTAGACAAGTCAAAATATCCAAGTTCAAAACGTGGTCATATGAGTAAATATGGTAACTTGGAGAGTTATAGGCGGTCTATGAACTCTTGGCGATTACTGATATTAATCACGAGGATACACTATCTCCAATATGATTGTCTAGGGTATGAATGAGGAGCATCTTCCTTTTCTATCTTTATTTAAGAGTTCAGTTTTAGCTCTTTAGTGGAATGAGTTAAAATTAATGGATCGGACCTAAGTGAATCATTTGTTAATTGTGATTAGGTTATGTCTATTGAAGCTTAAATTTAGATGGCCCGCCAAGATCCCCAATCCACACGGACTTGCATGGATCACTTGATATATTCTACCGGACCAATTTAAGGGTCCATCTAGAATTGCATTTAATATATTAAGAATATAATTTGCACATTATTTAAGTAATGGGCTGCTCAATTATATTAATATATTAATGAAAGACATGTGGGCTTGTTTCTTTTAGTAAGAATGGGTCTGGTTCACATGTGGGCTTTTTATTTAAAGTCCAATGGATTAAATGAAATAAGAAAATAATGTTAGGCCCAATCTTAATCAAGTGGGGCGGCAAGGTTAAAATTTTAACCTAAAATATTATTTTATTTCATTTGTTTTAATTAAATAAGAATTAATTAATTTATTGATTAATTGTTTAATTAAAGAAACAAATCTTTCCTAAAAGTAAAAGACTTGTTTGACAAGGAAATAAATAAATTAGTTTTATTTATTTAATCAAATAAGGAGTCTTTTTATTTAGTCAAAATAAAAGAATAAAAATCAAGGAGTTCGATTAGGGTTTGAAGTCTATTAAGTTGAAAAGAATTAGGGTTGAATTTAAGTCATCCTATATAAGTGACATTATAGAATTCGGCCAACCCTAATCTTAGACTACATAGAATTCGGCAACCCTAAAGGAAAAAGAAGAAAAAAATCGGCCAACCTATATATGTGTTCTTATAGGGTTCGGCCACCACAATCTATGGTGCTTGAGTTTTTTATTTCTTTCTTCTTAATTCCAAGAGAGAGTTTTTATTCTAAAAAGACAAAAGAGAGTGTGAAATTATTCTTTGATAGTATACTATTGCTTAATCATCAATAAGCTTGTGTATACGATATCGATCTAGGTTCACGCGAGTTTCGATCATTAGATTGAGAACTCAAAAGTGACTGGAATAATTTTTGACATTCTTTTGATTGTTTTTTGTGACTAACAAAGAAAAGAAAGTTTTTTGTTTGGTCCATTCACAGTCTTGCAATTCAAAGAAAAGGGAGACCACGCTCCTAGGTGATCCATGTTCCTGCTCGGATTGAAGGTCTTGCGGATTACCATTGACGTAAGTCAATCGGATCACGCCACAAAAGGTAATTTACTTTTGTTAACATATATGCATGTTTATTGATTAAAAGGGTTTAAGGTTCATAAAGGAAAAATTTTAAAAGTCACTAAATCGTTTTTAGTATCGCTTCCGCTGCGTTTACCACTTTTATTTATTATTTTTCCCTACAGATATCACATTCATCGCGACGGTATCTGGTACATGCGTTGTAAAATAATTCTCTTGCCATACATGACCGTCTCAATTGTGGAACACACAGAAGGCGTGATGCGCATCTGGGAAAACCCTTTTCATGGCTGATATAATGCCTCTATGATGATCGAAAATGATAACCAGATCCTGAGGAGAACCAATGCCTTTCTTCAAGTCTAAAAGGAACCAATTCCATGAGGCTTTACATTCTGAGGGGGTGAAACCATATGCCAGTTGGTATATTTTTTAGTCTCTGTCTTTGGCCGAGGCTGTCAGTAGCACCCCTTTGACAGATCCCATCAAGTGGGTTGCATCGATGGACACGATGGGTCTGATAACACGGCTAAATCCTTGTAGACAAACATCGAGTGCCATGAAGCCTACTTGAACCGGTCTTTTGAGTCTGTCTCGATATTTGTTAGGGTCCCGGGATTACATTGTTTCAGCATGTAAAAGTACAATGACAATGTTTGAAAAGACTTCGGCGGATCCCCGCATTGTATTTTAAGAGCATGGATTATGGCCCGGTTAGCTTTGTTATACAACAGCTGCACCCTATGCTGAGACCCCATTTCCGATATGATATCTTTAGCTCAGATTTTGCATCCTGGATTTATGAATTTTTGGGCATAGAGTTTCCCAACGATATAGGCAATGACTTGGTTAAAGTGAAGACCATAATTTTGGACTTTGCAAGTGTGTGTATCTTGATATACATTGACGTACCAGTGAGTTCCATGACGCTTCTTCACTACATGTACCAACCATTGACATTTGAAGTCAGTACACGATGTCTCATGACGCTTCTTCACCATACGTACCAACCATTGCCATGCAATGTGTTCCATAACCGATGGCATCATCTTCAACAGTGTGTACATTGGAATAATCGACATTGTAGTTTGTACAATGCTTTGACTCGGACTGAACAACCTCTGCTTTATATTTAAATTGACCGCCAGAAGAATCCAATGGAGGTACAATATCATTAACACCCATTTGGTTGGTACCCCTTGATAATGTGTTCGAAGCTATGATCAATGGAATATCTTCAAAAATCAGACGCTTGATTGATATATGCAACAATGAGTCATCACCGGGGGTTTGATTCGAGAAATAATTTATGCTGGGAGAATCGGATATAAATGTTACCGGCGATCAACCAATTGGTGTAACTGTATATTTTACCTTATTCTTTAACTGTGGTGTAACCGACAGATACACCATTGACAATGGTGTGCTGATGTCACTAGGTGGAATGTTAGGTTGTATTTGATCAACCGGAGGTTTTACTGTTGAATCTTCATTATGGCTTGGTACAAGTTTGTGAAAAACCAAAACATAACATTTAGGATTATGTTTGTTATGCAAAATGAAGATTTGAAAATCAGCGTCAAAACTCATTTCAACAACGGTGCCATAAAGTAAGGTACTAAACTTCATATTCACTACATCGCAGTTCAACTAAAACCGCTGGCATATCTTTTCTGACAATGTTTTCAGTGTATCCTTCGGTGTCACAGCCAAAAAGAATATAGATTTTGGGTTGAAGTCAACATCTTCCCACACTCCATCATAGTTCACTATCAACAGAACCATTTCTTGGGCTTAAACAAAAACGGTATAGTATACACAGCGGAAAAAATTATAACGGAAACGGTGGATTTGGTCTTGTAAGAAATGGCGGTAAAATGTAGTATTGGCAAAAATATTCTTCTATAATTAAAATTAGGGTGGGACGTCTATTTTTATTAAGCTTTGGATTACTTCGTAATGGCCAATGGGGGGTAGGGTGGGCTTGAGTCCCCCACCTATCCCCATACAAGTGGCTCCATGGTCATATCATGGCAATGGTTTATAATTATAATTCATTCACCGTCCCCATGCTGATTAGATGTTTCTTCTCGATGTTATGATGTTGAATCTGACTGGCTATATACAGCTATCGTCAATATTGGTATGCAAATAGTGGTAATGGTTCAATGTCAAAGCACGATCTCGTTCCTCGTTGGATGGAGAATATTGCATGCAACCAGTGCATTACACCCATCCAACGGATGCATGCCATGTGGTAAAGACCAATCAAATTTGTCTTTATATTTAACATGGCGTGCAACCATTGGTTAGTTTGCATTGCACCCGGTGCATGCAAGATTTTCTTATCGTTGGACCTCACTTTCAGAAATCATTATATTGGATTGTTCTAGTAGAATCTAATTTCGTCACTCCTATTTTATTTGTGAAATCTAGGACGGGAGAAAATTTTGCATGGGAATGGCACGTTGTGAGAACATGAGATAATCCAATGAGATTGCAGAAATTAAAGTTTTATTATTATTTTAATGTTCCGTAGATAAACGGTGCAATCTAAATGGATGGTTTCACGGTCTCTCCATCGAAGTCTTTTTCTTTATTTTATACAACATTGTACAAGCAATGATGGTTCTGCTGCAATAGGGGACTGCATGGGTTTGCCTCAATCTCGAAGTCAATGAGCTTTATGAAGATTTTATCGGGTTACATGCTAATGTATAGTTACTGAACAGTACTAGAAGATAAACGGTGCAATCTAAATGGATGGTTTCACAGTCTCTCCATCGAAGTCTTTTTCTTTATTTTATTTAACATTGTACAAGCAATGATGGTTCTGCTGCAATAGGAGACTGCATGGGTTTGCCTCAATCTCGAAATCAGTGAGCTTTATGAAGATTTTATCGGGTTACATGCTAATGTATAGATACTGAACAGTACTAGAAGGGGATGCAGTTTTGTAGGATATTGGACATCTCCAACCCTTTACCTAAAATATCAGATCAATTAACATTTCACCCCATATAATACATAATTTTGGAATATGTTAATATGTTAATAAATGTTTGAAATTAAAGCTTCTCAATTAAAAAACAACCATTTAACTTCTATGTTTACAATTAAGTGATTGAAGTTAATAACAATATTTAAATGTATTGTATTATACAAATAATTCAAGATTAATAAAAAGGTTTATTGATGCAGCCATCAAAGACGATACGGCAAACAAAGGTTTGGATCTCATGGAGCGGAGGAATCGACTCAAAGACGAAGGGTCCAGAAAGAAGGAAGCAAAGACTTGGAATGGTTGAAACTATCAGAATGGGAAAGTTTCGGGGGCCTTTTTAGAGGGAAAACGAACTCAAAATCAACATTATAATATGTTTCCGGAAAGCCCAAGACGAGTGCTACAAATGTTATGAAGACTTTGTCTTCTATAACGGTCTCCAGCATATCCGAATTTGGCCATTAAGTTTTATGCACGCCAAGACAGCTATTTCGAGTTTTATGGTTTTTAACTGTTGTCATGATTCCATACGTTTATTTTATTTCCTTAGTTTATATGTAATTAAGTTATTAATTTTTTTATGTTTTAAATCAAATCCAATTTCCTTTTTAGATAGGTTTTTATTGTTTTAGGACTCTTTTGATTTATAGGAGATTTGATATCTTTTCCATTTAGGATTCTTTTCCGTTTGTTTAGGATTTTCTTATTAGTCAAGTTTTGCAATTCTATTTAAGTAGATTGTATTAGGGTTTGAAAGACAACTTTTTTAATTAATAAAATTCAGAGTTACTTATAATATATTTTTACAAAATTATATGATTGCAGAGTATCCCTTACAATTTTTAATTAAACAAATTATGTATAAGGTTATAACATCGTTTTCAAAAAGGTCAACTATGTTCAGGGGCGGAGCTGTTTAGAAATTAGCATGGGCTGTAGCCTAGCCTGATTTTTTGGAAAAAATGTGTAAGGTAATTACTAAATGTGTCCTCATTGTTATTCATTTACAAAAATAACCTTATTTTATGATTTTATTTGCTAAACTATCCTAACTAAAATAAATGCTCTAGACACAAAATAAAACACATCATACAAACAAAATATAAATTGTACTATCCTAACACAACTTTCAATCTTTGAAACACAATTTAACGGAACATGTTAAATTGTAAATAGATTATATTGATTGACACGTGTATAATTTTGTTTTATTGAATCTTAATAGGAGTTTAGTTGAATTTCAGTAGTAGCCAATTCACATGTAAAAATGCTTTTTTCATTTCTCGATAATCCTATTGCTAATGTAGGTTGCTATGTAAAATAATTATATCAAGCCAAGAACACAATAAATTAAAAAATAATAATAATAAGAATCTACGAATAGTTAAGGTTCGCTTAATTATTTTTTTTAGCCCACCCTACTATAACGTCTTGGCTTCGCCCCTAACTATGTTTAACTTCCTCAGTGTTACTCCAAAGATGCAATGAAGTTAGATAATTCATCGTGTTATGTTTTTTTACGTCGTATTTCATGTGAGAGAAGGTTCTTTGAATCATTGTAGTGCTGTGCATGTGGAAAAAGAAACATAATTGAGATGGCAACATTAGGTAGCGGTGATTAAGAGTTAGGGTAAATTACACTCACACCTATAAGGTTTGATGCCAAGACACATAGATTGAAATATTTTACAATAACACCCATGAATCACTGATCGTGGTGTATGATTTGTTGGGTCACCGTCATTTGAGATATCTTGAATGGAGACGAGTCCAGGCAGGTCCGAATGTAACTTCAGATAAGGTAGAATGAGACTGAAGGTAAGTGTAAACGGGGGGGCATTCGGGATTTTCCATCCAACGAGGCTCGACTAAAAACAATTAACATAAGTTTTTTAAACAACCTTTTTAAATTACGATGACATATAATTTTAAAATACAGTAATGTCTCACATCGTCAAAATATTTAATCTGGATCTCAAATAAATAAATAAAAGGTTTTCATTTTTCCAAACTACTTTTAATCTCAAAATAGTTGATTATAAAAATGTTCGATTAATTGTATGTATAAGCCCTATAAATGTAGTGTAGCAACAAACAAATCCAAAGCAAATTGTGCTAAATCAACAAATCGATAATAATAAAGGTGTAGATACAGAAGTGCAATATTTGTAATTATCTAAAATCAAATCTTACAAAATAAAAAACAGACCAGTCATTAAGAAAAAATACATATAAATTTGAAGATAAAATTCTATAGAATTTTACCTTTTCTGGAGTGGTTTGTTGAAAATTTTGTTCGAAGACTGTTATCAAAAATTTCAGATTGGAAACCAGTGAGGTGAAGGAATGCATAAATGCTAATATAGTTCCAATTGTTGTTATCCAACTGTTGTAACCCAGTTGTTATAGTTCCAGTTGCTGTTATCCCACTGTTGTAACCCAGTTGTTGGCATTCCCAAAAGGAAAAAAAAAAAAGGAATGCATAAATGCTAATATAAAAGGTTAAAACTTATTGTGCCTTTTTGTTTTTCTCTTTCTCAACTACCCCAACTATTGATAATGAATAGATTGAATTAAACTCAATGGTTTGGTTCCCTATACAGGACTGCATGAAAAGTTACATACGCGTCAAATCACTAAATTGACAGTTTCACACATGGAAAAATAAAATAGAAAAGCGTCAACTAGATATCGCAATTAGGCGTCTGCGCGTTGGCATACAAAATAACCATAAAAAGGTTTGATGTGACCATTAGGTGCAGAATGAGTAAAGATAGTTTCTAAAAGGATTTGTAATTATAGAAAGCAGATTTTGCACATTTCATGAAGTTTAAGTTGCATTTATAATATGTGCCATTAAAAAAGGAAATAAATCATTGTATTTGTCCAACTAATGTAAAAGCAAAATTCATAGGAATATGTTAATATGTATGGGGTGGTCCCCCCCCCCCCCCCCCCCCCAATTTTCGATTTGTGTGTATAATATAATATTAATAACAAAAAAAATTCACTATTTCAAAGACTGAAACGTCAACCGTTTAAATCCCTGGAATTGTTGTATATGGACATTTAAACCGATTGGTTCTATTTGGAGCCCTGTATCGGGGTGTATAAGGATTACAAATGTTATACTGTTTAAGATGATGCAGTCACTACAAGAAAAATATCTATCTACTACAGGGCATTCACTACGGGCATGGAATGTGCGTGATGGAAAACCATTTTTCACTACGAGCTTTTAAAAGCGCGTAGTTGAGTTAAAAAGGCATTTAACACCATGTTATTTAAAAATGAATGTTCCACTTATTTTCTAGAAATTGCTACAAGGGCTTACTGTGAAATATTCATGTACATTTGCATCAAAGTAAAAAAAAAAAAGCACACATATTGAGACACCAAAGCATAACATATTAACCAGCGTCAACATCTTGATGCCATTTACACTAGTTTCCAAATTCTGCATTCGTCCATTAAAATATGTTTCCAAGTTGTGTAACTTTGCATGTAGATTTGCCACTTCTTCGTCGGTAGATGTAGGATCTCGAGCGACATATGTAGAATCTCTACTGCCTTCAGGAGTGGTTAGGAAACATCCAAGTGAAATTGTTGAATCGGGCTCCCACCAACTAAAATATTTGTATTGCCGTTGTGCATAAACAAAATACAACTTACCTAGATTTTCTTTCGATACAGATATTTTCACAGCTGCCTTCTTCCCACATCTACAGGATCTGTTCCTGAATATTCCCAAGGCACCATTAATGTTGCTTGCTGACTCTAAACTTCATTCCATGGCTGTTGATTGTAAGAAAATTGTGTGTGATTGTTTAATGGGAAATAGATGGGAACCAATACAATGTACGATTGAAGAGAGTAGCAGAATAGAAGATGTCTAAGAACATGCACATCCAAATTACAGACAACAGATTTAAATTGCCACAAATATAGCCGTTGGAAACCCAATGATTGTATTCAGGGGCTGAAACTGTAGTTGCAACAATGCCAACACATGTTAAACTCAGTAAAGTAATTTAAACATAAGACCTTCAAAACTAAGAAAGGTGTTCAAATATCAAAAGGATAATGTACTTGGCTACAGTGAGTACCCTAGGTACTGACCCATCGAATGGGTTGTTGCCACGTGATAATACCCTATTCGGGGGGCAGTGCCTTTGGTAGTGACTTGTCAGTACCCAAGTATTTTCAATTTCAATAACGTTCGTCATTCGTCCTATATTACATTCAAATGAATAGTACATTATGCAAAATACAATACTACAATGGAAACTACAATCACCTAATACGATATAATACATTGCATCACTAAATACTGGTTTGTATTCATGATAATCGAATCCAATACAATCCAATCCAATCCAATACAGTCCAATACAATCTAATTCGGTGTACCAAACGAGCCCTAAATTTACAGTAGCAATGTTGAAAAATAATTAAATAATGCTTGGAAACAATGAGTGCAAGGTAAGGAAAACCAATGAAAAAAAATTCTACATGCCATACGGCATACAACCATTGGTTAGGGTGCAAGTACACCAAGCAAACCCTAAAGTCTGAAATTGATAAAATAATTTCTGTGATCAGATAGAAAAGCACAAGGGTATTGTAGTAAAAAAGCTAACAATACACTTGTATGATCAGAATTTATATATATATATATATATTTTTTTTTTATCGATGTCAAACGGTTATTTTTTATGTGGGGAATCGATACAGTTGGGTAAGTATACATTGACGATACTTCTCAAAAAAAAAAATTCAAAAAAATTAAAAGTATACATTGAGGAAAACCTAAAGACTCAATTGAAAGACATGGCGGTTAATGTCAAGGCAGAAGTCGAAGTAGAAGGAGAAGATAGTAGCACAACAAGTGACGTATTTTGGTCATTGCAAACATCTCATCACGATTCTAATATGACAAAGGTGGATTCCGTATTGTGTGCGAGAGAGAAAACAATGAAGAATGAGATCGCCCAGCCAAAGAACGAGTTGAAGGATCTAGTGAGGGAGGTCTGTATGTGGAGGAAGAAGTACATACGGCTGGAGGGTCGGATTTCGATGTTGGAGGCATTGGCCGTTGAGTTAACCACAGGACAGCCTGTCGTGGGGAGTTCAGATGGCATGCAACGGCCAGATCTCAGGTGATACCTCATGAATCTTGTCAAATGTCAACTGTTCTATATGTTATGATGTTCGAATTGTGTTTTACTTGGGGTAGATTAAGGCCACATGTAACTATGTAAGTTTATGTCTGTTTGAAAGTATCAAGTCTTAGAACATTGAGAATTAATATTTATATTATGTTGGCTTGCAAGTATGTGCACTGATCGATTCTGAAAATCGAAAGAATGGGTGACACAGTAGATAGTGGGTATGGTTTCAATTCGAAGTCCTTAAACATCAAACAATGGTTGTAAAAAAGTATATAAATAAAACAAAGGTCAAACAATGATCTGGAAAGCGATGGTGAGATACGAACATCCTTTAAGCACACCTGTGTGTTCGGTATCTAAAAAATATTGTTTTGTTTTAAGATTTTTGGAAATTTCCAGATCGACTATGTATCATGATTTGAAGATATATTTCCATATTGCACAAAACACGGGAATCGATATAATTAATCCAATAGACTCCAATCTATTCTCTTAAAAATATTCCAATCCTATCCCGCTTACAAAACTCAACCTATTTGTGTAACTGATGTGGCTACCGATGACATGGGTGCATCGATGCATCGACATTATATGTGTCCTTTGAAATTATAAGTGTCCGTTTGGAAGAGCTTATCTACTAGCTAAAAGAGGTAAGCCCATTAAAAAAACATCTTTTCAATATTTTTTGTATCGTTTGGATGTCACTCAGTAGAGCTAAGGGATGATTAAAAAAGTTGTATTACATTAACTTGGAGAAGCCCAAATTTATAGATTTTCCAAGTAGATGTCCAAGTAGATGTCCAAGTAGATCTTTTGGAGTTTTTTTAATAACACTAAAATCTCTAATATAACCCTATAATTTAATATTTGGTAGAATATTTTGGTAATTCTTTCATTTAAAAAGCTCTTTTTTAATTGACATTCAAACGACCACCGACTTTCATTTAAAAGCTCTACCTTTAAAAGATCTACTTCTAAAAGATCTAGTGCAAAAAAATCTACTTAGCAAACTCTCCAAAACATTCTATAAATGACAAACCAAATAAGAATAGAATAACGTGTTATACTAACTCTGCCCGTCTTTACATGTGTGATGTGTTAAGCAACGTGATGCATAACCTCGACAGGATATGGATTCCATAAGCAATAGATGAGAGTTCATGGGGGTTTCAAAGAAAAGGATAGGGGGCAACATGTGAATTCGCGTATACTTCAGGGGTATCGGTTCCTATTATACCGAATAGATGTTGGGATTACCTTTAAATCAAAAGGAAATCATTATTCATTATAAGACATGAGATTGTATGGAACTATGGATAACAAGTATCGAGCGTGAAGTTAGTTCACAACCAGATGAAAAAGTACCTTCTTAATGTAATACACGAATATGATATGAAAATGAACATTGAAGTTAATATACGATCAAATTGAAATTAACATTCAGTTTTATACACGATTATATAATTACTCATTCCTAATATTTTATTACTCCAACTAATAATGGTTTGGATAACCTATGCTACACTAACGTCCAAAATCCCTGAAGAGTGAGACACACATCGTAATTCATAACCCTAAAGGCTTGATGTGACCAATCGGTGCCTAGTGTGAAATATATTTAAATACGCCCCGTCAATATCAAATCCATATGATTACATTTTTCCAAAGTTACAGTTGTGTTTTTCCAAGCAATGAAAATAGCCTGATTTGTATGACGAGTTGAGTCTTGTAACAGTAAAAGCCGACATTACAATTTTACAAAATAAATAATGCCTGTTATGTCATTGGTGAATGCCTCTAGCAATTACAGTAAGGGAATAAACGATCATTACATCAAACATAGGACACTTTGTTTATACTTGTAGCAGAACGATAAATGCACGAGTGCAACTTTGCTCACCTCTTTTAACTAGGGTGAGCCATTACCCCCAACCCAATTGTTGACACATGTCCCTAACTTAATCCAAAGTCCAAAGTTAACTAAGAGTTAGAGACACATGGCAACATCTAGAGTGGTGAATATGTATGTATACAAGATCTATAACTTTGAAGACTACGTCAATGCCCATTCAGTGGTCACATCAGGGTAATGCAAGCACTGTTTTTAATGGATGAGCAAAAGTAATCTCGTTTTCAACATGTGGCTGGATAGTGGAGCAACGCACCAGTCCAATGCAGTCATGCCATGTGGTAAGGAATCCAATGAAATGAGTTCTCTATGCCACATGGCATGCACGCATTGGTTAGGTTGCATTGCACTGGGTGCATGCAATATTTTTCTCATCAATTAGGTGGGTGTTTAGTGTTTTCTGACTCTAATATTTATATACAATCAACTAGATGAGTTATAGTTTATAGTGGTAAGGGGTAAATAGAACCCTTACCATGTTCAACTTACGCTCAGTATATTGAATATACGTTTGGTATCATTTTTAAAATGGTGTTTTTGAAAACTCTTTTTAAAAATGGAAATCGTATTTTAAAAATCACGTTTTTAAAAATATAATGTGTTTGGTAGTATTTTTTAAAAGTAGTTTTTTGAAACGGAAGACGATGTAAAAGTGTTGGAATTTCGTTTTTAAAATGAGTGAAATAGTTGTTTGGAAGGAAAAGTTATGATTTATTTTGAAAACCTGTTTTGAAAACAATAGAAAACAATAAAAAGTTGTTTTTAACTTTTTAGTAATAATTTTTAAAAAGTTGTTTTTTGTTTTCAAAAACAGTTTTGTAAAATGGTTAACCAAACAATATTATAGTTGTTTTTTTTTTTAAAAAAAAAAAAACAAAAAACAGTTTTTAAAAACTGATCCTTTTTCTTCAAATAACAAAATTGCAATAGTCCTATATTTTTCATAATTAAACCCCTTAGAACCACGTGCATGCACTAAATGTACACACCGATGCCTTGAATTGTTTTATTTATTTTCAAACTTCATGTTTTAAAATGATTAAAAATTCATCTTTCTCTTTGAATTGAAAATTCATCTTTAGGATAAGTATCCAATAATGGATCCATTGACATTTTAATAAGTTTGAGCCTTGGATACTTAAGGGATACTTAGGGAATACATATAAAATAGAGTTGTAATTGTTATAAGTTTTAGTTTTCATTTGTTTGTACGCAGAGGTCAATAGTCTAACAAAAAAATATAAAAAAATATAAAAAGTAAACGTTGAGAAAAAAGTTGAAAAACACACGGGGAACAATATATATATATATATATATATATATAAGTTGCATAGATCATGGATGGTGAGATAACGAACAAGCGAAGGTATGTAGTGGTTATTTTATTCATAGTAAGGCCCGACTGCCTCTTTAGCCTTATGGGGATCAACCTCTTCCCATTTTCCTTCCGGGAAAACTTTTTTTGTGTATGCCCTCATGAGGTTGAAGCCAGCAATATGACCGGCCTTATATCCTTGATTAACAGCTAATACCTTGGCTTTTTCAATAATGGACTTAGATTTTTCCTTTAACTTCTGAATCCATTCCTCCATGAGTCGGAATTTCCACACAACTTCCATGCTACCCTCATGTGGTGAAGAGGAAGCGGCTTTCTTCTGGGATTTCTGACCTTCATCCATCTGTAATAGAGAGCAATTAATTTATTATTTAATTTTAAATGTTCATGTAAGTTTGGACGGAGACAGAAAGAGAGAGATATATATAGCAAGGATCATTATCATTCCAATCTATATAAGACAATGACCCTCTCTCATGACAAACTTTGATAGAGAAATCGAAGGACTAGCTATAGTCTATTTTGAGAAATATAAAGCACTGAAACTTACAATTGGTGGCGGTGGCAACAGCGGAGGTGGTGTGAAGAATAACTTGGTATCTTAGAATAAAGAAACGAGAACAATGAAACTCAATAGAGAGGTACGAAACATATATATAATATAACATACAAAAAAAAAAGAACTAGTTTGATTGGATTTTTAGTATTAATTTTAAATTTGTAATAGGGATATCATTAATGCAAGTGCGTTGTATGAAGTTTATAATGATCCAATGTGATGGTCTTATCACTATTCACGATTGCTCGATGCGGTGTTTTAAATCACTGCATACTTGCCAAACCCCTTCAGCCAATCAGGGCCCTTGAAACAATAGATAAAGAAACCCCTCATCTTACAATAGTGGGAAATGATGTGGATTTTATTTTTCCGAGAAGAGGCTTGTAATGGAGGGGCACACTTTAACTTGGAAAAACAATTTGCAAAGGGGAATCCCCGTGTGTGTGACTAATCCAAAGACTATCTTAAATAAATAATTAAATAATTAAATATATATTATAAAGCAAAAACCATGGATGGAAAGTCCTATCATGTGTCTCATCCAGAGACTATTTAAAATTTGAATTATATTGCCACTTGGGACTATTTTTATTGTTAAGTAATTTTTCCATCTTAAAATGATTTGCGACAAATGGCATTTTTTGTGCAACGTGTTTTGTATTAGGTTTTGTTAAAAAATAAAAAATAAATAAATAAATAAACCAAAAACAATAAAACAATGTTTTATTTTTTGTTGAACAAAGGAAAAATCATTACACAGAGGAACAATAAAACAGTTAATTAGCATTAATAAGATCTTGTTGTCCCGAAGCGTCGATATTCTCTTCTCTTCTCTTAAGGCTGTGGCTACTCATTTTTGAATGATCATTTATTATTATTATTATGAGAAGGCTTGATCATTAATCAGTTTTTATTAAAGGAAAATGCAATCTACCTTCCCCATTTACCTTTCCCACTCATTGTTTGACACGTACACACATTTTCATTTATTAAAAAGCTCTCATTTTTTTGTGCAAACCTTGTTTGATGGGGAAGGTAGATAGCATTCCCCTTAATTAATTCATTTTCATTTAATTTCAATTAAACAACCCTGTGTTACTCATTAAGAGTGAGTGGTGTGAGAAGTAAATGTGTGTTTTGTTGAAACGAAAAGGTCTGGTTCATTAATTAGTTTTTATTGAATTCAATTTAATAATGGTTTAATTAAACATTTGTTGGTGTTACCAAGAAATAAATAGAGTGGTGAGAATCGAAAAGCTTGTTGTGAAGAGTTGTTTTTGTTTTTTTTAAGCAAATGACCTTTCATTCGTTCATATATAAAATTCTATCAAGAACAGTGAGAGTATACAACCATATGAATCCAAAATGAATCTCTCTACTGCTATCTCTCTCTACCACCACAAAGAACACGAACACTGATATTGAATTTTTTTCTTCATAAAACCCGGAAACAAAAACAGGAACATAGAAATCAATAATGAAAACCCTAAGAGAAAACAATCCCATCTCAAATTCAGTCCACACTAACTCAAACAAACAAAAAATTAAAGTTAAAACAGGTCTAAAAGTAAAAGTAGCATAAAATAAAACTATGGAGGAAGGTAGATGGTACTTTTTTATGTCTAAGTGACATTTTTACAGTTGTTTTCTAACGGCCACTGGTGTTTGGAGACTCCCTAGCGAAATGTCCAGATCCACCACAGTTGTAGCAGTTGTTGCCTCCACTGCCACAATATGTTTTGTGGATGAGACATTGATATTTCTGAAGGAAGCCACAAAATATCTTCTTTGACAACAAGAGTACGGTAAACAAGTCTATAAAACTTGTATAACAACCCTGTTGGAGAAGAACTATAATCTGAGAGGCAAATTCATAGTACCTGAGTTATGGTATTACCGGACAAATAGGTGGGTGAGAAAAACAAACGACGTAGCCACAAGATCTTCTGATCCAGTCTACTAGGTCCTTGGGAATGTTGTTGTCATTTATAATCCTGTTTTGTATGAGTCTCCGGTTTATTATTTTATTTTTGTTTTGTTCATTTAAAGGTTAACGAAGTATGTTCTGTAACAGTTATCGTAGAAGTTCCAAAGAAATTACCCATGCAGGCACAAAAATTTTATTTTGTTCTTTGATTCGATCCACCTTTAACGATAACCATTATTGGAAGTCCCTAATAAGCTCTGCTATTGTAGAATTTAAAGTAACAAAAAATAGGTATCTATTATATTTATTTAAGAGGAGATCTATGTTAACCTTAAATTTTGAAAAAATAATAAGTTTGATGTCACCAATAAGCAGGAAATATTGGCCATAAAATTATTAAATTAATAAAATCGTAATTTTTTATATATAATTAAATAATCAAAATACATAAAATATTGTTCTTAGATTCTGTTTTTTATAAATTGGTTATTGGTTGTGTGTCTTTTTATCCATTTTGGGATACACTTGGTGATATACGGACTTCCTCTAAGCACACCTGTGTCTTTGGTATCTGATATTTTTTAATTGGAGGAGAGGCGATTGTGAAAAACTGGAAAACTTATATGTAGTCCCTCAAGGATGTTGGTTGCAATTTGCTCATAAATCCCAATATAATCTTCTAGTTTATTTGTGTAAACTTGCTAAGTCGAGAATTTCAACCGTGTAAGCATTAAAAGGAGGAACTGTTTGGAATCCGGTACCTGGAACAACTTCTTTAATCGATGGCGCACCCATTCATGTCCACAGTATGGCGTTGTCTGTTTTGATCCTAAATTTTTTTTCGATCATATGTTTGTTTGTTTCGATTTCATTATTATCGCTGGGTATGTATTGATTGGTAATGGGTTTGAGTCTGGGTATGGTGTGATGAACATTGAAGGAATAATCTTGACCCAATTTGTTTGTTGCTGGAACCAAGTGATATTGTTTTCATTTGCATGTTGGCTATAAATGAGTAGGTTGTGTACGTTTTAAGTGGTTAGGGCTTTTGTTATGATATTCATTTCGCCTAACAATGAGAAATGGGTATTTTTACAAGTGATTGTGCAATACGTGATCCATTTGAATGATATAGATTAGTGTGATGCTGATAACATTTGAATTACTTTTGTTTTTCTTTATTGTGTGTGTTGTTGCTATGTATGGACCTGTTTTTTATTAGATACTGAACTATAAAATTTGGTTATGATTTTGTGTTATTGATAGCGCAAGCAATACATATAATTGGAGAATTGGTTAGTAAACCTATTCTCCAACCGGCAGTCTTGTATGCTGTTATATATTTTGAAAATGTTTGTATGCTTAACTTAAATAACCAGCTTGTTGAAAAACATTGTTCCTTCCAAAACTATGCAGCCTTATCACCTGTTTCTTTATGGCAAGTACCGGAGTTGATCCCATCAGTACTGAGGACAACGTTATTAAAGTCTTACTAGACCAAGTGCATAGGCACATCAAATTAGCCTAGGTTTTTTTCCAGGTTTCTTGAAGGGAAGCTTGCGGCAATGTCTTCCTATGGGTCGTCGCTTGCGTCTAGCACGGATATGCATAAGATTAGGAAGACGTATATGGTGATAAAGTGGAATGGGGAATGACCTATTAATGACCTAGAGAAGGCAAACAGATCGATTTAGCAACCGAGGCACACACAAACAAAAGAACGGGAATGGAAAGTTGTAATAAGGAATCTGTTGGGGTGTTATCATATATAGCTAGCATTTGGTAGTATTTTACGGTAAAGAAAATAGCTTGGATGGCGATTCTTCAATTTGTGGGTGTGTTTCCGTCATCGTTGGATTACAGTAAATTAAAGTATGGTATTTTTTTGTTCCTTAATGAAGTACGGATGATATCATTTAAGTTCTATCGAGCTTTGTCTAGTAAACATATAGTAATTGATTGAATATATAAGAGCATCTCCCTTGCAATTCTAAATCACTGTGCCAATATCATATTTTAGCACAAAGTGAAAAAAGCATACTCCAATGCAATGCTAAAAGCTATGCCAAATTTGACATATGCTAAAAACCGTGCCAAATTTGGCACAGTGTATATAGCATATGCCAAATTTGGCACATCAATTAAAATTTAACACATTTGGTAGGAAAAATTGAGATTGAAACAATTCTAAAAAAATATTCAATACATTCATTGAATTTATTGGCTGTATTTGTTAACTTTTATAATTTTAAATAATTAAAAAATCAAAAATAGCATATCAAATAGAATTTTGCATTGGACTACTATGCTAAAATGATATGCAAAATATAACATTTTACTATATTTCATGCCAAATTTGGCATTGGCATTGGCATACATATGGGAGATGGTCTAATGTTGATCGTAAAACGATAATAGCAAACAAAACACTATCCGGAATTCTTGATGATGCAATGAATACGTAACACTAATATTCAAAAACACAACGACATTGATTGCGAGAGAAAACCAAAAACAATTTTATACAATTTCATCATCACCTCTTGCCTATTTCTACTGATAAAAACCTTCTTACGATCGAATACTGCAATCCCCATTCATTGACATTGAAATTACGTAGCACTGACGCATAACACATTGCATTCAAAATTATTACACGGATCTTCACAATGTAATCAATACACGAGTTGAAGTTCCCAACGTAATCCAATGGAGAGATACTGCTATGACGTTATGGTAATCTTTTATAATATACGTGTGGGCCGAAGCAATTAATCACTTACGACGAGTTATGACGTAGCTATAACAAAGTTAAAATGTTAATTTTTCCATTTTGGGTTAAATCCTTCAAATAAATACCAATAGATATTAGGAACACAGTCGTCTTCCATCGGGGCATCGGAGCCACCCCCACATAGAACCTTTACCAAAGGATTTTAGCCTAAAAAGGTATATACGTTACCATCATTACTTATATATGGTTATATCAAAAAAAAAATTATTGAAGTGAGACTACACCCAAACTGTCGTATATGACTTTAAGATAATTAAATCATAAACCACTTTTGAAAAAATAAATACAATTAAAATGTTTGATGGTTTGAATAGGATGGCATGTTGAAAACATGTATGACCCTACAACGCAAACTGTAATAGTGAATTCAGCGTATCACCAAAAACTATTACCGAACATCGAATGATTGGATTTGGTAGGTTTTGAAAATGTATTATATAGGGGGTGTTTTCATTTCATAGTAGAAATACTATATTGTATTATGAAGAAATCGAGGAACTCCTAAGTTCAAATGAATGGTTGGAATAATAACAAAATCGATGGAAGTACTGATGATGTGATTTTAATAAAAAAAATTAAAATAATAGTTGATTGTTAAAAGCAAACTGTAATAATGTATGCAAAACTCAATGAAAGTGGTTTATTCCGCACCCGGTTGGATGTAGGTGCACAATATTCTAATTTGAATTGGAACAAAATAATTAATTTTGTGAAATTGTTATAAGATTGAAAAAAAACCAAATCGATTACTGTTTGTGGAACTAGTATATAAAGGCCACTACTGTTTGATATTAGCCAATTTGGTTTAAAGGCCAAGATGTATAATAGAGTACTTTTTGTTTGTGGAACTAGTATATTATATTAGAAATGCCAGGACAGAAAATCTTTCCCAAGATTGCATAGGGTGAAGGATATTGTGACGGGGAAAATCCAGATAATGGTTTTAAATGGCCTGACGGAAGATTGCGTTGGGAACAGAAAGATATTCTGACGGATGGAGTGTTAGAGATATAAACTGTCCTTTCACTTTTATCAATGCAACAACTTCATTTCTGAGAAATGAAATATATAAAATCAAATGTACAAGCTAAGTATACCAGTGTCATGGTATTGTATTTGAACTTATTTGAACTGGTTAATATGAAATATATTGTATTTGAAGTTAATTTTAAATGAAAAAATGAGTAAGTTATACAATTTTTGTATTCATACTAGTTATAATTCCAAATACCACAACAATAAAACACTAAACTCCAAGGATTGCAGGATTTCTCACACCAACCATGGAAAATATCGGCGTTGATACAGTAACACATATTTGTGTGTCATATTTTAATACACGATTATATGAATTATAAGAATAGAAGTCAAAACGTGACATAAGTTGCTGCATTTTAATAAAATGTCAAATAGTAAAACAGTTAACCAAGGGTTAAGAGGTAGGTTTGTAACGAATTTCGATTTATTGTTGTTAACATAATAAAATATTAAACTACAATCAGAAACAAGATTGTGTTATCTTCTTCTTCTTGGGTTCTATATAATTCTAAATGTTTCAGAGGTTATTGGGAGATTATCGTGTAATAATCTTTCAACAATGTTTTATTTTATAACTAAGGGTAAATAGGTAAATTTAATAAATCAATAAAAAATTTATCAATTGTTATTAAAAAAATTAAATCAGTCTCCCGATTTCCTCTCTCCCTATGTTCAACTATCTTCTGTCATCTTCTTGTCGTTCCATTCCGTCAACTCCAAGTCGAAAATAGATGGGGAATTTGGAGAATCGGAGGTCTCCGATAAGGTATATCAACTCGGTTTTTGTGGAGACCGTATTCGGTATTTTGATAATGAACTCTGTGTGGACATTGTGGTTTTGGAGTTGGTTGTTATTAGGGTTTTGGAATTGAATTTGACCTAAAATAGGGTGAAATGAAAAGTACAATAGTTTCATTATGAAAACCAATAATAATTTGTTATCTTCTATACTTCAAGTTGTTCATAAAGGAACCTTATATCGATGAATAGTTGGGATTCATGAATTCGAAGATCCATTTATACAAAATTCTTGTTTTGAACCTCCATATACCTGTTATTAACTATAAAATTCAGTTTTAATTGTAATCCAAGAAGATGAATGGTAGAGACTGGGATCCTACTATTTTTTGTTTTGATTTTACAGAAACAAGGGGTTGAGTGGTTGTGAGGTGGACGGTAGGGATAATTTTATGGGTTTTGTATGTATGTTTTCAAGTTTTCTTATGTTTAAATTAAAAAAGTTTTTTTTTATAACAAAGTTAATTACTAACCGGGGACGAGGGTAATGTTCAACCCCTTAGATATGGTGTATCTATGGACCATTTAACGTGTTAGCTTATGGTGTGGACCAAATCGTGTAATTATTGCAACACATGTTATATCATGTTAGGTTGGAGTAATAGTTGTCATCGTGTCAGATTGTTGTGTTGACAATGTTTTGAAATGTACACGTTACACACGAGTGCACTGACCAGTGATAATGTGATTGGGTAAGGACATAGGAATTGTGCAAATGGTAAATAATGATTGTTGGTCGGTTATGCTCCTGACTCAGTTTGTTTTTGCATTCGTGATAACCTCATGTGCCATCCATGCCCGTACCAACGGCACGTTCGATACGTGGAATTTCCAAGGTTCTTTCTTTTTGTCTAATAAAAATTCAGCAAACTGGCAGATGTAGACGCCACACTGGATACTGAAAAGTGAAAACATATAAAGAAAGTATGATAATAAATACATATATGAAGACTGAAGACAAAATCAATTGTTGCAAAAGGATATGAGAGAAACGACTATTAATTACGTACCCATCATTCTGGGTTGGAAGATTTTGTGTGGCGTACTCAAAAACCCTGAATGGCTTCGTATGTACTTCTATCCCCTTATGCTCATAGTACCCTGGCTAGTGGAGAAGGGAGGGCCTTAGGTAGCTAATACAGTCCATTTCTGTTTGATGTGCTAAACTTTTACCACGGATTGAGTCGAACAAAGTGAACGACCCATCTTCAGGGAATAGATGGCAGAGAACCCAGCGGTCACCCACATTACAGGGGATTAGAACCTATGCAAGAGAGAAAAAGATGATAAACGTGTTTACAAATTGATGTCATGAAACGTTTGTGATAAGGAAAAAATGGTACATGAAAGATAACCCACAGACTCCATATTCCACCATTCGGGTCAAACTTTAACTGACCCACTACCTCTCACAGCATCTAAACAACGTTCATCGTAGATGAAGGACGTGACATCAAATTTCAAAAAATCAATCCAAGTACCAACTTTTCTCTTATCCCTCTTTACTGGTTTCAAGGTTTCCGGAGATAGGGATGTGTTATACTCATTAAATGACTGTTGGATATGCAGTTAGTCGGATATATATATACTTACGTAGAATGAACACTCAACCATTGTGATGTCCTGCGCATACTCGCTCTCTTTGGAACAACGCCGCCTCCATAGAACATCTATAAAGCTATTGACATGCTAATAAAATTTTAGTTTGTATTAAAAAGGATTTTTAAGGTGTTCGGCCAAAACATTAAGGGATAAATAGCATATACAAAAATAGTTATAATTATCAGGTTGGAGAACAGCACCGACGGGTCCTTTATTTCAAGAAAATTTGTCCGAGAAAATTTGTCTGAGTAAATCACTGCTATTGACCCACGTAACAACTGTGGTAGTACACGAAAAATATTAGAAACAAGTAAAAAAGATTGATAATAAGAGGATGAAGAGGTTACAAAAATCATTGTAAAAATTTACGAAGTATCATCGCCGGTGGTTTTCAAGAAAGTGTCATATTTTAGGTCCAATAAATCATCATCATCACTGATATCACAGAGCTGTCCGGGTTTTACTAGCTTTCGCTTCTTCCTTTTCTCAGGATCGATCCAAAGGCTGTTCTTAAATTTTTCTCTCTTCCACTTCCTCCTAGTTTCTAAATCTCTTTCGGGGCAGTTGTTAGGCCAATTTTCCAAGATAATTAAACTTTGTTCCGCTGTCGGGACAATCAAGTTGGGAACCGGAGATCTGTAAGATTCGAGATCGATCGTACTTTTGCAGCCTATAGGGGACCCTGTACGAGCCTGTGTCACAATTAATGCAATTAACAGCATTGCTATATGATCAAAGAAACATTTCTATAATCAAAGAAACTCGAAGACCGAAAGAGTCATAACTTGTATGTAGTATGTACCCATTTGTATAATGTGGAATAGGTAATAACAAAGCCAACAATAATAAATGGGTAACACGGAATAGGTATTAAGTAAGCTAAATAATATTGTACTATGTATAGACTTGGATCAGAATATGTGTTCCTCAACTGCAACTTCAAATTCATCGACTTTAGAAGCACGTTCATCTCGTATAAGGGCCTCGGAGTCCTTATTATCAATTTCCTTAGGATAGTCTTTTTTGTCGGCACATTCATTAACTTTAGAAGGATGCCCATCTGATTTTATGGCCTCAGAGTCCTTATTATCCACTTCCTCAGTTTTGTCTTTTATATTGGCAAAGTCGGAGGCAGTCCCATGAACATTGTACAGATTCTAGTGCATCGCCTTCTCTAGAAAAGCAGGCATCACCTTTGGACGAATGTTATTCAGTACCTGAGGGAGGACCTTAGGGAGCACATCATTAAGTGCGTGAGGAAGCACCTTGGGTAAAACGTCATACATCACCTTTGTTATCACCTCAGAAGTATTTTTTTCCGTACTCTCATTAGGAAACACATCCTTCACTACTGGTTGGGGAAGAACCTTGGGAAGAACATCAAACAACACCTTTATCATCATCCCACACATACTCTTATATGTAACTTCATTTGCATCAGGGTCATTCATGCCCTTGGTTTAGCTGAAATCTTAGGAGATTCGTTGTTGAGAAACAGTGTCCTCTAAACCGAAGGTGGACACGATTTGGGATGAGAATCTATTTGTTCCTTTTTCTTTTTGGTTTCCTTGTCCAGATCAGAAATAACACCAGGCAATTCACACCCTACTTGATCATCAATAATAGACTCGGTTTGATACGCATGGGCAATGCATCCCCTATGAATGAAACTGGAACAAACGAAGTCCATGTTGATTGATTTGTAGTAGGTTTGTTGTTTTTCAGTCGGATTAAGTGTCATTTGGACTGTTACCAAATGAACATATCAGAGGATTATAGTTAATGTTTAAGTGAGATCAAAATTTAACATCAAAGTTAAAGGTTGCAAGTGACATGGGTGTATATATATAAACATATACACTGCGTTTGTCGAAATGTTTTTCATTGAACCCATCCGAAATCGTTAAAAACTCTCAGTTTTTGAACCATGGATAAATCGAACCATGGCGAATGCCAATTATACTTGTCAGAAACGGAAATCTTTCAAGGGCCCAAACCTATTCACGTTTTCTTTAAGTAGCGTTATAAACTTGTGTTAGGAAATGGATCTAGTTAATCGGTATTTAAGCCATAGTGGTTGGTTCATACCTGAAAACAGAGAAGAAACCCATGAAGGTTGTAAGTGATGGTTGGTTTCGGTTCGGGTTTGCCTTCAATCTTTTTTCTTCCTCTATTTTTTACATTTCTTTGGAAGGACCTATATCCTGTGATTCTTGTTTACCTTCACCATCGACAACTGATTCAATGGTTGTGGAGGCTGACTCATTCTTGTTTGCTTCCTTTGATGGTTGTAGCTTCTTAAGGTTTTTGTGTATAGCATTTTTAAGCCACTGCAAAGTCAAACTATACACGTATGAACCCTATGGAAAACCTTTAAAAGCTTCATCGTCTACTGCTAATGCAAACATCCATAGCGGTACATGGTCACGTGTGTCGACAGTGCATAAGATATATAGCATATGACAAAAAGATTTGCAATCTTCAAGCCATCTTCACCTTGCTTGTCGCTCAATCATTTAAAAGTTACAAACAACGATGCAAAAGTAGGTTGGTTCTCAAAATGTCTTGCGTATAGGCTGTTCTCAGTTGGAGTATAGTTCGCCCTTATTAATTCTTCTTGCAATTTACCCATTTTTAGCCCAGAACATAGGCAAAACTCGAGTTGACCAAAACGATATTGTTGTGTACCCAGACTAGACAACATTTCGTCATCTTGAGCTGGTGATTCATTACCAGACCTACTGGTATATTCGACCTGCCTTTTGAGAATAGAATGCAAAACCTTTCCATGGATAGTGACAAGCAAATTCAGACCTAAGTAGTGGCCGAAAGGTCCTTGCTTAAACTCCTCTGAAACGTGTAATTTGCCTAAAACTTCATCAATGTCACCAAGAATGTCACAATGCTGCCGACTTTTTGAGTTTATCCTTGCATTGATTCATCCCTCATGATCCGAATATAAGAACAAAGCCATATGAAAATAATAGAAATGAAATAATGGCAGCTCGAGTAATGAAAAGTAAGTGAAGTGAAAGTTATCATGTAATGAAAAGTAAGTGAAAGTCATCATGTAATGAAAAGTAACTGAAAGTCATGAAAGATGATTGTGATGGCATCAGGGAAAGTCATGTCAACATCGTAGAATCGAAGCCATCATGGAATGTCATGGAATGGCATGAGATGTCATGGAATGTTAACCTCATGAAATGTCATGGAATGGTATGACATGTCATGCAAGAATCATGGAAGTCATCATTGAATGTCATCGGACATCATGGAATGTTATCGGACATCATGGACACATCATGGAAATCGATAAGGATATGGCAACATAATGGAAACGTCATGGGATGTCATAGCAAGCATCATGGACGTATAAAAATCATGTCAACATTGTGGAATCGAAGCCATCATGGAATGGCATGAGATGTCATGGAATGTTAGCCTCATGAAATGTCATGGAATGGCATGAAATGTCATGCAAGAATCATGGAAGTCATCATCGAATGTCTGGGACATCATGGACACATCATAAAGTCATGGGCCATATCATGGCATGTAACGGTCTTAGATCCACAGAGCACATCACTAAATGCATCATGAGCACATCAGGAGAAATCAGGGCAGAATATTGGATGCTTCATGGAAAAGGGTTTTTTTTTTTTTCTTTTCAAACCATGGAAATCACGGAAACCACTTTTGGGAAAAATGACTCTTGGGAAATCATGGAAAATTAGGAAAATCATTGTAAAAATAGAGATGCAAATGGGAGTAATTCCATATTTCAAATAAAACCCTGATACCACATTAGAATTAACACAACAGAAAAAGGGATAGAGGACATATGTCCTTTATATGGACTCAAAAGTTATGGAAATAATTAGGGATCGTGTCGATTAAGAACACACCTAATTCGGTGCTACCTCGTTGGGTTATTTGATGGTCACCTGTGGTCGTCGTTCTTCACTGTATCCACACACTTTTCCCTCACCTGCGGTCGTCGTTCTTGCTTTCCCATTTTCAATTTTCAAGGTTTTGTTACAGACTGTGGCTTTCCGTTTATCCTTTTCAAGTGAGGATCCCTTGGGGTAATTTAGTCCTTTAGGAGGACACTTACATGGCAGGTCAGAACAATGAAATAGGGGTACAATTGTAAGATCAAGTACTTAAATACAATCAAGTGATCATAATTGGTTTTTTAATAACTTATGGCTATATGTTGTTTTGGCTTCTTCAAAGTGGCTATATTTGAAAACCCCCCTTTTAATTTTAATATTTTTATGCTTAGTGTATTTATGATTAAATGTTTAGTAATGAATTTAAATATTTTTATGCTTAATATATTTATAATTTTATATTTAGTAATTAATTTTAATATTTGTATGATATTTATTTTTTTATGTTTAGTAATTAATTTTAATATGTTTATGCTTAGTATATTTATGATTTTATGTTTAGTAATTAATTTTAATATTTTTATGCTTTGTTATAAATTTTAATATTTAATCTTAGAATCTTAGATTTTAATAAATTTATCATTTTAAGAATTTATGTCTAATAATTAATTTTAATATTTGTATATTTTTAATTTATGCTTAGTATATTTTGTTTAGTTAGTAAATTGATAATTTTATGTTTAGTAATTAATTTTAATATTGTTATGATATTTATGATTTAAGTTTAGTAATTAATTTCAATATTTTTAGGCTTAGTATATTTTTGATTAAATGTTTGATAATGAATTTAAATATTTTTATGCTTAGTATATTTATAAATAAATGCTTAGTAATTAATTTTAATATTTTTATGCTTAGTAATTAGTATTTTTATGATTAATGCTTAGTAATTAATTTTAATATTTTTATGCTTAGTAATAATTAGTATATTAATGATAAAATGCCTAGTAATTAATTTTAATATTTTCATGCTTAGTATATTTATGATTTTATGCTTAGTTTTTAATAACTAATGACTTAATATTTGTATTGTAGGAAATGGATCACAATAATCTTCAATTTCTGGATGGTTTTAACATGGAGGACGATTATTTTTACCTTTTTGGGCCGACGGAAATGATAGCGTGACCTTCTGGTTCCGACACAACACCGACAGCACGTCCTCCCAATCCTAAAAAGCATGCATCAAACATATGGCAGTGTTTTACCGTAGTACATAATATCATAGACAGTCAAGTCATGGACAAAGCTCAATGTAAATTTTGTCCTAAGCATTATGTCACTTCTAGGGGGGACCGGTCATTTGCGAAGGCATATAGAGAAATACATGCCAGCACGCACGCAAGTAGACACTACAAGCCAGATACAACTACACCGGCACCCAGATGGGTCCGTTACAACATGGTGTTACGAAGCTGTGCATACTAGAGAATGCATGGCAAGTTAAATTACATGTACTGATCAACCAATTAATTTCGGTGATAATGTTTTTTATGAATAATTTATTCAAAGTGCATACAACCCTCAATTTAAATCTGTTTATAGAAACACTATTATGAACGATTTGTTAAAATGTTTTCAAACCTAACGAGATAAGTTGAAGGCTGAATTACAGCATCTAACTGTCTCTATTACATTAACTTCCAATATTTTGAACACATGTTCCAAACAGGACTATTTAACTGTCACAGGACACTATTTAGACACTGATTGAAGGTTGCAAAAAAAAATTCTTTGTTTTTGTTCTGTGGATTTTGCACATACAGAAGGAAATATTTTTAATGTCATTATGTCTGTTTTAGAAACTTTTGAAATAACTCATCGTATCCTTTTTATCACATTAGATAATGCATCTACCAATACTACCTCGCATTGTTTTTTGAAAAAAAAAATTCCCGCAACATGGGTATTATTTCTTCCATCAATGGTGTTTAAGTCATATCATCAATTTAGTTATATAGTCTTGTATGAAGGTAGTATGCGATCGTATAGATCGCATCAGAGATGGCCTTGCTTGGCTCGACAATTCTAATCGAAGATTGAATGAATTTGGTAGATATTATAAAACTTATGGTCTACGACCCTGAAGATTCCTAACAGATATGTCGGTAAGGTGGAATTCTACTTACTTAATACTGGAAAATTGTTTGGATTATGATACACCTATTTCAGGTTTTATGACATGAAAATGTCCGAAATTGGCCATCCAATACTGGCCTAGAAGATTGGCATATGGGAAAGATTTTTTCTTGACTTTTTAAAGGTTTTTTACGATTCCACTATAACTCTTTCTAGGGTTTATTACCCCATATCTTCCTAGGCAATCCATCATATTGTGGAAATGTTTGAATTGTTAAACAATTATAGGGAAGATAATTGAAATTCCCTTAAGCAATATAGTGTGTATTATACCTAGAAGGGCTATACCCAATTTCTTCCAAATTCAAATTTTGCAGAATACAAGAATGAAATGCACAGTTGATGTGTCTAAACAAATGAATTGTTATAGTCAACACATGCGGAATATCAATATACAAGTGATACAATCAATACAACATATGGAAGATAAGAAAACATAAAAACAAAAATTGACACATTTGCTTTTACGTGGTAAACCTTTGAAGAGGAAACGTCCACGAGTTGATACCATAACCACCGGTAAAGCAATCCATTATATAAAAAGGACTTACACACTCAAGGCTATCAACAAATTATATCCACCCTTATCAACTCCTAATCTACCCTCAAGGCCTAGTGAACCGCCTAGCCTACTCCCTATCGAAGGTGTGTCCTACACTTCTTGAGAGCAACTCCTTATCTAAGGCTCTAAAGCCTCTAGGTAGATTTTCTTGCTTAGCTATCTAGATCACAAGGATCCTAGTCAAGCTTCCCTAGCTCAACCATCCGGAGTATCACACTCCTAGCTAAGAGTTTTGCATGACTATCTGGACCACATGTCCTAGTCAAGTCTTCTTACTCTAATCAAAGCTTCACTCACTTTGAAAAAAACTTCAACCTTTCCAAAAGGCAATGATCTAAGTGATGCAAATGATGCAAGCACAATCAAATAAAGCAAGATGATCAATCAAGCTCTATGAACATGTTCAATGATAATCTAGAATATGCTTTCAACAAACAATCACAAATGTATCTAAAATCAAGACATATGAATCAATAAGAACAAGATATGAATATTCAATATATCACAGAAAAATATTAATTATTAGATGATGAAATTTAACCTATAAAATAACATGAGGCACATCATATACAACATTTCTAGAATCAATTTCAAGATTAGTCAAGTTTAGCTAAATATGTTCAATTGAGATCATAAGGCTAAAAATCAACAATCAATAGATCAACCACCCCTCGAATATGATCTAACAACATTCTAAACATATATCATCTATCAATTAGGAAGATTAAAAGAGAAGATCAAAAGATGAAGTGAGAAGAAGAAGTTTCACATACAAAAGTTGAGTCACGGACAGAAATCAGCTCACTGAAAAATCTGACGAACTCAAATGACTCTAAAAAGTCTTATGGTTTGTAGCTCTCTTCAAGAACAACAATTTTGGCTTTTGAATCACTCGATTTCGAGTTTGTATGAGAGAGTTATGATCAAAATAAGAAACCTAAAATTATGAAGAAATTCTGCACATTCTTTCTTTTTCAATTTTTCTTCTTGGAATAAACGAGAGGGGATGAAGAAGTTGATTTCAAGAGAGGGACAAACGAGCCAACAAAAAATGACACATCACCAGCCACATGTGGGCCGTGTGTGGCACATGTGGGCAGAGAGGTGTTGGACGTGTGGCACACGTGGCCCACACGTGGACTCCAAGCTTGGCCTTTGGCCATGCTTGCTCCTCTCGAGCTCCGCTCACGTTCTTCGGCTGTATTCGGGCCTCCGAACTCCGAATTCGAATCCATTTTCAAATTAAGAACCATGACTCCCTCACACACAACAAAAACTACAAAATTTTTCAAAAAGGTTGAGAATTCATCTCGGAAAACAATGACGAAGACAACTAAACGAATGAGAATGAAAAGTAGCATAGCTACATCGTTTGGACTCGAAACCTAAAGAGTGAGTAGCCGAAATGACCGGGACTCAATAAGGAATCATATGAGATCATGTTCAAGTCCAAAATATAAGAAACACAAATATATAAACACAATGTCACACAAGTATGCCATATCTAAGCAATAGTCATAAAACATAAAATTCTACAATGTTTGTCAAAATGGAACAAATGCATGAGCATACTTCAATAAGTGTGTGAATGTGTTATACCAAATATTTGCACAACGATGCAGTGACACACATGTATGAATTGTGTGCATGTGTGCTTACACCTTGCAAGAGGAAAAAAAAACTTGATACCTTTGCATCCAAGTATATGATGTTCCCCTTGAAGACGATATTTGCACAAGATGTTGCTTCTTAACCTTTGAAGCTTCTTTACACCAAGAATCGCCTGAGCAACAACAATTACAAATATAGAGAGTTTTACAATGGAATCAAGCCAATAAAAATCTAAGATCTTAGAATAATATCTTAGGCACTGTAGTTGTTGCCATGGAAGCCAAGTTTAAAAAATACCAATCTACAATTCATTTCCTTTATGGTTTAGGTGTTATAGTAGATCTTAGGATTAAATTACCTAGTTTATAAACATTGCTAGAGTATCTTGGTAATAATTTGAGCATAGATTATTCTGCACAGGTTACTGACATTCGAACCAAGTTGTTTGAAGTTTTTAGTATTTATGAGTGTAGGTATGGCGGCGTTGACGTGCAACCATCAACAGAACCTGACACACTTCCTAGTCAAAAAGTTGGAACATTCTAAAACGTCGAAAAAAAGTAGGCTCATCAAGTTCTTCTTCTTCTTCACGAGCTGGTGCAACTTTCGGTGCCGAACGGAAGAGCTTCCTTGAAGCTCAATTCGATGGATTTGAAAAAGAGAAGGGATTTGATCTGTTGTTATGTTGGAAGACCTACATCTATAGATATCTGGTTCTGTCACACCTAGCACGTTACGTACTGGTTATCCCTGTCTCTACTGTTTCCTTAGAACAGGTATTCAACACAACAAGAAGAATTGTTAAAGAAAGAAGAAGTTCTTTGTCTCCAGAGATGGTAGAGGTATTGGCATGCATTCGGGATTGGGAGCATGCTCGAAAGTTGATGCAAAATGAAATGGTAGATGAACAACTTATTCAAAACTTCAGTAATTTATATGTTGAAGAGAGTTCCGGCAATAACCATATCTAGGACTTCTACGTTATACATGTACATTAACTTGTAATACGGTTGCACTTTTTTTCCCTTACCAAGTTTTTATCCCATTGGGTTTTTTTTGTTAAGGTTTTTAATGAGGCAATTTGTAAATAATTAATATTGAGACTCCGAAACAAAATTCTTCATTTTATATTTTAATAATTTCATCTATTTTTATTTTCTTTAATCTTTTAGCTTTATTTATTCTTTGAATTATTTAATTAAATAAAACAATAAATAAGATAGACAAATTACAATTAAAATTACATAATTTAAATTTCTTAAACAATATTAGAAACAATTGAATTAAAATATTTATATTTAAAAATAAAAATAAAAATTATTGGCCTGCATGCCGGCTGGGCTCAGCCCACCGGCACGACACATGAGGTACGTGCCGGACCCCCCGTTTTTGAAAACGGGCTGGCCTGGCACGACACGACAACTTGCTATGCCGTGCCAGGCCGAGCCCCGTTTTCAAAAACAGGCTCCTTCAACCCGACACAAATGGGTCGTGCCGGCTCACATTGCCACCACTACTTGACAATGAAGAACATTTATTAAGTATAAAATATTTAAGGTTTAAGTCGCCATCAACATGTGTTGTTTTTAATAATAATAACAACAATAATAATATGTTAATAGAATCAAAATTGTCAGATTTCAGTCACTCCTACCTATTTATTCACTTAGAGCACGTTTATTAACAGAGAATTTTCATGTGCAAAATGAATTTTTTTTTTTTTTTTTTTGACAAGAAACAACTTACAACACACACCAAAAAAAACCAAACAAGAGAACTTAAGCAAGTAGGCGTAGAATCCAACCAAACTCTATATTCCATAGAAGAAAAGGCCAAAGCTGCTAAAGTATATGCCATTACATTCACATTTCTAGGAGGTGAAAGGCATTTAACAACCATCTTGGTAGAAACAATACATATAACAGCTTTAGTCATAGCCACTGCCACCTGACCACTATCATTTCTAATGACCACCCTAACACCTATATGATTAAAGCTTTCCTAACAAATACATCAGAATTGAGTTTCAACTCACTAGAAGGAGGAGGGGACCAAGCCAAATGAGGAGAAACCATTGGAGCTTTATTCTTGAGAATAAAAATTTTCTAAGAAGAATGGAATTCAATAAGGAGACCCTAGACCCAACACAAAACCTCATTTGTTGATCTGGGAATCTGAGCATGAGAACAGGCATTCCTGTTAAACAAAACACCCCACAAAATCATACAAGCAAACTCTAACTCAGACTTTTTAACGTTAATAGCCAGCCAGTTTAACATATCCAAGCGGGACACACCCTTAAAGCTAACCAGTAGCTCCTAAAAAACAGTCTTATACCAAACCTCATCCGTTGCAGGACACCATAACAGAGCATGATCAGAGGTTCCAGGCACCTCACCACAGTACTGACAATAGGGATCCGATAGCACCTTCCAAGTGAACAAATTAACCAAAGAGGGAATGACATTATTGCAAGCACGCCATATAAAAATTGTTACCTTTGGAGGAATGTTAAGATTCCAAAAAGCCTTCAACCAATCATAATTAGGGCAGGAAGATGAACCTTTATCTTGGAATTTAACATTCAGGGCCAACCTATAACCACTTTTGACAGTATATTTTCCTCTTTTATCGAAATGCCACAATAAGCTATCAACACAACGCCTAACACCAATGGGAATACTCAAGATGGTAACATAATCATCAAGAGTGAAGAACTGATTTAATCTCTCCAAGTTCCAAGCACTCCTATCAGAATGAAGCAAAAAAGAAACGGTGCTGTCTTGAGCAGGAGCCAATAAGACTGGTTTAAAGGTCGTAGCCGTAGGCAACCAGGGGTCCTTGAAAGCAATGATATTCTTTCCATCACCAACCCACCAATGGACTCGTTTTAGCAGCAGTTCCCACCCCATAAAATACTCCTCCAAAGATGAGAACTACTAGATTTCGGCTCTACATCCAAGAAATCACAATCCTTAAAATATTCAACTTTAAGCATTCAGGCTGCTAAGGAATGTTTATCAGTTGCTATCCTCCAAGCTTGTTTTCCCAACAGGGCTTTGTTGAACAGACACAAATCCTTAAAGCCAAGACCACCACAAACTTTTGGAAAACAAAGCTTTTCCTTAGAAACCAGCTAATTTTCTTCTTACCATCCTTAAAACCCCACTAGAACCCTAAAATGATAAAGCATAATTAATGGCACAAAGAGCTAGGCAATTGAAACATACTCATTGTATACGCATGAATGGCCTGGGCTACCACCTTTATAAGGATCTCTCTTCCTCCCATAGAAAAAATATTACCTTTCCAACTCCCAACTTTGCTCCACACTCTATCTTTGATATCATTAAATGTCTTGTGTTTGTTTTTGCCCACAACGGTAAGGAGGCCTAAATACCTATCGTGAACCTAAACCATTCCTAGGCCCAATAAGATCATAAAATCTGACCTAGTTCTATCTACCACATTTGGACTAAAGGTTATACTTGGCTTTTGGAAATTAACTTGTTGCCCTGAACTTTTTTCATAAATCTCCAAAATATTCTTCAAGAGAATACATCAGTGCGTAGAATCTTGACAAAAAAGAATATTGTCGTCAGCAAAAAGGAGATGACTGATAGAAGGGCTGCCTCTGCAATAGTTAACACCCATATAATCACCGTTAAAATGCTACCCTTTAATCAAAGATGAAAAAGCCTCTACACATAATAAGAATAAGTATGGAGACAATGGACAACCTTGCCTAAGACCTTTTTGAGGAACAACTGCACCAACCACATTCTCATTAACCACAAAGGCAAGCCTAGTAGTAGACACACAATTCATAACTAGCTTAGTGAAACTGGCTAGAAACCCCAAACGCACAAAAATTTTCCCAAAAAACACCACTCAACACAATCGAAAGCTTTACTCATATCTAGCTTTATGATTGCAACACTTTTTTTCCCTTCATTCTTCTTACAGATCGAGTGGAACATTTTAAAGGCCACCATAACATTTTCGTAGATCTACCTACCGGGGACAAAGGCACTCTGCCCACTCGAAATAATAGAGGGAAGAATGACTTTAAGCTTGTTAGCAATAGCTTTCAAAACAGCCTTGTAAATTACACTACATAAGCTTATATGACGGAAATCCTTCATAGCTTCAGGATTCTTAACCTTGGGGATCAAAACAACATTTGTTGCTTTAAACTCTTTAATAGAACAATCCCCATTAAGAATCTTCAAACAAACCAGTGACACATATTCCCCAACAATCTTCCAAAATTTTTGACAAAACAAAGCGTGAAACCCATCCGGCCCAGATGCCTTAATGGGACCCAAATCAAAAATAGCACCCTTTACTTCCTCTTTAGAAAAAGGCCTAGTAAGCATCAAAGACATACGATTATCAACCTTCTTTGAAAGGCAAGCCGTGGCATTATCAATTTCACTTGATAATGGATTTCTGGACTTGAAAAGGGTAGCAAAATAACTGCAAATAACATTTGAAATTCCTTCCTTATCCTCCACACAAACACCAAACTCATCTATCAAACTCCTAATCTCATTCTTTTTCTTTCGTGAAGTTGCCTTCCTGTGAAAAAAATTTGAATTTCTATCACCTACAAGAAGCCAATCCGCTCTAGACCTCTACCTCCAATACAACTCCTCTCTAGAAAGAAATCCTTCAAGCTCCCACTCAAGCCTTCTAATTTCTTTTAGAGTAGGGCTAGACTGCTCCCGAACGTATAACTCATTAATGTCTTTGTTAGGACTTTGAGTCTTATTGGCATCATTCTATATCAAAATGATATTTACTTTTTATTGATTAGTTGCCTAGGATTCATGGTTTATGAAGCTTTAAGGAAATTGGACAACATATCAAGCAAAGTGAAGCCTTCAAGAGGATAAAGCATCAAAGGTATACTTAGACCTCTATCCTCTTGTAAGGCCTTTAGGCACACACACACATGCATTCATATGTGTCCCTACATAGCTATACACCATTTGTATAACACTCTCACACACTGTTAGATTTAATTTGATAAACATTGTTAATTGCATGCTCTAGAATTATGTCTAGGAAATAGCATATGTGTGTGACTTTGAGTTTATTTATTTCCTTTTTATTGTTTTTGGACTTGAACGTGATCTCTTATGTTTTCTTATTGAGTCCCGATCATTTTGGTTACTCACTCATTAGGTTTCGAGTTGAAACTAGAAAGCTACGCTACTTTACGTTCTCATTCGTTGTGTTGTCTTCGTCGTCGTATTATGAATCAAATTCTCAACCTTTTATCAAAGTTTTGTAGTCTTCCTTGTGTATGAGGTAGTCATAATTCATAATCAAAAGACAGATTTTAAATCAGAGTTCGGAGGCCAGGATAAGGCCGAAGAACGCAAGCAGTGTGCGAGGGAAGCTCGCTTGGCCAACGGCCAAGCAAAGGAGGGCGCGTGAGTAAGCCATGAGGCTCACGGCCAGGCACCTTCTCTACTGCCATGTACCTCACGTGCCCCTCACGGGGTGCTGAGGTGGCAGCATGTGATTGGCCTCTCATTTCCCTCTCTCCATTTTATTTAAATCACCTCCATTCCCTCCTATTTCATTTCAAGAAGAAAAAATAGAAAAAATAGAAAACATAGGTGCATAATTTTCTCTCAACCTTTTCATACCTTCCAAACACCATAACTTTCTTATACGATGTCAGAGTTGAGTGATTCAAGTTGGAGATTCTTCATAATCAAGTCCACTACCTTTTCCATGTGATTTGGCAACTGTTTGATCGTGTTTTTTGGTGACTTCATCCTCAAAACCAAACCAGCTCATGAATCATAGGTAGTGGTCATATCTTTGTGTTTTCTTCTTTTATAACCTTCAATTACCTTGGGGTTTCTTCTTCTATATGTATGTGTATATATGGTGAATGTTATTAAGAAGGATAGCTTCAAATCAAGATAATTTAGTGTAATTAGATACTTGAAAGTGAACTAGTTTTCTAGAATTCTAAAACATAGCAAGCCAATTTATCTCAATTTATATCATCAAGTAGTTGTCAAATTTAGTCTCACAAATATGCCATAAAGTATTTAACCTATGAATGCATCATCTATGATGAATCACATAAAGAAAGCTCCAAAACAGCATATGCCACAACATAACTAACAATGTTGCCAATAGTTGTATGTGAATTCAATAGTCCCATTATCAACCTTCTCTTTTCTTTCCAAAACCAATTCCCCACCACTGACACCACACAAGGCCACCCAATTGACTAAAACAAACAACACAAAATCTACACAGCTATATAGTATACTAATGAGTGCACACTAAACCAATAACTGAATCTAAAAACTACACTAAAAATACCACTACCCATCATCCTAAATACAAGAAACAACCTCAAATCAATTGTTAGGATTTGAGTTTAGTTGACATTATTCTTTATTAAAACGTTATTTGGTTTGTATTTTTTAGTTGTCCTAGTTGTGTGGTTTATCAAGCTTCAAGTGAAGATGACAACGGTTCAAGCAAAGTGTTGCCTTCGTTCGAGGAAAAATGTTCTTGTCTACAAAGGTATCAAGATCTCTTTCCTCTTGCAAAGCTTAGGCGCACACACACACAATCCATTCATAAGTGTCACTGCATGTTTGTGCCAAATTAGTATAACACATTCACATGTTTTAGTATGCTCATGCATTGATCTTATATTGCCATACATTGTAGAAATGCATATATTTGGACTATGTCTAACAAATTGCAAGCTTGTGTGATATTGTGTTTATTTATTTGAATGTAAGTGTTTTGGACTTGAATATGTTCTTAAATGATTTCTTTTTTAGTTCTGGTCATTTCGGTTACTCACTCATTTGATTTCGAGTTTAAATGAGGAAGTTACGCAACTTTACGTTCCTTTACAATGCGTTGTCTTCGACTTCGTATATTAAGTCGAGTTCACATCCAATTGTCAAAGTTTCATAGTCTTCCTCATGTGTTAGTGATTTACGGCTCGTAATCCAAAAACGGATTCAAATTCTGAGTTCGGAGGCTAAAGGACGGTCGAAGAACGGGAGTGGTGCGTGAGGAAATGATCGAAATGAGCGAAGACCAACCTTGGTGTCTTCCCGTGGAGCTGCATGGCCACCGTAAGAAGGAGGCCTCTCGAACTCCCCATTATAGCCACACTCTTCCACAAGGACAACCAAATGTGGCCTCCCAAGGTGGGTCCCACACTCCTTTGGTCTTTCCCTCCCATTCTTTCAAATACTCCCTCCCTCTCTCACTTTCATTTTAACCATTTTTGAAGAAGAAAATGTGTAGAAAATTTCTCTCAAACTTTCTCATCTTCTAAGCACCATAATTTTCTCATTCTGACTTCGAATTAAGTGATTCAAGTTAAAGAATCTTCATAATCAAGTCCCCTACCTTCTCCAATAGAGTTTTTAGATGTTTGATCAAGTTTTAAAGCAGTTCCACTATCAAAACCGTACAAGCTCAGGATTTCAAGGTATTGAGCCAAACTTTGTGATTGCATCTTTGGTGATCTTCAATTACCTTGGGTTTTCTTCTTCTATATGTATGTGTATGTATGATGAAAGCTATTGAAAAGGATAGCTTCATATCAAAGCTAATCAAGTCTAATTAATGACAAATGTGAACTAGTTTTTTTTTATGATTCTAGTAGTTTACATGTTTGAGAGTTGTATTGTGCTTAGCTTGATATCTAGGGTTATTTATGATTTGATTGATCTATTTTATGATTAATAACCTTGTCTTGTACTTGGATCCTTTAATTGAACAAATCTAGGATTTAATTGATTATTCATTACCTTGCTTTAAATACTTGCTAGAATATTCATTGAACACATTTTGTGATTCTAGCATTTTTTGGTGTATGTTTCTAATATCTTGAATATGTGATTCATGTATATGATTTATTCAAGTATTAGCTTTATGAATGATTCATTGTTTTATGACTAGACAATATTTGACTTGTGTGCTCATAAGACTAAGTCTATGTCTACATGATTTGTATATGATCCATACATCTCATATGTTCATGCATCATCTTGTGTGATTGCATCTCTTGGATTCTAAACTAGGATATCTTACATTGTGTGCTAATTGTCTAATTCTAGTTTTCATTGCTCATATTGATCATATGTCCTATGTTGTTTGTGCTTGCATCATTTGCATCACATGGATCAATTGTCTTATAAAAGGTGGAAGTCTTGGCTAAGAGGTGTAAGACCTCTAAGTAAGTCTAAGTAAGGAAGTCTTAGTTAAGAGCAAGGGGCTCAGAATAACTAAGCAAGGAAGACTTGGCAAGGAACTAGGCTTCAAATAAGTCCAAGCAAGGGAAGTCTTGGCAAAAGGCGTGAGGTCAGAAGTAAGTCCAAGCAAGCATACTCTCTAGAGGTATGCGATGTGTCTCGGTTAGAGAGTAGACAAGTTTCTCTCTAGTGGGAATAAATAGGAGGGATATCCAATAAATTGTGATACATGAGAGTTGATATCACATTTGAGGGTGTACTCTTGTTTAACTAGTGCAAAACATTTTTCCGGTGGTTGTAGATTCAACCCGTAGACATTTCCTCTTCGGAGGTTTACCACATTAAAAATATCATGTGTCAAGTTTCTCTTTCCTTATCTCTTTGATATTTTTTTACTTTGCTCAAATTCATCTTGAAGATATTTTAATTGATTACATTCTTGTGAGACAAGATCTTTGATTGTCTTTGTATCTTTTATATGTACTTGTACTATTGAGACATTTATAATGAATACAAGTACTTGGTAATTTGTATATTTTTGGTATAACCTCCACATGCAATTCATAGGCTATGTTTGATCTATCAACTGAATATGCTACGTAATAGTCTATGCATGCTTGTTTGTGTTTATTATGATGGTATATAAACTATCTAGAGGGACAAACTTTTATTTTTTTTAAGGAATCGAAAAAGGCCTTAAAACCTATTAACGCCGCCCACCCCCCCTCTTTATGTAAGCTAAGGCAATTTAACCGTGATTGTATTTACATCAATCCTATCACCCACATGTCCAGCAAAATACATGCCTAGAGCATATAAAGTTAGAAATGCCAAATCAAGCTCACCGAGTCTGTGGCTCTTGTCCGGGTCATTGAACGGTGCCCATCCAGTTTCTTCCAAGCTCCATCGTGCTGATTTTAAAGGTCCAAGAACGCTCTTGACGATGCTCGGCGGTTTGCAGGAGCCGTGAAAGGAAGCGTAAGCGAAGAAGGTGATGACCAAAGCAAAGATTCGGTGAAAGGATAGGGTTTTGTTTGGGGGTTTTAGGGTTGGGAAGAAATTGAGACCCGGAGCCAAAATTTGGGCTTCTTAAGGCTACAACATTTTCTTCTAATCAACCTTCTTCAAAATCCAAGAAAACAAATAAAAAAATCTTGGATGATTTTTATTTGTTATATATATATATAATTAGGAACAAATTGAATGGATTTAAAAATTAGGGTTTAAAAAAAATTAAAAGGTGTGATGATGTAGCAGCTGATAAGGAAGTGTCATGTATGCTGTCACGTCAAGTTGGATAGAAGTGTTGGATGTTTACTATTCTCCAAAACATATACAACATGTTTTCGGCAAATGTTGTAATTAACGTATACAACCTCGTTAATGTATTGTAAAAATATGTTTCTTTATATTATATTCTTTAGTAGTAAGACCTGATTAATTTTTTTTTTTTAACAAAATAAATTTCATTGCACATCCCCTCTTACATCGAGAGGTGTATTGGTGGTGTGAGAGTAAATATCTCCGACTCTAAGTATTATGGGAGTAGATACTTCTCTGATACGACAATAGACATTCGGACCATGATTGATCTCACCAGATTATGATGGATCGATCCATGACTAGTTCATTATCTGATATGTCAGTCCAATTTAAAAATAAATAAATAAAAAAGAAAAAAGAAAAAAAAAAAAAAAAAAACTAAATAAGTCGTGTGTTTTTACTCATGTAATCTCTCAAATCAACAACATACGCTCCAGTAATCCATAAGGAACAAACTTTTGTTTTTTTGAAGTACGTAAGGCACAAACTTGGTCTTAAAGAAATTTTTATTTTGAAGGGGAAAATGCAAACAAGAAAAGAAAAGTATTTTAGACGAGATGAAGTTGACCAAGTGGTTTGTCCCTCACACCTATACCATAAGTTTGTTGGTTTGAGTCTGTCCCTGTCATCAAATCCCAAATTATTATAATATTTAAGAAAAAATAAATTAAAGGGTTGAATTAATGATTGGATCACTACTGCCGATGCCTAATAGTTAGGCCGAATTCATTCATATCTCATGAAAACTCTAGGCTGATTGATACTATTTAAAATTTATTTATATTTTTTGAGTAAATATTGACTGATATTTTAGTGGATAGTCTACATGCACGTCAGCATGTCAGCATTCCATCGATGATTGGTTGCTACATAATGTACTCGCACTTATATATATATAAATATAAATTTCAAGTCAATGCATTCTGATATAACTTGATAAGAATATTAAATGTGAACCACTAGTTTCACATGTTTTGACTCAAATGTATATCCGTATATCCACTTGTCAAAGCTTATCCATAATAAATTACTCATATTCAATATCTTATTAAAGTTATATCAAAACGTTTTGATCAAATTGGGACTATATATATATATATATATTTTAATAATGTTTGGATATTGATTAGTCAATACTCAAAATACCAATCTATCAATAGGAGTGTAGCAAGTGGACCAATTTGTGAGATAAATTTAAAAAGAAAAAGAAAAAATGTCATATGCTACACTCCTGTTGGTGAGATCAGTATTTTAGGTATTGACCGGTCAATACTCGAGATTCTGTAAATTGGGTTGGCGATCGAGTCTTCCAAGGTAGAGGACAAAAGAGTTTCTTTCAATTGATAATTAAATTGACAATATGGTGGGTTCTGTTGGAACAGTACTGCTGAAGAGAGGTGCATGGACAGAAGAAGATAAACTTCTCAGAAAATGCATTGAAATTTATGAAGGAAAATGGCATAAAGTCCTTCTAAGAGCAGGTATATCTATTTAAAATGGTTGTCATCTGTAACAGTTTTCGATACAATCACGAGCATATATAATTATTAAGGAAGAATCAGATTTCTCTGTTAATGCACAATCTTCCTCTATTAATGCAGACAAATCAACTTCCTCTGTTACTGCAGAATCTCCATCTGTCAATGCAGACAATTCAGCTTCCTCTGTTATCGCATTATCTCCCTCTGTCAATGCATATAATTCTCCATGATTCTCTCCATCATTATCTCCCTGAAATCATGCTAGTATTTGTGTAATCATTTTATACAGTTTGTATATATATTGAGGTAATAGAAGAAAGTAATATACGATTCATTTATTCACCAAAAGGCTCTGTTCTCACATTTTTATAATAATTTAGAAATTTGTATTCATATTAATATGCTGCTTGGATTTTCCAGGTTTGAACAAATGCCGGAAAAGCTGCAGACTGAGGTGGTTGAACTACTTGAAGCCCAATATCAATAGAGGAGAATTCCAACTAGATGAAGTTGATTTGATTGTCAGGCTTCACAAACTTCTTGGTAACAGGTAAGTCCATATAATATCAAATTTCTTTTACCACAAATGTTAACCGAAAATGTATCATCACATGCTAAAATCCAAAATCCAAGAGTCTGTACAATTTTGTTTTTAGAACTATGTGAGAAAAAAGACAATCCAGGATCTCCTAGTAAAATCAGTATCATGTGTTCAGTGACCATTATAAAAAAAAAATTTGATAAAAAAAAAAATCATTACAATTAATTACGTAATAATATATATATATATATATATATGCATATATCTCAGTCCCATTCTGGTCAGTACGCATTGATATAACTTTATCAGTGCGTTGTATGTGGGCCACTGATTATGGAGAAACACTAAAAAATACATGCACACTTGAGTCAAAGCATGTAAATCTAATAGACCACATGCAACACACTGATATAAGTTATATCAGTACGTACTAACTTGAAATTATATATATATATACAGTCTCATTCCTATTAGTGCATCATGATATAACTTTATTAGGATATTGAATGTAAACCACTCATTTATAACAGTGATTTGGCAAGTGCATACATATCAAGTCAAAGTATGTAAAACGAGTAACTTACAATCAATGTCCTTATATAATTCTATCAGTGCGCACTAATAAAAAAAATTTTCTCTCTATATATATATATATAAAAGAATTTTCACATACAAACCCTATGATATAAAATTATGTACAAACTCACTTTTCATCAATTGAATCAAAATCTAATGGTTGTTATGTAAGTGAGGAGAGAGAATATATAACAACATTTGGACTTTGATCCAATAGGTGAAAAATGGGTTTGTACATAATCTTATATAAGAGGATTTGCACGTAAAAAGTCTTATATATGTAGCTCTATATAGGGCTGTCCTTAAGTATAACGTTACATGATACAACATATAAAATTTTGACAGTGATCATATCTTCCTTAGTACAATCACATCAACTAATATATAATTGTATGTTCTAAAATGTGATCACAATAATTAAATTATGTGATCACGGACAATTCATATGCGATAATATTATATATATATATGTGATTATATGTAATCATATGTGATCACATACTATTATATCTTGTAATGCTATAACGGAGAATGAGCCATATATATATATATATATATATATAAGAGTTTTTGTTTTTAGCAGAAATAACCATTTTTAAAACGGTTTAATGATTTATAGATCCACTTTCTCAGCTTTTCTTTTCTATTCATTTAACTATTGTATGGACAAAAATACCCCGAAACACTATGTTCAACATTTTTAGCAAACGTGTGGTTTAAACAAGATGAGGTGTTGATTGTCGGATTTGGATGGAATAGGCATGCTGTTGGAGATTGATATCTTCATAATTTCACAACATTTGATATCATTTTTGCTTAGTTTTGTGAATTAATTTGGACTAAAGATGCTGATTTATCTTGGTCTCTGTTTTTTCCAGCTTCTGATTAATGATAAGACGTAGAAATTCACCAAATACTCTTCAAAATAGATTTTGATGTGATTTCAATTGGAGATCCAAGCTAACATCTTGAAGTTCATCCCTGAGTATTTTTAGAATTTTTGAAGTCATTTACCATGGTCGTTTTAATTGGAAAAGTCAGCCTTAAACTGTTCCTGGAAAGGTTTGAGTCTGCAGCATTGTTTTGGTCATAACTTATTCATCTGATTTTTACTTGAGGCAAACGACATATCTTAGCCTAGAGCAGATCGAAAAGGTCTCGCGAAGCCGGGAACCCCCTCCGAACCGTACGTGGGACGAGTTTCTGCCTCATACAGCTCCGGCCGAAGACCAGGGGAAGTTTAGGAAAGATGGGGAGGTTTTTCACCGAGGGGGTGGATCGAAGCGATTGCAGCGAAGAATTGATCCGTGAATAATGCGCGATAGCTGCTATTTAAGCAAGGTAGTTTATCGAAATGGAATTGCGTGGCTCTACAAATTAGAGTTTTTCTTTGAAATCCAGAGCTTTCCCAAATGTAGTCGTACGCAATTTTCCAAAACGCATATGCTAACTAGTCCAAGCGTCGTTTCCTGACTGTCTTAGGAAGCCTGGTTGAACTTATCTTTCAGATTTGGAAACCGATTTTGTTTCTTTTAACTTTCCGTGTAAGGCCACTTGTTTAGGCCTATTTTATCGAGGATATAGGTCCATTATAAAGGGTAGATGAGAGAATTTCGATATTTATTATGGTTGCAAGGAAGAACAGCAGTTTCTCTATTTTTCTTAAGGATAAATTGCATGTAAGAAGAATTGGTTGATTGATGTGAAAAGAATTAATCATAATTTTAGAGAACTAATCATCGACATAAATTTGGAAATTTTATAGTATGCATGTTAACGTCTGAATAAGAAGAATTGCGATGAAATTGTTGTCTTGGTAAAACCTTTTTAATTCCTTTGCTATCAAATTTTAATTAGTCACGCTAGCTTTTCTTTGTTCTGTCTTTCACTTTGCTCGTTTTCGAAACTTAATTTAAAAATAAAATCTTCAAAAACCAAATTTCAAAACCTCTTCGTAAAGTTAAGTTTTATGTTTTTTTTTTTTTTTTTTTTTTTTTTTTTTGAATCTTCGTTAAGTTTTAATTGAATCACAGTTTTAGGGAGTGTATTAGTTTTTATTTTATTTTTGTGTTGTAATATTAGTTTACTTATTTGTTATGTCTACGGTTTAAGGTAGGAATAGCTAGCTATAGTCTAGTGTTTTAGTTTTGGGTTTAATTTATTAAGGTGCAGTGTCTCTAGTTAAGTTAAAACTCACAACTTTAAGAATTAATTAATTAAATCTTCGTGTGTTGGACCTTGTTCTTGCCTAGGCTATATTGCAGTAACCTTGTGCACTTGCAAGTATTAATTCTTGGATTTAATCTACCGAATTTACGGGTATTAAAAATCCACATCAAAGATATTCCTCAAGTTATATTCAAGCTTGTGAAAGTATTTGGTGTCTCTTTGCTAGCCCTCTTCAAAGAGAAGAAATAGAATCAGAGGTTATTGTGTCAGCTTATCTTCCATTGAACTGCCAAGTTGCCATTTCAATTAAATGGTAGCTGTTGCAATTTTACTACATAGAATTTTGTTAAAATGGTTCCTATTTATCAAATCAATACACTGTATCAATTTTTTTTTTTGATGAGGCACTGGATTGGTGATGTTGTTTGGTTCTATGTGATTATAGTGTTGGTATTGAATTAAAAAATTGTGCTGTAAAAAAATTAATAGACTTTGTGTTTGCAATAAAGCTTAGACATAGTGTTTGGAGCATTTTTGTCAATAAAACTCTATATATAAACAATAAAACAATATAATACCATTGAAAGATTGATTTATATATTTTGACATTTGGTGTAAGTGGTCACTAATTGCTGGTAGACTTCCAGGAAGAACATCCAATGATGTGAAGAACTACTGGAACACTCACATGCAAAAAAAAAACTAGCCATTTCCACTAAAGAGGAAATAACGAAAACACAAAAAATCACAAAAACAATAATCATCAAGCCTCGCCCTCGAACCTTCTCCAAATTAACTTCTCCTTGGCTGAAAGAAAAAATCACTGTATAAGAAAAAGATAATAATAATAATAATAATAATAATAGAAATGATGATGGTGATACAATGTGGTGGGAGAGTGTCTTAGAAGATAATGGAGGTAGCACGAGCTCCACACGTGAGTTCGGGGAGGAGCCTTTTAGAGATCTCTGGTGGGTTGATGAAGAAAATATTGCACCAGCAGCAGCCGTGGAGGTTGGTGATCGGTGGAATGATATTTCTTTTGAGGAAGATCTTTGGGATTTTTTTACTGCAATTTAACAAATTATAATTATTCAAGACCGTCTTAAATAATTATTCTGTCAAAGTATTAAAGTTATTTTATTTGTTTTGCATTATGATTGTTTTAAAATAATTATCAACTTTATCTATTAAAATTGTTGTGTTTCATAATATGATTTTTTTTAATGTTTAATGTATGTTTATATGAAAAATTATGCTTATCATGAATACATGATGTGCAAGAATCACTAGAATTATACTCACACCCAGATCAAGAGGTGACATCAGTTGGTTTGGTTTTAACTAGATCCCAAATCAAACTATTAGTTAATTAGTTAGATGATTGCTTAAAAAAAAAAAAAAACAATTGTGGTTTCATTTAGTTTGTTGGTTAAAGATATTGGCACTAGTACTCTAATAATCATCCGATAATGGATAAGATGAGGTCGGTTCAATGGTTTGTCCTTTACATTTAGACCACGAGGTTGTGGATTTGGGTCTATCAACATCCTCCAAAATCCCGAATTATTATATTACTTTTTCAGAAGAAAAAAAAACTCATCCAGTAATGCCATTTATATAATTTAATTAATTTATTTCCGAATTATCCTTTTTATTTTCTTTCTAAAGTCAACTCACCCCATATTTCTTACTCACCTCATATTTTACTCACCTACTTTTTTTTTTAAAAGTATTACATTAATACATTACAGTAAAATCCCGATAAATTAATATTCTTAGGACCTACCATTGAGTATTAATTTGATCCCAAAAATATTAATTTAGAAGGGTTACTAATTTGAAAGGTTATACCTTGTAAAATGTTATTTTATCATAGAAAACGTATGGAAGTTGATTTTGCTTTTTAGTGAAAGTTTGTTAAAATCCTACCCGTCCTCTCATTAATGGCTTTTATTTTTTCTCTTTCAAATTGATATGTTTATCATATGAGAAAGCTATGTGACTTATTCACCATTCACTCACCTTTCACTTTAAGCTTTGAGAGACTTGAAATAAATGAGAGGGCCATTGACAACCTGATCGATGATGATTTCACATCGTACAAAATAAAAATGATGGAAACCGTTTCTACCAAATGGGCTCATGCTTTTTAATGACTTGTTGTTTTGTCGTAGTTATTAGAGTGAAATTCATTTTCATCCGCCATTCCCTCTATTTTGATCTAATACCCAAACGGGTCTTCCGGTTTTCAGAAATATCTCGTATAGTCCTTCTGTTACGATTTCCGTTGAAAAAGTGAAATCTGACAGGTATATAATAGGTTTAGAATATTTGTTAGTGAAATAATCTTGTATTATTCATCATATGCAGTAATAATTATATACTTTACAATAGTAGGAAGTTGAGATTAAATACAATTCCTAAGTACATGAGCTGTACAGTCCTAATACATGTAGGAGAGCTGAAGGGTAACTATTTAAACTCTTTACTGCTATCATGCCCCCGCAAGATAAAGCTTCCGTCGAGGATGCCTACCTTGAAACGATGATCAGTGAAATGCTTGCCGGGAAGAGTCTTTGTGAGCGAATCAGCCAGCTGATCTTTTGTGTGAATGTGAGCGACCTGCAACTGCTGTCGGGCCACCTGATCTCGAACAAAGAAGAATTCGATGGCAACATACTTCATGCGACTGTGGAATATGGGGTTCGCATACACGTAAGTTGCACCGACGTTGTCATAGTAGACAACAAGAGCTACTGGAACCTTGACCTAAAGTTCAGAGAGAAGGTTCCCAAGCCAGTTCAACTCAGGTGTCGCCGAGGCAATGGCGTGGTACTCCGCCTCCGTGGATGAGCATGCGACAGTGTGGTGCTTCTTGGAGCTATAGTTGATGGGTATTGTTCCAAGAAAGATAATGTATGTTGTAATTGACCGCCTGTCATTCGGGTCACCTGCCCAATCTAAATTTGCAAAGGCGTGAAGGCGGGGTAAGGGTTTATGATCAATGAGGCTGTCGTGGTTGAGGGAGCCTTTGAGATAACGAAGGACACATTTAATCGCATTCTAGTGGTTTGTAGTTGGACTGTGTATGAATTGAGAGAGCTTGTTCACGGCGAAAGAAACATTTGGTCAAGTGAGGGATAGATATTGGAGGGACCAAACGATTTGTCTGTACTGACTGGCGTCTATAGGAGCACTATCGTCCACAAGTTTTAGTGATTCAGTGGCCGAGAGTGGTATGGATACCGGATTGGCTTCAAGCATGTTGGCCTTGGTGAGGAGATCATGAATGTATTTTTGCTGCGACAGAAAAAGTCCACGGGAAGAGTGATGAGCCTCAACACCAAGAAAGACCGCTAATTAACCGAGATCATTGAGAGAGAATCGTTGTGCTAGCGTGTGAATAAATTGATGAACCTTCGAAACCCAGGAGCCAATGACTATGATTTCATCCACATACACCAGTAAGTACAAGGTGTAGACAGGCATATGGCAGATGAAAAGAGATGTATCACTCAGTGAGTTTGTGAAGCCAGTGGATAGGAGGAATGTGCGAAGTTCATTGTACCAGGCTCTGGGCGCCTGACGGAGGCCATAAATAGCTTCGTTGAGCTTACAGGCATGATTCAACAATGTCAAATGTGCAAGCCCAGATGGTTGTTCCATGAACACATCATCAGTGAGAGTACCCTACAAAAAAAGCATTATTGACATCTAGTTGGTGTAGAGACCAACCATTAGTGACAGCAATTGTTTGAATTAAACGGACTGTGGTGGACTTCAATACAGGATTGAAGGTTTCTGTAAAATCTATGTTAGGGTGTTGATGAAAACCCTTTGCCACTAGACGAGCTTTGTATTGAGCGACTGAGCCGTCAGGGTTCCTCTTGATTTGAAAGATCCACTTCCACCCAACCACATTTTGAGAGGGATGAGCTGGAACCAGTGCCCAAGTTGAATTTTTAACCAAAGTATCATACTCATTGCTCATTGCCTTACTCCATTCCATATGTTTTCGGGCTTGGACAAGTGAGGTTGGTTCGGTGTGGGATGAGATGTGTGTGGTTGCATGCAGGTCAATGATGGGCTTGGGTTTAAAGATATTATTTTTTGACCGGGTTTTAATTACTCGGGTTAGGGACATGGGTTCAGGAGTAGTCTTAGTGGTATGGGAGCTATCGGAATCAGGTGGTGGTGCAGGCTAGTCGAGAGTGGTGACAGGCGTAGTCAGGCCTGGTTACGGTGGATTAGATGGGTGTGGTGTAGCCTGTGTAGGTTGCGGAAATGTGCCAGGGATGGCAGCGGAAGGTTGGGAAAAATGTAAGATGTCAGGGAACGTGCATTCTTACTAGGAGGAGGACCGAACTGACTAGGAGGATACAGGTGTTGGATGGGATCTGACCGTGGGAAGCATGGACTCAAACCAATGATCGACTTGGACAGGCAAATTTTAGGACATGTGACTGACCATATTAGCGAATGGAAAAACCAACATGACGAGAGACATAGACTTTGTTAGCGTGACGATCTAGACACATGTAAGCATTATGTTCATTGGAGTATCCAACGAAGACATAAGGTTTAGATCACGGCTCTAACTTGTGAGATGTGTATGGCCATAACCAAGGATAACAAAGACAACCAAAGACTCAGCTTACGATAATTCAGGTATTTATTGAAGATTATGGAGTTGGGATTACGATGATGGAGAACTTTAGTGGGCATACGATTTATTAAATAAACCGCAGTTTGAAAGGCAAGGGACCAAAATTTTAATGGCATGGACGCTTGATGGAATAGTGATAATGTTGTTTCCACCACATGTCGATGTTTGCGTTCAGCAGTGCCAACATGTATAGGTGTGTGTGGTGGAGATTTTAGATGTTGGATGCCAAAGCTTTGTAAGACATGACCAAGGGATTATACTTCCCCACTACCTTTTGAGTATACCGTTTTGATTTTAGTATTAAAAAAAATATCAACAAGAGTTTTGAAACGATTGAGAACATAAGGTATATCAGACTTGTGTTTGAGTGGATATAACCAAGTGTACTTTGAAAAATAATCCACAAAAATAACATAGAAGCGATAGTTTTCAAGAGATGAAATATGAACAGGGCCCTAGACATCAGTAAATAAAATTTCTAATGGTTTATTGAATGTCAATGTTGAAACACCAAATGGTAGTTTGTGACTCTTATTACATAAACATGTTGGACAATAAGAAAACTGAGACTCGGGCTTAAAGACAAAAAGACCATGAGAGGTGACAAGTCTCTGAAGAACCTGGAGAGACAGATGACCAAGGCAGTAGTGCCACTCTAGGAAGGAGACTCACGTTTGGGAGGTTGTGGAAAAAAAGGTGGCCGATGACATGGACTGATGAAGTTGTTTAGACTTTGGCCAAACATAGAGGTTGCCCTCATTCCGGCTGCGGACCAAGGATGCCCCCGTGGTCAGATCCTTCACAATAAAACAGTCAAGAAAGAACTCAATGGAAGTATTATTGTTAGTGCAAAACTTAGACACAAATATGAGATTATGTGATATGTGAGGTGAGCATAAAACACTTGTGAGAGGAAAGGATTTATTAGATATGTAAAGTGGTGCAACCAGTATGAGTGATAGGAATTTTGTTACCGTCCCCAACCATGATGTCCTCTGGGCCACCATATTCTGAATGAACTGACAGATTTGAAGGTCCGATGTCATGTGGTGAGAAACACCTAAATCAAGAATCAAATTGTTACGAGTGTTAGGCTGGTCAGTTGTCATGTTATTTGCTTGTGGCCAAGTTTGAGAATCTGGATGGGACCGAGAATGACAAACTCTAGTAGTGTGACCAACTTTGTCACAGAGCTGACATATTAGTCGATTGTTGCTGTTGTGTGAGGGTAGCCACCACTAATTTGTAGAGGAATTATGGTAAGAGAATTACAGCTAATGTGGAGACTTGTATTAGCCGCCATGAGATGAAGAATACCCGTGGCCACCGCTTAAAGGTATTCCAAAACTGTTGGATTGGTGACTGTGATTCCCCATGCGGTTGGATGAGTTTCCCTATTGGTAAGACGAATTTCCCTGTTGGTTGCGTTCATTCCTATTGTAGGTTCTTTGATTAAATTGTGCTGTGATTACCGGGCCACCTTTCTTTGCTTCATCACACTGAAGAAACGCCTCATGAACAAGTAGTTTATCATAGAGTTCTTCGAAAGTTATCGGAGTGTCTTAAGCTCGGATTATAGAGGCAATAGGCAAGTAGGCTGGACCTAGGCCATTCAAGGTGTGGATAACTATGGCACCATCATCGACCGGGTGTCCAATCAGTTAAAGGTTGTCAAGAATGTTCTTAATGCTTTGCATGTAGTCAACCACAGACTTGTCAGCTAAAGTAACATTGGTGAGTGAATCAAGAAGGCCGAGTTTTCAAGTATTGGATCGATTTGCATATGTGGCTTCAAGTCTATTTCAGGCTTGTGCTGAAGTCATGGATCCTGTAAATATTGACTGTGCTGCGCCCATGCAAGAGACCTGAATAGCATGTAACAGTAGACGATCTTTACGAAGCCAGACTTGATGATCGAGGTTGACAATTGTACTGCTTGTAGGCTGATCGGTGGAGGTGGTGTTGGTGACAATGATAGATGCAGGTGGACATGATTTGGTACTGTCTAGGTATCCCATAAGACCATAACCGAATATAAGGTTTTCAAACTGAGATCTCCAGGCTGCATAGTTCCCCCCTTTTGTGAGTTTGATGGGAACTTGAGTGGAGTTAATGGCAATGAAAGATTGTGTTTGGTTGGCGTTGTTGCTGTTGACGCCCATGAGAACAACTTAAGTTAAGGGGATAATGGTAGAGGAAGAATCGGGGGTGCCTAGAGAAGACATGATCGGCTGCTGGCAATTTTGGAGAAGAGGGAAGATGATGATTGATGGGAAAGAAGAAAGAAAATAGGTTTTAGGGTTTTAGGATCTTTTAGCTTTTTCCTAGCTATGCTTTGATACCTAAATAGGTTTAGAATATTTGTTAGTGAAATAATCTTGTATCATTCATCATATGTAGGAATATTTATATACATTACAATAGTAGGAAGTTGAGACTAAATACAATTCCTAAGTACATAAGTTGTACAGTCCTAATACATGTAGGAGAGCTAGAGGGTAACTTTGTAAACTCTTTACTGCTATTAGTACAAAGGTTTAAATGACCTTACTAGCCCTTAAAGTAGGCCAAATTGCTTAAAGGACATTTTTATCCTCCATCTCTATTTTTTAAATTAAAAAACAAAAAACAAAAAAATAATCAAACAAAAAAAAAAAGCAAAAAAAAAGAAAAAGAAAAAGAAAATATGATGGTTGAGATCTCTTCCATCTTCAAGACTTCAATATAGATAAACAAAAAAAAAAAAAAAAAAAAAAAACAATTGAAAAAAATTAGTTTCATTCTTTCATCTCATTCAAACAGCTCAGAAAAAAAAAAAATTCATCAAAATCAAACCTAAACACAAGTTCAACAACATCATCATCTATCAACCACAACCACCAAAATCAAACCAAACCCAAACCCAACAAACACCCACTGTCAAACACAACAACCAACACCCACGCCAACACATGTCGATCTCGCTGGTGAATGGCAGAGAAAGAAAGCAGTGATAAAGGGACCGGAGATCGGCAATATAGGAGATTGACGGAGACAGATTCACGAGATAGGGATTCATGAAGAGAGAGAGAGAATACATGGTGGCTGCGAGGAGATCAGTGCTCGTAAAGGGTGTAGGTCGGTGTGATTTTGACGACGGGTTTTTGTGGCAGCGACGGATGTGTTTAGGGTTTTGGTGTTCAAGTGGTGGTGGTGGTGGTAGAGTTTGGGTTTTTGAGTTGTGGTGGATTAGGTTAGGGTTTGAGTGTCGAAGATGAGTGGTGATGTTATTTGTGTTTTTTTTTTTTTTTTTGAAAGATTATTAAATCTGCTTATATATATTATTAAATCTGTTTTAGTGGTTTAAAATTGAAACTAACCATATAATTATTGGAGTTTACTATATATATATATAGAGAGAGAGAGAGTGCTAATTTCCCACAATCACATAATAAAAAAATAATCAAATTATGAGGAAAAAAAAAGAGTCCTTATCGGAATATAAATACAAGTCGAAATAGGTTAGAATATAGTTTTTTTTAAAAAAACTTTGGATTCAAATGGAGGTTTTGGAGTCTTAAGAAAACTAGGTTAATTATTTAAATTTTGAGAAGGAAAAAAAATATTAATATTGTATTTTTTTATTTTTTATTTTTGAATCCTCAATCTTTATTAAGGAGGGGAAATGTCCCAAAAACAAGAAATTACAAGCCAGAGAGACCTAACACAAAAAAAATAGCAGACTCGCCCAGCATACAAAACGAGAAAAACATAGTTACACAAACCAAAAACAAAAGCACCACAACAAGCAAAACCGCACCATGATCAAAACCCAAAAATCTTCCACTAATTCAAATAATTCCTCATTGAATAACATCCCCTTCCTTATTGGATCCCTTCTTAGCAAAACTATCAGCTTAGGAATTCGAAGCTCTTGAACTAAACCGAATCGACATACTTCCATGATTCCTCATTAGGTTGTGAGAGAAGAGAAAACTGAAAATTAGATAAGATTTGTGAGGTTAATTTTGGAAGTAATAAAGTGATATTTATTTAGTTGATTTGTTGTTTAATGAAAAGTGAAAAAAATTCGCTTTTAATAATTCGTAATTTTATCACTTCAAAAATCAAACAAAAACAACTTAAAAAAACACATTTAGTGGAAAATTCAAATAGTTCGTAATAGTTTTTAATAGACAATGCGTAATGCTGTCTTTTTATATTGAGTATATAATAAATAAAATAAATAAAAATAGTCGTCCATGTTGTAAATAAATTGAATTACATGAAATAAATAAAGAGAAACTGAGAGAGACGAAAGAGAGAGAACAGATAGCTTTTTTATTGATTTTCAAGTGAGTGTTTCAGCTAACAGCTTTACAAATTGAGAACTCAAAATATATATATATATATATATATATATAAATATATATTCTTTCTACTGTTAGTTCGTCCTAATATAAAATATATCAGGACAAAGAATATGGGTCATAGATTATACAGAAGTTTTGACAAGTGCATAGATTTTGAGTCAAAGTATATAAATCTAATAGTTCATATTCTTCGTCCTGATATATTTTATATCAGGATGAACTGACAATAGAAAAACTGTATATATATAAATATATATAGTTTTGTGCAAGTGGGTAGATGGTTGATCAAGTGGAGCTATCAAGTGGATATAGTGGTGGGAATATACTGTGTATACACAAGCAGTAAAAGCCACATGTTATAACAATCACCCTTAGATTTATAGCACTTGAATTTCAATTTTCTAGGAAAAACTTAATGGGATAAAACCTAGACAAAATATATGCAATGATCTTCTGGATCTTGTGGGGTTGGACATTCTTACAACTGTCTCGTTAAAAACTTTGTCAGGAAAACCCCAATGGGATAAAACATAATCGAAGGGAAAAATAGTATAGTGCACATATGTCCAAGATTGATGTTTTCTTCAAAATCGTGTTCACATTTATAATTTGTTAGGAAAAACCTTGTGGGATAAAAACCTGAGAAAAGATATTCATTGATTTGTCGAATCAAAGTAATATTTATGATAATCTTCTGGATCCCGGTAACATATATACGATGATTAGCAAGATCAAAGTAATATTTACAATGATCTTTTTGATGAAGACAACATATATACGATGATCTACTGGATCAATGTAATATTTATGATGATCTTCATGGATCAAAAGATATTTGAGTGTGTTTAGAGAATTGTCTCATTAAAAACCTTTATTAGGAAGACCCAATGGGACAAAATCATAATTGAAAGGAAAAATAATACAACGCACATATGCCCCAATATAATTAATGTACTTCATTTGATATGCTCCCCCTAATAAAAATTCATTTGAAGCAATTTTCTACATTACTAAACCAACACATACAGATATTTATTTCATGAAATGAAACAACATCATATAAATGATTGGAGAGAGTATAAGCAAAGACTTGCTTTATGAAGCGTTATTTTCTATTAGTTGGAATGGATCTTAATTTCTTAGGATCAAGAGTTATGACAACCATATGTTTACTTAATTGATGAGTAATATCCATATAGAATCTTTTTAGAATCTTTTCAACAATTTATGATTGATGAACAAACATTTCATTTGATCTATGATCGATCTTTAGGCCCAGACAATATTTTCTTTCTCATGTTTTTCCTTTCAAATTAATTTATCAAATATTCACCAGTTTTCAAGGGCTCTTTGGGAGCTACAGTTAAATTCATATTGTCAATATAAATTGTGAATTTAGCAAATCCAGATTTTGATTTCTTTATGAAGACATATGAGTATATAGTATTATTTTTATATCCTTATATTATCGATATTTACTGAGACGGTTATACCACATCCGTTCATATTGTTTTTAATCCATATAAGGATTTTGTAGGTTTATCAAATACAGATTACGAGATCTTGATTTATATGTTTGTACCATTTTAAATCCTTTAGGGATTATAAATATTTATATTGAGTGAACTATATAGATAAAATGATTACTACGTCTAGAAGATGCATTTCAAACCTTTTAAAGGCAACCAAATTTATCAAAAATTTGAAACGTAATCGTATTCATTGTTATTGAATACCAAGTTTCTGTGAGAAATCTTGTACTATGAGTCATGCCTCATATCTTATGATATTGTTTTTCTCATTATGTTTCCGTATAAAGACCCTTTAGTATCCAACTAGCTTGACATTTGTAGGTGTCTAGAGTACAATTAGTCTAAATACTTTATGTTTGGGTTATAAAGTCAATTTTTCTTAAATTACTTCTTTATATGTAGGCTAATCATGCATTTTGTCTACAATCATTGATATTATGAATGTCATAATTATCATTTATAATTTTAGTAGCCACTGTGTATAGAAATACATCATCAATGATTGTTTCTTTATGATTCCACATTTCTCTCATATGATTTATAGAAGTTTTCTAATTTTCTATATTCTTGTAGCTTTGTTGAGATTTCTTTTATTTCAATGGATTTAGTCATTTCATGGAATTGTGTCTCTTTAGATATAAAAGACTCTTATAGAGTTGATTTAGAGAAAGTGGAATTATTTATATCTCGAGTTTCATTTGCATTAGGATCCTAATAACAATACCTTTTAAAAAAAAAGATTCACAAGCTTATGATATGTATCAGATGATTTATTTGTTGCCCTTTGTTTTGATCTTTCTTCAAGAACAATCACCCAACCGGGGTTTATGAGATGGCAACTTATAAAATCTTGTTACCTTTAATATATCAAGTAATAGATTAATAATCATCTAATGATCAATTATTTTTCATATTTGAATGATGCGAAGATTGAAATGAGACACACATATATATAAAGAGAGAGAGAACCGAATTGGTATCTCTATTTTGTATAAGAGTAACTTTTCATTTACTCTTCTCGTCGAGAGAAACTTTCCATTTGGAAATTAATAAATATAATTGTTGACGGTGATTTTTGGATTGCCACGCGTCTAACAATAATGTTATAATAATATAAACGGCAATGTAAGTAAAAGCGTGCAAAACATAGGTTTTACATGGAAAACCCTAAAAACGGGAAAAAACCACAATGCTCCTTGAGAGCAGAAAAATAATACTATGATCTTCTTTAGGTTTACACTTTGATATTAGTTTCTTCTCTCATACAATAACTCTCAACTCACTGTCGTCCGACCCTCTCACGTAGATTACATAGTTTTATTTATATCAAGCGGATTAGGGTTTCCCCTTATTGTTGCCGTGTAGGTGGTGGACTTCCCAAATAGAATCGTTTTGGGACTTCAAAGTCCTTTACCGATTAGGATTTGTTTCTAGTTTAATGTCTAATTTTTTGGAAGTCTCCAGTCCTTTCCTCTTTAGGCTTCCCTCTTTGAGAGGAAATATGGATATTTCCTCACTGAGGTCTGAGCTTTTGAATTCTGAACTCGGGAGTCTTTATTAGATTAAACTCTGCTTCGCAAACAGCTAGACCACTTATTCTCACTGAGTAAAACCCTTGGCGAGTAAAGTTTATGGCAAGTACATTTGTTTTAAGGTGAATGAATTGCAGCTGAGTAGGAGTATTTGGCTAGCACGTTCCTTGACTATAAGCTGAATTATCTAGTGAGAACATTCAGTTTGTTGGTCTCTGGTGACGTTGCATGTTGGTCAATAATTCCTCCGTTGACTGAGAAGAATAAATGACTTGGACTTATTCTTCCGTGTTTCTTGCACAAATTGTTGACGTGTCCCTATTGCTAAAAATACACATACAACAATACCCCTATAAATACTTCGAGACGAATAGAAAACGAATCTCTTCGTTTTCTTTGCTCCAGTGAGCAATAATTATAACATACTTGTTTTTATTGCTTTTGGGAGAAAATTTCCTAAAAAACTTTCCTTCTCGCTTTTTCCGCTCGTCAGCTTCTCTTTTTTATCCACGTGGTATTTATTTCTTGATTTTCGGTGCTTGAAAACTTCCACGGCACACTTTGTTTTTAGCCACAAGTTTTCTTTTTTGAAAAATGCATGACTTGACATCAGAATGACGTTGTGACTGTAGGATGTTCCCTAAAACGCCACGTGTCTATATCTTGGTGGGTAGCTGAATCAGTGCCCTGTGCTTCGACGGTTTTCATTATTGTATCTAACATTTAATTTTTCAATTTCAAAAGTCTCACTCCTTTTAAAGCATCGTAACGTTTTAGTTGCCCACCCTAACTCTTGGCATTCTCGACTCTCTCTCTTCTTTCTGCTGATAATTCAAAAAAACCTAAGGCCATCATTTCAAAAATCTCTCCCCTTTTAAATCCCCCTTTCAACTCTTTCGAAACTGCAGTTTCCAGCGTTTTATCTTCCTATTTTGATTACCAGACGATTTGAGATCTTCGACTGCGCTTCTTCGCTTATTTTACCAGATCATTTGTGCACCCTCCATTTCAGTTGATTTTGCTATTCCTAGTGAGTTCTTATGGACCCTTTTCAGCGTTCTTTACTTTTTAATCAAATGATGCAAGCTTTAGAGCTCGGTGATAGAGGCACTGCAAATAAGATTGAATTGTTAATACACAACTTTGACCCGAATTTCCCTATTCCTATTTCCTTTTATATTCCCTCTGTTCACGAAATCAGTGACCCTAATGCTTCTCCTGCTTCACCTTATAGCAGTGACTCCTCTAAGATGACAAAATCTTAGAAAGCAGGTGGCAGTAAGTGGAAGGCGCCCAAGGTTCCTAGGGGATCACTGATTGGTGCCCAAACGATAGTAGACTCTAACGTGGAAGACCATCAGAATGACAAGTTACATTTTCTTTCGATCGCCCGAACACTTTTGATTGTGAATTAAATGTTATTGGTGAGCAACAACTTTAAAAGTATAGGCGACGATTTGATATTCATGATACTGTGCATCTGGCACTTTCTGGCGATCGAGCTATATGAAATCCTCCTCATAATGCGGTCGTTGTTTATGGCTCGATGCTTAGCTGTGGGATCACTTTCCCTCTTCAGCCTTTTATTACCAGATTCCTCACTGACACTAAGCTTGCACCTGCTTAGTTGGCTCCCAATAGTTATAGGATTCTGATGTGTTTTTGCCTTACATGGAAGATTAAGGGTTAAGGACCCCCTTCTCCCCGCGAGATTCGCCATCTCTATACGTTGAGGCCATCGGGCCATGGTGGTACTTATTTTCTTCTCTCTACGGCTGTGGAAAATTGGATTCCCGAAGGTGCGGTAAATCAAGGTCAAATGGAAATCTTAGATGATGAGAAGAAGAAAAGTTTCATTTGGGGTTTACCAACCTTAAACAAACGATGGAAGAATAGTTGGTTCTTCGTCAGCGGTGCATGGGGAAGAAATGCACTAGAAAGCGTTCGCCGGAATCTCTCAGCGAGGAAGGTTCTAAGATATTTCACATTTATTGAAACTTGGTCAAAGACACTACAGGTTTTGTTGGACAACGAGATTTCCCATCTCGCGTCCAACCCTGTGCCGCCCTTGGTTGAAAGGAGAGAACCCTTTCATTTAAATGAAGAAAAAATGATCAAAGAGAAATTTTTCCCTCGCTTACACGTTCGCCTCAAACGCTGTAAGTTTCCTTCTCCGTGTTTGATGTTTCTGCTTTCTCCATTACTAGTTTCTGTTAATAACACTTCATTCTTCTTTATAGTGAATGAGTTTGACGTGGTGTGTGACTTGGCGGCCCAAGTGGTAAAGAATTCTGAGGCCGCTAGCCAAAGTCATGCCGCCATATTGGCTAAGGAAGGAATCGCACCCCCGGACGGTGATGACGCCGAAGATAGCGAGGATGCGGGTGACGACCCTGATCAATCTGTCGAAACCGACCAACAGCAAATATTTCAAAAAGTGACGATAAGTCGCACACCCAGCCGAAAAAGGCAAATAAAAAGTCGATACTTCTAAGGCGTGTGAGGATATTCCCATCTTTGATGTTAACGCTCCAGAGACCCCAGAAGAACCTGCCAGCAACCTAAATCTAAGAAACAGTCGGGGAAAACAAGTAGCCGAGAGCATTTCAAAGCACGCTACTTGCCCCACCATAAGAGCATCAAGGGTGGTACAATATGTGATTTCTTCAGATGAGGAAGGGAGTAGCGAGCCTGGACTCGTCGAGACTACTTCGACTGAAAAGGTAACTTTAGAGGTTCCTTCCACTAGGTCGAGGTCACTGATTCCACTCCCGCTTCAGAAAATGTTGGTGGCCTGCCTGCCTCCACTTTCATTCCATAAGATCCAAACATTCCTACATCTGATCCATTAGTTCCAGACACCTTTACTTCTGCTCCAACCGATCCAAATATCTCTGATCCTACTCTTCCAGCAGATCCAAATGTCTATGCTTCTACTCCAGCAAATCCAGATGTTCAGCTAGTGAATAATCCTGCTCTTTCAGATTTACCTAGCCCATTAGTACCGGTGCCAGGTGCTACCTCAATTGATGCAGGCGAAACCTGGAGTTTCGTTTCCCTCTCAGATTTCTCTGCTCTTGAGATCTTGTCGCATTTGATCCTAAATGATGTTTATGTTAGGCAAGGTTATAAGCATGTGAAAAATAAATCGTGTAATAAAAAGATAGAATTCTTTTTCAACTGCCATTCGCCGGTAAGCCTTTAAATTGCGTCATATCTTCCTCCTGCTTTTATATCTTTTTTATATGTTTTCCTTCTTTTTGGCCCAGATGATTTCTGAGATGGCCGGCAATTACAGACGTGGGAACACCATTTCTTCATAAAATAAGGGCTTTCGAAAGCAAATATCGTGCCTGGCGGCTAAGAAATTGAGTTTTGAAGAATCAATCTCGCAACAACTTGCTCAGATGAGAGAATCTGTTGATGGTATTTTGGTTGCCCAACTAGCTGCCGAAGAAAAATTGTTCTCGGCTAAGGAAGAGATTCAGGTTTTAAGAGGTCAGTTGTCTGCAAGCCAAGATTCGCTCGTAGCTCACATGGAAGCTGAAAGATTGGCTGAAAAAGCCAAGGAAAAAACCGAGCGAGAATCTGAAGACTTGTGAAATCAACAGGCATCAAGTGAGGCTATCTTTAGGGATTTAAAAAATGAGTTCGAGGTTTAAGCCGTTAATCGATTCAAGAGATCCCCTGCCTATGATGCACACCTTCTGTGGGAATTTTAGCATGGCATGAGGCAATCTAAGAAATTTTTCACGATAAAGGACCACTCGAACGAGAAGGCGTTGAGACGCTTCGATAAGTCCTTGAAGTTGCATATGGATGGCGCTATGGGTTTGATTAAAAACCAGATAAAAATGTGGAAGGCCTACGGTTGCTATACAAGGACCGAGCCTCACCCGATGCACCTTGAAATCCCTTCGAAGTCTGCTTTCAATACGTATTATTCTAGGAAGAAGGGGAGCCTTACCAATACTGGTGGCGAGCCAGATTTGGGGACTATTACCAGTTAGGACTATGAACATTTCATGCTAGTGGGAGATGAAGAAGTTGTTTGGCCATCAGAGGACAAGATTGATGATGAGGATGATGACGCTGGTGTGGCGGATGCTTGACTTGATAATTATTCATCTTTTGTAATCCATCTCGCCATTTTGTAAACGTGCATGATCCTTAACCTATTTATAAAACCGGTTTATCTTCACATTTATTACGTTGAATGATTTTTGCTTACTCTTCATCGATTTTGTTTGGCTATCATTGCTGAGCTTTTAGCTAAGACTTAATGACTTTGTGTTATTCAGCTACCATTGTTGAGTTTTTGGCTTACTCAATGTTTGTCAAGACGTATCCGACCATACACTAAGTCTTTAAGCATACTATTGGGACGTCTCCTACTTCTGCTTATATTTTTGTTGTTGCTAGTTTATCCAACTCCCAGCGTTTCTTTACGAATGTCTCTTTTAAGCGTTGCTTTTGAGTGCTTTAATTGCATCTCTATGGGTTATACTTTGCCAATGGTGGCGAGCACCAATGGTCGTATAGCATATTTCCAGCTCAGGGTGTTTTCACGTATTCGTCTCAGCCTGCTATATTGGGTGAATACTTTAGTCACCTTTCTTTTGTTGCTGTGTTCTTTGACCTTTTGCAACGATGAATAACATTCAATCTTTTGAGTGTAATACTCTGGCTTACTCTATTGAGCGTCGCAAATAGTTTTGTAATAAATTACTCTTTATTGAATGTCTTGAGTACTTTGGTAATAGATTACTCCAATAAGTGTCTAGAGTACTTCAGTAATAAATTACTCTTTATTGAATAAATCCTGCAACTCCAAAAATGTTTAAAGGGAAAATGCTGAAAGAAATTCGAAAAGCACAAAAAATAAGCTTTGAAAGACTGTCTCATGGATAGTATATCTTCAAGTATTGCGCGTTGCATGGACGAGGAAGCTCGCTAGCTCCAATTCGAGCTATGTGATAGGCTCCATGTCTTGCCATACCAGTAACATGATACAGTCCTTCCCATTTGTCTGCGAGTGATCCTGTAGTTTTATCTTTAGTTCAGGGTGAGACCCTCCTCAATATCAGGTCGCCGAGGGCAAATCTTCTTGGGCGTACGTGTGAATTTAAATACCTACCTGCTCTCTGTTGGTAAGCCACGTTCCTGATTTGGGCGTACTCTCTTCTTTCCTCAAGTTCATCTAAACCGTATTTTAATATGCCAATATTGAGCTGGGGTTGAAAGAGTTGTACCCTTGGTGAAGAGAATGTTGTCTCTACTGGAATGACAGCTTCGGCTCCAAAAGCTATGAAATAAGGTGTCTCACTTGTTGAATTCCTTTCAGTGGTTATATAAGCTTATAGCACTTGTGGTAATTTTTTTGCCCAATTTCCTTTTTTGACAGCCAGCTTGGCTTTTAGATTGTGCTTGATTATCTTGTTCACTACTTCAGTATGTCCGTTTGTTTGTATGTGAGCTGGGGACGCATAATAATTGTTAATTATGTATTTCTTGCACAGTTCTCTAAACTTTCTATTGTCAAATTGCGTTTTGTTATCGGTGATGATGGTATTTGGTATTCCGAACCTATATAAGATGTTCTTCTTTATGAAACTTGTGGTTTTCACCTTTGTTATGTGGACAAATGATTCGGCTTCTACCCACTTTATGAAATAATCCACGACCATAATGGCGTGTTTCGCTCCTCCAGCTGCTGCAGGCATTGGGCCAATGAGGTCAATTCCCCACATGGCGAATGGCCCATAAAGTCACGAACAACATCCGGCAGCCGTCTGAACTCCTGCAGAGTATCACTTCCCCTTGGCCATTCGCCATGTGGGGAATTGACCTCATTAGCCAAGGGGAAGTGATACTCTGCAAGTGTTCAGGCGGCTGCCAAATTTTGTTCACAACTTTCTGGTAAGCTTCGCACCTAGCTGTTATTCTCTTGGCATCCGTGAATAGTATCGACCATTAGAACCCTTATATTAATGCTTTGTGGGCTAGACTGACACCCTTTGTATGGTTTCCACAACTCCCACTGTGTATGTCATTCAGTATTCCTTCAGCTTTTTCCGGTCCAACACACTTTTGTAGTACTCTAAAGAGATCTCTTCTGTATAGTTTGTCACCGTGGACTAAGTACCTTGTAGCTTTGTACTTCAGTCGTTTTGCCTCTAGCGGGTCACCTGGTAACACGTCATTGATAAGGTATTCTTTAATTGGTGTTGTCCAATCATCTGGCTTGTTCTCGATTACCCAAACTTTGGTTTGTTCAGTTATGCTCTACTGAGGTAGATGGGCCATAGGGACTGTTCGCTGCCAAATATTAACCGTTGTCGAGGCTAATTTGGCCAGTGCATCAGCCTGTTCATTTCTGTCTTGGGATTTGCAAGATCCTGAACTCTTTAAATCATCCCAATAATTCTTTTGTTAATTCTAGATAGGTGATCATATTTTCATCTCTCGCCTGGTGCTCATTCAGCACTTAGCTAATAATTACCTGGGAATCATTGAAAATTTCTATCTCGTCAGCTCCTAAAGTAGTGCATACTCTCAAACCTGCTATTAGTTCTTCATATTCCGCTTGATTATTGGTAGCTTTGAAATCAAAACGCAGTGCATATTCTACTGATTCTTCTTCCTGGTTTAAAACCACTATCCCTGCCCAGCTGCCGTGCGCATTTGATGAACCATCGACATGAAGATGCCATTGGAAGCTTCTCTTCGATTGCTCTGCCATTGCTTTTGCCACTTCCACGTCTAGCTTTGTAAATTCTATAACAAAGTCTACGACCGCCTGACCTCTGACTGATGTTATAGGGTGGTACTTGATGTCGAACTCGCTCGGTTCGATGGCCCATTTGGTCAATATTCCAGATACTTCAGGTTTTTATAAGATCAGTTTGAGTGGACAGTTTTTGTACACCTTGATCTAATAGGCTTGGAAGTAAGGTCTCAGTTTCCTTGCTGCCGTTATTAGGGCGAGTGCCATCTTCTCGACTGGCGAGTACCTTGTTTCGGCAGGCCTATGTAATATATATATATATATATATATATTGGTTCATTCATATAGCAATTATGGCCTGAATTTGATTTTTTTCCTCAATTATCTTATAAACGATCCATATATCAATCGTCATCACTTATATGACTTTTATTTTTCTACTACTCTTGATATTGCTTCTTGAGAATAATCAAACATGTACAAAATTGATAAAATATTATTTCCAATTTCATTATTTGTTAGGATCTTAAATCTCTTTTATGACACTCTCAATATCCTGCTGGATGTATTGATCATTTTTCTCAAATGATACGTTAGAATCTTAAATCTCTTTTATGATACTCAAAATATTCTGCTGGATGTGTAGATTTTTTTCTCAAATGAATGATATGTTAGGATCTTAAATCCCTTTTATGATACTTACAACATCCTTCTGGATGTATAGATCCATTTTTTTTTTATCAAATGAATATATATAATATATATCTATGAGATAAAACAAAATCATGAATTATATTGATTTTTCAAACTTCCGGATCGACCATGAATAGTAAGTTCATATATAAAATTCAGAAAACATCATATTCTGAATGGATTTAAAACCCAGGTTCCAAATAATGAAGTATAGCATTTATGTATATAACACTAGATTTAGAACTCCAGGTTCTCATCGGTTTTCAAAACCATGCCAATTTAAATATCATAAATCCCGAAACTTTAAGTTCTGTTTAGTTAGTCTAGCCGATCACGTATATTGCATATAATTAAATAATACAAATATTTAAATAACTTAATAAATAATTCCAGAACTATTTATATGTTCTGTCAGGGGTATAACCCAGACTGATATATTGCATATAAATAAATGTGAAATATTTAAAAGGCATAAAAAATAAATCCAAAACTATAATAGGTTCAGTCGACACAGTTACAACCAGTCTTATATATTATGTATAATTAAATGCGAATATTTAAAAATCATAATAAATAAATCCATAACTATAGGTTCTGATGACACAACATAAGCCAATCTTATATATTGTGTATAAATAAATAAATATGAATATTGAAATATAAGTAAATTACTATCCTAGAGATCCTTTTTACTTATATACATGAATATCGAGCTATAAGTAAATCAATGATCACTTGGAAATACTTTTTACTTACATACGATCGTACTGATAACATATTGTAAATAAATTGAATAAAATATGAAATAAATAAACAGATAGCCTTTTTTGATTTTCAAGTGAGTGCTTCAGCTAATAGCTTTACTAATTGAGAACTCAATATATTGAGTTTTGTGCAAGTGGGTAGGCGGTTGTGATCAAGTGGATATGGCGGTGGGAATATATTGTGTGTATACACAAGTGGTAAAAGCCACACGTCATAGTAGTCCAATCAAATTTTGTAACATTAGCTCTAAGGCTCTGTTTCTTACCTTTGGACCTAGGATTGGATTGGATTATATTAATCTTAAACCCATGTTTCGCAAATGTATGAGACTAATACTGTATGGGACATTATCTCCCAACAGTACCCAATAGTCCCATCAACATTGTACTAAATAAACCCACCCCTCTAGATGAGTTTAGTTGCCTAGGACTAATCTTCTCTTTTCCTTTTCTTTCATCACCGATCAATCTTCTCTTCTCTCTCATCAACTAAAATCTTCTCCTCTCTCTTTCATCATCCTTCAATCTTCTCCAGATTTATTTTTTAAATTTGTAAATCTCTCTCTTCAACCAAAATATTCTCTTCTCTCTCTTTTATCATCATTCAATCTTCTCCATATTTAAAAAAAAAAATTTTATTTTTTTTAAATGAAGAAAAAAATCTGTATTTTTTTGAACAACTGGATTTTTTTGAGACAAAAAGGTGGGTTTTTGATGGATTTTAGGGAAGATAGAGAGAGGGGTTTTCTGGGTTGGTTTCTGGTTTGAAGAGAGAAGACATATTGGTGGTGGTGGCGGTGTTGGCAGCCATTAACAAGTCCTTGCGTATGTTTTGTGGAGAGAGACGGTGGTGAGAGACACAACTCAAAGACGAGAGACATGAAAAATATAAAAAGTCTTCATTGATTTAAACCAGACAAAACAAAAAGCAACAGACCCAACCAAGAACTAGATTGATTTTGAGTTTTAGTTGAGTAGGCTAGAAGCCAATAAGAAGCAACCACAAAAACACAGAGCACCACCAAAAAATAAATAAATAAATAAGTAAAATCTGGATTGATTTTGAAATTCAGCAAATGAATGGCAAGAATTTCAATTCGAGAACCCTTTAGACACACCATTTTCACTTACTTCTCACTAACACCACCCACTACAACCAAAACTAGACCACCCATCAACATCTTTTCTTCTTCTTCATTCTCATCTTCTTTTCCTTCTTCTTCCAGATCTACCCCAATTATTTTTTTCCTTGATTATTTTCTATTTTTTACATATTAAAATTAAAATTAAAACGTTATCAAAATCCTTTTTTTCTTGATTATTTCCCAAATTAAAATTCTATTTTCTTGATAATTTATTATTTAATTTTAAAATATTATCAAATTAAAAATATTATTATATTTAGTCCGATCCCATGCTCACCAAACAAAACGTAGTATTAATTCAGTCCAGTCTCATACTTCCCCAAACACAATATAGTATTAATTTAGTCCAATCCAGTCCATTCCAATCCCATCTAATCTCAATCTCATCTTAATCTAATCCAATCCTACGAAATAGTCCAATCCCACGTACCAAACGGGGCCTAAAAATTTTAAATCAATTAAAAACTAAAACTAATGAAAATAAAAAATTATATTAATTAAAAATTAAAAAATTAAAAAATATATTGAAGCCACTAGGAAGGTGGCCTTGTGGCCGGTAAGTCCTTGGATTGGCTGTGGACTAAGGTGGTCTCTTTTTTTTTTTTTTTTATTCCTGGTTAATTTTTTATAATTTTTATTTCAATGATTATTTCATTTTAATTATTTGATTTTAAAGGTTATGTTTTTATTTTTATTTTATTTTTCGTGTCAAACATTGAACACGTGAGTCTTGCAATGGATTGGAATTAAAATAGGGGTCTTTGTTTTAATAGCCTTTCCTAAGTTCCAAAAAACAAAAATGTACACTCTTGAAAAAAATGCAATTGTGTCTTTTTTTGAGTTGGTTTTACTGAATTACCCTCACTTTCATTTATTTGAAAATGACCAAGTTGCCCTCCTTTATTCCCCCAACTCTATAACATTACCAAACTGCCCTCATTCCCCATTAACCCCTATTTTTCCCCATTTTCCCTCTAACACAAAACAATCCCAAAATTAAATTTGAAACATCCATTAGAAAGGAACCAGAGAAGAAGAAGGCGACTGAGAAGAAGAAGCCCTCGACGGGACTCGATAGAGAAAAAGAAGTCATCGACTCGACTCGACTCGACTCGATTGAGAAGAAGAACAAGTAAAAAAAGAAGAATAACAAGTAGAAAAAGAACAAGAACAAGAAGAAGACTTATCGACTAGGAGAAGAAGAAGAAGAAGAAAAAACCAAAAAGAAGAAGAACAAGAAGAAGACTTATCGACTAGGAGAAGAAGAAGAAGAAGAAAAAACCAAAAAGAAGAAGAAAGAAGAGAAGTGACTCGACAAAGAAGAAGAGAAGGCGGCAATGCGACTCGATGAAGAATAGAGGTTCAGATTTTGGATTGTTTTTGTTTGCATTTGATGTTATATCTGTTCGCCTTTGTTTGTGGGTTTGTTTTTATTATTATCTTTGTATGTTTAGGGTTATGTTTCTGGGTTTGTTTGTTTTTAGGGACATTTATGTTTGAAGACTTGGGTGAACTCCTATAGCTAGGCTATTGGGTTTATGTAGTTGGAAATTGTACACAAAGTTAGCTTATGTTGTTCTACACAAAGTTAGTTAGCTAATGTTTATGACTAGGCTAGGAGTGTTTTATTGTTCCGTGCCCCTTCATTCATGGTTATGTTTGGGGTTGTATGTTTTATTGATATCATTTGGTTTATTTTGGTAGCTGTGGTTGGGGCGGTTTCTCTTTTTGTTCTTGTTTGTTGTATTGGTAGGGTGGTTACGAGCGGGCGTCGTAATTGTGTTGCATGTTCTGTTGGTAGTTGCTAATTGCTATGGTATGGTTAGGCTCCCTCCTAGTTTCTCTTTTTCTTTATGTTTGTTGTTTCTAAGGCCCGGGAATTAGAGGTGTGGCCCTAGCATCTGGTGAATGTTAAAATGAAGCTTCATATCTCAAATTCACAGTTCAATTTCCATGGCTTCATACCATATTAACAGGCCTTACATTAATTTCCCTGGCTTAAATTTCTATGGCCTTACATGCATTTCCTTGTCTTTTTTTACAATTCATTTTGTTCTATTTTGCTATGTTTAATCTGTGTTTAACTTTGTTTGTTTTTCCTGCTTTACAATGACCCTAAGTATTATTTTTGTTTAGTGTTTAAGCAGATGCCTAAAAATCCAAACAATAAACTATGGCGTTTCCACAAAGAGTGGGTGGTTAATGTGAGAGTAAACTCTTAGAGCAAGAAAAATTTAATTACAGATATGAATGAGGTCCTAAGGAGTTGTGGCATGGTGCAAAGATTTAAGGAAGACCAGTTTGGCAATTACTTGAATCTGCCACAACCGTTGAAGATTCATGGAATACTTATTCACAACCTTGTAAACAGGGAGATTATTAGTCCTGAACAAAGAGATGTTGAAATCTGGATAGGCTTGGGGAGATCGAAGGTTCGTTTAGGGAAAGAAGAATTTTGTCTCTGTAGTGGTTTGAAAATGGGCCCACTGCCTCAAGGTTTCAATAAAAAGAAAGTTGCTAAAGAGGGTTCATTGTTAAAGAGACATTTCAAAGAGAAAAGGTCGACTGCTGACCTGTTGTATGCCACTATGAAAAGGGTCAGGGGCGATGAGAGTGAAGACATATTAAAGATGGCACCCATCTTTATGATTAGCCAATTTTTTAGCACAAATGACAGACGAAAAACCATTCCCGGATGGATGTTTGAATTAGTTAAGGACAAAGAAGCTTTCAAAAAATTTCCGTGGGGGTTTTACATATATAGTATTACACTGTTTTGGCTCAAGAGATTTACTCAGAAATACCATCACACACTGAGAAGTATAACTAAGGAAGAAGAGAAGAAGAAAGAGGTAGTAGGAAGGGGTGAATAAAAGGAGAAGATTGAGAAGAGGAAGATGGAGTAGAGGAAACCCAAGAAGACAAAGTTGAAGATGATAACAAATAAACAGAAACAGAAACAGAAGGGCAACAAGTGGATGAAAACAAAGAAGGAGAGGAACTCCTGGAAATTCAGGTGCATGTAGAGGATAACAAGAAGAAAGCCAAGTACCATACCTCAAATATATTTGGGTTTACTCTAGCATTTCAGGTAGGACTTAAATTTTCTGGTCTTTTGTACATTACACACAATATTAATGTATATAATAATAGAATAACATTGTTTGATATTTAATTAAATAGGTATGGGCCGCGGAGAGAATTACTTGATTGACAGATGTCGTCGGGACACGGATTGGTACCAGGTTTCCATGATTTACCAGATGGAATTTCAATACAATGGCTACCAATATCAAATCCAGATTCATATCATCGATGTATATTTAACTAGTTTTCCTTTTTTGTTTTGTTTTATAATAATACGAAATTGTTACAATGCAAGACCGTAACATTGATTTTCCTTACACATGCAGATGTCATTGTTTCCTTAGGAGGTTAAAGAATATGAGAAGGGATTGGATTACTATAAGTCCTAGAAGCCGGATGATGTGTCTAGCCCACTGATACACAAGGGGAAGGGTTTGTTAAAGCAATTTCATAGTGTAATTGAAAAAGAATAGGAGGTTGGTTCTGACAAGGACCGTGATCAGAATTTTAAGTTGGATGGGGGAGATTAATCTATGCACAACCATCGTACAACAGCATCCTTCTTGAGCTCACCAGATGACCCCCCATCTAGGAAGAAGCTGTTTAATGATACCAATTTCCAAACTAACAAGGTACGATTTTACTTTACAAGAATACTAAGTTTAGTTTAGTATAATTGTTTAGTGTCCTTAAAATTTTAGAACATCAAAATATACTTGTTTAGTGTCTCTTATTAGGGGCGCACTTGTAAGCTTTATATATTTTTAATGGCTGATATTGTGGAGGGGAATGCAATTCTTGAATAGATTTTTCCAATAGCATTTCAAGATTCTTTTCGCCTCTCAAAATTAAAACATATATATAAATAGAAAATGAAAAATTATTTAGGATAATAATTAGTATTGCTTGGATAGTTGGATGTCAATCTCGGACAGTTTCGTTCTCCCACTTATTATTTTAGTTATGTTGTAAACTTTAACACTCGTATTCTAGTAATTTCAGTCTACATTTCATACATCGACTTAGCCGTCCACCATCGCGGCCTCTATTCAGCTATTGTTTTGCTAATTAAGGAAAGCGATTCTAATACTGTAAAATTGATTAAGGAAAGCGAGGAACGACAACTATCTTTTTTTAGAGCAGAACTTGCTAAGATAAGAGAAGAAATCAAGGTAGGAGATACACCATGTAAGCAATCAAAAGAGGAAAAATTAGGAACAAGCAACCAAAAGAATGATAAGGTTTGTGAATAGGTAATATATTGCCATCCCCTAAACTTGGTACAAATCTAATCATTGTTTTTCTATTTATGATATTCTAGTCCTTAATGGATTACTTATACTTGTGAATGTAGGATCGCGATAGTGAGTTTTTGTTCGAACAAGTGAAAAAAAGTGAGTTCAAGTTGATGCTATAGGCAATTATACGGTTACAGAGGCTGATGTTGCATCCAAGTCTGATGGTCTTGCTTCAAAGAGTGATGTTGATAAACATTCGAGTGATCCTCAAGCTGATGCTCCAGCCGATTCAAAAATGGTTGAGGTACATATGGTCATAAAGTTTTTGTATATATATATATATATATCAATTGCATTCGAGTGACTTGATATCTTTGTACATTTAAGGATGTTGACAACCAAAGTATCCTTGATGAAAAGGAGTTGAAGGAGATCAACAATTCTATTCAACTTTGTATTGAAGATATGGTTCAGAAGACAAAACTGTTGACAAAGAAGTATGTCCAACAATCCATAAATTTAGATGATGTCGCTTCCCCGAGTGTTGTAGCTTATGATGTGGCAGACCCAAGTGTGACATACAAGGATCAGGACAAGGCTAGGGCTAAAAAGAGAATAAGGTATCTTAACAGCCATTGGATTAATCCCTTGGCGAGGAAAATATTGAAATCAAGTGTTTCGGACAAACCTTCCACCCAAGGCGAAATAACTGATGTTGAGTTCATGACCTTTTTGAAGACCAAACAACCCACCTGGTAAGGGTACATTCATATTCTCTAACATATTCCTAGTATAATGTATTAATGTCTGAATTTGATTTCCCCATATAAATTAAGTAATGTTGACAACTGGGCAATTCCAATTGATGGAGCATCATGAGTTCAAAGAGCTGGTGGATTGATTAGGCGGTTTTCGCCATTAGAAAACCGTCCGTCAAAACAATTTGTAAAACCCCACAAGCCCTAATTGGTTGGAAAACACAAGTATATGGTAAGTGGGGTGTCGTCCACAAGAAAACGACATTAGCAATGACTAGCTATTACTAAAATAGCATTCATGTAATTAGTGATAAGTAAATGAGGATGTTGTAAATGTGAATTAACATAATAATAAATTTAAACTAACAATGCAACCTAGATGAAGATATATGGGATGAAAGATAGATATATGATGGAAATTGTTAGACCGAAAGGCAACCCAAGAGTGGGGGTGAATTGGGTTTCTAACAATTTAAAAACAATTAAGCACTTTCCTAACCATAATATTCAATTCTAAAAATGTATATGAAATGTATAAATACAAATATGAGCAATATAATTAAATTGCACAAATTAAAGAGCTTAGGGATAGAGAAATCAAACACAATAATTTTTACGTGGTTCGGCCTCACCTACTCCACACCTCCAAGCTCTCCAAGCTTTCTAAAGGAATCCACTATCAAGGGTCCTCAAGATCCAATCTTTACAACTTACAACAAATTGGTGTCTCTCTATACCAAGCTCACTAAGAGAACACTTTTCTCTTAGTCTCTCAAACTCTCAAATAAATAGTCTCGCACTTACAAAGTGTATTCCACTCTCAAATACAAATAATATAAATTAATGCTCAAGATAACAACTCTCTCAAAGGGAAAATATAACAATCTTAGCACATTCTAGTCTTTAATGTGTATGCATTGAAGATTTTGGCTCGACAAGACTTTACAGTTTACACAATTCATTTGGATGTTAAAGAAGTTGGTTAGGCTCTTGGAAGTGATCAAATGGGGTTGAAGACATTGATTTATAGCGAAAATTGAAAATAGCTGTTGTTTGCCAGTTGGAATGGCTAATTACAGTTTAGTCTCTCTTGTTTCAGAAATTTCATTTTGACCCATGTCATATCTATTAACGAAAAAGTACATTGTGGTCCCTCAACTTCTTGAAATTTCATTTCGACCCCTAACTCAACGGTAACTTCAGGATTATGACCGTTGTAGTGGAAAATTTTATTTTGGTCCACCATGTTATGGAAATTTCAGTAAAGCCCAAATAGTTTTGAAACATTTAGTTAGATCCCTATAAAATGACAGTTTTTGCTCCAAAAGTTTCAAAACAGTGCAGTTATACCCTTGATTGACTATAATGCATTCTAGGTTGGTTTTTCATGTCTAAATGACCAATATAAATCTCAACCAATCTAGATAAGGTTTAAGAACACTTAGGAGTTATAGATAACTACAATTAATAGATCCTAAGGTCTAAACTAAGTCACTTGAGCCAATACATTCATATCACATGCAATCAGAGACTAATTTACAATATATTAAAAAGATAAGCCTAAAACTATTCTTGCTTACTTTAAGCTTCAATAAATTGTCCCTTTGATGTCCAAAAGCTTGATATATCTTTTTAATGCATGTAGATGAATTCTTCAAAGCATTAGAACTTTGCATGATACATTTTGCTCTAATTTCAATATGATTGAAACTTTACTATAACACATTGAAATCAAACTTTGTTAGAACTTCATCAATGTTTGTTATCATCAAAATCAAGCATTAAAACCTTGAGGCTAACAGAAACTAAGGGGTTAATGGATTCGAAAGTAAACATTGGGCAATGCAATAAACTAGGAAATAAGTATGTCTATTCAAAGGTAACCGATCTAGGATGTATAAAATCGGTTATTTATCCCTAGGAAGCGGTCAACCTAGGATGTATAGTAATGACCAGCTACTAGGGATTAATCCGTCATGAACCACCAACCTAGGATGTATAGTGTTGGTAGTTCATTCAGGATTCTTGGAAATGAAGCTCGTCTACCTATCAAAGACTCAACTGATTGCGAACGTAGCCAAACTAGGATGTATAGTGTTGACTTCTAATCCTCTCACAAGTATCGACCTAGGATGTATAGTGCCAAAAACCCGTTAGAGGTTAGATTAAGACTGCGGTTTAAGAGTCGGAATTCATGACGTTCCGTCCATTCATTTAAGTAATAAACAACTAGATATGATATATATCTAGATGCAATACTCATACATAATCCAAAAAGAATTTGCTAAGAGGATGTATCTAAACAAGTAATTAATGAAGACCATTCACAACAAGAATAGAACAATGAAAGATAGACATGAATATAAATGAAACAAAGTTTATGTACAAGCTCAATATTCAACTAACTACTATATCAACCCCTTAGAGGGGATTTAGTTACTCACTATAACTAGGAATATAAGAGAAAGAAAAGAGAAAAAACCCTTGGAGAATATCTCCTTCCTTGAAATTGCTTTAATCTCCTACCTTTCTTAAAGTTGAGTAAAGAATGTAAGTGAGAGAGAGAGAGAGTGTGTGTGTGTTTCTAGATCTAGGTTGTGTAAAAACTACTTGCTAACTGAGTTCTTAACTGGTTGAAACGAATTAACATATTCTATTTATACTACATACAAAATTAGGTCACTTAAGCTTCAAAATGCAAACTGGCGCGTGTGAAGTGCGGGTGGAGTGCGGTTGGATCACCCGCATTTTACCCGCACTTTATGGGTTTTCTTCCACTTCAGTTCTCAGATCTGGGAAATAGTGTGGGTGGAGTGCGGTTGGATCACCCGCACTTTACCTAAACTTTAACTGTCAAGTGCAAATCAGCTTCTCTGGTTTTGGCAACAGTGCAGTTGGAGTGCGGTTGGATGACCCGCACTTTAACTATCAGGTGAAAAATCAGCTTCTCTGGTTTTGGCATCAGTGCGGGTGGAGTGCAGTTGGATGACCCGCACTTTAACTGTTCTTCAAGCATTAGGTCCCGGCTGTGGGAAGGAGTGCGATTGGAGTGTGGTTGCGACCCACACTGACCCGTACTTAGAGCTGCTAAAGATCATCTATCTTTCCTTTTTGCCCCTTTTTTGGCCGGAACAACCGTAACATGCTTCCAAACCCATCATTGAACCTTTTCCTACAATTATGCATATAACAACCCATCAGAGACGCAAAAATGCACGAAAACGGAACAAAGGATACATAATTGAGGGGCTAAATAAACTACATATTTGGCACGATCATGGACTCAAGAAAGTTGGTATCTGATATGGTAAATTGTTTTCAAATATCCCTCTTGTTTATCATTTGCAAATCAACTGTTTGTTGGGCTTTTTTCTAAGTGGATTTGTTTCAATGTTATATATGACAAAATATAATACTAATATTAGGTCAATTATTCCCTGCATCATATTAAAACCCAAAAACTAGTTTTATCATTTCATTTTGCTAACCAAAACAATCCTTCATTTAGATTTTAAACACACAAAGCTTTCCATGAATTCACTTCGCAACAGCTAACTAACTCCTCACACATCTTTCTTATTTCTTCGTCACTCTTCAAATGGTTAACGTGTATCGTTTTTTATCCATAACACATACACAGCTACTTTGATGTTCTGTGGAGGAGGAGTTCAACTCCAGATGTCAACTACTTGCAGAATATCACATTGGTCAACATCACATTTTTTGTAAGTAACATCTATATATTTAGACTTTAAAGGTGAACTTGTAATTATTTGCTTGTGTTTCTAACTTTGTACTTCAAATCATTACACAAGTGAACCTAAAAAGGAGATGGGATATTCTAATAGAGGAAATGGATTTTGTAAGGGCGATACAAGAAGTTGAGATGTATGAATAGGGAAAAGGCAATGAGGGAAAAGTTAAATAAATGCAGAAAAAAGACATAACAACAAGGGGCAACAAGAAGAAGGATCCGCCACCTCTAGTGATCGAGGTTTGGGAAGAGTATCCTGAATTCAGTCCGTTAGAATTCGAGCCAGACACGGATTGGTTACAATATGTTTTAGGTCACGAGCTTCTTTACATTAAGCCCTGGTGGAAAATGGATTCTGTAAGTATGGTTTCATGTTAAACTTTCATTCCTAATATGGTAAAAAATTATTATATACGTAGGCATAACATATGTATTGTATAAACAGGTGTTGGTACCATGCAACACTGGAAATGATTGGGTCTTTTGTCATGTAATTCTAGAGAAAGGAGAAGTAAATCTTTATGATTCATTGTGGCTCGGTGATGGTAACAGTGGTCGGTTAAAAGACATCAAATGCTTATTTTACCTGTTGCCATCCATATTGAAGCACTCGGGTTACTACGAAGAAACAAAATCTGACCCTCACACTAGTGCATTCACTGTTACAAACATCATTCCCACCTTGATTCCCTAACAAAATGATGGGTATTGCTCTTTCCTTTATTTTCACTTGCACAATTTCTTCATTCTTTTTTAGAATCTTATGTTTGTCAAATCTTAACATGTTGCAGTTCTACTTATGGTATCTTCATGTTGAAGTATGCTGAATTCATACTCTCCAGAGTTAGATTATCGTGGATGGATGAATTTTTCCAAAAAGATGTACCTACAATTCGTAAGGCAATAGCAATTGATATTTTCACAAATGGGCAAATTGTAAATTCCCCTTAAATTTGTGCACGTAAAGACTGATTGTGTATGTCATAGATAGTGGGCAAAATAGTTCATTGTATATACTTGTATATATATGTTAATGTTTTGACCTCGAGGCCTAGGTGGGCGTTTTTGTTTTGGAGGGAAGATGAGAATATCGGGGCTTAGAAGAAGCTAGGAATATCTGAAGCACATGAATGAAATGAAGAATGAGGTTATTATTTTGGTTTGATTTTGTGTCCTTAAGATTAATGTTGCATGTTTAAGCCTGAGAATTAATATTTTCGTTCCTCATTATCGGCTTATGATATGAAACAACTTTCACACAACAGAAATACAAAGTGTAATTCCCAGGCATTACGATGTAATTGCTTAAGCTTTACATATGCATTCTAGGGCTTTATGACAAATTTCTAGGGCTGTACATATGTATTCCTAGACTTATCATTGAAACATCTCACACAAGACTAACACAAATGGTAAAGGGTAATTCCCACCTGATCCATATGCGACTTCATATGTGACTTCATTAAAGTCTCTTCTAAAGTCCCATATGGATCGATTTTTATGGTTTCCGCTTTTTAATCTCACGGGCTACAGATTTTAATTTCCCAAACGTTACGATAACATTCCAAGGCTCTTCATATAAATTCTCAGGCTTATTATATGAAACAACTTTCACACTACAGAATCAGAAAGTGTAATTCCCGGGCATTACGACAAAATTCTAGGGTTCTACATATGTATTCCTTGGCTTATCATTGAAATATCTCATACAAGACTAACACAAATGGTAAAGGGTAATTCCCACTCGATCCATATGCAACTTCAGATGTGACTTTGTTAAAGTCGCTTCTAAAGTCGCATATGGATCGGTTTTTGTGGTTTCCATTTTTTAATCTCACGGGCTGCAGATTTTTATTTCCTAGGCATTACGATAATATTCCAAGGCTCTTCATATATATTCCCAGGCTTATTATATGAAACAACTTTCACACAACAGAATCAGAAAGTGTAAATCCCGGGCATTACGACAAAATTTTAGGGCTCTACATATGTATTCATGGGCTTATCATTGAAACATCTCACACAAGACTAACACAAATAGTAAAGGGTAATTCCCACCTAATCCATATGCGACTTCAGATGCGAATTCGTTGAAGTCATTTCTAAAGTCACATATGGATCGGTTTTTGTGGTTTCCTTTTTAATCTCACGGGTTGCAGATTTTAATTTCCTAGGCGTTAAGATAATATTCCAAAGGGTTACGATGATTTCCAATCTCACAGGCCACGTGTTGTTACATGATAGGTTTTTTGTGATTACAGTCGGTTCCTATAAAATCCTACGTGTTTTCACACATATGTATTCTTGCCACGTGTTGTTACATTATAAGTGTTAGTGGATTATAGCTCGATCCTATAAAATCCAGGGTTCTTCTTCTTCTTTTAAGGTTGGATCCCATAACCACAAAATCTTCTTCTTCTTGTTCACGTGTTATCAAACCAAAAACCTAAAATTGTCAAACTTCTTCCTCTTGTTTACGTGTTCTAAAAGAAAAACTCCACCCACATACTCATCCTCACGTCCGTATCTGCAGGTAAAAAATCTTCAATGTTAATTATTTTTTTGTCTGGTAATCTAAAAATGAAAAATTCATTGTTAATAATTTTTTGTTTAAATGACTGTCAAACTTTGTGTGTTGTTTGCAATATAAGGTTGGTATACTAAAACATTCATTGTAAAATTTTAATTTTTTTGATTTACTGACGTAATGTGTGAATTGTGAAATGAAGAAGAATCATGTTTATGTTGTTGTTTTAGTTGTGGTATTGTTTAATAATTATTTTTCCAAAAAAATATTAAACGAAGATTGCATGATGACACAATGTTTTAAAAGATTCAAAATATGTTCATTTGTTTTTAGAAGAAATGTATTTCTGCTTGGTTTAATAACCTGTGGGAACATGATCTGTTCTTGTCGTGGTTTAGGGGACTTGTTGTCTAACCAGCAGTTTAACTCCATTTTGAATTGTATAAGCTAACGTTTGGGGTTGAGTGATGATGTCATTGTGCTCTAGTGTGAAATTTTTTTCATATCAAATATAACATGTTCAGAACTTAACCGATTAAGGAGAAAATGTCGAACCCTATAGTGTTCTTATACCTCAACATCGGCGGCGAACCAACGGGTAGACTTGTGATCGAACTGTTTTCCGATAATACCCCAAAAACAACAAAGAACTTTCGGGCTCTCTCTGCACCAGGGAGAAGGGAATCGATAAAAACGTGAAGCCACTCCACTTTAAGGGAACATCCTTCCGCCACGTGATACCCAGGAGCATGTTCATCAGAGGAGACCTCACCGAAGGTAACAAACTTGGAGACGAGTCCATCTATGGCGATAGTTTCGCTGACGAAAACTTTGTAAACAAGCACATCGGTCTTGGGATCCTCTCAATGGCTAATAATGGCTCAGGAACCAACAACTCCCAGTTTCTCATCTTTACTACGAAGACCGAGTGGCTCGATGGCACTAAAGTCGTATTCAAAATTGTCATTGAGGGATTTGATGTCATGAAGGTCGTCAAGAAGGTTGGTTCCATTACCAGCTTGTCCTCTAAGCCTGTAATGGTCGCCGATTGCGGTCAATTGTCTTAAATTATTATAACTTTTAAAATTCTACTCTTTTGACAAATTCTGTATGTGTTGAATATTTTTTTTTTTAAGTCCTTTTTATAATCCTATTGTCAATATGCAAAGCCTAGGAATATGTATTTTAAGGCAGAAAAAACTTTATCTCCTAAGCCCGAGAATATGTATTTTACGCCTGGGAATATCTCTTCTAGGCAGGTAAACTTAGTCTCCTCAGAAAAGCAATACATTTGTGTCACGATCACACTTTATATCGCGTAAGATGAACCCGATAATTGTCGTAAGCTCATGGAAAACAATCTTTTCTGTCGGAAAAATTATTATAAATTTCTGAAAATTAAAATTAATAAAAAACACAGCCATGTGCCATGTGTGCCATGTGTCGACACATGATAGGGATGTATTGGTTTGAAGGTGGCAAAATTTTGAAAAGCTTTGGTCCTGGTAATATCTCTTAGAGCGTGGGAAACTGAGCCTAGGAAATTTGACAGTTGTTCCATTTCCTAAGCCAGGGAATAATTTTTTTGAGCCTGAGAATTATTTCGTTATGCTTGAGAATTACGACTTTATGTATGTCTGTGTAATAGTTATTTCATAAAGTAAGCCTAGGAATACATATGTTAGGCCCAAGAAATATATCCAAGTCACTTAAGCAAGTTGCTTTTACCTTATGGTTACTGAATGCAACAACGCCGTTTTGAATGTGATAAGCAACTTGTTGTTAGATGATAAGGATGTAATGGTTCAAATGTGGAAAAACTTTGAAATTTTTTTAGCCTAGGAACATCTCTTAGAGCCTAGGAAACTGAAGTAAAAATGTGTGGAAAAATCAAATATGAATTTGAGCGCAAAGATTGGAAATTCAAAGTCAAAAAACACTATTTTGCCTCAACCAATAATATTTCGGCACTTGTCTAGCAACCTAAAGTAATCATTTGGCTCTATGTTCCAGGCTTTAAGAAGGGAGATCCCGGGCTTAATGGTTATATCACGGGCCTAACAGTGGAACAACCGTGCATTTGATCGTGTGGGTCCTATACCATTTCGTCGATCGGGCCCGGTGAATAGGGATGGGGATTCGACAGGCAACTTCACATTGTTTTAAGAGACCATCAAACGGTCGGATACATCTCCCCCTGCCAACTCCACTAGAATTGGTCCTTGGAAACTGTCTTTATATTTGTAAAGTGCTTAAGAGTTTTTGGACTTAGTCCTAGGAAAGATCCATTTGTTGCACGAACACACTTTATATCGTGTAAGATGAACCCGATGATTGGCCACTGCTCGTGGAAAACAACATATAATTAAAAATGTCAAAAAAATAAAATTTAACAAAATGCACAGACATCGTGGCTCAGGATGTCAATCCCAGGCTTTCAAATGTATTCCAGGGCTCCAGTCAATTGTCCCGTGCATTTGAGCATTGTGCCATGTGTTGTCACATGATAGGGCTATAATGGTTCAAGCATGGAAAATTTTTGAAAAGTCTTGCGGCTGAGAATATCTCTTATAGCCTAGGAAACTGAGGTACAAAAGTGTGGGAAAATCAAATTTGAATTTGACTGTAAAGATTGAAAATTCAAAGTCACACAACACTAATTTGCCTCAACCAATGATATCTCGGCACTTGTCTAGAAAGCTAAAATTACCATTTGGGTAAATGTTATGGGCTCAAAAAAAGGGAGATCCTAGGCTTAATGGTTGTATCATAGGCCGAACAGTGAAGCAACTGTGCATCGGATCATGTGGGTCACATACCGTTTTTGCCGATCATAACGATGGATAGGGATGAGGCTTCAACGGGAAACTCCACATAGTTTTTCGAGAGCATTACGTTTCCCCCTACCAACTCCACTAGAATTGTCCATAGACATTGTCTTTATATAAGTAAAGTGTTTAGGGGGTTCTGTGCTTGTCCTCAGGAACTATGCATTTGTGTTACGAACACACTTTATATCACGTAAGATGAGCACGATGATTTGCCACCGCTCGTGGAAACACAACATTTTCAGTCAGAAAAATAATTAAAAATGTCATTAAAATAAAATTTAATAAAAACCACAGATATCATGGCCCGGGATGTCAATCCTGGGCTTCCGAATGTATTACAGGCCTCATAACTTTATCCCGGGCATTTGAAACAGTGTGCCACGTGTTGTCTCATGTTAGTGATGTAGTGGATTACAGCTATCAAAACTAAATCTTCTTATTAGTATTTATTCTTAATTAATTACTAGATCCCACTAGATCTTCTTCTTCTTCCGTTGTAGTCAAACAAACATTGAAACCTTAAAACTTCTTCTTTTTCATGTGTTCTAAAACCGAAAACATTAACTTCAAAATCTTCTTCTTCTTCATGTGTTCTCAAACCATTAAATCTTCTTCTTCTTTCTTTGCTTTGTATACCAGTTCAAAGCAAGTTTTGCTTATAATATTTGGATTCTCCCCAAAACTGTTCCTCACGTTTACATCTACAGGTAAACAATCTTCATCATTTATACATATCCTTGCTACACCTCTTCTTCTTCATTCCTGGGTCTTAAACACCATTTTGCTTTGTATACAAGTTCTCAGATCCAAAATAGTCAGCCTATATTATTCATTTTTTTGTCTCCCGATATTTTTAAAAGTCACTTTGAAGGTTTTGTGTTCTTGTTTGCGAAATATGTCCCTAGTTAGAAAGCCAAATTCAAATTCATTGTTAATTTTTTTTTTTGGGTTTAATGATTGATTTTGTGAAACCAAATGCATTGGTTTGCGAAATATGTCCCACGTATTCTACAAAGTTTTATTTTATTTTTTTTGTTTAAAACATACTGGTTTTGTTTAGTTGGAAATAAAAGCCTGGTATACTCAAACATTCTTTGTTAAATTATAATTAATTTTTTTTCAATGTATAGATATAAAGTTTGTTGTTTGCAATGGGGAAGAATTCTGTTTATGCTGTTTCAAAGGAAGGAAAACCGGTATGTTTAACTCTTCGCCTGAATGTCATGAACAAGTGGATGGTTTTCCAGGAGCTTCTTATAAGAAGTTTAACTCAACTGATTAAGCATATAAAGCAATAAGTAGCTGTTCCATACATTCAAGCCATTACAGGTTTGAATATTCTCTGAATGTTGAAGAGAATGTATCTAAGAAGAGTCAAAGCACTAGAGTCATGTTGTTTTTATTTCTATTTGTTTTTATTTTTGGAGTGATAGTAGGCACGATTTTTTGAAAGATGTTTCGTTTATGTGAATAGGGATGGTGTTGTTTAATATAAAATTAAACCTGTTATTATGTACTTTTATTTAACATGTGTATGCCCCCTTGTTCTGTTCTGGTCGTATGTCTAAAATGATGAAATATAATGATAGAAACAAGCAAAGAAAACATAACTTTTATTTTATGAATTTTTTTTTTCATTATGTGACAACATGTGATTAAAAAACATTAGACAAAACCATGATGTGTTTTTCTTCAAGTTACTGGTGGAATATTGAAGTCCATCAACTGCTTATGCATTTTTTCAACAGGTTGGTACAGTGCATTGAGCTCATTGTCCCTTGCTTCGATCTGAACATTTAAATTGATAATCTCTGCTTCCAGATTTTGAAATTTCCCCATCAAAACACTATAATCAACACTTAGCTATTTTGTATTCTCACGCTCCTTGATGACAGTGGCCTCAGCAATTGCAATCCATTCCTGCATACATTTGAAAATGGAATTTCGCTTGTGGTCGTCAATACTTCTACCTTTTCCTTCCATTTCAACTTGTAAAACTAGAAAAAAATAAGATTGATAATTGAAGTGAGGAAAATATGTAACATAGATGGGATATTTATTATGGAGCAAGATTACCGGTAAGCCCAGGAATGAAAAGTCACCTTTTCATTTAAAAAGACTTTTCATTTAAAAATAAGTTTTTCATTGAAAATTGCATCCATTGTAACTTAAAATGAACATTAATTTTCATTGAAATTGAAAAGTCACAAATGAACCAGTGTTCATTAACAAAATAAAATTAAATGAACATTCATTTTCATTGAAAACTGAAAAGTCGCAAATGAATCAATGTAAATTAACAAAATGAAATGAAATGAACATTTATTTTCATTGAAAATTGAAAAGTAACAAATGATAGTTGTTCCAATTTATTAAGCCCGAGAATTATTTTATTAAGCCTGGGAATTAGTCAGTAATGCTTGCGAATTACTCTTTATGTTTGTCTTGTTTGATAGTTGTTCTCATAACTTTTAGCTCGAGAATACATAAGTTAAGCCTGGGAATTATGTTGTAACGCTAGGGAACTACCCAAATCTTTTTTGTTCGTATTGTCAATCGTATACAGTTGTTCCAATTTATTAAGCCCAAGAATTATTTCACTCAGCCTGGGAATTATTCATTACTACCCAGGAATTAGTCTTATGTTAGGCCCAAGAATTATATAGTAAACCCGATGAGATAACAACTTTAAAAGTGACATTATCCAAGTCACTTATGCAAGTTACTTTTGCCCTATGGTCACTAAATGCAACGGCACATGCCCATACTTTAGGGTCAAAGGCATTTCGTGAAAATCCCTTTTTGAAGTCCAACTTCCCCATATCAGTGGTAGGGTAATTTCCACTTGACGAGAGTAGTTTTGTTCAGTTTCCACTTCACCAACAAAGACAACTGTGGGTCTTCAACATAAGGTATTTCGAAGGCCTAATCCTCTCTTCAAGTGATACATTGAAGCATATAGGTTCTTATTTTCTCCACATTGTAGTTATCCTTATTATATTCGAGTATATTTCTTGAAGGGTCGTTATAATTGTTTGGGGTGTGAATTTTTGAAGATTTGTAGTTGTTGTCCTAGTGTTGGCCAAGATTGTTGTGGGTTTTGTTGTGTGTGGTTGTATTTTTGTGTGTTTAATTGGAGATGGGAAATAGTAGAAGACGGGGTAGAAAGGGGAAACATGTTGCTAGGGATAGCGGTAGGCCATCGAAAAAGAGAAAACAACTTCTAGTTATGCACTTACCCAAAGGGAAGGGTAAGGGAAGCACTTATACGGAGCCCCCAACCCCGTATTTTACAGAAAGATGGGCTAATTTTGGTTGTAGAAAAATTTGGCCAGAGAGGGGTATCGACTTGGATCATTTTGGTGCAACTTGGATATCAGAGACAGTAAATACTATGGGTTAGAGGGGTTTTGTGAGGACCCCAAACAAGGCGGCATTGAAATTGGTCCATGAGTTTTATTTTGCAATGACAAGGGTTCAGTTTTACCAAGGGATACTAGTGATGGTCCAAGGGAAGGAAGTCTTGATTACAGCCACTAAGATTAACTAGTGGTTTGACATGATAGATGAGATCGATCAATCGGTTGATGGCCTTCTAATGCATGAATTCTTTGAGCCCTTTAATTACCATTTAGCTGCTGATTTGAGGATAAATGGTGATCCTATGTGGAATGAATATCGTTTTCCCCTTTTGTATAACGAACTCAAGATAGAGGCTGCCTTTTGGTACTTGTTCTTTAATTTCTCTTTGGTGCCCACCACACACCACACCCAGGTGAGTTGTGAGAATTCCCGTTATCTTTTTTGTGCAAAGAATCTCATCCTTATGGATGTCGGGCAGATTATCATGAAAGGAATGTTCGAAGCTGAGAAATCTATTGTTGGCCCACTACCATTCCCTTGTTTGATTACACATTTTTATGAGAAGGCCGGTATTGATATACAACGAGGGGGATGGACTGTGATTCCTCCAACAGGAAACGTGGGCATGAGGGGTTACAATGGCATTGCAAGGAGTAGAGGACTATCCCCACTTATAATTCCGAGGGGTGTGAATGAGGATGACAAAAATGACTTTTCCGAGGAGGACGACTCAGACGATGTGGACCATAATGACCAGAACGCTGGAGATGATCTAGATGCAAATGGATGTGATTAGGGGCTGACGTTGAATAAGATTCTACATAGACTTCAGGATTTGTGTTTACAGATGGATGCCAACCAGCAAGCAAACATGACAGATTTTGCGAATCTTAATCATAGGATGGATGCTTTTCAGAAGGCTTTAGTTGATTCGAGCCTCCAGATTCCTCATATGCATCATTAGAACAATGGCTTAGAGAACACCCCACAGCAGGCAGATCATAAGACAACCTCCCTACACTGGGATCCATAGATTTCAGCAACCTAGGGGTGTTCTTTTTCAATTTAGGCTTTAGTTGGTTTAAAACGAGTTGTTTTGTTAGTTTCATGAATAAAAAAACATGTATTTTGTTTACCTGTATATATTCTATGGCCCGGCCTTGAATTTTTTGGTCTTTTGGTATAGTTGAATTACCCTTTGTGTTAGTCTTATGTCATGGATTGATAGTTGTTTTAAAGAAGAAATGAGCTCGGGAATACATTTATTGAACCTAAGAAAACCACCATTGAGCCTGGGAAATGTAATACCTAAAGCCCGTGATATTATAAAGAGGAAACATAAAAACTGAGAAGTATGCGACTTTAGAAGCGAATTTACGGAAGTCACATTAGAAGTCACATATGGGAATCACCATTTGTGTTAGTCATATGTGATACTTGTTTCAAATAATAAGCTCAGGAATACATATAGAGCCTGGGAAATGTAATACCTGAAGCCCGTGATATTATAAAAAGGAAACAACAAAAACTGAGAAGTATGCGACTTTAGAAGCGACTTTACGGAAGTCACATTAGAAGTCGCATATGGACCGGTGGGAATCACCATTTGTGTTAGTCTTATGTGATATTTGTTTGAAATAATAAGCACATGAATATATATATAGCTAGGGAAAACCACCATTGAGCCTAGGAAATGTAATACCTGAAGCCTATGATATTATAAAGAGGAAACAATAAAAACTGAGAAGTGTGCGACTTTAGAAGTGCTTTATGGAAGTCACATTAGAAGTTGCATATGGCTCAGGAATCACTATTTGTGGTAGTCTTATGTGATAGTTGTTTCAAATAATAAGCTCGGGAATACATATAGAGCCAGGGAAAACAACCATTGAGCCTTGGAAATGTAATACCTGAAGCCCGTGATATTATAAAGAAGAAACAATAAAAACTGAGAAGTATGCGACTTTAGAAGCGACTTTACGGAAGTCACATTAGAAGTCACATATGGATCGGTGGGAATCACCATTTGTGTTAGTCTTATGTGATAGTTGTTTCAAATATCATGCCCGGGAATACATATATAGAGTCAGGGAAGTCATATATAAGCCCGAGAAAACATATGTAAAGCTTTGAAAATAATCTCATAACCCCTTCAATAACTATCCTAAGCCTGGCTTAAAAACACTAATACCTGGTTAAAAAACATAGCCAAGGGATACCTTACAAATACATAACTAAAAACAAATAGTATGATACATACACCACATATCACCACAACAATAATTCAACATTGCCAATGGCCTCGCAGCGTGATGACTGGACCCTTCTCTAGGAGCCCTCCACTATCCAAGTTCGAGTGCCAAGGCATGCATATGGATATGCTAATTTTCCTTGGTTCACCTATTGTGTGGATGTTGTCCCACTTTGTATGGGTGTTATCCCTCTTTCATGTGGGTGCTCTCTTTCCCCATCAGTGGGAGCTGCTTTCCGAGCCGTGCTCGTTAGCGTGCTTATCCTCGTAGGATCCCAGCTGTTGTACTCTAGTTGTTGTATTTCCAATCAAAAAAAAAAAAAAAAAAAACAATAATTCAACATTACATTTATTCATGTTTTTAATCTTCTAAGATAGGTTCACAATTAAAAGTTTCGTACATCCAACGAATTACAAATTTCTTTACTTTCTAATTCGACCTAAAAAAAGTGATACATATTCTAACCTTCCAAAATTGCTTCCTCAAAAGCATGAAAGACTGCTTCTTTGTTTGTGTCATTCAAAATGGACTCTAATAGCTTATCTGGGAACTTCAGTCTATTATGTCCTTATTTCTTGCAAATACTACAAGTACATGCTTTTTTTTTGTTGGTTTGCTTGTGCTGGGCATACTTGAGGGGTTCGGGCATCTTCTTTAATTATGTCCATTTTTCCCACAATTCGAACATTTTTATTTCTTTCATTTCTCCTTAGTAGAACGTGTTATTGACTTCTTTGGTCTTCCTGGCTGCTTTCTTTTCAACCATGACAATACAATGCGATCACGAATTGCATTAGGAATGTCCCATGTTTCAAGATTTAGAACAGGGTTCACAGTCATGGCATAAGCATGTTTTAGCCATCCCGTTGTGAAAAAATCATAATATAATGCGTTGATAGGTGTACCTTTAATCCTGGTACAAAAGACACGAAGAATTTTTTTTTTGTAATTAAATAGTGACAGGTCTATAGCATTAAATATATTGGAAATCGAAGGAAATAGCCTTTCCTAAGTTTCAAAGAGATAACTTAAAATTTTTAAGCATACCTAGCAACCGCCATGGCATGAATACACGGTAACTCATCTAGATCACATTCACGGCATGAGCATGAACGTTTTTCAAGTCGACAATCACTCATTTCCATTTGTCGTCTACCTTGAATATGTGGAAGTCAATGGGGTGAACCACACATCGTTGCGATGGTATTATCCTTTGTTTGATGTGTTCGTTTGCATCATCATTCAAGAATGTAGGCATTTCACGTACATTACTCCGATGATCGTAGAACCGCCTTTGCAACAAATCTTTGATAAATTCTATAATAGATGTGATAGGCAACTTCCGAATTGCAAGTAGACAAGAATTAATTAACTCGGCAATATTGGTGATCATCATATGGTATCTCTTTCTAGGATTATGTACACGTGAAAACTTCTCTATCCCAACCTCTAGAAGCTCATCATAAACCTTACGATGGGTGGCTTTCAACTTTGCCATTTCACGGTTGAATTCCTTAACACGGTACATATACGTTGCACGGAAGTAAAGCTTGATCACGTCATCCTGTTGCTTGCAAAATTATTTAAGATTTTGTGACAAGTGGTATGCACATACTTTATATGCTACATCGGGGAAAATTACTTCTATGCTTACAAAGATACCTGTGTGTCGGTCCGAAACTAACATCACACATTTAGGATACTGGATCAAATTTAGAAGTTGCTTTAAGAACCATGTCCACGACTATGTGAACTCCGAATGAACAAACCCAAATGCCAAAGGGTATGTCATCTCGTTACTGTCCTTGCACACCGTAACTAACAAGACACCCCTGGTCTTGGCCTTCAAGTGTGTAACATCGATGGAGATAACTTGCCTAATAACTGAATTGAATCCCTCAATACAATCCCCAAGTGCCATAGGTGAACCGATTTTCTAAGTCAGTTTCAATCATAATTACAGTCTTATGGTTGGATTGTTCCAACATGTAAAAGATTGCTGGTAACAGCATAAATGACTCTTACGGATCACCGAATGCCTTATGCAAAATGCATGTTTTAGATCTATAGGCTTTATTGTATGAGAGGTTAATGTTGTGTTTAGAGATGCACATTTTTCCCCGGGGCTCCAATTCCTCGCGTCCCTATCCCCATTTGGGGATTTGTTTTTTGGAAAAATAGGGATGTGGGGGGGAGGGGGGTGGGGGGTGATGGGGATGGGGCCCCCTCATCCCCATTTCCCCATTTCCCCCAAACATATATAAATATAATTATAATATATTTTTTTAATATTTTTTTTATTCTTTGAAAACCATAACTCCCTAAGTATATGTACACATTTTATATAAAATGCACTAATGAATTTTAATTTGTATTTGTTATGGAATGCTTGTTTTTTTAGTTTAATTTGTAAATTTTAGTCAAATAGGGAAATGAGGGAACGGGGGAAACGGGAAAATGGGGAAAAACTGGGAAAAAAGTGGAAAATGGGGAATTAGGGATGGGGATAGATATAGGTCGCCTCAAAATTCCTCATCCCATTCTCCCCAAATAGGGAAATAGGGGGGACGGATGGGGGAAGGGTCTAGGGAATGGGGATGGGGATGGGGATGGGGTGGTTGGGCTGACCTATATCCATCCTCATCCCCCAAACGTGCATCTTTAGCCGTGTTCATCCCTAAAATCAGAAATTATATCTTTAGGACAGATTGTGCATCCATGATCGACATATTTTCTAGCATACAGTTCACCAATTACATAGTCACTTACTCGAGTAAAATCAACGTCGTAGTTGCCCAAATAACCACATTTGTGCTCCTTAACAAAGGACTTAACATGCCATTAGGTCCCATTTTTCAACTTCGCTGCTTTAATAACCCATTCATAGCCTCCTTTTGTACATGTTGTGGCAAATCGTGTATGATTCGATCGTCTAACCTTAAACCCAAACCTCTCTTTAAATGCATACATCCTTACAGTCCCTTTCAAGGTTTCTTTGTCCTTGAAGATTTGTCCTTTGTATATTGGGCCTTGGTCATCTTGGTCTTCAAACAAGTCCTTCAACCGAATGGGTTGAATTGAGTACAGTTCTGACCCTAGTATTGTCCACTGTGATGTCATAGAAGGTGCAGAACTGTTGGGTGCTCCACTACCCCCTCCTTGTCCTTCTTCACCATCCATTGGGGTTTCTTTAACACTAGTTACTGCTTGCCCACTAGACTGGGGAACTTTTGAAACATCATTTGGGTAATTACTAGTATCATCGTCAGTACGACTCTCATCCTCCGCATCAGATGTTTCAAAACCATCTGTGTCATCCACTTCTGCCTGCATGTTTGTTGATGCTGGAGTCCCCTGATTAACCCATGGTGATGTACTGTTAGGTGAAGGAACAGACGCACACAAATGGTTACTACCACTCACTGATTTATATTGTAGAGTACCAACTGGGGAGTTTAGATTAGTGGTGGGTGTAAAAGGCGGCGCTGTACATTCTAAGTTTATTGTTGTATTTCTTGCCTTTCTCGGAGTTTCATGTATGCCCCTAGATTTGTCGATCACTTCAACATCAATTTTAGGCCAATCGCATTTGTTGTGTATAAGGATAAAATTTACCTCGTCGTCAGCTTTAATAAGTAAGGAAATTCCTGTAAGCTGTGAGGAAATCTTCAGCTCAAATCTATCCTTACATACCCCAATCCGACTATACAACTTTTCCACCATTTCACTGTAAATTCCCTTTACACTCTTGGAAACACAACAAGCAAAAGTTGTCGGACCAACAAACTCGTAACCCTTCAAATAACCACCGCAACGGACTAAGAATGCAATCATCGAATCCGTAGGACCTTATAACAATATTACAATCATTCAAATAATGAAGCAATACATCTCTATTACCATACACATTTATTGAAAGAGATGGCATCAGAGTTAATGCGTGTGTGTGTTTGTTTTGTGGGGTACTACTACTACTCTCCTTCACTTATTCACTCACTCACTCTCTCTCTGTATATCTAACACTTTTAGCCTTGTGTTATGTGTGTCTTTTAACCATCCAATTTTAAAGACAATTTTACAAAAGTTGAAATTTAAATCTCATCATTGAATAGACATGTGAATTACAATCCATCATATACACACATACAAAAACCTAGATGCATGGAGAACAAAAGAGAAAGAAAGACATAACAAAAATCATCATTTCAAAAACATTCTCATTCAATTTTCTATAGCATTTTGTAGACAAGAATACAAAAACATTTTGTGTATAGAAACTAGAAAGGAAGAGATATAATCACAACCATCAAATACATTCAAAATCAAAAGTATGTACGTTTTTTTCAATTCTAGAATTACAAAGATCCATCTAGCAAGCCATTTCCAAATACCATTGTCAAAAGTACTACAAGAAATATAAAGGGTGAAAAACAAAATTTCATGTCTCTTCATGACTAGGCAGCTAGTTTACAAACAGTCTTTTTGAATTGGTAATAGAGCATAATAGAAGAAAAAACTTCACAAAATTTCACAATAACTCTCGTTTCAACTAAATTTCTAACGTGGCTAACCCAAACTTGCACACTAAACATGTCAAACGTTGACTGAAGAATAGTGTATGTGGTTGTGTAAATTCACCACACCAAAATTCAACATTTGCCCCATGGTTCTCACATTTTAAGACTTTCTAACACTGAAATTCCTCAAACATATATTACATGCCAAAAACGTTTCAAACAATGGTATAAGCACATTGAATTCAATATATTATTACAAGTTAGAATAAAATAACAAAGGGTCTTCTTAAAGAATTCAGTGGACATTAATGGGCACAAGTTAGGATCAAAATATTTAGTCAAAAAATAAAAATGAATAATCAATTATTGAGATTGTCACAGTGGATAGTTGAATTAGTAATCACCTTTGCCACCCATTTCATGCTGGAAATCCTAATGTCGAAGAGAGGAGTTGAACACCCACAGGACGATGAAGCTCAATGTTCGAAGAGAGGAGTCGAAGACCCACAGGACGACAACGCTTAGTAAGTACAATGTCGAATACCCAAGCTTCAAAGAGGAATCGAGATTGGGTGGTCGATTTCCCAAGCTTCAAAGAGGAATCGGGATGGGTTCGGTGTGTGATTTCTCGCTGGAAATCCCAATGTCGAAGAGAGGAGTCGAACACCCACAAGACAACGAAGCTCAGTGTTCGGGATGGGCAAGTAATAAAGATGAAGGAGGTAGGGAAGAAGCGTTTCAAATGAGAAGAAAGAAATGGATAGATTGAGAGATTAGCACCCAAAATTAAGAGAGGTGAAGAGAGGGTAGTTTGGTCAAATATCACATGTAAGGGGCTGTTGAGTCATTTTGCTCCATTTAAGTGAAAAGGGCATTTTGGTCCTAAAGTGGACATTTTAGGAAAATGAAACATTGATAATAGACATTGTTGCAAGTTTTTTAAAAGTGGATATTTTTGCTTTTTTAAAGTTAGGAAGGGCTATTTCCTTCAATTTTCGCATGAAAATACAACTTTACCCGTATAACGGTTAAATTTAACCGACGCCTAACACCACCCTATTTTAACACACTACAAAAAAAAGGGCTATTGGGACGTTTTTTTTTTTCATCCCAATAGCCCAAAAAACATCCCAATAGGTCTATTGGGACGAATAAAAAACGTCCCAAATTTCGTCGCCTCGGGTGGGTTGTAATATTAAGGGATGAATTCTATTTCTGTCCCCTTTGATAACCTATAGGGACGAAATTTAAAAATAAAAAAATAAAAAATAAAAATAAAAATTTGTTGCCTGACCAGGCCAACCACACATACATACACCCACCACTAGAGATGCACATTTTTTCCCAGGGCCCTAATTCCCCGCGTCCCCATCCCCATCCCCATTTGGGGATTTTTTTTTTGGGGAATAATGGGGGGATGGGGATAAAAATCATCCCCAAATTGAAATGGGGATGGGGATGGGTTCCATCCCCATTTCCCCATTTTCCTCACAATTATGTTGAAATGGGGATGGGAATGGGGGGGAGGTCCCCCATCCCAATTCCCCCATTTCCCCATTTCCCCTAAACATTTATAAATATAATTATAATATATATTTTTAATTTTTTTTGTTTATTCTTTGAAAACCCTAACTCCCTAAGTATATATACACATTTTATATAAAATGCACTAATGCATTTTATTTTATATTTGTAATGGAGTGTTTGCTTTTTAAATTTAATTTGTAAATTTTAGTCAAATGGGGAAATGGGGGAACGGGGGAAACGGGGAAATGGGAAAAAACAAGAAAAAACGGAAAAAATAGGGAATTGGGGACGGGGATGGATATAGGTCCCCCCAAAATTCTCTATCCCAATTTTCTCCAAATGGGGAAATGGGGATGGGGATGGGGATGTGAAGTGGGGATGGGGGGACCTATATCTATCCCCATTCCCCAAACGTGCATCTCTACCCACCACTCCACCTGCACACACTCACAAATAACATTAAATTGGGTATCCTCATAGAGTGTAGAACCTTGCACCCGCCCACCCACTCATGCCCGCTTATACACCATGCTGCTCCAATACATGTGATAATAAAAACATAATTTTATATATAATCTCTACTTGTTATTAAATTTTTATTGATTATTTTTCAATCAAAATTTTATTTGTAGATTGATTCCATTAATTTAAATTTTATTTTTATATGATAAATAAATTGATATTAAAAAAATTATTATAACATTTAATTAAACTGTTTTTTAAAAATAATATATTGTTAGATCAAAGAGTCAATCATTAGTTGTACTAGGAGTTAGACATAACCTCGGTTCCGGTTCTCAATTTGGAACCAGCAGTTTCGATTTTCGATTTGGAACCAGCGGTTTCAATTTTCGATTTAGAACCAGCGATTTTAGTTTTCGATTCGGAACCAAAGGTTTTGATTCCAGTTCAGACAGTTCGGTTCTTTTAAAAAAAATATAATAGATCTCTCATAACTAATATTTAGTGATCCTTATAAAGAACTTATTGGGAAGAAACAAAATTCATCTCGATAGAGAACCACTTTAGATGAACAAAATGATTCATATTGCATCATTTTCTAATCTATATGGTAATTTAATTATTAATCTATCTTTAAGGAAAAAACTTCAAAAAAAATATCAAGAATTTTCGACAAAATTAATTAATTATTATAATTTTAGATAAAAAGAAAACCTATTGGAACGAAATAAATTCGTCCCGATAGGCAGTCTATTGGGAGGAATTTTGTATTTGGTCCCAATAGAAGGTCTATTGGGACAAAAAAAATTCGTCTCTAAAGGTCAACAAAATTAATTAATTATTATAATTTTATATAAAAGGAAAGCCTATGGGGATGAAAAAAATTCGTCCCAATAGGAAGTCTATTGGGACGAATTATGTATTTCATCCCAATAAACATCATATTGGGACAAAACCAATTCGTCCCTAAAGATCAATAAAATTAATTAATTATTATAATTTTAAATAAAAAGAAAACCTATTGGGACGAAATAAATTCATCCCAATAGGCAGTCTATTGGGACGAATTATGTATTTGACCCAATAAACCTCCTATTGGGACGAAAGTAATTTGTCCCTAAAGGTCAATAAAATTAATTAATTATTATAATTTTAATTATAAACAAAACCTATTTGGACAAATTTTGTATTTCATCCCAATATGAGGTATATTGGGACAAAATAAAAAATTTGTCCCAATAGACTGCCTATTGAGACAATCTCAATAGATCTCTTATTGCGACGAAAAAAAAAAAACGTCCCAATAGAGTTTCGTCCCAATAACCCATTTTTTTTGTTCCAATAGATCTTTTATTGGGACGAAAAAGAAAAACGTCCCAATAAAGTTTCGTCCCAATAGCCCATTTTTCTTGTAGTAAAACAAGTCACTTACCACTTCTTTTCTTCTCTATTATTTGTCACAACAAAAAAAAAAAAAAAATTAATATAAAAAACTGATAAGTAAAATGGAAAAAATAAAATAAAATTTGTTAGAAGTCTCAAGGAAAAAATATATATATCAAAAATTTTGGAATTGGAATTTTTTTCACCTTTTTTAATTTTACATATTATCTTGCAACACATTGACAGTATTCATGTTATTTTTACATATTATCTTGCAGCACATTAGCCTTACTCATGAACAAGTAATTATGAGGATTTAGTGTTTTTCAAAAAAAATTTAAAATAATTCAAGATGTAGGGAAGGAGGACGGACTCGACTCACAACCACATGGTGTAAGTGTGATGAACAAACCATTTGGCCAATCTCATTTTATCTAGATTTAGTATCTTTTTAACAATTATTTTATTTATTAATTACCATTCATAAACTTTAAAATAAAGATTTAATACAAATAAGATAAGTAATTTCTTCTTTTTTCAAATGAAAATATTCTGAAACCGAGAGAACTCAACAAAATGGAGTCTGCATGCAATTCACTTTTCTCATGGAAGAAGATTATGATATATAACACAGGTCTGTTAAGCACTCATGAGTTCCTCGAGCTGTTGCATCTTCAATCATCTTTGATATGATGAGTCATGATCAGCTAATAAAATCAGATCTAGAAGTATCGTTTACAAGATGAAGAGAAGATTTTCTTGATTCTCCACCAAATTAAATGCATGCTGGCCATGGCCACACTTGTCGAGCTGTTGGCAATTCGTCAAGTCATTGTGTACTGTCAGTTTACAATCAATGGCTGCCCATATCGAATCCTTCAATCATGATTTAATATCAATCATGCATAGCATACAATATGCATGAATTGTCTCATTTGTTATACTTCTTAAAATTTATTACGGGGTACACCTACATCTGCTTCAATTGTCCACTTGCATGCCCTTTTTTTTTTTTTGCTTTTTATCATGACATTTTTAATTATGTATTTACAAAATATATTTCTCATTTCGGATCCCGCGTATGGTTTTATATGAGATAGTGATTTTTTAACGATAGAGAACTATTAGATTAAAACGTGTGAAATCCAGTATAATGAACAGGAAATTCAATCACAAATTTGAATTAATTTTCCACATGACATTGACTCCTAGCTAATCAGCAGAAACAAATAAATAAAATAAAAATGGTTTTCAGATTTCACGGTTTGTGCTCAACTTTTTGCAAGGAAACCCATAAAAAAATTAGGGTGCTCGTTACGTGCGTGCAGCAATGAGGGTGTTATAATTTATATTTAAATGAGGTCTTATAATTTATATTTATTATAACATTATTATTTTTATAATAACTAATATTTTACTTAAAATTTATTTTTCTTGCATTTTGGATAAAAAAAAAATTGTTTAAATATTTGTATTATAGTCTTTCTATCATTTTTTTTTTCTTTGTGACGTTGATCTTATGTACGATGTTATTAATTTTAAGTTTTAAAAACATATTTCTACTGAAGCAATTGTTAATGGTATGGGAATTGTAACCATTGTATGTAATATTTGTTAAGCAATATTTAGGTTTGGAAAAGAATATTTTATATCCATTTTATGCTTTTGTTTCATCGGTAACTGTTGGATCTCTTTTTTTTATTTTTATTTTTATTTTTGTCTCAATTGTTCGAAAAATTGTTAAAGACGTGAATACAGCAAGTAAAATTATTTATTTTTTTTTAAGTAATTAGTTTTAATTATTTTATTTACAAAGAAAAATACCATTTAAAGTCTTAACAGATCATCAGATGACCGATGCACATATTGACGATTGTGGTAATTTGAATTTATTCTCCGAATATCTCAGTCCGTTTAAAATGGGTCCCTCCATACCCTCTAGAGTCCAGAGGATAGGGGTCCCTAGTATTGAGTGAGACAAAATATTTGTCACTCTCAAAGTTTCAAATCTCAATCTCAGATTCAGTAGAGACCCGAAACCCAACAAATTAATTTTTTTTCCCAAAGTGAGGGGTGCCCCAACTATTTCACAGTGACAGAGTCAAACACGTGTTCAAGTAATGATTGATGTTTTCTTGTTTTCAATATAAGAAACCAATTTATTTATTTTTAAAATACTTTCAGTGAAATCTTTTTTTTATTTTTATTTTTTTATTTTTTTAAGGTTAAATATTTAAATGTTACTGTCATATTAACAATTTAAATTCCTTTTTTTCTAAAATACATCATTTTAGTTCATCTGAACAAAATACTAATAATCAATTCTAACTATATACAAAAAAGTACAATTTTACCCTTATCAAAATGATTTATTGAATTTCAAAAATAAATAATATTAAAATGGTTTATAAAAATAAATTAACAACATAAATTTATTTTCTAAAAGAACAAAAAATATAATAATTTTAAAAATAGAAAAATAAAACTAATGGAATATGGAAAATATAAAGTTAAAATAAATAATAAATTCAAAGTATTTTTATAAATTAAAAAAAAAAGTATTTCAAAGTATAAAAAGAAAGTTTATTTATTTATTTATTTATTTTTAAGTAATTAGTCATTTCGTAATATTTGACTGGTCAACAGTTAAATCTAACGGTCAATCCTTTGGTCAAGGGTATCAATTTGTCATTTTGACTATAGTGCGATCTCGTTACAATAATAGTAAAGGTTAGGGTAAATTAGTGCAATTTACCCTAATTGTTTTTTAAAGTACTTTCAGCTTATTATTTACTTTAACTTTATATTTTTCATAATTCATTAGTTTTTTTTCTTTTATAAAAAATTATTATTTTTTTGGTTTTTTAGAAAATAAATTTTTGTTGTTTATTTATTTTTTAAACCACTTTAATATTATTTATTTTTGAAACTCAATAAATCATTTTGACAAGGGTAATATTCTACTTTTATACATATAATTATAGTTGACCGTTAGTATTTTTGTGAAATGGACTAAAGTGATATATTTTGAAAAAAATAAGGGAATTAAGTTGCTAATATGTCAAAGACGTTTACACAGATCATATTTCGCCAAAAAGTATGGATTGTAATAAAATTACCCCTTTATTTTTTGTTACACCTTCTAGAGCCAAAATTTTGGCCCACTCAATGCACTGTTTTTTATTAAAAAAACAACATTTTGAAACAAAATCCGATATATATATATATCACTACAAAAAAAATGGGTTTTCTATCATGAGACATCCACCGTAGACATATTGGACTTGTATTTAATGAGTGATAACAACCACGAGCCTTTAAATGCCCATGGTTGATACTCTTATAAAAACTATTCCATAACGGGTATATATATGCCCGTGGTTGATAAGTTTTAACGAACACGGGCAATTATAAGCCCGTTTTGGATAACGTTTTTAATTATTATGGGCGATGGTGTGACTATGATGGATATCATTTTAATCACTACGGACATATAAGAGTCAACTCTTATATTTTTTGTTCTTTTAGAAAATAAATTTTTTTTGTTCTTGTAAAAATGATTTATTGAGTATCAAAAATAAATAATATTAAAATGGCTTATAAAAATAAATTAACAACATAAATTTATTTACTAAAAGAAAAAAATATATATAATAATTTTAAAAATAGAAAAAAAAAACTAATGGATTATGGAAAATATAAAGTTAAAATAAATAATAAATTCAAAGTATTTTTATAAATTAAAAAAAAAAGTATTTCAAAATATAAAAAGAAAGTTTTTTTTTTATTATTATTATTTTATTATTTTTTATTTTTTTTTAAGTAATTGGTCATTTCGTAATATTTGACTAGTCAACAGTTAAATATAACAGTCAATCCTTTGATCGAGGGTATCAATTTGTCATTTTGACTAAAGTGCGATCTTGTTGCAATAATAGTAAAGGTTAGGGTAATTTAGTGCAATTTACCCTAATTGTTTTTTAAAGTACTTTCAGTTTATTATTTATTTTAACTTTATATTTTTCATAATTCATTAGTTTTATTTTTCCTTTTTTTAAAAATTATTTTTTTTTTTTTGGTTTTTTAGAAAATAAATTTTTGTTGTTTATTTATTATTTAAACCACTTTAATATTATTTATTTTTGAAACTCAATAAATCATTTTGACAAGGGTAATATTCTACTTTTATACATATAATTATAGTTGACCGTTAGTATTTTTGTGAAATGGACTAAAGTGATATATTTTGAAAAAAATAAAGGAATTAAGTTACTAATATGTCAAAGACGTTTACATAGATGATATTTCACCAAAAAGTAGGGACTTTAGTGAAATGACCCCTTTATTTTTTGTTACACCTTCTAGGCCAAATTTTTGGCCCACTTAATGCATTTTTTTATATTAAAAAAACAACATTTTGAAACAAAATCCGATATATATATATATCACTACAAAAAGAAAATGGGTTTTCTATCATGAGACATCCACCGCGGGCATATTGGGCTTGTATTTAATGAGTGATAACAACCACGAGCCTTTAAATGCCCGTGGTTGATACTCTTATAAAAAATGTTCCATCACGGGCCTAAATATGCCCGTGGTTGATAAGTTTTAATGAACACGGGCAATTATAAATCCGTTTTGGATAACGTTTTTAATTAATATGGGCGATGGTGTGCCTATGATAGATATCATTTTTAATCACTACGGACATATAAGAGTCTGTTGTTAATAATACCATATATATCAGGTGTTCGTATTCGTTAAAAAAAAAAACCCTAAACTTGCTTGTTGAAAACCCTAAAATCACGTATACACCATCTTCCTTGATGAAGACAACCTCTTCTTCAACCCTTCCTCCAACGCTTCGACGATTCTGCTGACCTCCCCCACCTCCTCTTTTTTTTGTTTTCTTCTTGTTTTTGCTCTGCTACGTTTGTATTGTTGGCTTTCGTCTTGCCTTCTAACGAGTTGCTAATAAATTTTCATTTCTCAAAAAGAAAATCAAAGCTAGCTTGAAAGCTGTCCAGAGTGGTGAATCTATCAACCTCTTTCTCCATTTAGGTTTTTTTTATTTATTTATTTATTTTTATTTTTTTATTCATTTCTTTACTCTTTTGCTTTTTCAATTTCATTTGAATTAGATGCAAGATTTTTTTTCAAACTACATGAAAATGGGATTTTGATTTAAGTTTGGTGCTCTTAAATTGATAACGAATTTCATGATTTGGTTTTTGTTTTACAATTTAAAGGGTCAAATAGAAAGAAGGCTTAAAAGATAGTCTAAATTGGGAGATTCTTTGATTTCCGGTGTTTTGGTTCTCTCCCTTTTGGCTCAGTTCAGTCTCTATTTTGTTTTATCGTGTGCTTGTTGATTGGTTGCTGTTTGTTTAGCTTGTTTCATTTTGGTGTTATTTTGATCTGTTTTCTATGTTCTATTGTTTTTCCTTTGGTTGGTTGAGTTTTGCATGAGGGCTTTTTGTTTGCTTGTTTGGGGTCTCTTCTTGGTTAGGTTCCCCTTTGCCTTTTGCCTTTTTGGCTTTGTTTAATAACAATTGCAAGTTTAAGGAAAAAAAAAAAAAAAGATAGTCTTCATTCTCCTATTTTTGTGTTTGTAGCTGATGATTGTGTTGTTTTTATTTTTACTATTTGGTTTCTACTTTTTTAAGGCAACAATCATGAACTGAACTGTTCATTAAAATAGTGTAATATATATGCCTACACCAATCAGCAAAGAGAGGGTTACAACAGTACTTGTTACAGCTCCAACAACACCCATTGAGAACAATGGTCATATTTTTCTCTCTATTTTTGCTGTTTGATTTCTCTTTTGTGATGGGTTTTCATTATTTTTGCATAATCTTTGTGTTCGGTGGCAGAGAAAGTGAGAAACACCAAAGCTTGAATTTTTATAACCTTTGTTGTCATGTTTAATGAATTGGGTTTATTTATTTAATTATTTTTTTTTTGTTGTTCTGTAGACTTTAAAGATTTAAATTGGGATTTGAGAAATGGGAATTCTATTGTGCAGGCAATAACTGCCGGGGTTTTGTCAGCAATCAGTGACAGTTGCTTAGAAGCTCTTTGGTATACAGAAACTTCAGTTAAAGAGGCTGCTTCTTAAGTGGTAATTTATTTTTTCTCTTTTAATGTTGATTTTTGCTAAAATTAGTTGAAGAAAGTTATGGTATATATACATGATTGTTGTCAATTGGAACATTAGAGCTTTTAACCTCTTGTTGGTAGCTTGAAATGTTTTGGACAGCTTAAGCGTATCGATAATGGGCAATGCCCGTAGTAGATATGTTTCCTAGAACGGGCAATGTCCATACTTGAAAATCGCGCTTTTCTAGTACTGCTGCAGCTAGGATGGGCGGTGCGCCCATGGTTGATAAGCAATGACAACAGGCATTGCTCGTTGTTGGTAAGCTTTTTTCTTGTAATGTATATATATTCCAATTCCTTTTTCCTATTATTATTATTGTTGTTATTTTTTTAAAAATATATTATATAAATTCAGAGTTTGGGAAGGGAGAGGACTCAAACTGAAGATTTAAATACAATGAATAAATAAAGTAAATTCGAATTATTACTATTAACCATAAAGAAATCAGAATTCCACAATGGAAGCGGGATCGTGATCTAACCAAATTGGTATAATTTTGGCTCTCTTTCTCATCTCTTTATACTTAATCCTTGGGCATTTCCCCGTATTTTAATGTCGTTAATTAAGTGTTTCAGGATTATTCGTGCCACAAGGGCATTTGTGAAGAAAGAGTAGAAGTTGGTGCAAAATGTACACAAAGTGAGAAATAGGGCATTGTCGCCCTATTGAAGGTGTCGCTCTTTGTCATAGGGCGACAGAGAGATGAATCACTGAAGATCAATCAGGTGTGGTGTCACCACTCGATGTCGCCCCAACACAAATGGCGATATAGAAGAAAAGCATATGTCACCTTGAAGTGTCGCCTTTTGCCAAAGTGGCGATAGAGAGATTTAAATCCTAGAAATCAATCGAGTGTGGTGTTGCCATGAGATTTTGCCCCGAGAGCAAATAGCGACATCACTCAAATTCCTCAGTGTCGCTCCTTGCACCCCGATGAAAAAGATGAGATTTGTGGAGACAATTGAATCTCATAAATGTATAACCGTTTGTCGCCACAGTGTTGCCATGGCGACAGCTAGGGCGACACCATGCCACATCAGCTTTTCAAGCAGTTATCAGTACGATTCAAGGTCCTCTATAAATATTATTCTCTTCCAACTTGATAGGGATCCAAGCATTCTTAGAAGAATGAAATTTACTAAGTTTTAGCATAGTTTCTCTTCCATTTTTCCCTCATTCAATTTCCTCCATTCTCTAATCTTGTACTATCTTTTCCATCCAAAACCTTAACATTTGATCTTGATTCCTTCACCCAACCATTCCTCTCTTCACATTCTTTACATTTTAATACTTTTGTTACTCACCATTAGATACCCACATATCTAGACACATTCTCTTTTACCACTCTTTGTACTAAGAGCTTCATTGGAGAGGAAGGATCAAGCACTAAAGAAGAAGACCTAAGGGTGATTTCCTTATCTATTACTTTCTCTCTATTTGATTGTAACTATGTGTAATTAAACCCCTAATCTAGGGGATAGATGTGAGGAACATTTGGTTGTGGGGTTGAATAGATTTTAATTAATTTTATCCAATTTTACCCAATTTTCGTGATTAGTCAAGTTTACGAAAATGCTCCTAACTAGTCAATTTATATAGCAAGTGTAATATGTGCGGAAATATAAAAGACATTTGATATTTATGTGGAAACCTTCAACAAGGAAAACTACGAGCTATTATATGCGCCACACATGAACCTCGAATCCATTAATTGCAATGACGTTTACAACCTAGGTTGACCTCAACCTTTCTTGGTCTATAACCCGCCACTACTACCCGCAAGCCTAGAAAAGTGAACCTAGTTTTTGCTTATGGCCTAAGCAACCTTAGCCACAAGTCTGAATTCTCAATGAAGAGATTAAACAACCTAAGTGAATATTCAAAGATATCCAATTATGCAAATAATGCTAGGTTACACTAGATGCTTATCTAGGATTAAAAATAGTCAATAAAAACAACCCTATATATTAATTGTTGTATGACATGACATAAAGCATAGCTATGTGAGATATGACAATCTTAGATATAGCTATCAAAATACAACACTCAAAAATTCAACAAATAATCTGAATCTTGTATGTAGAAATTACTCTAACAGCATACAAGTAATGAATGAGATAAATTGCTAATTAAGAACACTAATTATGTATGATAATAGTGAACAACTTACTATAATATGTGTGTTGAAGAAGACCCATGCAGTAGCACATACTAGATGACCCTAGATGATGCTTAGATGATAATTGATGCACATAGAAATGAGTTTAGAGAATTAAAGAAGCAATCTTTATGCTTTTTCTCTTAAATATCTCTCTTTCTCTTTTAGGGTTCTTGGTAATGAAAGAGTGTCATGAAAGAGAGTGACATAATGGTGTATTTATAGAGAGCAACAAAAAAGCTAGGAAAAAAATACAAGTTTGCCCTCAAAACCGCACAATCGGTGGTTTCAAAACCGCCGATCAAACCGCCGAACCGAAACTCGAGGGAACAGAGGATCATCGGCAATTTCATTCAACGGTTTCAAAACCACCAATTTAACTGTAAAATTAAGCCGAGATATTAAATCAATCAGGTCTAAACGGTGGTTTTGAACGGTGGTTTTGAACGGAAGTTGGAAACCGTTGATCATAACCGCAAAATCAGTCCAAAGACTTATGGATCCAATTAGCGGTTTCATTCTATGGTCATGGCCGCTGATCAAACCGCCGATTCACCAAAATTGGTGAAACCAAAAGAGAAGCCAAGGGCATTCTCCAAAGGCGATCCTCGCGCTAACCAAGCACACTATCGCACAAGCGCGGACGTTTCGGAACTATGTTCATGAAACAAATTACTAGACACACTGACACACAACACAACACAACAATAAGTTGCAAGTCTGATAGGTGACATGTGAAGAGAATGCCCACAATATCAAAGCATACATATGCAATCAAGACAATTGTATGTGTATGCAACTAAATCTCTTCAAAGAAAACTAAGTACTAGAGATATACCTTTGGAATGCTTATCACCTTAAGGTCTTGAAAGGGCCTTGAGCTTGATGATCAATCTTAAGCTACCCTTACATTTCAAACCCCAATTGTGGTTTGTCACCGAAATGAGCCAATCAAACTTTGAGGAACTTACAATCTCCCTCTTTGGCTATCTCGTGACAAAACCATCACTTACATTGATCCTCACAACAAAATAGAAATTAAAGGTTAACAATGGTTTTCTGCAATATAAAGAGATAAAAAAATAAAAAAATAAAAAAATAAAATAAAATAAAATAAAAATAAAAAAAAAAACTTCAAGTCTTCAATCTCTTGTAGAACAACCAATCCTTCAAAACAAAGTTTCTACACTTTCCAATTACAAGTAAAAGTGAGATTTATCATGTGCAACAGAAAAACAAGCATTTGCATTTAAGAATTTAAGTCATCATGCAATGTATGTGTGAAATAAAATGCTCCCCCTCAATGGGTTACTCCCCTTCAATGTGTATTCTCCCCAACATGTAATTTTGCTACAACTTAGCACAATAAGCATACTCCCCTTACCACCGTACTACTCCCCCTTTTTGTCATGAGATGGACAAAGGATTAATCCCCAAACGGGGTCACTTGAAGCAAAGAGAGAGAGAAGCATACATGTCATTTGCATAATCATATAAGGCACTTTATGCAACTCAATCAAATGGAGAGAACAAGGAGATTTATTTTTATTGAAAATGTGTGATTAAAATGCTTTGCATGGAAGATATATTGCATTCAAGTCCAAAAATCAATGGAATTTGGCAAAGCAAAAGACAAAAGTTTCCTATAAGAATTCAAACCAATTTCACCATTTGTCATGAATTAAAGCAATGATATAGAGAATTTATTGATTTAATTTTAGAGAACTATATCCAACTTTATAAGCAAAACATGTCATAACCGACTTTGCACCCTATTTGATTTTTCCGGATAAGATATCCATATGATGGTAGACATGTTCAATAAATAAATAAAGAAAGACATTTTGGATTTTAAAATCCTTAGAACAGATACAAGATCCTTTGTTCATTTTGAGTGTCATGAGCTTTTCACACATTGTTTTGCATTTAAGGATTGCAATCATCAACTCATGCTTTTTCATTTGAGCAAGTCATTAAGAATTATCATGTTATGGAGATTATTATAGGTCATTCAATACGTACTTCCTAAGTGAATCTCCTAGTCCAAAAATGCATGTTTGAACATAAAAATAACATGGATTGCATTCAAAGCATGGTTTACACTTATTGAGATAAAAGCATATATGTACATATGTGCAACCAAGATACTTATGCAATTAATAAAGAAGCATAAAATTTTTCAAATTTTTGCATTCAACAAATATGCAATTGCTTTGTTTGCTTTTGTTCCCTAAATAGGGTCAATTACTAAACCACATCACTCCACGAGATATATCCCAATAGATCTACTAAGTGCATAAAACCTAGTTCCATCTAAGGGTTTAGTGAATAAGTCCACTAGTTGATCATTAGTATCTACATGCTCAAGTACTATGCATTTGTTTTCAACTAGTTCTCTTATGAAATGATGACGGATGTCAATATGCTTAGTCCTAGAGTGTTGTATAGGATTCTTGGAAATATTAATAGCACTCATGTTATCACAAATGAGGGTTAGAGTACCTTGATTGAATCCGTAGTCGACTAGCATTTGCTTCATCCATAGGAGTTGTGTGCATCCATTTCCCGCGGCTATGTAATTGGCCTCGGCCGTGGACAAGGAAACTGAGTTTTGCTTCTTGCAAAACCAAGACACCAAGTTGTTGCCTAGAAAGAAGCAATCGCCCAATGTGCTCTTCCTCTCATCACAATTTTCTGCCCAATCCGCATCACTAAAGCAAACCAAACTAGCATTAGTGTCAAAAGAGTACCAAATCCCATAGTTGGATGTCCCATTCATATAGTAAATGATTCTCTTAACGGAAGAGAGGTAGGACTCCTTAGGATCCGCTTGGTACCTAACACACACACCCACACTAAAAGATATATCGGGCCTATTTGCGGTCAAATAAAGCAAGCTACCAATCATGCACTGATATAGAGTTTGTTCCACACTTTTTCCACTAGCATTGTTGCTTAGCTTCAAAGTGGTACTCATGGGTGTATCACAATGTTTGGCTTTTTCAAGTCCAAACTTCTTCACAAGGTTTTTGGCATATTTGGCTTGGGTTAAAAAAATTCCATCATCTAATTGCCTAATTTACAACCCTAGGAAGTAACTTAGCTCAGCAACAAGGCTCATCTCAAACTCTTGAGACATAACATTAACAAATTGTTAGACTTTGGTGTTGTTGGTGGAGCCAAAAACTATATCATCAACATATATTTGAGCTATGAAAAGCTTATCATTGTTTTTCTTGATAAATAGAGTCTTGTCAACACTATCTCTTGTGTAGTCATTATCAATAAGAAATTGAGTAAGACGCTCATACTAAGCCCTTGGTGCTTGTTTCAACCCATATAAAGCTTTCTTGAAGCGATAGACATGGTTAAGGTGGTGTGCATCCACAAACCCCTTGGGTTGTTCTATAAACACTTTCTTTTGCAATAAGCCATTGAGGAAGGCTCTCTTCACATCCATTTGGTGCAATTTGAACTTGTGCACACAAGAAATGGACAAGAGAAGCCTAATGGACTCTAAACGAGAAACAGGAGCAAATGTCTCCTCAAAGTCAATACCCTCAATTTGAGAGAATAATGTGCAACAAGTCTAGCCTTGTTACGCACTATGTTGCCATCCTCATCGAATTTGTTCCTATAAATCCATTTGGTGCCTATGACATTGTTGGTCTTAGGCCTAGGAACTAGAGTCCAAACCTCATTCCTTTCGAATTGGTTTAGCTCTTTTTGCTTGGCAAGAACCCAAAATTCATCATTTAAGGCCTCATTAACCTTTTTGGGTTCTATTTGAGATGTGTAGCAAGTGTAGCTAATGAGATTAGCTATTTGATGTCTAGTTCTACCACTCTCATTTACATCCCCAATAACATCTTCTTTGTTGTGGAGATGTCTAACCCATGGAGTGGGTTCTTCAGAATTCAAGAGAGAAACTCTATCAAAAGGTTGTGTGTCCTCTTCATCAAGGTTAGACGTCCCAACAATAGGAGTCTCCACAACCTTCTATAATGGAGAATCATCAACTACAACAACCTCCTCTTTATGGTCACTAGAATTGAGCCTATTATCATCAAAGACAACATTTGATGATTCCATGACATTTCGATTCTTCAAATTGAAAACTCTGTAGGCTCTACTATTTAAGGCATAGCCAATAAAGATACCCTCATCACTCTTAGCATCAAACTTGCTAAGTTGATCACGGTCATTTAAAATGTAGCACTTGCTTTCAAAAGTGCGGAAGTAGCTAACATTAGGCTTCCTACCTTTCCATAATTCATAGGAGGTTTGTCTAGTACTGGGCCTTAGGAAAGCTCTATTCCCTATATAGCAAGCCGTATTGACGGCTTCGACCCATAGGTTCCTAGGGACATTGTTTCTAAGCAACATTACACGGGCCATCTCTTGAAGGACCATATTCTTCCTCTCAATAACTCCATTTTGTTGAGGTGTCCTATGAGCTGAAAACTCATGGAAAATGCCAATACTATCACAATATGTTTCAAACGAAACATTCTCAAATTCCCTCTCATGATCAATTCTAATCCGTTTAATGCTTTTAATGCTAGAGTTCATTTCATTTTGAATTTTATTACAAAGCATTTTAAACTTGTCAAAAGTTTCAGATTTTTCTCTAAGAAAATATGTCCATGTGAACTTAGAGAAATCATCAACATAAAAAAATATATACATCTCTTTCCACCTAAACTCTCAGTTTGCATAGGACCCATTAGATCCATGTGGAGAAGCTTTAGGGGCTCCTTAGTGGAGAGATATTTGCCCTTTTTGTGCATGCTCTTGGTTTGTTTTCCATGTTGGCAAGGGTTATAAACACCATTCGCTTTCTTCCTAAGCTTGGGAAGGCTACGCACAACATTGAACTTGTCTAGGATTCGTAAATCCCTAAAGTTCATATGGCCAAGTCTTTCATGCCACAACTCAATTTGCTCATCCTTGGACATATTACATGAGACAACTCTAGCCTCAAAACAATAGCAATTGACACTAGATCTCATACCTTTTAACAGGGTTTTTCCATCAGGCTTTAGGATTGAGCAATCATCTTTGAAAAACAAGACGGAAAATCCTTCATCATTAAGATGAGAAATGCTTATTAAATTGGCTTTCAAGCCATCAATATAAAAAGCATTGGACAAGGAGGGTAATCAGGGAATGGAAATGGTTCTTTTCCTTACAACTCTTTTTTTGGATCCATCACCAAAGGTGACACATCCTCCTTCCTCCATGACAAGAGTCTCAAAAAAACTCTTGTTTCCCATCATGTGCCTAGAGCACCCACTATCTAAGTACCAAAAGTTAGAAGAGTTTGCCTTCAAGGCAATTTAAGCAACATGGTAAAAGTATTCATCTCTTCTAATCCACCTAGGAGAAACACTTTTCTTCCTAGTGGTCAAACGTACATGGGTTCTAGATGTCCCAGGATCATGCATATTAATTCCATTATTCCTAGGTACATGCATCATGGCTCTTTTCTTTTTCTTCTCAATCATGCTTCTAGTTTTACACATTTTAATGTATGTGAAAGCACCTTGGTCTAATATGACCACCAAAAGCACAAAAATGACATGTAAGGATAAAGTTAGGGATCATACCATAACCTTGTGCTTGCATTGAAGCCTTCCCATATCATTGTAGTTAAATTTGTTCAATGTATCTTCGTTGTTGAACCGATCTAACATGCTTCCTAGCTTGAGGTTGCATGATTGGTCTCTTTCCTTTGTGAGCCATTTGTTGAGGAAAGCTAGCTTGATGAGCTCTTGAGGGTTGAGCTTGAGGTTGTCTTCTTGGATCTACCTTCACTTGTGCACTATATGACCATTATCCTAGATCAATCTTCTTCTTAGGAGTTTGCACCGGTGAGGCTTCTTTGTAGCTCAAGCTTTTGACAAATACGGTCTTGTTAGGAGTGGAGGTCTCCTTGTCATCTTCAAACCTAAGACCTCTCTTGTCACAAGGACTCTTGCCTACACCAAGCATGTGGTCAAGCTTCTTTGTGCTAGAGGCCATCTTAATCATTGACCCTTTAGCTTCTTCAAGCTCCCTTTTCAAACCTTCTTCATTCCTCATAGACAAAGCTAGCTCATCTCTTAGCTTCTCTTCATTCTTCTTGGATCTCATCACTTGTTCACTTAAGTGATCAACTTGTGTTGAGAACTCTAGGTTTTCTTCCTTCAATCTCTTAATTTCTCTCTTGTTCTTTAACCTTGAACTCTCAAACTTAACTATGTAGTCTTGAAGATCTATCCTATCCACATTTCCATTTGTGGATTGTGATGAAGACCCATCATCACTTGAGTCAATTTCCTCTTGACTCACTTCCTCTTCTTCACTAACACCTTTGCACTTGTTGGAGAAGGAAAAGGCTATAAAGTTAGCCATGAGTTCTTTATCATCCGAAGACTCATCTCTCTTATCGAAGTCATCACTTCCACTCCATGTGGTGGCCATCACTCTCCCTTTCTTATTCTTCAAATTTCCACAATCGAGAACAATATGTCCTATGCCACCACACTCAAAGCATTGGATCCATTTCCTTTCACTCTTCTCTTTACTAGGCTTAAACATTTTAAAAGGAGTTCTTTTCTTCAAGTCTTGGCCCTTGGATCCAAATCCTTTCTTTTCGGTCTTGACAAACCTCTTGAACCTTCTCATCAACAAGGCCATGTCTTCATCTGAGTCATCCTTCTCTTCCTCCTACTCAACTTTGGAGGCTTTTAAAGCAATTCCCTTTTGCTTTTTAGGAGGTGTGGAGATAGGACCCTTCCTGGACTCATATGCTAGAAGTCTCCCAATCACCTCACTTGGTTTAATATCCTTGTAACCATTATTCTCCTCTAATGATGTTACCTTGGATTCAAACCTCTCGGGAAACGATCTCATTATATTTTGTTTGATCATTCTATCTGAGTAAGGGTCACCAAGTTGTTGAAGCACTCATTCTCCTTCATCCTTAGCATCTCGAATTGAGTTTGGAGGACTTGAAGCTTAGAGTCCTTCACCACTTCGGTTCCCTCAAGTGCAATCTCTAGGATGTCCCATGCCTCTTTCGCAATCCTAGTATTTTGAATCAATTTATATTGATTTTCATCCATTGCACATAAGATGGCATGCATTGCCTTCCTATTCCATTTTGATGCCTCAAACTCTTGCGCGTTCCATTGTTCCTTAGGCCTGAGTACATCCTCTCCTCCACCCATGAGAGTCATCATCGGTGATGTGTAGTCGTCTTCAATCACCATCCAAGCCCGGTCATAAATTTGGCATATATACGACTCCATCTTACCTTTCCAAGAGGCATGATTTAATCCGGTGAGAAGTGGAGGTCTTGTGCTAGAAGCACCTTCGTTGCCACCACCGTTTCCACTCATAGTGTTTATGAATGAATGAAATGAATGCAAATGTATGAATGATCAAAAATCACACAAAATGCAAAACACACCAAAATGAGCAAAGGATCACATAAGTATATCTAGGAACTCGTTCTGATACCAAATTATGGTGTGTTCAATATAAATCTAGAGAGGGGAGGGGGGGGGGGGGGTGAATAGATTTTAATCAATTTTACCCAATTTTTGTGATTAGTCAAGTTTAGGAAAATGCCCCTAACTAGTCAATTTATATAGCAAGTGTAATATGTATGGAAATATAAAAGACACTTGATTTTACGTGGAAACCTTCAACAAGGAAAACCATGGGTTGTTGTTAGGATTATGCTCAATAGCAAGAGTGTAATGTTGTAATTAACAATCTTTTTCATATTAATAAAGTGATTTCTGGTTTAACAAATCGTATAGCATTTATAGTTTGTATTATAATTGTCAAAGTAAATAATCATAAGGTCTAAAGACTATGGGAAAAGAAGAATTGTTCGTACATCTGGATATGTATGTGGTAGACACAATTCTTTAGTTAGTCTTGAATATTGTTCACAACTTAAGTTAAAGGTTGGGCACCTTTATCTTGTTAAAGTTGTAGAATTCTTTTGCTAGCATTTGAGTGGGATCAAATGAGATATGATGAGTCTAAAATCATCGGAGTGTCTTCGAGCAAAAGGATCTAGTGCACTGGGTGCATTGAACTGGATCACAATGAAAAGCTTTATCTAGAACCGTCAATAGATAATAGTCTTTTCATTATCAGGACAATCGGAGAGTCTATCTTAATCCTGAGATAAATGATGGACTTATGGTTGCAAGTGATATCATTTGAGTTATCAATGAGTACGATTATATCGCATAATCTATCCTCGATAGTTTGGTGATATTCATTTGTTAATCGATAGAGGACTTCATTTATAGATATGGACATCGTGGCTCCATTTAATTAAATGAGAGTATAATATCATCATATGGATGTTTTGAGGTAATTGGATATTAAATCTCAACGTTGAGTTTTCAATAGTGTCTATTGAAAACATGGCTTCTGGACAAGTCAAAATATCCAAGTTCAAAACGTGGTCATATGAGTAAATATGGTAACTTGGAGAGTTATAGGCGGTCTATGAACTCTTGGCGATTACTAATATTAATCACGAGGATACACTATCTCCAATATGATTGTCTAGGGTATGAATGAGGAGCATCTTCCTTTTCTATCTTTATTTAAGAGTTCAGTTTTAGCTCTTTAGTGGAATGAGTTAAAATTAATGGATCGGACCTAAGTGAATCATTTGTTGATTGTGATTAGGTTATGTCTATTAAAGCTTAAATTTAGATGGCCCGCCAAGATCCCCAATCCACACGGACTTGCATGGATCACTTGATATATTCTACCGGACCAATTTAAGGGTCCATCTAGAATTGCATTTAATATATTAAGAATATAATTTGCACATTATTTAAGTAATGGGCTACTCAATTATATTAATATATTAATGAAAGACATGTGGGCTTGTTTCTTTTAGTAAGAATGGGTCTGGTTCACATGTGGGCTTTTTTATTTAAAGTCCAATGGATTAAATGAAATAGGAAAATAATATTAGGCCCATCTTATATATAAGTGGGGCGGCTAGGTTAAAGTTTTGACCTAAAAATATTATTTTGTTTCATTTGTTTTAATTAAATAAGAATTAATTGATTTATTGATTAATTGTTTAATTAAAGAAACAAATCTTTCCTAAAAGTAAAAGACTTGTTTGATAAGTAAATAAATAAATTAGTATTATTTATTTAATCAAATAAGGAGTCTTTTTTATTTTTATTTAGTCAAATAAAAGAATAAAAATATAAGAGTTGGATTAGGGTTTGAAGTCTATAAAGTTAAAAAGAATTAGGGTTGAATTTAAGTCACCCTATATAAGTGACATGATGAAATTCGGCCAACCCTAATTAGATACTACATAGAATTCGGCAACCCTAAAGGAAAAAGAAGAAAAATTCGGCCAACCTATATATATGTTCTTATAGGGTGCGGCCACATCAATAAAATTGGTGCTTGAGTTTTTATTTTCTTTCTTCTTCTTCTTAATTCTAAGAGAGTTTTTATTCTAGAGAGACAAAAAGGAGTGAAAAATTATTCTTTGATAGTATACAATTGCTTAAACATCAATAAGCTTGTGTATACGATATCGATCTAGGTTCACGCGAGTTTCGATCATAAGATTGTGAACTCAAAAGTGACCGGAATAATTTTGACATTCTTTTGATTGTTTTGTGACTAACAAAGAAAAGAAAGTATTTGTTTGGTCCATTCACAGGTTTGCAATTCAAAGGAAAGGGAGACCACGCTCCTAGGTGATCCACGTTCGTGCTCGGATTGAAGGTCTTGCGGATTACCATCGACGTAAGTCAATCGGATCACGCGACAAGAGTTAATTTACTTTTGTTGATATATATGCATGTTTATTGATTAAAAGGGTTTAAGGTTCATAAAGGAAAAATTTTAAAAGTCACTAAATCGTCTTTAGTATCGCTTCCGCTGCGTGTAACACTTTTATTTGTTTATTTTTCCCTAACAATTGGTATCAGAGCCTAGGTTGAACCCTTTTAATTAATTAACGTATATATACGTGGATCTATTTCTTTTTATTGTGATTATGCATGTTTAGAAAGATATGGCACTCTAGGTATTCAAATATATAATTACATGTGATGTATGGATTTATATATATTTTATGTGGTTTGTTATTGCTCGATTTTGGCCCTAGATTTTCAATGTAATTTTTGTTTCGGAGTTGTAACAAGAAGGGTGGTCTATTATCGCCATAATTCCTTCTTGGTAGATTGCTAGGTTTTATTTTTTTTTATATATATGTGCAGTATTTTTTTAGGGTTACTGCAGTTTTTTTTATTTATTTTTAGTATGTGCAGTTTTTGGTTTGTAAAAATACTGCAGTGAATAAAAAAAAAAAAAAATTAATACTGCAGTATTTATTATATATATACTGCCGTAATATATTTAGGTCTTGGAGATTCGAAGACACGAAGCAAAACGAAGCAACCGGAACCAAGTACGAGCACCGTGCGCACCCTAGGAGTGGATTGGGCTGCACATGACAAGCCCAAACTTTGGTGGGCTGCGCATGGCAGCCTTGTGTGGCCTTATGGGCTTCGCAAGGCAGCCCCTTTGTGGGGTTGTGGGCTGCGCACGCCCATGGGAGAAGGCCGAAGGATGAGCGTATGGTTGATGGGCCACCTGAAGATCTTGTATTCCCGACAAATTGTAATTTACTTGTTTTTCTAGGATGGGCCAAAATTGTTGCTATTTAATTTATGCTTAAATATTACAATATTTGTTATTGTATGATAACATGACATATAGAATAGGAGTGCCACGCATATATCTCTTTTGGTATGAACATGCATTGAATGATTTAGGTATCTAAATTGGCATCTAGATAACTCGGTAAATCATTCTATGGGATTTAATCACACGCCTTAAATAATTGAGTGGGAGAAGGTGTTTTGGTAACACCTATGGCCTCCAAGGTTAGTTGAGCTTTATTATTTATTGGTAATCCCCTCAAGGGGCGTCCATGAATGGAATTTAGCAACATACTTCCTTACAAGGATAGACTAGACAATGGATTCAAACGAGATCTACTCCCCAAGGAGGGATTTTCGTGAGAGAAAATTGAGGGTCGATATCTTGGTAACACACTCAATGTAATTTTATTGATATCCTCCCAAGAGTTCTTGTCAGTAAAATTGCAAGGCTAAAATTGAAAACGCTGGTTGTTATGTTAACAATTAGGTGGGACCTAGTCTAACTAGTAAATGGTGCGAACTCCCAAAGGAGGCGTAACATTTATGGGTGTTAGATCACCATTGAATTTTATGATTGAGTTATTTATTTAATTCAAGATAAATATTTAAAAGTGCTTTATCATGATTATTTACTTATATATGTTTTGTTTTATTCAGAAATCATGACCCCATCACTTATGAACATCCTGAAAGATAACACTTTAACTGGAGATAATTATGTCACATGGAAAAGGAAAATTGGGTTGTTGCTGCAAAGTGAAAAACATAAGTTTGTTCTAACTACTCCTAAACCACCTGCTCCTAATAATGAATCTAGCATAATGTGTAGAGATGAGTATGAGCAGTGGAAGACTTCAGATGATATGGCAAAATGTTACATTATGGCCACTATCTCCGACGTGTTGCAACAGCAGCATGAAGGAATGGAGTCCGCTGCTGATATAATGATGTCTCTAGAGGAGATGTTTGCTATGAAGTCCAGGACGACTAAGAGAGAGGCAGTGACTGCTTTTATGAATCTTAGGATGAAACCTGGACAGGCTGTGAAAGATCACATGATGAAAGTCATAGCACATCTCAATATTGCTGAACTGCATGGCGCTGAGATAGATGGTGAGACAAAGATTGATATGGTTGTCAATTCATTGTCAGATTCCTTTGATCAGTTCAAATTGGACTACACTTTGAACAAAAGGGAATACACCTTACAAGGCCTGATGCAAGATGTTCAAACTGCTGAAAAGATCCTTGTGAAAGGCAAAGGTCAAGAGATTCATATGGTTGGTAAAGTTGCTACTGTTAAGGCCCGTCAAAAGGTCAAGAAACAACAAAAGAAAAAGCAACTTGGGCCTATCAAGAAGGAGACCAAGAAAGTAACCAAGATTAAAGGGAAATGCTTCCTTTGTGGTGAAAAGGGACATTGGAAGAGAAATTGCCCAAAGTCCCAGAACAAGAAGGAAGAAGGTAATTTGAATTATCTAGAAACATGTTTTTTGGCTGATTCTACAGATTCTTGGATCATAGACTAAGGAGCCACTAATCATGTTTGTTATTCCTTGCAGGGGTTTCAAGAAAGGAGAAAGCTGAGTAAGAATGAAATCAATTTGCGCTTGGGCAACGGAACGTTAGTGTCTGCAAGTGCAGTGGGGGATATTAGAGTTTATTTATGTAGGGAAAAATAAACAAATAAAAGTGTTACACGCAGCGGAAGCGATACTAAAGACGATTTAGTGACTTTTAAAATTTTTCCTTTATGAACCTTAAACCCTTTTAATCAATAAACATGCATATATATCAACAAAAGTAAATTACCTCTTGTCGCGTGATCCGATTGACTTACGTCGATGGTAATCCGCAAGACCTTCAATCCGAGCACGAACGTGGATCACCTAGGAGCGTGGTCTCCCTTTCCTTTGAATTGCAAACCTGTGAATGGATCAAACAAATAATTTCTTTTCTTTGTGATGTCAAAATTATTCCGGTCACTTTTGAGTTCACAATCTTATGATCGAAACTCGTGTGAACCTAGATCGATATCGTATACACAAGCTTATTGATGTTTAAGCAATTGTATACTATCAAAGAATAATTTTTCACTCCTTTTTGTCTCTCTAGAATAAAAACTCTCTTAGAATTAAGAAGAAGAAGAAAGAAAATAAAAACTCAAGCACCAATTCATTGATGTGGCCGCACCCTATAAGAACATATATATAGGTTGGCCGAATTTTTCTTCTTTTTCCTTTAGGGTTGCCGAATTCTATGTAGTATCTAATTAGGGTTGGCCGAATTTCATCATGTCACTTATATAGGGTGACTGAAATTCAACCCTAATTCTTTTTAACTTTATAGACTTCAAACCCTAATCCAACTCTTTTATTTTTATTCTTTTATTTGACTAAATAAAAAAAAGACTCCTTATTTGATTAAATAAATAATACTAATTTATTTATTTACTTATCAAACAAGTCTTTTACTTTTAGGAAAGATTTGTTCCTTTAATTAAACAATTAATCAATAAATCAATTAATTCTTATTTAATTAAAAACAAATGAAACAAAATAATATTTTTAGGTCAAAACCTTAACCTAGCCGCCCCACTTATATATAAGATGGGCCTAATATTATTTTCCTATTTCATTTAATCCATTGGACTTTAAATAATAAAGCCCACATGTGAACCAGACCCATTCTTACTAAAATAAACAAGCCCATATGTCTTTCATTAATATATTAATATAATTGAGCAGCCCATTACTTAAATAACGTGAAAATTATATTCTTAATATATTAAATGCAATTCTAGATGGACTCTTAAATTGGTCCCGTAGAATATATCAAGTGATCCATGCAAGTCCGTGTGGATTGGGGATCTTGGCGGCCATCTAAATTTAAGCTTCAATAGACATAACCTAACCACAATCAAAAAATGATTCACTTAGGTCCGATCCATTAATTTTAACTCATTCCACTAAAGAGCTAAAACTGAACTCTTAAATAAAGATAGAAAAGGAAGATGCTCCTCATTCATACCCTAGACAATCATATTGGAGATAGTGTATCCTCGTGATTAATATCAGTAATCGCCAAGAGTTCATAGACCGCCTATAACTCTCCAAGTTACCATATTTACTCATATGACCACGTTTTGAACTTGGATATTTTGACTTGTCCAAAAGCCATGTTTTCAATAGACACTATTGAAAACTCAACGTTGAGATTTAATATCCAATTACCTCAAAACATCCATATGATGATATTATACTCTCATTTAATTAAATGGAGCCACGATGTCTATATCTATAAATGAAGTCCTCTATCGATTAACAATATCACCAAACTATCGAGGATAGACTATGCGATATAATCGTACTCATTGATAACTCAAATGATATCACTTGCAACCATAAGTCCATCATTTATCTCAGGATTAAGATAGACTCTCCGATTGTCCTGATAATGAAAAGACTATTATCTATTGACGGTTCTAGATAAAGCTTTTCATTGTGATCCAGTTCAATGCACCCAGTGCACTAGATCCTTTTGCTCGAAGACACTCCGATGATTTTAGACTCATCATATCTCATTTGATCCCACTCAAATGCTAGCAAAAGAATTCTACAACTTTAACAAGACAAAGGTGCCCAACCTTTAACTTAAGTTGTGAACAATATTCAAGACTAACTAAAGAATTGTGTCTACCACATACATATCCAGATGTACGAACAATTCTTTTTTCCCATAGTCTTTAGACCTTATGATTATTTACTTTGACAATTATAATACAAACTATAAATGCTATACGATTTGTTAAACCATAAATCACTTTATTAATATGAAAAATATTGTTAATTACAACATTACACTCTTGCTATTAAGCATAATCCTAACAATCTCCCACTTGCGCTATAGCAAATGTGTCATATCTCTCAAGCCCATATTCTCTGGATGCCCATCGAAACTCTTCTGAGGTAGAGCCTTTGTGAAGGGATCCGCTAGATTTTCTGCTGACGCGATTTTGGTAATCGTCACGTCACCTCTTTGAACAATCTCCCTTAAAAGATGATACTTTCTTTCAATGTGTTTACCTCTCTTGTGACTTCTTGGTTCTTTCGAATTAGCCACTGCTCCACTGTTGTCACAGTAGATAGTGATCTGTTTATTCGCACTAGGAACCACTTCTAAGTCAATCAAGAATTGGCGGAGCCAAACAGCCTCTTTGGCAGCTTCGCATGCAGCAACATACTCAGCTTCCATGGTGGAATCAGCAATACAAGATTGCTTGATACTCCTCCATATAACTGCTCCTCCTCCAATAGTAAACACAGCCCCTGATGTGGATTTTCTGGAGTCAGAATCTGATTGGAAATCAGAATCTGTATACCCAACGGGAACCAAATCCCCTCCAGAGTATACAAGCATATTATCTCTCGTTCTCTTAAGATACTTGAAAATATGCTTGACTGCCGTCCAGTGATCAGGTCCAGGTTTCGATTGAAACCTGCTAACTATGCCAACAGCAAAACAAATATCTGGTCTAGTACAGAGCATTGCATACATGAGACTTCCAACTGCCGAGGCATATGGAACTCTACTCATGAATTGCTCTTCATGCTCATTCTTAGGAACTTGTTCCTTAGAAAGCTTGATTCCATGTCTGAAAGGTAACATACCTTTCTTGGAATCCTGCATGGAAAACCTAGACAAGATTTTGTTTATGTATGAAGCTTGGGATAATGCAATCGTTCTATTCTTTCTATCCCTTATTACTTGGATACCTAGAATAAAACTTGCTTCTCCTAAGTCCTTCATATCAAATTGTTTTGCTAACCATTCTTTTACTGATGTCAATACACCTACATCGTTTCCAATGAGTAGTATATCATCAACATAAAGAATCAGGAAAACCAACTTGTCGCCTTTAATCCTTTTGTATACACAAGGTTCGTCAGGATTCTGAATAATGCTTTAATCCATATATGGATTTCTGCAACTTGCATACCTTATCCACTTGGCCCTTTTCAATGAATCCCTCTGGTTGCATCATGTAGATGCTTTCGTCAAGACTTCCATTTAGGAAAGCTGTCTTGACGTCCATTTGCCAAATCTCTAAATCTAAAGATGCTGCAATGGATAAGAGTATCCTAATGGATTTAAGCATGGCCACAGGAGAGAAGGTTTCCTCGTAATCGATACCTTCTTTCTGTGTATACCCTTTAGCTACCAATCTAGCTTTAAAGGTTTCCACCTTTCCATCCATACCTCTTTTCCTCTTGTATACCCACTTGCACCCAATGGGTTTTATCCCTTTAGGCAAGTCTACAAGGGACCAGACTTTGTTATCGAACATAGATTCAATCTCGGATTGCATTGCCTTTTGCCAATGGCGATTATCAACATCCTCCATAGCTTCCTTGTACATATAGGGATCATCGTCGTCCGGGAGATTCTCCACTGATTCTCCCAGACCAATGTATCTTTCGGGTTGTGTTCTAACCCTCCCACTACGACGAGGAATGGTAGGTTGTTGATCTTGTGTTGGATCGGAACTTACAATTGGGTTAGGATGTGCAACCTCTCGTGGAATTGTATCTCCTGACATCTCATTCAGGACAATTCTACTTCTAGGCACAAAATCATTCATATAGTCCTTTTCCAGAAATTTAGCATTTGTCGAAACAAATACTTTACGATCTGAAGGACTATAGAAATAATATCCTTTAGTTTCTTTTGGATACCCTACAAATATACATGTTTCTGAACGGGACTCCATCTTTTCTGTCTTTCCTTTTAACACATGTGCCGGACAACTAAATATCCTTAAGTGTTGTAAACTAGGCTTGCGCCCAGTCCACAACTCATGCGGTGTTTTAGGAACAGACTTAGATGGTACATCGTTTAGAATGTATATAGCAGTTTGTAAAGCATATCCCAAAAAAAAAAATAGGAAGCGTTGAATAACTCAACATAGACCTAACCATATCCAAAAGAGTTCTATTTCTCCTTTCTGCTACCCCATTCTGTTGAGGTGTACCTGGTGCAGAAAACTGAGAAACTATCCCATTATCAATAAGATATTGCTGAAACTCACCAGATAGATATTCTCCACCACGATCAGATCTCAAGATTTTTGCGTTTCTCAAGCCGATTTTCCACTTTGCCTTTGAAATGCTTGGAACATGTCAAAAGCATCCGACTTATGTCTCATGACATACACATAACCAAATTGAGTAATCATCCGTGAAGGTGATGAAGTACTCATATCCACCTCTAGCTTCAATGCTCATAGGTCCACATACATCAGTGTGTATCAATCCTAAACATTCAGTGGCTCTTGCACCTTTGGCAGAGAACGTCCTTTTGGTCATTTTACCTTCCAAACAAGATTCACAAGTTGGTAGATCATCAACCTTTAAGTCACTTAAAGGTCCGTCACTTACCAATCTTTTAATCCCATTAAGGTTAATATGACCTAAGCGTAAATGCCAAAGGTAGGTTTCATCTGTTGATAATTTTACTCTTTTATGATTAGGTTCCGTTATTTCTGTGTCTAACGAGTGAGAGATATTTCTATGCAAAAAGTATAGACCGTTTTCCAATGTACCTTGGCAAATAATTTTGTCATTCTTACTAATAATAAAAACTTTATTAAAAGTAACCGAATATCCAAATTTATTCAAAACAAGAAACTGAAATTAAATTCCTCTTGAATTGAGGTATATAATAAACGTCTATTAAATCTAAATGCCTTCTAGAATCTAAATAAACTCTAATATCTCCCACTGCACTTGCAGACACTAACGTTCCGTTGCCCAAGCGCAAATTGATTTCATTCTTACTCAGCTTTCTCCTTTCTTGAAACCCCTGCAAGGAATAACAAACATGATTAGTGGCTCCTGAGTCTATGATCCAAGAATCTGTAGAATCAGCCAAAAAACATGTTTCTAGATAATTCAAATTACCTTCTTCCTTCTTGTTCTGGGACTTTGGGCAATTTCTCTTCCAATGTCCCTTTTCACCACAAAGGAAGCATTTCCCTTTGATTTTGGTTACTTTCTTGGTCTCCTTCTTGATAGGCCCAAGTTGCTTTTTCTTCTGTTGTTTCTTGACTTTTTGACGGGCCTTAACAGTAGCAACTTTACCAACCATATGAATCTCTTGACCTTTTGCCTTTCACAAGGATCTTTTCAGCAGTTTGAACATCTTGCATCAGGCCTTGTAAGGTGTATTCCTTTTTGTTCAAAGTGTAGTCCAATTTGAACTGATCAAAGGAATCTGACAATGAATTGACAACCATATCAATCTTTGTCTCACCATCTATCTCAGCGCCATGCAGTTCAGCAATGTTGAGATGTGCTATGACTTTCATCATGTGATCTTTCACAGCCTGTCCAGGTTTCATCCTAAGATTCATAAAAGCAACATCGCCTCTCTTAGTCGTCCTAGACTTCATAGCAAACATCTCCTCTGCAGACATCATTATATCGCCACGCACCCATTCCTTCATGCCGCCGTCGCAACACGTCGAGATAGCGTGGGCCATAATGTAACATTTTGCCATATCATCTGAAGTCTTCCACCGCTCATACTCATCTCTACACATTATGCTAGATTCATTATTAGGAGCAGTGGAAGACTAGTAGTTAGAACAAACTTATGTTTTTCTACTTATGCATCAACCCAATTTTCCTTTTCCATGTGACATAATTATCTCCAGTTAAAGTGTTATCTTTCAGGATGTTCATAAGTGATGGGGTCATGATTTCTGAATAAAACAAAACATATATAAGTAAATAATCATGATAAAGCACTTTTTAAATATTTATCTTGAATTAAATAAATAACTCAATCATAAAATTCAACGGTGATCTAACACCCATAAATGTTACGCCTCCCTTGGGAGTTCGCACCATTTACTAGTTAGACTAGGTCCCACCTAATTGTTAACATAACAACCAGCGTTTTCAATTTTAGCCTTGCAATTTTACTGACAAGAACTCTTGGGAGGATATCAATAAAATTACATTGAGTGTGTTACCAAGATATCGACCCTCAATTCTCTCACGAAAATCCCTCCTTGGGGAGTAGATCTCGTTTGAGTCCATTGTCTAGTCTATCCTTGTAAGGAAGTATGTTGCTAAATTCCATTCATGGACGCCCCTTGGGGGGATTACCAATAAACAATAAAGCTCAACTAACCTTGGAGGCCATAGGTGTTACCAAAACACCTTCTCCCACTCAATTATTTAAGGCGTGTGATTAAATCCCATAGAATGATTTACCGAGTTATCTAGATGCCAATTTAGATACCTAAATCATTCAATGCATGTTCATACCAAAAGAGATATATGCGTGGCACTCCTATTCTATATGTCATGTTATCATACAATAACAAATATTGTAATATTTAAGCATAAATTAAATAGCAACAATTTTGGCCCATCCTAGAAAAGCAAGTAAATTACAATTTGTCAGGAATACAAGATCTTCAGGTGGCCCATCAACCATACGCTTATCCTTCGGCCTTCTCCCATGGGCGTGCGCAGCCCACAACCCCACAAAGGGGCTGCCTTGCGCAGCCCATAAGGCCACACAAGGCTGCCCAGCGCAGCCCACCAAAGTTTGGGCTTGTCATGCGTAGCCCAATCCACTCCTAGGGTGCGCACGGTGCTCGTACTTGGTTCCGGTTGCTTCGTTTTGCTTCGTGTCTTCGAATCTCCAAGACCTAAATATATTACGGCAGTATATATATAATAAATACTGCAGTATTAATTTTTTTTATTTTTTATTTTTTATTCACTGCAGTATTTTTTACAAACCAAAAACTGCACATACTAAAAATAAATAAAAAAAACTGCAATAACCCTAAAAAAATACTGCACATATATATATAAAAAAAATAAAACCTAGCAATCTACCAAGAAGGAATTATGGCGATAATAGACCACCCTTCTTGTTACAACTCTGAAACAAAAATTACATTGAAAATCTAGGGCCAAAATCGAGCAATAACAAAACACATAAAATATATATAAATCCATACATCACATGTAATTATATATTTGAATACCTAGAGTGCCATCTCTTTCTAAACATGCATAATCACAATAAAAAGAAATAGATCCACGTATATATACGTTAATTAATTAAAAGGGTTCAACCTAGGCTCTGATACCAATTGTAGGGAAAAATAAACAAATAAAAGTGTTACACGTAGCGGAAGCGATACTAAAGACGATTTAGTGACTTTTAAAATTTTTCCTTTATGAACCTTAAACCTTTTTAATCAATAAACATGCATATATATCAACAAAAGTAAATTACCTCTTGTCGTGTGATCCGATTGACTTACGTCGATGGTAATCCGCAAGACCTTCAATCCGAGCACGAACGTGGATCACCTAGGAGCGTGGTCTCCCTTTCCTTTGAATTGCAAACCTGTGAATGGACCAAACAAATACTTTCTTTTCTTTGTTAGTCACAAAACAATCAAAAGAATGTCAAAATTATTCCGGTCACTTTTGAGTTCACAATCTTATGATCGAAACTCTCGTGAACCTAGATCGATATCGTATACACAAGCTTATTCTTATGATCGAAACTCGCGTGAACCTAGATCGATATCGTATACACAAGCTTATTGATGTTTAAGCAATTGTATACTATCAAAGAATAATTTTTCACTCCTTTTTGTCTCTCTAGAATAAAAACTCTCTTAGAATTAAGAAGAAGAAGAAAGAAAATAAAAAATCAAGCACCAATTCATTGATGTGGCCGAACCCCATAAGAACATATATATAGGTTGGCCGAATTTTTCTTCTTTTTCCTTTAGGGTTGCCGAATTCTATGTAGTATCTAATTAGGGTTGGCCGAATTTCATCATGTCACTTATATAGGGTGACTCAAATTCAACCCTAATTCTTTTAACTTTATAGACTTCAAACCCTAATCCAACTCTTTTATTTTTATTCTTTTATTTGACTAAAAAAAAGACTCTTTATTTGATTAAATAAATAATACTAATTTATTTATTTACTTATCAAACAAGTCTTTTACTTTTAGGAAAGATTTGTTTCTTTAATTAAACAATTAATCAATAAATCAATTAATTCTTATTTAATTAAAACAAATGAAACAAAATAATATTTTTAGGTCAAAACCTTAACCTAGCCGCCCCACTTATATATAAGATGGGCCTAATATTATTTTCCTATTTCATTTAATCCATTGGACTTTAAATAAAAAAAAGCCCACATGTGAACCAGACCCATTCTTACTAAAAGAAACAAGCCCACATGTCTTTCATTAATATATTAATATAATTGAGCAGCCCATTACTTAAATAATGTGCAAATTATATTCTTAATATATTAAATGCAATTCTAGATGGACCCTTAAATTGGTCCGGTAGAATATATCAAGTGATCCATGCAAGTCCGTGTGGATTGGGGATCTTGGCGGGCCATCTAAATTTAAGCTTCAATAGACATAACCTAATCACAATCAACAAATGATTCACTTATGTCCGATCCATTAATTTTAACTCATTCCACTAAAGAGCTAAAATTGAACTCTTAAATAAAGATAGAAAAGGAAGATGCTCCTCATTCATACCCTAGACAATCATATTGGAGATAGTGTATCCTCGTGATTAATATCAGTAATCGCCAAGAGTTCATAGACCGCCTATAACTCTCCAAGTTACCATATTTACTCATATGACCACGTTTTGAACTTGGATATTTTGACTTGTCCAGAAGCCATGTTTTCAATAGACACTATTGAAAACTCAACGTTGAGATTTAATATCCAATTACCTCAAAACATCCATATGATGATATTATACTCTCATTTAATTAAATGGAGCCACGATGTCCATATCTATAAATGAAGTCCTCTATCGATTAACAAATGAATATCACCAAACTATCGAGGATAGACTATGCGATATAATCGTACTCATTGATAACTCAAATGATATCACTTGCAACCATAAGTCCATCATTTATCTCAGGATTAAGATAGACCCTCCGATTGTCCTGATAATGAAAAGACTATTATCTATTGACGGTTCTAGATAAAGCTTTTCATTGTGATCCAGTTCAATGCACCCAGCGCACTAGATCCTTTTGCTCGAAGACACTCCGATGATTTTAGACTCATCATATCTCATTTGATCCCACTCAAATGCTAGCAAAAGAATTCTACAACTTTAACAAGATAAAGGTGCCCAACCTTTAACTTAAGTTGTGAACAATATTCAAGACTAACTAAAGAATTGTGTCTACCACATACATATCCAGATGTACGAACAATTCTTCTTTTCCCATAGTCTTTAGACCTTATGATTATTTACTTTGACAATTATAATACAAACTATAAATGCTATACGATTTGTTAAACCAGAAATCACTTTATTAATATGAAAAAGATTGTTAATTACAACATTACACTCTTGCTATCGAGCATAATCCTAACAATCTCCCACTTGCGCTATAGCAAATGTGTCATATCTCTCAAGCCCATATTCTCTAGATGCCCATCGAAACTCTTCTGAGGTAGAGCCTTTGTGAAGGGATCCGCTAGATTTTCTGCTGACGCGATTTTGGTAATCGTCACGTCACCTCTTTGAACAATCTCCCTTAAAAGATGATACTTTCTTTCAATGTGTTTACCTCTCTTGTGACTTCTTGGTTCTTTCGAATTAGCCACTGCTCCACTGTTGTCACAGTAGATAGTGATCTGCTTATTCGCACTAGGAACCACTTCTAAGTCAATCAAGAATTGGCGGAGCCAAACAGCCTCTTTGGCAGCTTCGCATGCAGCAACATACTCAGCTTCCATGGTGGAATCAAGCAATACAAGATTGCTTGATACTCCTCCATATAACTGCTCCTCCTCCAATAGTAAACACAGCCCCTGATGTGGATTTTCTGGAGTCAGAATCTGATTGGAAATCAGAATCTGTATACCCAACGGGAACCAAATCCCCTCCAGAGTATACAAGCATATTATCTCTCGTTCTCTTGAGATACTTGAAAATATGCTTGACTGCCGTCCAGTGATCAGGACCAGGTTTCGATTGAAACCTGCTAACTATGCCAACAGCAAAACAAATATCTGGTCTAGTACAGAGCATTGCATACATGAGACTTCCAACTGCCGAGGCATATGGAACTCTACTCATGAATTGCTCTTCATGCTCATTCTTAGGAACTTGTTCCTTAGAAAGCTTGATTCCATGTCTGAAAGGTAACATACCTTTCTTGGAATCCTGCATGGAAAACCTAGACAAGATTTTGTCTATGTATGAAGCTTGGGATAATGCAATCGTTCTATTCTTTCTATCCCTTATTACTTGGATACCTAGAATAAAACTTGCTTCTCCTAAGTCCTTCATATCAAATTGTTTTGCTAACCATTCTTTTACTGATGTTAATACACCTACATCGTTTCCAATGAGTAGTATATCATCAACATAAAGAATCAGGAAAACCAACTTGTCGCCTTTAATCCTTTTGTATACACAAGGTTCGTCAGGATTCTGAATAAATCCAAAACCTTTGACAGCTTGATCAAACCTTATGTTCCAGGATCTGGATGCTTGCTTTAATCCATATATGGATTTTTGCAACTTGCATACCTTATCCACTTGGCCCTTTTCAATGAATCCCTCTGGTTGCATCATGTAGATGCTTTCGTCAAGACTTCCATTTAGGAAAGCTGTCTGTCTTGACGTCCATTTGCCAAATCTCTAAATCTAAAGATGCTGCAATGGATAAGAGTATCCTAATGGATTTAAGCATGGCCACAGGAGAGAAGGTTTCCTCGTAATCGATACCTTCTTTCTGTGTATACCCTTTAGCTACCAATCTAGCTTTAAAGGTTTCCACCTTTCCATCCATACCTCTTTTCCTCTTGTATACCCACTTGCACCCAATGGGTTTTATCCCTTTAGGCAAGTCTACAAGGGACCAGACTTTGTTATCGAACATAGATTCAATCTCGGATTGCATTGCCTTTTGCCAATGGCGACCTATCAACATCCTCCATAGCTTCCTTGTACGTATAGGGATCATCGTCGTCCGGGAGATTCTCCACTGATTCTCCCAGACCGATGTATCTTTCGGGTTGTGTTCTAACCCTCCCACTACGACGAGGAATGGTAGGTTGTTGATCTTGTGTTGGATCGGAACTTACAATTGGGTTAGGTTGTGCAACCTCTCGTGGAATTGTATCTCCTGACATCTCATTCAGGACAATTCTACTTCTAGGCACAAAATCATTCATATAGTCCTTTTCCAGAAATTTAGCATTTGTCGAAACAAATACTTTAAGATCTGAAGGACTATAGAAATAATATCCTTTAGTTTCTTTTCGATACCCTACAAATATACATGTTTCTGAACGGGACTCCATCTTTTCTGTCTTTCCTTTTAACACATGCGTAGGACAACCAAATATCCTTAAGTGTTGTAAACTAGGCTTGCGCCCAGTCCACAACTCATGCGGTGTTTTAGGAACAGACTTAGATGGTACATCGTTTAGAATGTATATAGCAGTTTGTAAAGCATATCCCCAAAAAGAAATAGGAAGCGTTGAATAACTCAACATAGACCTAACCATATCCAAAAGAGTTCTATTTCTCCTTTCTGCTACCCCATTCTGTTGAGGTGTACCTGGTGCAGAAAACTGAGAAACTATCCCATTATCAATAAGATATTGCTGAAACTCACCAGATAGATATTCTCCACCACGATCAGATCTCAAGATTTTTATGTGTTTCTCAAGCTGATTTTCCACTTCAGCTTTGAATGCTTTGAACATGTCAAAAGCATCCGACTTATGTCTCATGAGATACACATAACCAAATCTTGAGTAATCATCCGTGAAGGTGATGAAGTACTCATATCCACCTCTAGCTTGAATGCTCATAGGTCCACATACATCAGTGTGTATCAATCCTAAACATTCAGTGGCTCTTGCACCTTTGGCAGAGAACGTCCTTTTGGTCATTTTACCTTCCAAACAAGATTCACAAGTTGGTAGATCATCAACCTTTAAGTCACTTAAAGGTCCGTCACTTACCAATCTTTTAATCCCATTAAGGTTAATATGACCCAAGCGTAAATGCAAAAGGTAGGTTTCATCTGTTGATAATTTTACTCTTTTATGATTAGGTTCCGTTATTTCTGTGTCTAACGAGTGAGAGATATTTCTATGCAAAAAGTATAGACCGTTTTCCAATGTACCTTGGCAAATAATTTTGTCATTCTTACTAATAATAAAAACTTTATTAAAAGTAACCGAATATCCAAATTTATTCAAACAAGAAACTGAAATTAAATTCCTCTTGAATTGAGGTATATAATAAACGTCTATTAAATCTAAATGCCTTCTAGAATCTAAATAAACTCTAATATCTCCCACTGCACTTGCAGACACTAACGTTCCGTTGCCCAAGCGCAAATTGATTTCATTCTTACTCAGCTTTCTCCTTTCTTGAAACCCCTGCAAGGAATAACAAACATGATTAGTGGCTCCTGAGTCTATGATCCAAGAATCTGTAGAATCAGCCAAAAAACATGTTTCTAGATAATTCAAATTACCTTCTTCCTTCTTGTTCTGGGACTTTGGGCAATTTCTCTTCCAATGTCCCTTTTCACCACAAAGGAAGCATTTCCCTTTGATCTTGGTTACTTTCTTGGTCTCCTTCTTGATAGGCCCAAGTTGCTTTTTCTTCTGTTGTTTCTTGACTTTTTGACGGGCCTTAACAGTAGCAACTTTACCAACCATATGAATCTCTTGACCTTTGCCTTTCACAAGGATCTTTTCAGCACTTTGAACATCTTGCATCAGGCCTTGTAAGGTGTATTCCTTTTTGTTCAAAGTGTAGTCCAATTTGAACTGATCAAAGGAATCTGACAATGAATTGACAACCATATCAATCTTTGTCTCACCATCTATCTCAGCGCCATGCAGTTCAGCAATGTTGAGATGTGCTATGACTTTCATCATGTGATCTTTCACAGCCTGTCCAGGTTTCATCCTAAGATTCATAAAAGCAGTCACTGCCTCTCTCTTAGTCGTCCTAGACTTCATAGCAAACATCTCCTCTAGAGACATCATTATATCAGCAGCGGACTCCATTCCTTCATGCCGCTGTTGCAACACGTCGGAGATAGTGGCCATAATGTAACATTTTGCCATATCATCTGAAGTCTTCCACTGCTCATACTCATCTCTACACATTATGCTAGATTCATTATTAGGAGCAGGTGGTTTAGGAGTAGTTAGAACAAACTTATGTTTTTCACTTTGCAGTAACAACCCAATTTTCCTTTTCCATGTGACATAATTATCTCCAGTTAAAGTGTTATCTTTCAGGATGTTCATAAGTGATGGGGTCATGATTTCTGAATAAAACAAAACATATATAAGTAAATAATCATGATAAAGCACTTTTAAATATTTATCTTGAATTAAATAAATAACTCAATCATAAAATTCAACGGTGATCTAACACCCATAAATGTTACGCCTCCTTTGGGAGTTCGCACCATTTACTAGTTAGACTAGGTCCCACCTAATTGTTAACATAACAACCAGCGTTTTCAATTTTAGCCTTGCAATTTTACTGACAAGAACTCTTGGGAGGATATCAATAAAATTACATTGAGTGTGTTACCAAGATATCGACCCTCAATTTTCTCTCACGAAAATCCCTCCTTGGGGAGTAGATCTCATTTGAGTCCATTGTCTAGTCTATCCTTGTAAGGAAGTATGTTGCTAAATTCCATTCATGGACGCCCCTTGGGGGGATTACCAATAAACAATAAAGCTCAACTAACCTTGGAGGCCATAGGTGTTACCAAAACACCTTCTCCCACTCAATTATTTAAGGCGTGTGATTAAATCCCATAGAATGATTTACCGAGTTATCTAGATGCCAATTTAGATACCTAAATCATTCAATGCATGTTCATACCAAAAGAGATATATGCGTGGCACTCCTATTCTATATGTCATGTTATCATACAATAACAAATATTGTAATATTTAAGCATAAATTAAATAGCAACAATTTTGGCCCATCCTAGAAAAACAAGTAAATTACAATTTGTCAGGAATACAAGATCTTCAGGTGGCCCATCAACCATACGCTTATCCTTCGGCCTTCTCCCATGGGCGTGCGCAGCCCACAACCCCACAAAGGGGCTGCCTTGCGCAGCCCATAAGGCCACACAAGGCTGCCATGCGCAGCCCACCAAAGTTTGGGCTTGTCATGCGCAGCCCAATCCACTCCTAGGGTGCGCACGGTGCTCGTACTTGGTTCCGGTTGCTTCGTTTTGCTTCGTGTCTTCGAATCTCCAAGACCTAAATATATTACGGCAGTATATATATAATAAATACTGCAGTATTAATTTTTTTTTTTTTTTATTCACTGCAGTATTTTTACAAACCAAAAACTGCACATACTAAAAATAAAAAAAAACTGCAGTAACCCTAAAAAAATACTGCACATATATATATAAAAAAATAAAACCTAGCAATCTACCAAGAAGGAATTATGGCGATAATAGACCACCCTTCTTGTTACAACTCCGAAACAAAAATTACATTGAAAATCTAGGGCCAAAATCGAGCAATAACAAACCACATAAAATATATATAAATCCATACATCACATGTAATTATATATTTGAATACCTAGAGTGCCATCTCTTTCTAAACATGCATAATCACAATAAAAAGAAATAGATCCACGTATATATACGTTAATTAATTAAAAGGGTTCAACCTAGGCTCTGATACCAATTGTAGGGAAAAATAAACAAATAAAAGTGTTACACGCAGCGGAAGCGATACTAAAGACGATTTAGTGACTTTTAAAATTTTTCCTTTATGAACCTTAAACCCTTTTAATCAATAAACATGCATATATATCAACAAAAGTAAATTACCTCTTGTCGCGTGATCCGATTGACTTACGTCGATGGTAATCCGCAAGACCTTCAATCCGAGCACGAACGTGGATCACCTAGGAGCGTGGTCTCCCTTTCCTTTGAATTGCAAACCTGTGAATGGACCAAACAAATACTTTCTTTTCTTTGTTAGTCACAAAACAATCAAAAGAATGTCAAAATTATTCCGGTCACTTTTGAGTTCACAATCTTATGATCGAAACTCGCGTGAACCTAGATCGATATCGTATACACAAGCTTATTGATGTTTAAGCAATTGTATACTATCAAAGAATAATTTTTCACTCCTTTTTGTCTCTCTAGAATAAAAACTCTCTTAGAATTAAGAAGAAGAAGAAAGAAAATAAAAACTCAAGCACCAATTAATTGATGTGGCCGAACCCTATAAGAACATATATATAGGTTGGCCGAATTTTTCTTCTTTTTCCTTTAGGGTTGCCGAATTCTATGTAGTATCTAATTAGGGTTGGCCGAATTTCATCATGTCACTTATATAGGGTGACTGAAATTCAACCCTAATTCTTTTTAACTTTATAGACTTCAAACCCTAATCCAACTCTTTTATTTTTATTCTTTTATTTGACTAAATAAAAAAAAAAAAAAAAAGACTCCTTATTTGATTAAATAAATAATACTAATTTATTTATTTACTTATCAAACAAGTCTTTTACTTTTAGGAAAGATTTGTTTCTTTAATTAAACAATTAATCAATAAATCAATTAATTCTTATTTAATTAAAACAAATGAAACAAAATAATATTTTTAGGTCAAAACCTTAACCTAGCCGCCCCACTTATATATAAGATGGGCCTAATATTATTTTCCTATTTCATTTAATCCATTGGACTTTAAATAAAAAAGCCCACATGTGAACCAGACCCATTCTTACTAAAAGAAACAAGCCCACATGTCTTTCATTAATATATTAATATAATTGAGCAGCCCATTACTTAAATAATGTGCAAATTATATTCTTAATATATTAAATGCAATTCTAGATGGACCCTTAAATTGGTCCGGTAGAATATATCAAGTGATCCATGCAAGTCCGTGTGGATTGGGGATCTTGGCGGGCCATCTAAATTTAAGCTTCAATAGACATAACCTAATCACAATCAACAAATGATTCACTTAGGTCCGATCCATTAATTTTAACTCATTCCACTAAAGAGCTAAAACTGAACTCTTAAATAAAGATAGAAAAGGAAGATGCTCCTCATTCATACCCTAGACAATCATATTGGAGATAGTGTATCCTCGTGATTAATATCAGTAATCGCCAAGAGTTCATAGACCGCCTATAACTCTCCAAGTTACCATATTTACTCATATGACCACGTTTTGAACTTGGATATTTTGACTTGTCCAGAAGCCATGTTTTCAATAGACACTATCGAAAACTCAACGTTGAGATTTAATATCCAATTACCTCAAAACATCCATATGATGATATTATACTCTCATTTAATTAAATGGAGCCACGATGTCCATATCTATAAATGAAGTCCTCTATCGATTAACAAATGAATATCACCAAACTATCGAGGATAGACTATGCGATATAATCGTACTCATTGATAACTCAAATGATATCACTTGCAACCATAAGTCCATCATTTATCTCAGGATTAAGATAGACTCTCCGATTGTCCTGATAATGAAAAGACTATTATCTATTGACGGTTCTAGATAAAGCTTTTCATTGTGATCCAGTTCAATGCACCCAGTGCACTAGATCCTTTTGCTCGAAGACACTCCGATGATTTTAGACTCATCATATCTCATTTGATCCCACTCAAATGCTAGCAAAAGAATTCTACAACTTTAACAAGATAAAGGTGCCCAACCTTTAACTTAAGTTGTGAACAATATTCAAGACTAACTAAAGAATTGTGTCTACCACATACATATCCAGATGTACGAACAATTCTTCTTTTCCCATAGTCTTTAGACCTTATGATTATTTACTTTGACAATTATAATACAAACTATAAATGCTATACGATTTGTTAAATCAGAAATCACTTTATTAATATGAAAAAGATTGTTAATTACAACATTACACTCTTGCTATTGAGCATAATCCTAACAATTTGGATTCTAGAAGACATTTAGATTTAATAGACGTTTATTATGTACCTCAATTCAAGAGGAATTTAATTTCAGTTTCTTGTTTGAATAAATTTGGATATTCGGTTACTTTTAATAAAGTTTTTATTATTAGTAAGAATGACAAAATTATTTGCCAAGGTACATTGGAAAACGGTCTATACTTTTTGCATAGAAATATCTCTCACTCGTTAGACACAGAAATAACGGAACCTAATCATAAAAGAGTAAAATTATCAACAGATGAAACCTACCTTTGGCATTTACGCTTAGGTCATATTAACCTTAATAGGATTAAAAGATTGGTAAGTGACGGACCTTTAAGTGACTTAAAGGTTGATGATCTACCAACTTGTGAATCTTGTTTGGAAGGTAAAATGACCAAAAGGACGTTCTCTGCCAAAGGTGCAAGAGCCACTGAATGTTTAGGATTGATACACACTGATGTATGTGGACCTATGAGCATTCAAGCTAGAGGTGGATATGAGTACTTCATCACCTTCACGGATGATTACTCAAGATTTGGTTATGTGTATCTCATGAGACATAAGTCGGATACTTTTGACATGTTCAAAGCATTCAAAGCTGAAGTGGAAAATCAGCTTGAGTAACACATAAAAATCTTGAGATCTGATCGTGGTGGAGAATATCTATCTGGTGAGTTTCAGCAATATCTTATTGATAATGGGATAGTTTCTCAGTTTTCTGCACCAGGTACACCTCAACAGAATGGGGTAGCAGAAAGGAGAAATAGAACTCTTTTGGATATGGTTAGGTCTATGTTGAGTTATTCAACGCTTCCTATTTCTTTTTGGGGATATGCTTTACAAACTGCTATATACATTCTAAACGATGTACCATCTAAGTCTGTTCCTAAAACACCGCATGAGTTGTGGACTGGGCGCAAGCCTAGTTTACAACACTTAAGGATATTTGGTTGTCCTGCGCATGTGTTAAAAGGAAAGACAGAAAAGATGGAGTCCCGTTCAGAAACATGTATATTTGTAGGGTATCCAAAAGAAACTAAAGGATATTATTTCTATAGTCCTTCAGATCTTAAAGTATTTGTTTCGACAAATGCTATGAATGATTTTGTGCCTAGAAGTAGAATTGTCCTGAATGAGATGTCAGGAGATACAATTCCACGAGAGGTTGCACAACCTAACCCAATTGTAAGTTCCGATCCAACACAAGATCAACAACCTACCATTCCTCGTCGTAGTGGGAGGGTTAGAACACAACCCGAAAGATACATCGGTCTGGGAGAATCAGTGGAGAATCTCCCGGACGACGATGATCCCTATACGTACAAGGAAGCTATGGAGGATGTTGATAGTCGCCATTGGCAAAAGGCAATGCAATCCGAGATTGAATCTATGTTCGATAACAAAGTCTGGTCCCTTGTAGACTTGCCTAAAGGGATAAAACCCATTAGGTGCAAGTGGGTATACAAGAGGAAAAGAGGTATCGATGGAAAGGTGGAAACCTTTAAAGCTAGATTGGTAGCTAAAGGGTATACACAGAAAGAAGGTATCGATTACGAGGAAACCTTCTCTCCTGTGGCCATGCTTAAATCCATTAGGATACTCTTATCCATTGCAGCATCTTTAGATTTAGAGATTTGGCAAATGGACGTCAAGACAGCTTTCCTAAATGGAAGTCTTGACGAAAGCATCTACATGATGCAACCAGAGGGATTCATTGAAAAGGGCCAAGTGGATAAGGTATGCAAGTTGCAGAAATCCATATATGGATTAAAGCAAGCATCCAGATCCTGGAACATAAGGTTTGATCAAGCTGTCAAAGGTTTTGGATTTATTCAGAATCCTGACGAACCTTGTGTATACAAAAGGATTAAAGGCGACAAGTTGGTTTTCCTGATTCTTTATGTTGATGATATACTACTCATTGGAAACGATGTAGGTGTATTGACATCAGTAAAAGAATGGTTAGCAAAACAATTTGATATGAAGGACTTAGGAGAAGCAAGTTTTATTCTAGGTATCCAAGTAATAAGGGATAGAAAGAATAGAACGATTGCATTATCCCAAGCTTCATACATAGACAAAATCTTGTCTAGGTTTTCCATGCAGGATTCCAAGAAAGGTATGTTACCTTTCAGACATGGAATCAAGCTTTCTAAGGAACAAGTTCCTAAGAATGAGCATGAAAAGCAATTCATGAGTAGAGTTACATATGCCTCGGCAGTTGGAAGTCTCATGTATGCAATGCTCTGTACTAGACCAGATATTTGTTTTGCTGTTGGCATAGTTAGCAGGTTTCAATCGAAACCTGGACCTGATCACTGGACGGCAGTCAAGCATATTTTCAAGTATCTTAAGAGAACGAGAGATAATATGCTTGTATACTCTGGAGGGGATTTGGTTCCCGTTGGGTATACAGATTCTGATTTCCAATCAGATTCTGACTCCAGAAAATCCACATCAGGGGCTGTGTTTACTATTGGAGGAGGAGCAGTTATATGGAGGAGTATCAAGCAATCTTGTATTGCTGATTCCACCATGGAAGCTGAGTATGTTGCTGCATGCGAAGCTGCCAAAGAGGCTGTTTGGCTCCGCCAATTCTTGATTGACTTAGAAGTGGTTCCTAGTGCGAATAAGCAGATCACTATCTACTGTGACAACAGTGGAGCAGTGGCTAATTCGAAAGAACCAAGAAGTCACAAGAGAGGTAAACACATTGAAAGAAAGTATCATCTTTTAAGGGAGATTGTTCAAAGAGGTGACGTGACGATTACCAAAATCGCGTCAGCAGAAAATCTAGCGGATCCCTTCACAAAGGCTCTACCTCAGAAGAGTTTCGATGGGCATCTAGAGAATATGGGCTTGAGAGATATGACACATTTGCTATAGCGCAAGTGGGAGATTGTTAGGATTATGCTCAATAGCAAGAGTGTAATGTTGTAATTAACAATCTTTTTCATATTAATAAAGTGATTTCTGGTTTAACAAATCGTATAGCATTTATAGTTTGTATTATAATTGTCAAAGTAAATAATCATAAGGTCTAAAGACTATGGGAAAAGAAGAATTGTTCGTACATCTGGATATGTATGTGGTAGACACAATTCTTTAGTTAGTCTTGAATATTGTTCACAACTTAAGTTAAAGGTTGGGCACCTTTATCTTGTTAAAGTTGTAGAATTCTTTTGCTAGCATTTGAGTGGGATCAAATGAGATATGATGAGTCTAAAATCATCGGAGTGTCTTCGAGCAAAAGGATCTAGTGCACTGGGTGCATTGAACTGGATCACAATGAAAAGCTTTATCTAGAACCGTCAATAGATAATAGTCTTTTCATTATCAAAACAATCGGAGAGTCTATCTTAATCCTGAGATAAATGATGGACTTATGGTTGCAAGTGATATCATTTGAGTTATCAATGAGTACGATTATATCGCATAGTCTATCCTCGATAGTTTGGTGATATTCATTTGTTAATCGATAGAGGACTTCATTTATAGATATGGACATCGTGGCTCCATTTAATTAAATGAGAGTATAATATCATCATATGGATGTTTTGAGGTAATTGGATATTAAATCTCAACGTTGAGTTTTCAATAGTGTCTATTGAAAACATGGCTTCTGGACAAGTCAAAATATCCAAGTTCAAAACGTGGTCATATGAGTAAATATGGTAACTTGGAGAGTTATAGGCGGTCTATGAACTCTTGGCGATTACTAATATTAATCACGAGGATACACTATCTCCAATATGATTGTCTAGGGTATGAATGAGGAGCATCTTCCTTTTCTATCTTTATTTAAGAGTTCAGTTTTAGCTCTTTAGTGGAATGAGTTAAAATTAATGGATCGGACCTAAGTGAATCATTTGTTGATTGTGATTAGGTTATGTCTATTGAAGCTTAAATTTAGATGGCCCGCCAAGATCCCCAATCCACACGGACTTGCATGGATCACTTGATATATTCTACCGGACCAATTTAAGGGTCCATCTAGAATTGCATTTAATATATTAAGAATATAATTTGCACATTATTTAAGTAATGGGCTGCTCAATTATATTAATATATTAATGAAAGACATGTGGGCTTGATTCTTTTAGTAAGAATGGGTCTTGTTCACATGTGGGTTTTTTTATTTAAAGTCCAATGGATTAAATGAAATAGGAAAATAATATTAGGCCCATCTTATATATAAGTGGGGCGGTTAGGTTAAAGTTTTGACCTAAAAATATTTTGTTTCATTTGTTTTAATTAAACAAGAATTAATTGATTTATTGATTAATTGTTTAATTAAAGAAACAAATCTTTCCTAAAAGTAAAAGACTTGTTTGATAAGTAAATAAATAAATTAGTATTATTTATTTAATCAAATAAGGAGTCTTTTTTTTTATTTAGTCAAATAAAAGAATAAAAATAAAAGAGTTGGATTAGTGTTTGAAGTCTATAAAGTTAAAAAGAATTAGGGTTGAATTTAAGTCACCTTATATAAGTGACATGATGAAATTCGGCCAACCCTAATTAGATACTACATAGAATTCGGCAACCCTAAAGGAAAAAGAAGAAAAATTCGGCCAACCTATATATATGTTCTTATAGGGTTCGGCCACATCAATTAATTGGTGCTTGAGTTTTTATTTTCTTTCTTCTTCTTCTTAATTCTAAGAGAGTTTTTATTCTAGAGAGACAAAAAGGAGTGAAAAATTATTCTTTGATAGTATACAATTGCTTAAACATCAATAAGCTTGTGTATACGATATCGATCTAGGTTCACGCGAGTTTCGATCATAAGATTGTGAACTCAAAAGTGACCGGAATAATTTTGACATTCTTTTGATTGTTTTGTGACTAACAAAGAAAAGAAAGTATTTGTTTGGTCCATTCACAGGTTTGCAATTCAAAGGAAAGGGAGACCACGCTCCTAGGTGATCCACGTTCGTGCTCGGATTGAAGGTCTTGCGGATTACCATCGACGTAAGTCAATCGGATCACGCGACAAGAGGTAATTTACTTTTGTTGATATATATGCATGTTTATTGATTAAAAGGGTTTAAGGTTCATAAAGGAAAAATTTTAAAAGTCACTAAATCGTCTTTAGTATCGCTTCCGCTGCGTGTAACACTTTTATTTGTTTATTTTTCCCTAACAGTTGTTATATGCGCCACACACGAACCTCAAAATCACTAATTGCAATGACGTTTACAACCTAGGTTGACCTCAACCTCTCACAATCTATAACCCGCCACTACTACCTATAGGCCTATTAAAGTGAATCTAGTCCAATTTGATTATGGCCTAAGCTACCTTAGCCACAAGTCTCAATTCTCAATAAAGAGATTAAATAACCTAAGTGAATATTCAAAGATATCCAATTATGCAAATAATGCTAGGTTACAGTAGATGCTTATCTAGGATTAAAAATAGTCAATAAAAACAACCCTAGATATTAATTGCTATATGACATGGCATAAAGCATAGCTATGTGAGATATGACAATCTTAGATATAGCTATCAAAATACAACACTCAAACATTCAACAAATAATCTGAATCTTGTATGTAGAAATTACTCTAACAACATACAAGTAATGAATGAGATAAATTGCTAAGTAAGAACACTAATTATGTATGATAATAGTGAACAACCAACTATAATATGTGTGTTGAAGAAGACCCATGCAGTAGCACATACTAGATGACTCTAGATGTTGCTTGGATGATAATTGATGCATATGGAAATGAGTTTAGAGAATTAAAGAAGCAATCTTTATTCTTTTTCTCTTAAATATCTCTCTTTCTCTTTTAGGGTTCTTGATGATGAAAGAATGTCATGAAAGAGAGTGACATAATGGTGTATTTGTAGAGAGCAACAAAAAAGCTAGGAGAAAATACAAGTTTGCCCTCGAAACCGCACGATCGGCGGTTTCATTTGGTGGTTTCAAAATCGCCGATCAAACCGCCGAACCGAAACCCGAGAGAACAGGGATCATCGGCAGTTTTGAAACTACCGATTCAACCATAAAATTAAACTGAGAGATTAAATCAATTAGGTTTAAATGACGGTTTTGAACGGTGGTTGGAAACCGCCGATCATAACCGCAGAATTAGTCTAGAGACTTTTGGAGCCAAACGGCGTTTCATTCGGCGATCATGACTGCCGATCAAACCGTCGATTCACCAAAATTGGTGAAACGAAAGGAGAAGCCAAGGGCATTCTCAGAAGACGATCCTCACGCTAACTAAGTACACTATCACACAAGCACAGACGTTTCCGAACTATGTTCCTGAAACAAATTTCTAGACACACTAACACACAACACAACACAACACAACAATAATGTGCAATTGTGATAGGTGACATGTGAAGAGAATGCACACAATATCAAAGCATACATATGCAATCAAGACAATTGTGTGTATGTGCAACTAAATCTCTAACTAAGTACTATATATATACCTTTGGAGTGCTTATCACCTTGAGGTCTTGAAAGGACCTTGAGCTTGATGATCAATCCTAATCTACCTTTACATTTCAAACCCTAATTATGGTTTGTCACCGAAATGAGCCAATCAAACTTTGAGGAACTTACAAAGGGTATATCAACCATACTAATCTAAACCTAGATTTGTAACCAACCAATCCTACCTTGACCCTCCCTCCTTAATCGGTTAGGCATTTTGGTGGGAAGATGTTTAGGGTTCATAGTTATGATCTAAACATATCTAAGAATACAAATGGTTAACATATAATTGATTGGTCCATTAAAGTGGCTTAGAAAGCATTACCCATGCCATTTGCAACTCCATCAATTCTCTAGCATCTATCTTAATTGTTTACAACCATTCCTCTTATCAAGATTGTTGAGTATCATATTTTTCCTATCATCTTTTAAATGTTTATTTTACTTGCATGTTTGGTGGTTTATCAAACCACACAACTATCCATTCATAGTGATTTATTTTATTGTGTATTAGATTAGTCAATCAATCTAACGAATCACTCAATTTCTTTGTGGAACGAATCTTTGCTTACCATTAACTAAGAAATTACATCCCAAGAGGATTCTAAGTGGTTAAAACATGGTTTTCACATAAATATTGTTTGGAAGAGTATAAAAATGACCTCATCAGATCGATCACTGGACTATATCACCGGAGGTCGAGGAACGACCACAGATCGAAATCTGAAAGTTCCCTCTAATCGCAATGCAAATACCCACACAACGATTGAAGATGGGAGAATATTCTTCTTGATTTTCTCCACATCTGCTTTGTGTTTTGTGTCTCTGTAAACACAAGCACCCATAGTGTCTGTGTTGCACACCATTTGCTAGACCACCCAACCCATGCGGTGTTTGAGGAACTGACTTAGATGGTACATCGTTTAGAATGTACATTGCAGTTTGTAAAGCATATCGCCAAAAAGATTTAGGAAGTGTTGAATAACATAGCATAGACCTAACCATGTCCAAAAGAGTTATGTTTCTCCTTTCTGATACCTTATTTTGTTAAGGTGTTTCTGGTGTAGTAAGTTGAGAAACAATCCCATTATCAATAAGATATTACTGAAACTCACTAGATAGATATTCTCCACCACGATCAGATCTCAAGATTTTTATGTGTTTCTCAAGCTGATTTTCCACTTCAGCTTTAAATGCTTTAAACATTTCAAAACCATCCAACTTATGTCTCATGACATACATATAACCAAATCTCGAGTAGTCATCTGTGAAAATGATGAAGTACTCATATCCACCTCCAGCTTGAATGCTCATAGGACCACATACATCACTGTGTATCAATCCTAAACATTCAGTGGCTATTATGCCTTTGGTCATGAACGACCTTTTGGTCATCTTACCTTCCAAACAAGATTCACAAGTTGGTAGATCATAAACCTTTAAGTCACTTAAAGGTCTATCACTAACCAATCATTTAATCCTATTAAGATTAATATGACCTAAACGTAAATGTCATAGGTAGTTTTCATCTCTTGATAATTTTACTCTTTTATGATTAGGTTTCATTAATTTTGTGTCTAACGAGTAAGAGATATTTCTATGTAGAAAGAATAAACCGTTTTCCAATGTACCTTTACTAATAATTTTGTCATTCATACTAATAATAAAAACTTTATTAAAAGTAACCGAATATCGAAATTTATTTAAACAAGAAATTGAAATTAAATTCCTCTTGAATTGAGGTACATAATAAACGTCTATCAAATCTAAATGCTTACTAGAATCTAGATGAACTCTAATATCTCCCACGACACTTACAGACACTAATGTTCCATTGCCCAAGCACAAGTTGATTTCATTCATATTCAGCTTGTAGATACAACCCAATTTTCCTTTTTCCATGTGACATAATTATCATTAGTTAAAGTATAATATTTTAGGATGTTGATTAGGGATGGGATCATGATTTCTGAATAAAACAAAAATTATATATATATAAATAATCATGATAAAGCACTTTCGAATATTTAACTTGAATTAAATAAATAACTCAATCGTAAAATTCAATGGTGATACAACATCCATAAATGTTACACCTCCTTTGGGAGTTCGTACCATTTACTAGTTGGACTAGGTCCCATCTAATTGTTAACATAATAACAAGTGTTTTCAATTTTAGCCTTGTGATTTTATTAACAAGAACTCTTGGGAAGATATCAATAAAACAACATTGAGTGTGTTACCAAAATATCGACCTTCAATTTTCCCTCACGAAAATCCCTCCTTTCAGAGTAGATCTCGTTTGAGTCAATTGTCAAGTCTATCCTTGTAAGAAAGTATCTTGCTAAATTCCATTCATGGATGCCCCTTAGGGAGATTACCAATAAAACATAAAGCTCAACTAACCTTGGAGGCCATAGGTGTTGCAAGACACCTTCTACCACTCAATTATTTAAGGCATGTGATTAAATTCCATAGAATGATTTACCATGTTATCTACATGCCAATTAGATACCTAAATCATTCAATGCATGTTCATACCAAAAGAGATATATGAGTGGCACTCCTATTCTATATGACATGTTATCATACAACAACAAATATTGTAATATTTACGGAAAATAAATAGCCACAATTTTGGTCCATCGTAGAAAAGCAAGTAAATTACATATATTTGGAATACAAAAACTCCTTTCTTGACGAACAAGTCTTGATACGTCCATCAATCGATCGGGCATCCTTTGGCTTCCTCTCATGGGCGTGCACACACCACAGCACCATAAAGGGCTGCCGTACGCAGCCCATGGAATCCAAAGGGCTGGCATGCACAGCCCATGCCACGACATGTGCAGCTGCGCGTTAACGTGCGCGCACGCATGTTGCTATGGTGCGCACGGTTTCACGCTTGTTCCGGTTGCTCCCAATTCTTCAATTCTTCGAATCTTCGACACTTGAGAATATTTTACAGCAGTATTAAATATAAATAACTGCAGTTTTTTTTTTTTTTTATTCACTGCAGTATTTTAATACAATAAAAAAAATACTGCACTATTTTTAATACATTAAAAAACTGCACTATTTACAATACAATAAAAATAATCGAAAAACTTAACAACTACCAAGAAGGAATTATGGCGATAATAGACCACCCTTCTAGTTACAATTCCGAAACAAAAATTACATTGAAATGCTAGGACCAAAATCGAGCAACAACAAGTCACTTTATAACAACATATATAAATCCATACATTCCACATGTAATTATATATGAAAATACCTAGAGTGTCATCTCTTTCTAAAACATGCATATTAATCAATAGAAAGAAATAGATCCACGTATGTACATACATTAATTAATCAAGGGTACAACCAAGGCTCTGATACCAATTGTAGGGAAAAACGGTTTATACGTGCAACGGAATGCGAAAATAAGGTTTATTATATAACAAAAAATTTCCCTTTTAAAAGATGAACCTTAACCCTTAATTAAATTAACATATAAACAAAAGCATTGTACCTTTATCGCATGATCCGATTGACGTTGCGTCGATGGTAATCTGCAAGATCTTCCAATCTAATCATGAACGTGAATCACCTAGGAGCATGGTCTCCCTCTCTTTGAATTGAGTACTTAAGGATGTATAACAAAAACTTTTTCTTTTTCGTTAGTCACAAAAACTTCAAAGAGATAACCTATAATGTTCCGGTCACTTTTGAGTTATCAATCTTTTGATCGAAACTCGCGTGAACCTTATTCAAAATTGTGCACAAAGCTTTTTGATGTAAAAGCTACTAGTGCATTATCGAAATAAAAACATTCTCTTCACTTTCTCTTAATGCCCAAAATTTCTCACACTAGTCTAAGCGTTTGATTCTATTTTTCAAGCTAAAGAAAAATAACTCTCAAGCAAGCATTAGGGTTTTTTTTATTAATTTTTTTTATTTTTATTATTATTATTATTTTTTAATTCCTTTTTGCCCAAAATAATATATATATATCGCCGAATTCATCTCGCCCACATTATTATATATTCCTAGAATTCTTTTCTGAATATAATATGTATATAGTGGACGAAGTCATACTGCCCAATATAATTATAAAAAATAATGAACTCCTTGCTCAATATAAATTATATATATCACTGCATGAATTCAGTTTGCATATATATTCTATATAGGACACGAATTCAACTTTCTTTATATATATTATCCATAGTGCACGAATTCTCTTGCCTATTAAATATATAGTTTTACACGAATTCTCTTGCCTATATTAAAGGGTGGCCGAATTCTATTCCTTAGAATATAAGATGATGGTCTAAATCTTCTCCCAAATAGGATTTATGTCTTGTAGCCTAAATTCTAACCATAAGTAGATTTTTTATCTTTGGCCTAAATCCTCACACAAGGAGGATTTGTGTTTTCACCAAAGACTCCTATCAATCTTTCGAATTCCAAACCCTAATCCAATTCTTTAGTGTATTTGTGACTATATCAAAGACTTCCTAATTGACTAGATAAATAAATTCCCTTTATTTATCTACTTATCAAATAAAGAGTTTGATTCTTATTATACTACCAACAATAGTATACTACTAAGAAACATATTTCCCAGTAAGAAAAAGATTTTGATCATTAATTATATAATTAATTAATAAATAAATTAACTTCCATTTAATTAAATAATAAAATAAAATAAAATAATAAACTAATTTATTAGCCTTGCTGCCCAAGTACTCTATCATGGACCATATATTATTTTTCTATGTTATTAAATCCATTGGACCTTAATAAAATCCCACATGTGAACTAGATAATATTATACTCTCATTTTTATAAATGGAGCCACGATGTCCATGTCTATAAATGAAGTCCTCTATCGATTAACAAATGAATACCGCCAAACTATCGAGGATAGATTATGCTATATAATTGTACTCATTGATAACTCAAATGATAACGCTTGCAACCATAAGTCCATCATTTATCTCAGGATTAAGATAGACTCTCCGATTGTCCTCATAATGAAAAAACTTTAATCTACTGACGGTTCTAGACAAAGTATTTCATTGTGATCCTGTTCAATGCACCTAATGCACTAGATTCTTTTACTCAAAGACACTTTGATGATTTTAGACTTATCATAACACATTTATCCCACTCAAATGCTAGCAAAAGAATCAACAACTTTAACAAGGCAAAGGTGCCCAACCTTTATCTTAAGTTGTGTACATAATTCAAGACTAACTAAAGAATTGTCTACCTCATATATATCTAGATGTACGAACAATCTTTATAGACCTTATGATTATTTACTTTTGACAATTATAAAAATTAAACTATAAATGTTATAAGATTTGTTAAACCTAAAAATTAAACTATAAATGCTATAAGATTTGTTAAACCAGAAATCACTTTATTAATATGAAAAAATTATCAATTACTTATTACACTCCTACTATTGATCATAATCCTAACATAAAGGTCCTAGTGAAAAAGAGGAGGAGAGTCAAGAGGAAAATGACTCAAGTGAAGATAACTCCTCATCTAACTCCACAAATAGAAAAGTGAAGAATATGGATATTCGTGACTATTTAATCAAGTTTGAAAGCTCGAGAATGAAAAACAAGAGCGAACTTATGAGATTAAAAGAAGAACATCTAAAGCTTTCAACACATGTTGACCACTTAAGTGAACAAGTGGAAAGATCCAAGAAGATTGAAGATAAGCTAAGAGAGAAGCTAGCTTTATATATAAGGAATGAAAAAGATTTGAAGAGGGAGCTTAAAGAAGCTAAAGGGTCGATGACTAAGATGGCCTCTAGCACCAAGAAGCTTGACCACATGCTAGAGGTTGGAAAGTGTCCTTGTGATAAGAGAGGTATTGGGTTTGAAGATGGCAAGGAGACCTCAACTCCTAATAAGACCATGTTTGTCAAGAGCTTAAGCTACAAAGAAGCATCACCGGTACAAACTCCTAAGAAGAAGATTGATCTTAGACAATACTCACATAGTGCATAAGTGAAGGTGGCGCTAAGAAGAACACCTTAAGCTCAACCCATAAGAGTTCCTCAAGCCAAAATTCCTCAACAAATGGCTCATCAAGGAAAGAGAACAATCATGCAAGCTCAAACGAGGAAGCAACCTAGTCTTGGTCAACAACAAAGAAGGAGAGATCATTTCCAACAACCAAGACAACCACAAAGACAAGGGAAGGCTCCTATGCATATGTAAGGACATGGTATGATTCCTAACTACATCCCTACATGTCATTTTTGTGGTATTGATGGTCATCTTAGACCAAATTACTTTCATTTTATTTAAATGTGTAGAGTAAAAAGCATGATTGAAAAGAAAAAGGCTAGAGCCAAGTTGCATGTTCCTAGGAAGGATAATTCTAATATGCATGATCCTAGGACTTCTAGAGCCCAAGTACCATTGACTACTAGGAAGAAAAGAGTTTCACCTAGGTGGATTATAAAAGATGAATACTTTTGCCATGTTACATAAATTGTCTTGAAGGCAAATTCTTCTAATTTTTGGTATTTAGATAGTATGTGCTCTAGGCACATGATGGGAAACAAGAGTTTCATTGAGACTCTTATCATGGAGGAAGGGGGATTTTTCACATTTGGTGATGGATCTAAAAAGAGAGTTGTAAGGAAAAGAACCATCTTCATCCCTGAATTACCCTCCTTGTTCAATGTTTTATTTATTGATGGCTTGAAAGCAAATTTAATAAGCATTTCTTATCTAAGTGATGAAGGACTTTCTATCTCGTTTAGTGAAAATGATTGCTCTATCCTATTGCCTAAGGGACAAACCTTATTGAAAGGGATGAGATCTAGCAACAATTGCAATTATCTTGAAGCTAGCGTTGTCTCATGTAATTCATCCAAGGATGAGCAAGTTGAGTTGTGGCATGAACGACTTGGCCACATGAACTATCATGATTTACAAATCTTAGATAAGTTCAATGTTGTGTGTGGTCTTCTCAAGCTTGGGAAGAAAGTCAATGGTATTGTGGACCTTGACAAACAAGGAAAAAAAACCAAAAGTATGCACAAGAAGGGCAGGTATCTCTCCACCAAGGAGCCTCTAGAGCTTCTCCACATGGATCTTATGGGTCTTATACAAACCGAGAGTTTAGGTGGAAAGAGATACATTTTTTATTGGTAGATGATTTCTCTAGGTTCACGTGGACATATTTTCTTAGAGAAAAATCCGAAACTTTTGATAAGTTTAAAATGCTTTGCAATAAACTTTAAAATGAAAAAGACTCTAACATTAAAAGAATTAAACGGATTAGAAGTGATTATGGGAGGGAGTTTTTAGAATGCCTACTTTGAAAGCTATTGCAATAGCTTAGGCATCTCCCATGAGTTTTCGGCTCCTAGCAAAATAGAGTTGTAAAGATGAAGAATAGGGTCCTTCAAGAGATGGTCTATGTCATGTTGCTTAGCAACAATGTCCCTAAGAACCTTTGGGCTGAAACTGTCAACACGGCTTGCTATATAGGAAATAAATTCTTTCTAAGGCATGGTACTAGGCAATCCTCCTATGAGTTAGGGGGAGGTAGAAAGCCAAATGTTAGCTACTTCCACACTTTTGGAAGCAAGTGCTACATTTTAAATAACCGAGATCAACTTGGCAAGTTTGATGCTAAGGGTGATGAGGGTATCTTTATTGGCTATGCCTTAGATAGTAGAGCCTATAGAGTTTTCAATTTGAAGACTCGGAGCGTCATGGAATCATCGAATGTTGTCTTTAATGATAATAGGCTCAAGTCTAGTGACCATGAGGATAAGGTTGTTATAGTTGATGATTCTCCTTTAGAGAAGGTTGTGGAGACTCCTATTGTTGGGATGTCTAACATTGATGAAGAGGACATGTAACCTATTGATAGAGTTCCTCTTTTGAACTCTAACGAACACGCTACATGGGTTAGACATCTCTATAACGAAGATGATGTTATTAGAGATGTGAATGAGGGTGTTAGGACTAGGCTTTAAATAGCTAATCTTATTAGCTACACATGTTACACCTTTCAAATAGAACCCAAAAAGGTTGATCAGGCCTTAAATGATGAATTTTGGTTTTTTGCCATGCAAGAAGAGCTATACCAATTCGAAAGGAATGAGATTTGGACTTTAATTTCTAGGCCTAGGACCATTAATGTCATAGACACCAAATGGATATATAGGAACAAATCTAATGAGGATGGCAACATAGTGCGTAACAAGGCTAGACTTGTTGTACAATGATACTCTCAAATTGAAGGTACTGACTTTGAGGAGACATTTGCTCCCTTTGACTGTCTAGAGTCCATTAGGCTTCTCTTATCCACTTCTTGTGTGCACAAGTTCAAATTGCACCAAATGGACGTGAAGAGTGCCTTTCTCAATGTCTTCTTGCAAGATGAAGTGTTTGTAGAACAACCCAAGGGGTTTGTGGATACACACCACCCCAACCATATCTCTCACCTCAAGAAAGCTTTATATGGGTTGAAACAAGCACCGAGGGCTTGGTATGAGCGTCTAACTCAATTTCTTGTTGACAATGACTACACAAGAGGTAGTGTTGACAAGACTCTATTCATCAAGAAAAACAATGATGAGCTTTTCATAGCTCAAATATATGTTGATGATATAGTGTTTGGCTCCACCAACAACACCAAAGTCCAACAATTTGTTAATGTTAAGTCTTAAGAATTTGAGATGAGACTTGTTGGTGAGCTAAGTTACTTCATAGGTTTGCAAATTAAGCAATGAAATGATGGGATTTTTTAAATCCAAGCTTAATATGCTAAAAACCTAGTGAAAAAGTTTGGTATTGAAAATGCCAAACATTATGATACACCTATGAGTACCACTTTGAATCTAAGCAAGGATGCTAGAGGAAAAAGTGTTGAACAAACTCTCTATCAGGGCATGATTAGTAGCTTGTTTTATTTGACCATAAGTAGGCTCGATATCTCTTTTAGTGTAGGTGTGTGTGCTAGGTACCAAGCAGATCCCAAGGAGTCCCATCTCTCTTCCGTTAAGAGAATCATTCACTATGTGAATGGGACATCCAACTATGGGATTTGGTACTCTTTTGACATTAATGCTAGTTTAGTTGGCTTTAGTGATGTAGATTAGGCAGGAATTTGCAATGAGAGGAAGAGCACATCGGGCGTTTGCTTCTTTCTAGGAAACAACTTGGTGTCTGGGTTTTGCAAGAAGCAAAACTCGATTTCCTTGTCTACAGCCGAGGTTGAGTATATAGTGTTAGGATTATGCTCAATAGCAAGAGTGTAATGTTGTAATTGACAATCTTTTTCATATTAATAAAGTGATTTCTGGTTTAACAAATCGTATAGCATTTATAGTTTAATATTATAATTGTCAAAGTAAATAATCATAAGGTCTAAAGACTATGGGAAAAGAAGAATTGTTCGTACATCTGGATATGTATGTGGTAGACACAATTCTTTAGTTAGTCTTGAATAATGTTCACAACTTAAGTTAAAGGTTGGGCACCTTTATCTTGTTAAAGTTGTAGAATTCTTTTGCTAGCATTTGAGTGGGATCAAATGAGATATGATGAGTCTAAAATCATCGGAGTGTCTTCGAGCAAAAGGATCTAGTGCACTGGGTGCATTGAACTGGATCATAATGAAATACTTTATCTATAACCGTCAGTAGATAAAAGTATTTTCATTATCAAAACAATCGGAGAGTCTATCTTAATCCTGAGATAAATGATGGACTTATGGTTGCAAGTGTTATCATTTGAGTTATCAATGAGTACGATTATATCGCATAGTCTATCCTCGATAGTTTGGTGATATTCATTTGTTAATCGATAGAGGACTTCATTTATAGATATGGACATCGTGGCTCCATTTAATTAAATGAGAGTATAATATCATCATATGGATGTTTTGAGGTAATTGGATATTAAATCTCAACGTTGAGTTTTCGATAGTGTCTATTGAAAACATGGCTTCTGGACAAGTCAAAATATCCAAGTTCAAAACCTGGTCATATGAGTAAATATGGTAACTTGGAGAGTTATAGGCGGTTTATGAACTCTTGGCGATTACTGATATTAATCACGAGGATACACTATCTCCAATATGATTGTCTAGGGTATGAATGAGGAGCATCTTCCTTTTCTATCTTTATTTAAGAGTTCAGTTTTAGCTCTTTAGTGGAATGAGTTAAAATTAATGGATCGGACCTAAGTGAATCATTTGTTGATTGTGATTATGTTATGTCTATTGAAGCTTAAATTTAGATGGCTTGCCAAGATCCCCAATCCACACGGACTTGCATGGATCACTTCATATATTCTACCGGACCAATTTAAGGGTCCATCTAGAATTGCATTTAATATATTAAGAATATAATTTGCATATTATTTTAGTAATGGGCTGCTCAATTATATTAATATATTAATGAAAGACATGTGGACTTGTTTCTTTTAGTAAGAATGGGTCAGGTTCACATGTGGGCTTTTAATTTAAAGTCCAATAGATTAAATGAAATGAGAAAATAATATTTTGGCCCATTTACTCTAAGTGGGGCGGCAAGGGTTAGTTTAACCTATTATATTATTTTGTTTCATTGTTTTAATTAAATAAGAATTAATTAATTTATTAATTAATTGTTTAATTAAAGAAACAAATCTTTTCTAATCAGGAAATATATTTCCTAAAAGTAAAATTAAAAGACTTTTTTGATAAGGAAATAAATAATTAGTTTTATTTATTTAATAAAATAAGAGGTTTTTTTTATTTTTTAATTTTTTAATTTTATTTTAGTTTTTTTTTTATTTAGTCAAAATAAAAGAATAAAAGATCTATGAGTTGGATTAGGGTTTGATGTCTTAAAAACTAGATGGAAATTAGGGTGCAACATAAGCCTATGGTGGGCATGTGATTTCGGCAACCCTAGTTATTTCTAGGTTAGGATTTCGGCAACCCTAATAATAAAAGAAAAGAAGAAGCAAACTAGGGCTACCTATATATTGACAAGTATAGAATTCGGCCACGATGATATGTTTTATGATACAAATTTCTTCTTCTTCTCAATTCATAGAAAGCTTTTTATTCTACTAAAACAAAAAGGAGTGTTAGATTATTCTTTGATAGTATACTATTTGCTTATTCATCAATAAGCATGTGTATACGATATCGATCTAGGTTCACACGAGTTTCGATCATTAGATTGAGAACTCAAAAGTGACCGAAATAATCTTAGTCATTCTTTTGATTGTTTTTGTGACTAACATAGAAAAGAAAAGTTTGTTTTGTCCATTCACAGGTTTGCAATTCAAAGAAAAGGGAGACCACGCTCCTAGGTGATCCACGTTCGTGCTAGGATTGAAGATCTTACGGATTACCATCGACGTAAGTCAATCGGATCACGCGACAAAAGGTATTCTACTTTTTGTTATTGTATATGTATGTTTAATTAATTAAAGGGTTTAAGGTTCATAAAGGAAAATTTTTTAAAAGTCACTAAATCTAATTTTTAGTATCGCTTCCGCTGCGTGTAATTCTTTGGTATTTTTCCTAACATATAGTCGCGGGGAGTGAATGCACACAACTCCTACGGATAAAGCAAATGCTAGTCGACTACAGATTCAATCAAGGCACTCTAACCCTCTTTTGTGATAACATGAGTGCTATTAATATTTCCAAGAATCCGGAACAACACTTTAGGACTAAGCATATTGACATCTGACATCATTTCATAAGAGAACTAGTTGAGAAAAAATGCATTGTACTTGTACATGTAGCTACAAATGATCAACTAGAAGACTCATTTACTAAACCCTTAGATACAACTAGGTTTAAAACACTTAGTAGATCTATTGGGATATGTCTCGTGGAGTGATGTGTTTTAGTGATTGACCCCTTATGGGGAACTCTAGGAAAGAGAGCCAAATGAAATTCCCTAGAAAGATGTAGTGTGTATTATACCTAGGGGTGAATAGGTATAGTCCCAATTTCTTTCAACTTCAAAATTTACAGATAACAAGAATAAAATATACACTTCATATGATTTAACAATTGTATAGTATGAGTCAATACATGTAAAAATCAATATACAAGAGATACAATCAATACATGATATGGAAGATAGTAAAAAGTAAAACGAAAATGGACACAAGTATTTTTACGTGGTAAACCTCAAAGAGAAAACATCCACAGGTTGAATCACCACAACCACCGGCAAAGCAATCCACTATATGAAAAGAACATACACACTCAAGGACATCAACAAATGATATCCACCTTAAACTATCAACTCCTAATCTACCCTCAAGGCCTAGTGAACCACCTAGCCTACTCTCTATCCAAGATATGTCCTACACCTCTAGAGAGAAACTCCCTATCCAAGGCTCTCAAGCCTCTTGGAAGATTTCCTTGCTTAGCTATCTAGATCACAAATGATCCTAGTCAAGCTTCCCTAGCTTAACCATCCGGAGTACAAAACTCCTGGTTAAGACTTTTATTTAGTTATTCGGATCCTCTTGATCCTAACTAAGTCTTCGTGCTTGGATATCCAGAACACTTTTCTAGCCAAGTCTTCTTGCTCAAGTCATGGCTTCACTCACCTTAACAAGACACTTTAACCTTTCCGCAAGACAATGATCTAAGTGATTCAAATGATGCAAACACAAGACAAATAAATCAAGATGATCAATCAAACTCTATGAACATGCTTAGATATATTCTATGATATGCTTTCAACAAACAATCACAAATGTACCTAGAAATCAAGGCATGTATATCAATAAGAACAAGATGATAATATTCAATATATCACAAAAATCTTAGTTATTAGATCATTAAATTAAACTTAGAAAATATAATGAAGCACATCACATATAACATTTCTAGAATCAATTTCATGTTAAATAAAGTTTAGCAAATATATGTTAAAGAGAAATCACAAAGCTAAAACTCAATTAAAAAATTATAAAACTCCCCTAGGATATGATCTAACATCATTCTTACCACAGATCATCTAACAAATAAGAAGATTAAAAGAGATGATCAAAGAGAAAGTTACAAGAAGAAGTTTCACATACAAAGATAAAACTCGAACTAAACAACAACTTTCTGCGAACAATAAAGAATTCATTTTACTCTAGAAATTCTTTGGGTTTGTAGCTCTCTTCAAGACCAACAATTTTTGTTTTTAGATCACTCGATTTTGAGTTCGTATGAGAGAGTTATGATCAAAATTAGAAAACTAAAATTGAGAGAAAATTTATGATTTCATCTTTTTCAAATTTTCTACACTTAATGTTTGGAGGGAAGGAGGAAAGTTGTTGAAAGAATTCAAGGGAGGGAAAAATGGACCAACCATAGCTTGCCTTGTCACCACCATGTGTGGGGCACGTGTGCCACATATGGATAGAGAGGCTTTCTGCCCATATGGCACACGTGGCTTCCTTTTGCTTGGCCTTTGGCCAAGCAAACTCCCTCATGCTCCTCTCGCGTTCTTCAACCGTATTCGGGCATCGGAAATCTGAATTCTAATCCGTTTTCGGATTACAAACCAAGACTCCCTCACGCATAACAAAGACTACAAAACAGACAAAAGGTTAAGAATTCAACTCAGAAAATGAAAACGAAGATAACTCAACGAATGAGAATGTAAAGTAGCGTAGCTACATCATTTGGACTCGAAACCTAATGAATGAGTAACCGAAATGACCGGGACTCAATAAAGAATCATATTAGATCAGTTCAAGTCCAAAATACAATAAACACAATGTCACACAAGTATGTCATATCTAAGCGATAGTGATAAAACATGCAATTCTACAATGTTTGTCTATGAGACCAATGCATGAGCATACTTAAATGTGTGTGAATGTGTTATACCAAATTTTTGAACAATGATGCATGGACACACATGAATGAATTGTGTGTGTGTGCACTTAAGTCTTGTTAGAGCAAGAAGAAACTTGATACCTTAGCATCCAAGTGTGCGATTTTCCTTTTGAAGACTATATTTGCATAAGACGTCGCTTTTAACCTTTGAAGCTTCTTTTCGTCAAGAACCACCTAAGCAACACTTATTACAAATATAGAGAGTTTTGCAATGGAATCATGCCAATACAAATCAAGGATCTTACAATCTCCCTCTTTGGCTATTCCATGGCAAAACCCCATCCTCACCATACATTGTTCACTCCAATAAACTCAATGTTGATAGCATTCTCTTATCCTCACATTACAAAGAGATCCCTAGACTAAAAGGTCTTCAAGTCTTCTTGAGTCTTCAAGAATCCCCTCTTTGAACTTTAAAGTACCTATGAGAAAAGAAGCAAACCAACAAAAGATCTTCTTCCAAAGAAGAATAGTGAGAAATGATACCAAAAACAAACAAGAATAACCCTTAGCTCAAACAAACGCTTTATCTCAAATAAATGTTCTCTTTAAAACTTTCCCTAGTCTCATTAACCTTTTTAAGCAAGAATTCTTTTCTCTCCCTTAAGACTAGAATTCCCCCCCTTAAGACAATGTCTCAATTAAGCACAAAGAGGAACAAGACTCACACATTTGGAACATTTCTCCACACATAGTGTGGTATACATTTTCTTTCTCCCCTATATCAAACATGGTAAGGTATACATTTTCTCTCCCTTTTTGTTAAGGAATAGACAAATGACACACAAGATAAAGACGAGATATTAAGCAAACAAATCGTATAGAAAGCGAAGTTGAATAAACTAAAGCTCCCCTTAAACATATGCTCCACATATTGTCATCAAGTAGATTTGCTCACAAGGGACTCACACATTCACACATTCAAGCAAAAAGAGAAAATATTTCATCACTTTTCAAAGTCCAAGAGAGAATCATAGATTGTCATTTATCTCTCAAAAATATTCTCACATTGTTAATGAATCAAGCACATAAGAAAAATATGTGTGTGTGTGAATGCTTCTCACATATATAGTAGGAGTAATTGTGATTTCAACTTGCAAACAATTTCCACACCTATCAAACTAAAGCATTTCCAAAAATAGGTCAAACTGATATTCATCCGGGTTTTTTGCTTTAAAAGAATAGATATCAACATTTGAGCGTGTGCGTGCAAGTCACTCGTTTACACATCTCTATTTGACAATTCGAGCATTTCACAATTCTCAACTATACACCATTTAGCCTTTTTATTTTTTATTTATTTTAGGCTATGAATCAAAGATATTTTAAAATGATTCTTTTCAACACTTCTTTGATTTTTCTAACATAAACATATACACCTCATGGCGGCTTTCACTCATCATAGTGGTGTAGCCCTTTCCTACATTAGGTGGCTTCACAACCAAGGTGTGTAGCCCTTTCCATGAGGATGCTTGTTGAATACTGTGTAAAGCCGAAGCAAAATGGATACACACCATAGGTCATCTATCATGTACTAAGAACTAGGCTTTTAGATATATCCATAATCTACATATAAGAGAAGCATTTGTGCACTTTTCAAAACACTAAAACATATAAGAGAAGCATTTGTGCACTTTTCAAAAATAAGATTTTCAAGCTTAAGTGCATGATCTAAAAACAATAAAAGATACTTGTTTAAGATTATTACTTCTGAAGTGAGTAGCTCTCAAAGATATTCATATTCAAGTAACTTTAGCTCATTAAGACACTCACATTCACAGAAAGACATTAATCGACACAAATCATGCCAATGGACATTCTAAGAGTTTTAAACCTCTCTTTATCCAAGGGCTTTGTAAAAAAGTCCGCAAGTTGATTTTTAGTTGGCATATGCTCTAGAGTAACAATTGAATGTTCAACTAGGTCTCTAATAAAATGATGTCTAATATCTGTGTGCTTTGTGCGGGCGTGTTGAATCGGATTTTTAGAGATGTTAATGACACTTAAATTATCACAGTAAAGTGTCATTTTTCCTTGTTCTATCTCATAATCCTTAAGGATTTGTTTCATCCAAAGTAATTGTGTGCATGCACTTCCGGCCGCAATGTACTTGGCTTCGAAAGAAGAAAGGGAAACGAAATTTTGTTTCTTACTAGACATAGAAACTAAGTTATTCCTAACATAAAAGCAACCGCCGAATGTGCATTTATAGTCATCTACGTTCCCTGCCCAATTGGCATCACAATAGCCTACTAGGATACCATTAGTGTCAAAGGAATAGAATTGACCAAGACTATGAGTTCCATTGACATATCTAATGATCCTCTTTACGGCTTTCAAGTGTGATTCTTTTGGATTTGCTTGAAATCTAGCACACAAGCCTACACTAAAGCAAATGCCCGGTCTATTAGCCATTAGGTAAAGTAGACTACCTATCATGCTTCTATAGAGGCTTTGGTCAACACTCTTCCCCTTTTCATCTTTGTCAAGTTTAAAGGTAGTACACATGGATGTTTCAAAGTCTTTTCCATTTTCTAGGCCAAACCTCTTAACTAGGTTTCTAACATACTTGGATTGATTCAACATAATGCCCATGCTAGTTTGTTTTACTTGCATCCCTAGAAAATAATTCAACTCACCCACCATACTCATTTCAAACTCACTTGACATAACACTTACAAATTCATCAACCTTGGTTTTATTAGTAGACCCAAAAAAAGTGTCATCAACATATATTTGTGCAACAAAAATATCATAATCATAATGTTTGATAAACAATGTTCTATCAGTCCCACCTCTCCTATAATGGTTATCAATAAGATATTGAGTTAACCTATCATACCAAGCTCTTGGAGCTTGCTTGAAGCCATAAAGAGCCTTTTTTTCAATTTAAACGCATGATTAGGAGAGTGTGGGTCTACAAAGCCCATAGGTTGTTCAACATTCACTTCTTCTTGAAGGTATTCATTGAGGAAAGCACTTTTGACATCCATTTGAAATAATTTGAACTTTTTAACACAAGCAATGGACAAAAAAAGTCTAATGGACTCAAGATGTGCAACTGATGCAAATGTCTCATCAAAGTCTACACCCTCAACTTAAGTGTAGCCTTGAGCCACTAGGCTGGCTTTATTCCTCACAATCTTGCCACTTTCATCGGTCTTATTCCTAAACACCTATTTAGTGCCAATTACATTTGTGTCTTTTGGCCTAGGAACTAAGGACCACACTTCATTCCTCTCAAATTGATTTAATTCTTCTTGCGTAGCCCCAACCCAATATTCATCAACAATAGCTTCATTAATATTTTTTGGTTCAATTTCAGAAGTGTAGCAAGCATAAGAAATTTAGTTAGCTATTTGATTTCTAGTTCTAACTCCTTCATTCAAATCACCTATGATGTCTTCTTGATAGTGTGAGTTTCTAAGTCGAGAGTGAGAACATTCAACAACTTGGACATTTTGTTGGTTAACAATTAAAGCATTTTCATTCTCTAGACTTCCTACTTCATCAACACTATCATTTTTATCATTTTGACTAACTAGCCATATCAATAGGTGTATTAGTGTCAATCAAAATATTTCCATCAGGTTCATTGACACCATTACCATCACATATATCAAGCATGTAAGGTCATCTGTCTTCACATTAATAGACTCCATAATAGTCTTAGTAGTCAAATTGAAAACTCTATATGCACGACTATTAATAACATACCTGAGAAAGAGACCAACATCACTTTTAGCATCAAACTTTCCTAAGTGATCTCTTTCATTCAAAATATAACACTTACTCCCAAAAGTGTGGAAGTAACTTACATTGAGCTTCTTGCCCTTTCATAGCTCATAGGACGTTAGTTTTGAGTCAAGCGTCCTAAATACTCTATTCATCACATAACAAACGGTATTAACCAATTCAGCCCATAGGTTTCTAGGGATTTTCTTGCTATTGAGCATAACCATAGACATATCTTGCAAGACTCAGTTCTTTCTCTCAACAGCACCGTTTTGTTAAGGAGTTCTAGGTGCGGAGAAGTCATGAGAAATCCTTAACCCATCATAAAACTCACTAAACTTGGCATTCTCGAATTCCGTCCCATGATCACTCCTAATGCGACATATTTTCTTGATATCAATACCTTTTTCATTTTGAACTTGATTACAAAACTTCTTGAAGTAATCAAAAGCCTCGGTCTTATTTCTAAGAAAATGAACCTAAGTAAACCTAGAGTAGTCATCAATGCACACAAAAATGTACTTTTTGCCATTAATGCTCTCGGTTTGAATTGGCCCCATTAGGTCCATGTGCACAAATTCTGAAGGTCTCTTGGTAGCAACGTAAGAATTCTTCTTATGATAAGTTTTGGTTTGTTTACCTAATTGGCAAGGTTCACAAACAACATCTAGCTTTTTACCAAGACTCGGAAGACCTCTAACAATGCCTAATGTTTCAAGCTTCTTTAAATCTTTAAAGTTCATGTGGCCCAAACGTTGATGCCACAAGTCAAGCTTATTGCACTTATGTGCCATGTTGCAAGTTAGAGGGTCTACCTCAAGACAATAGCAATTGTTTATAGATCTTTTGACTTTTAGGACAACATTGCCCTTTTTATCAATTATAGTGCACACATCTTTGTTAAAGCTAACTTTCTTAAAAATTTCACACAAGTGAGTGATGCTTATTAAGTTAGCTTCTAACTCATCAACATACAAAGTATTGCGAAGGTTAGGCAATCCAGGGATACAAATTGTTTCCTTGCCTAGAACTTTCTTTTTGGTGCCATCACCAAAAGTGACCCAACCTACATCCTTTAACATAAGATTCCTAAAGAACTCTTTGTTTCCGGTCATGTTCCTAGAGCAACCGATATCTAGGTACCAAAAATAGAAGGAGTTGTCTCTTAAAATATATTGTGCAACTAAACATTTAGGTGTCTCTTTTCTAACCCACACACTCTTCACAATACTCCTCCCACTCTTACCACTAACATGCTTTGACTCAATCTTAGACTTTTTATCATGCACCTTAACCTCATTGGTCACATTTTCAAAAATATCAAACAAAGCATTATCAACTTTCTTATGCATGGTAGAGTGAGGCACAACACAATATTTAGCAAGCAAGTCATCAACAAGTTTCTTCACAACATGCTTTTCCAAAGTCTTCCTAGGTATATTTCTATATCCATACATGGATGATTGCCTAGGTCCATTCAAAGACATATGATGATAAGCATTATCAAGTTTGCATTTCTCAATGTATTTAAAGTATTTAGGTCGAATATGTCCTACCATGTTACAATGATGACATATAGGTATAAATTTGAGAATTTTAGCATTTGCATTTGCTTCCAAAGCATTTAGTCTTCTCACAACTCTACCTCTTTGAAATCCAACCTTTGATGCTCCACCTCTTGCATTAGAGGTTTTTGCTCCTTGATGTTGATCTTGTTGTGATCTTCTATTTGAGTTCCTTGTTGATGAAGAGGCACCTTCGGTAGCTTTCAAAGCTTTACCTTGAGAAAGAGTACCAATATTTGTTTCACCAATTGCATTGACAAAAGTAGATTTGTTAGTAGAAAGAGTAATCCTATCATTAACATAACCTAAACCTCTTTTGTCACTAGGATGCTTTTCACTCTTGATGAGAGTTTCTATCTTGCTAGAACTAGATGACATCTTGTTAATCATCCTACTTGCCTCATCAAATTTGTCACTAAACATCCTATTTTTAATGACATATTTTTCTAACATCTTCACGTGATTTATTTAGCTATTAGTCATACTTTTTCTCTTAATTTAAGTACTCACTAAGTTTGGCTTTAAGCATGTTTTCTAGCCTTCTAGCTCTAACAAGAGAATTATCCCTTTCCTCAGTTTCAAGCTTCAAGATGCCAAGTCTATCATTACTATCCTTAAGGTTCATTTCTAAACTTAGAATCTTGTCTTTAAGTTCATTGAAACCTTTTGAGCCTAGACCATGATTATCTAGCTTCTTATTGAGGGACTTATTGACATTAGACAAGTGTTTATTTTCATGAATAAGATCATTGATCTTTTTCTCATCTAAGTCAATAGGTTCCACAAAAGAAGCCACATAGGAATACACTTCCTTAATCATGACTATATCAAGATAAAAACACAAACAATACAAAGAAAGGATCTATCTAAGTGCGTCTAGACACCCGCTCTGATACCAAATGAAATTCCTAGAGATATGTGGTGTATATTATACCTAGAAGGGGGTGAATAGGTATAGTCCCAATTTCTTCCAACTTCAAAATTTTTGGATAACAAGAATGAAATATACCTTGATATGATTTAAAAATTGTATAGTATGAGTCAATACATATAAAAATCAATATACTGGAGATACAATCAATACATGATATGGAAGATAATAAAAAGTAAAACGAAAATGGACACAAGTATTTTTACGTGGTAAACCTCAAAGAGGAAACATCCATGGGTTAAATAACCACAACCACCGGCAAAGCAATCCACTATATGAAAAGAACTTACACACTCAATGCTATCAACTCTTAATCTACCCTCAAGGCATAGTGAACCACCTAGCCTACACTCTATCCAAGATGTGTCCTATACCTCTAGAGATCAACTCCCTATCCAAGGCTCTCAAGCCTCTAGGAAGATTTCCCTGCTTAGCTATCTAGATCACAAATGATCATAGTCAAGCTTCCCTTGCTCAACCATCCGGAGTACCAAACTCCTAGCTAAGACTTTTGCTTAGTTATCTGGATCCTCTTGATCCTAACTAAGTCTTCGTGCCTGGCAATTTGGAACACTTTTCTAGCCAAGTCTTCTTGCTCAAATTAAGGCTTCACTCACCTTAACAAGAGACTTCAGCCTTTCCCCAAGGCAATGATCTATGTGATGCAAATGATGCAAACACAAGACAAATAAAGCAAGATGATCAATCAAACTCTATGAACATGCTTAGATATATTATAAGATATGCTTTCAACAAACAATCACAAATGTATCTAGAAATCAAAGCATGTATATCCATAAGAACAAGATGATAAAATTCAATATATCACAAAAATCTTAGTTCTTAGATCATGAAATTAAACCTAGAAAATATCATGAAGCACATCACATATAACATTTCTAGAATCAATTTCAAGTTAAATAAAGTTTAGCAAATATATGTTAAAGAGAAATCACAAAGCTAAAAATCAATTAACAAATGATCAAACACCCCTAGGATATGATCTAACATCATTCTTACCACAAATCATCTAGAATAAGAAGATTAAAATAGATGATCAAAGAGAAAGTGACAAGAAGAAGTTTCACATACAAAGATGAAACTCAGACTGAAGAACAACTTGCTGCAAACATTCAAGAACTCATTTGAACCTGAAAATACTTGAGGTTTGTAGCTCTCTTCAAGACCAACAATTTTGGTTTTTAGATCACTCGATTTCGAGTTCGTATGAGAGAGTTATGATGAAAATAAGAAAACTAAAATTGAGAGAAAATTTATGATTTCATCTTTTTCAAAATTTCTACACTTAATGTTTGGAGGGAAGGACGAGAGCTTTTGAAAGAATTCAAGGGAGGGAAAGACAAACCAACCACAACCTGCCATGTTTCCTCCATTTTTTGGGTGCGTGTGCCACAAGTGGGCAGAGAGGCTGCCTGGCCGTGTGGCACACGTGGCTTCCTTTTGCTTGGCCTTTGGCCGAGCAAATTCCCTCTCGCTCCTCTTGCGTTCTTCAGCCATATTCGGGCATCCAAACTCTGAATTCTAATTTGTTTTTGGATTACAAATCGTGACTCCCTCAATAGAATGAAGACTACAAAACTTTGACAAAAGGTTGAGAATTCATCTCGAAAAACGACGACGAAGACAACTCAACGAATAAGAACGCAAAGTAGCGTAGCTATATCGTTTGGACTCCAAACCTAATGAATGAGTAACCGAAATGACCGGGACTCAATAAGGAATCATATGAGATCATTTTCAAGTCCAAAATATAATAAACACAATGTCACACAAGTATGTCATATCTAAGCGATAGTGATAAAACATGCAATTCTACAATGTTGAGAGTGGTCGACGAAAGTACTGATTACTGTGGTTTAGTTCAAATCTTCACTATAATTTAGTTGACCACTCCTAGCCTATGGCGGGTAATCCCCCTAATAGAGATACTACTCATTAGTCATTTTGTGGTTGTTGACCATGGTCGTTTTTGTTTTAGTATGAACTTATCATGTATGAACTCATTATTGTAAGTTTATGTTATGTTTTAGTATTGACTACTGTGGTTTTACGGGAAGATTTAAAGTTGTTAATCTGTTTGACATCTGAATTGTTGGTTTTCCGAGAAGATTTCTAGTTGTGTCAGAGATTGAAAGCATGATTTCAAGTTTGTGCCACAAATTTAAAGCATGATTTCATGTTTGTGCCACAGATTTAGAGCATGATTTCAAGTTTTATGATAACAATTGACCAACCATCTCATGAGGCTCCTTTTTCTATTTCCACTGTCTGATTCTTACCACTTGTTAATCAAATTATTTTCTAATGTATGATTTGTTTTTTAAACTCATTTAGGAAAAAATTTTAAAGAAAAATCAATTTAATAGTTTCTTAAGAAACAAAATCATCTATAACAAGTTTTCAAACAAAATCAATTGAACACTTACAAGTCAAGTATTCAAATAACAAGTTTTGTTTTAGGTCAAGCTATAGTATTTTGAAATCAAAAAAAAAATAATAATAATTGGGAGTTTCGAGGCACTCTAGAGTATCTATCTGATTTAATGGAGATTTAAAGCGTGATTTCAAGTTTGTGACAGATATTTAAAGCGTGATTTCAAGTTTGTGACAGATATTTAAAGCATGATTTCAAGTTTTATACTGGAGATTTAAAGCATGATTTTAAGTTTTATGGTAGACAATTAAAATCAACAAAACCTGCCCACATAACAAACAAATCAGGAAATTTAGCTATTAACAAACTACAACCACTTGAACATAAACAAAACCTGCCAAAATATATAATATGATATATATATATATATATATATAGAATTAGCAATTTCAAAAATACAATTTAACATCCAAAATATATAATTAGCAACAACAATGGGAATTCTCTGAGAATAAAGTTTAACATCCAAAATATATAATATGCAACAACATTTTTCGGGAATTAAGTACTGAAATAAGTTTAACATCTCCGAGAATTCTTTCTCACATAAACCATGTCCTTCACCAACCTAGGGACAGTGTAAGGGGTTTGAACCACTGCTGCTAGCTTCTTAATTCTCTTAATTCTCTGACTACATCTTATCATGCCCTCCTCCTCATCATTATGGTTGTCAGCGCCTTGATGCGCATCAACCTGGTCATCCCCAACCTGCTACTCATGTTCAACCACTGCTGCTAGCTTCTTCAGTCTCTTACTACATCTTATCATGTTATCCTTCTCATCATTCTAGTTGTCAGTGTCTTGCTACGTATCAACCTGCTCATCTTCAACCTCCTGCTTATCCTCAACCTCGACCTCGCCCTCCTGCACATTAACCTACTCATCATCAACCTACTGCTCATCCTCAACCTGCTGCTCATCGGTCTCTTCCATGCCATATATACGCATTAAAGATTCCTAGAAAATGCATGGAATATCTATTTTAATATTTCCTTGATGTAATTTTGAAATCTTGAACCAAAATATAATTAATAGTTAAAGAAAACTAAATCTAATTTCAAAATAAAAACATATTTAGTTTTCAGCTGCTAATGAAACATCACAAAGTAGAAACATCATACAATTTGACATAAAAGGAAAAGAAACACCTCACAAACATGAAACATCACACAATAACTAATATAGCAAATTTAATGTAGGAAAATTTAGCAAAATTTGTCAACTGCTTGTGAATAACCAAAGGCATAAAGTAAAATTTGATGTAGGAAAATATGACAAACATAATCTAGTCCAAAGAAAACCAAAAACAATGACAAGTTAGAACTTACAACAAAGTAGACAAAACATCCTCACCAGTCACCAAACCCATATATGATATATACAAAAGAAAGCAAGTCAAATAAACAAAACGCTTAAAACAGCAAAACACATTGTTAATACTACAACACACCATCATGCCATTCAAAAAATAATAAATAAATAAATAAAAACAGAACAAGAATAAAGTTGCACATGCAGTAGCATAGATCAAAACAACACATTTATTTGGTATAACCAAGCAAACCCCTTTAAAAACCTCGAACATAACAAGACAGAGACAGAGACAGAGACAATATATAAGTGTAATAGCAGAAATAAATACAAACCGATTTCAGGATTCAATCTTTTTATGATATCCAACTACTGTGAACACACATGTTTAAAAATATTTACAGTTAAGTCAAACTTAAACATAAACTTAGATTCAGAGCAACAAGAACACTAACCGAGCAAGACCCCTCATTTATTTGAGAAAATTTTAATGATGAAAACCTACAACATCAAAAGAACAAAAAGGTCGTAGTAGATGACGAATCTTACCCAAAATCAGGTGACAATGTGAGATTTGAGGAGGTTCGTGATTTAGGACTCTCGTCCGATGACTGGTGGGGTTTTCTCTGGCGACTGGTGAGGTCGTTTCTGGCGACGGGTGGGGTCTCTCTTCTCTCTTGCCGAAAATGACTGGTGGGGTTTCTAGTGGGGTTTCTCTTCTCTCTTGCTGAAAACGAATGGCAGGGTTTTCTGGTGGGGTCTCTCTTCTCTTGCTGAAAACAACCTCTAGTTCTGGTGGGGTTTCTCGTTGAAACGAGTATTTGATGTTGTTTTGGGTTTTTAGTTTATATATATATATATATATATGTGTGGCTATTGAGGTGATTTCTCAAAAAAAAAAATTGGTTATTAACAATTATAATTTCAAAAGTGGTTATAAACAGAAGTATAATGTTTTGGAGGGTTATTTTTGGTTTTCTCTCTAAAATTTATATGTGCTCATCAAGGGAAGTATAAGAGATCATGAGAGCTGGTTGAAGAAGAAAAAGATGATAAGGAGATAACTGAGCATGAAGATACAAAACAAAATATAAAAATTGTTAAATTGTTAAATGTGGTTGTGAAGCTAGTATGCGAATTGTACTTGACAAGTGGTCTAACAAATGGAAAATTTCGGTCTTTAAGGACATTCACAATCATAAAATAGTGTCTCCGACAAAAAGAATGAAAATGAAGTTGAACAAACACATGCCTGAAGCTACAAAAAATTTGACTAAAACATTTCAAAGAGAAAATATGCAAATAGGCAAAGTTTGCTCGGTTTTAGGTGGCTCAAATATTGGTTTTAAATGGAGGGGATGCTCAATTGGTTCTCACTAACTTTAGAAAAAAGCATGCTTAGAACCCTCAATTTTCTTATGTAGCTCAATGTTGTCACCAACGACTAGAGCAGACATTATTGCCTATACCAAAGAAGTAGAAACCTCCACACCATTATTCAGAGCACCTACTGATGCTCCTAAAACATCAATCACACCTGCAGCTACATCTTACACCACCAGAACCTCACAACCAAATGGTATAGATGTCTTGTGTCATGCCATAATCCTCCATTTCGTTTGGAATCCTAATAGATTTCAAGACAATGAATATTCCAAATTACAAAACCTTAAGTGTAAGAAACTTAGTGATTTTAAGTGGTATAAGGATATTTTTCTTACTAGAGTTTTACAAACGCAAATTCCTATTGGAAGGAAAAATTCATATCTGGAATTAGGGAACAAATGTCTAGCCCAGATTGGTCCCAAATTGATCTCAACACTTGGACTTATGGCGAAATCATAACAACAATCAATATTGTTGCTATGCAATTATGTACACACATTAGACTTAAAAGCCAGTTTACGAAACAAAAACTCACCACCAGAAAAGAACTTGGTTCTTGTTGTGAGCAATTTGGTTTTGATAAACTTCCAAGCCAAAGTAGAAGAAAATATCATGACAAGAAAACAAAACCTCATAGAAAGCAAAAAACCCAACTAGAAACCAACAAACATTTCAAACGTTTTAAGAACAAAAGATTTAGAAAACTCACTAAAAACACAAAATGATGCTTTAAATGTGGCGAAGAAGGACACTATGCAAAAAATTGCCCTGAATCGAGAAATCTTAGAAATAAAATCAGAACCCTAAACATAAGTGAAGAAGCTAAAGAAAGATTGATTCAGACCCTTTATGATACAGATGCTGACACCCCAGTAGTGGAGAAATAGAGACCATTCCAGATAGTAAAATATTAGCTTATGAAGACTAAGATTCTGAATCATCAACAAACAATGGAGATAGTTCACAAGTCTGTGATAAACAAGCCAGCACTAGTCATGAAGTCAATGTTTTAAATTAATATGATTATTCTTTAATAATTGGAATGATTGACAACATAGAAGATCCTATCCTTAAAGCCAATTACATTAGACAAGTTCAGCAAAAGATTACCAAACCACCTGCTCAAACTCCAAAACCAAAAAACATAGAAGAAAACCCCTATAACCTCCTCTATTGCCCCAGATTTTGACCAAAAATGTTTTACAAAGATTCTAGAATACTCAAACGAAAGTCACTATCCCAGATCTCCAGAAAGAAATCCAAAATATTAAAAAAGAAATCAAAGACCTAAGAATCTCAAACCAAAAATTACAACAACAATTAGAATCTCAAAAGGCCAAAAAACCCTAGAACAAACCAAAAGACAAACCTAACTTTAAAAGCTCTAGTTATTCTAATTTTGCTAGTACCAGTAGAACCTATCCAGAACAAGAACTAGCCAATATCCTCTACAATAAGGAAATGGAACCTACTGCAGCCTTAGTCAATATCACCAAACCTTTCATAATACAAAATTGATACTGCGACATAGACATTAAAATCTCTTCTGACTACAATCTTAAGGTTAATGCTCTTATTGATTCAGGAGCTGACAAAAACTGTATTAAGGAAGGATTAGTTCCCACAAAATATTTGGAATCAACCACGAAATCTTTATATGGAGACAATAAACAAAAATTAGACATTAGTTAAAAATTGACCAATGCCAGAATTTGCAATTCAGGAGTTTGTTATAATTCTAGTTTCCTTATGGTCAAGACATTATCTTAGAATGTCATTCTTGGACTACCTTTCCTTTACCTCATCACTCATTTCACTACCAAAGATGAAGGGCTAGAAACTGAGTATTTAGGAAGAAAATTTTTGTTCCCTTTTACTTTTCTTGTCCTTAATAGGGAATTAAATTTCTTAAAAACAACTAATATAGAAAAAGACAGCTCCATCTTTCTAGATCAATAGATAAATGATCTCAACATGAAAGAAAATCATTTATCTTTCTTGAAAGATGACCTTAGATTTGAAAGACAAAAGAAACATATAGAGGAACCTAAGACACAGAAAAAAAATTAGCGATTTCAAAAATAACCTAGAAAAGGAAGTTTGTTCTTCCTTCCCTACTGCTTTCTGGGACAGAAAGAAACATATAATCAGCCTTCTTTAAAACAAGGATTTTTAAGAAAAAGTAATACCAACCAATGCGAGACCTATCCAAATGACCTTTGAACTCCTTGAATATTGCAAAAAAAGAGATCCAGGACTTATTACAGAAAGGACTTAATAGATCTTCCAAATCACCTTAGAGTTGTCCTACATTCTACGTTAGAAAAAACGTTGAAATAGAAAGAGGAATTCCTAGATTTGTCATCAATTACAAGTCTTTAAATGAAGCTCTCTGATGGATTAGATACCCAATACCTTATAAAGCAGACTTATTAAAAAGACTTTATGATGCAAAAATATTTTTGAAGTTTGATATGAAATCAGGATTTTGGCAAATCCAGATTGCTGTAAAAGACTGATATAAAATTGCTTTCATTGTCCCTTTTGGACAATATGAATGGAATGCTATGCTATTTGTATTGAAAAATGCTCCTAGTGAATTTCAATGTATTATGAATGAAATTTTCAATCCTTATACTGAATTTTCCATTGTTTATATTGTACTAATCTATTCTGATAATGTTGACCAACATTGGAAGCATTTAGATATATTTTTGACAAATGTTAAAACCCAAGGTTTAGTAGTCCCAGCCCCAAAAGTTGTTTTATTCTAGACTGAGATCAGATTTTTAGGTCACAATATCAGAAGAGGTACCATTATACCCATCCAAAAAAGTCTAGAATTTGCTAGCAAATTTCCAGATGAGATCAAAGATAAAACACAGCTTCAAAGGTTCTTAGATTGTTTAAATTATGTTGTCAACTTCTATAAAGAATTAAGAATCATTTGCAAACCATTATTTCAAAGACTTAGAAAAAACCCCTTGCCATGGACAGACCAACATACACAAGTAGTTAAAACAGTCAAAGAACATGTCCAAATACTTCCTTGTTTATCCATTTGTTACCCTAGTACTCTGAAGATAGTTGAAACAGATGCTTCTGAATTAGGATTTGGAGGAATCCTCAAAAAGACTATTGACGGAAAAGAATACCTTGTTAGATATGTTTCAGGATCTTGGAATGATACTCAACATGAATATTCTATTGTTAAATAAGAAATTTTAGCAATTATTTTAACTATACAAAAATTACAAGATGATTTCATTAACCAAAAATTTGTACTAAAGGTGGATTGCCAATCTGCAAAATTTATTTTGAAAAAAGATGTCAAAAATCTTACTTCAAAACAAATATTTGCTAAATGGCAGGCTTTATTATCAGCATTTGATTTCACTATTGAACATATCAAAGGCTAAAAAAATAGTCTACCAGATTTCTTGACTAGAGAGTTTTTGCAGGGTAAAAGCCATGAGTAGCAGCAAAAGTAGGCCCCAAGGCCCTAGGCCCATTATTAGGCCAGACTTAACATCAAACTTATCGCCCAATAACAGACTTATTACGACTTATCAAGGCAACAACCAAATGGCATTGACATACCATGAGGACAAAAAATTAACCCCAACTATCCAAAGCCCAAAAAGCTAGTCACAAAGACAAATATGCCCTAAACCTATTATCTCAGCCTAACACTCCAAGACCATTAGGAAAAATTGGTGCCTCCTCTACTAGGGCTACTATTGCAGGATCAATTCAAATTGCAAATAGTTATTCCCCACTATAATCAGAATCTTCATCCTTTAAGACTATTACCTCTTCTCACATCAGCCCTCATTCCTCCAAACAAGATAAATTAGCTCAAATAAATCAATCTCAGATCACTTCATCATCTTTCCCAAAGATTAATTCTCCAACTTATCAATATCAGATTAAACCCTTTTTTGATAGATACTTCGCAATGGAGACACCACTATTACTTGACCATTATCTCAAGGAACCCAAAAAAATGGCGGATGCAGTCATTGATCCCCTGTTTTGCAGGATTCCTGAAGATATAACAGAAAGACATGTATTTTATGAATTTATTATGTTAGACACAGGTTCCATTTACATGTCTAATATTTTTGACAAAATAGACAAAGAAAAATTGATTTGTAGAAAAATTAAACTTTGGAAAATCATCATCTTGGACCAATTAGGGGGGTGACCCCAACAAGAAAAATAGATTTTCAGACCATTCCATGTTTCTAAGTATTCCTACTGGGATTATATAGATGCATGGACAAATATTTTGTATGGACAAAACCTAGGTAATTCCTTATCTTGGTTTGTCTATTGTGACAAAGATTTTCCATTCTAAATCCTTTTTTGGTTCCTTTAATGGTGGGATAAATATGGCCCAACTATTGACCTCCTTCCTCATCCTGTCAAGGAAGGATACACTCAATGGATGACTTATCTTTCAAAACCAAATGATTGGGATTTCATCCCCAACTTAGTGGAAATGGTGGAAAATGTCACTTTTTTAAACTCATGTGGTGACAAAGTCACTCCTTTAATAAGTTAAGTTTAAAAGGCACCTATTATGGTGAACTACCAAAATTGCCCTTATTTTACACATTTCTCTTTCTTACTTTAAAGTTTTCAGAGCTTTTTTCTTTCACCTTTATCTATAACAAACCTCCAATGGAAGTTAAACACCATAACCTTATCAAATCATCTTCATTGGATGGTTAATTTTGTGGCGCTTTTTTTTCAATTTAAAACCCTTCATTGAATTCATTTTTATTTGTTCTTCGTGTCTTTTGTAAACCATAAGTTGGTTATGTGAATTACTCGAGTAGTGTATGAAAAGGCTCGGGGTGGAGAATGAAAAGGCACAGGTAGTGAATGAAAAGGCTCGGGTAGTGTATGAAAAGGCTCGGGTAGTGTATGAAAAGGCTCGGGTAGGGTAGTGTATGAAAAGGCACGGGTAGTGAATGAAAAGGCTCGGGTAGTGTATGAAAAGGCACGGGTAGAGAATGAAAAGGCACGGGTAGTGAATGAAAAGGCACGGGTAGTGAATGAAAAGGCACGGGTAGTGTATGAAAAGGCACGGGTAGTGTATGAAAAGGCTCGGGTAGTGTATGAAAAGGCACGGGTGGTGAATGAAAAGGCTCGGGTAGTGAATGAAAAGGCACGGGTAGTGAATGAAAAGGCACGGGTAGTGAATGAAAAGGCTCGGGTAGTGTATGAAAAGGCTAGGGTAGTGTATGAAAAGGCTCGGGTAGTGTATGAAAAGGCACGAGTGGTGAATGAAAAGGCTCGGGTAGTGTATGAAAAGGCACGGGTAGTGAATGAAAAGGCACGGGTAGTGAATGAAAAGGCTTGGGTAGTGAATGAAAAGGCACGGGTAGTGAATGAAAAGGCACGGGTAGTGAATGAAAAGGCTAAGGTAGTGTATGAAAAGGCTCGAACATAGTGTCTGAAAAGGCTCGAATCAAGTGTAAAAAGGCTCGAACCAAGTGTAAAAAGGCTCGAACCTAGTGTAAAAAGGCACGGAAAGGCATAAAAAGGCTCGAACCTAGTGTAAAAAGGCACGGAAATGCACATAAAGGCTTGAACCTAGTGTAAAAAGGCTCTAAAACACATAAAAAGGCACGAAAAGGCTCGGATCTAATGTAAAAAGGCTCGAACCTAGTGTAAAAAGACTCGAAAATACTCGAACCTAGTGTAAAAAGACTCGAAAAGGCTCGAATCTAGTGTCAAAAGACACGAAAAGGCTCGGATGTTTTCTCTCAAAGGTTTTCTCTCTATGTTTAAAAAAGACATAAATTGACAAAAAAATGGTATTTTTGTCTGGTCACCTAAATAGGTGCCTTTTAAACTTAAGTTAGTAATGTGGTGTCTGTCTTACAAAAAGCGCCTCAAATAGTGACAAAACAATTTTGAACCCCCCCAACTTATTACTCTTTTTCAAGCATTTCAATCTGATCTGGATTCTAATGCTTGAATATGTGATTAAGGACAAATTAGTTGGAAATGTCAATGTTCCCTATTTTGGCTAACAAACAAAAGTTAAATGGTGGACTGGCATGAATATTACAGACCAAGGCAAAGATAAGGTTAATAGATGGTTCTTAGAAAACCCTACTCTCTGCAAATCATCTAACCAGTCCTAATTCTTAATGGCCAAGTCCCAGAATCAAGCCAAAATTGCCACTGCCAGCACCCCTGAAGAATTAAGGAAAATAGCACAAGACATGGAGAAGACAATGACCAATATGTCCCAAAAAGACTCAGAATCAGAAAACCAAGATGAAGATGATGATGACCCTACTGATGCCCACAGCTATTTTGGATATGACTTATCACCACATCAAAGGCTTTAGCTTCGTCAGATTCACCAGAATTATCCTCAAGGAACATGGGATCTATTATCAACTATCGTGACTCATCATCTGTCAGGGGCTATAATCACGACTTATCAACTATTAACAAAGCATCAACAGAAGAGGACAACCCATGAAAAAAAAAGTGTCGGCAGATAAGGACAATCCAAAAGTGTCGACAAATAAAGACAACCCAAAAGTTCCAGACAATCTATATGCTCCAGATAGAATCTAATGCAAAATGCACATGTAATAATTATGTTTGTAACCATGGTTAGTTTATCTTGTAACTTGAGTAAAGTCTTCCTTTATAAGTGTAAGGACCTCTATTTTATGATTGGCTTATTTCATGACATACCACATTAGGGATTATTGTGTAATGGGTAGCTTAGGTCATCTTGATGATTATCAAGGCAAGTTTCCAAGCATCTCCATGACTTCAAGATCAAAAGCTTCAAAAGGTATATCACTTGACCTTGATTCTTGAAGAGATTAGGTGTACACACATACATTTGCATGCATCTTTATCTATCTTGCTTTTGATACCATGCATGTGTGTTTCATTGATTCGTGCATCTATGTCATTTAGCACACATGCACTTTCATTGCATTTATATGATTGTATTTGTGTTTCTCTTAATTATGTGCTTATATGTTTTATCATCACACTTATACATCTTCATATGTTGCATATCTTTTGTGTGTCACATACTTGGTGATTATTCATGATGTTATCCATTCCCATGCATGTTATTTATTCACAACCACACTTGCACTTCATGTTAGTCTTAAGTGTGGTGTAATTCGTTTCCGTTTGTGTGATCGAAAATGTCCGCGCTTGCACGATGGTGTGCATGTCTTAGCGCGATGATTGACCACTTGAGAAGGTCTCATTCTTCTCTTGGATAAGTGTTAGATTCGGTTTGGTTGTTTGGAGTGAAGTGTCTAGTTTCAAAAGATTGGATTTTTAATGTTTTAAATGTTTTCAAAATTGACCTTTACATGGTCTTGTGATCATAGAATTTTATACAAAGTTTCAAAATGAGTTTTGAAAATTTATGTACAAACTAGACACCCATACCTTTCCAACGGTATATTATTCATAATATTTCATGACCGTTTAGATTGGTTTTGATATCTCTAAAGTGATCACTAAAACAAGGCATCTCTACTGTTTTCCAAATCTGATATTTGGTCACTCAAATGACCATAACTGTTTCTACAAACATAAAAATGTCATTTTGTAAATTGGAGTAGAAAGTAGACTTCCATACCTTTCCAACGATATATTATACGAAAGGTTTTGATGTCGTTTGGTCATATTTTGGGGCGCTCGAATCTTGAGCTAGTGTATTGTCTGTGATTTACCGCCCCCTGTACCACCCCTTATGCACGTGCCTGGGTAGCGGTCCTACCCAGCGGACAAGGACAGCCTTTTTGTGCTCCCTGGACAGCTGTGTGTGCACTTGCCTAGGCAGCGGTACGCCCAGTGGTCCGATGCGTTTTAGCAACCTGTTTTGGCAAAACGACGTCATTTCATCTAGGGTATCATATATATTGACCTCTTACCTCTCTTGGCCAAAAAAGAGCTTCAAAGATCACATTTTAGAGAGAGAAAGAGCTCCCCTAGTGAGAGAAAGCTTCAAGCTTGTTTCTTTAACTTTCCAAACTCAAAACCCATCTCCATCTTGCATCATTCAACATCATTTGAGCATGGGTCTTCATGGTTTCATGACTAGATAAGTTAGAACTTCATTGAACATCATTTAATGTTCTTCTTACTCTAGATTAGGTATTTATTGCATGATTAAATACCTAGACTCTATTTATTGCATATATTTATGAGTCTTGATAACATGATTGGGTTTGTATTTTGATAGCTTAATTGATTAGGTCTTTTTGCCTAAAAAACTGAGTCATAAACATTCTTGTGTAATTTATTGATAACTAGGTTGATAGATTGTCTTTTAATCAACTAGTTAAGGCTTTGAATGTTTGTGTGTTTAGTTGACAATTATGTTGTTAGAAATTCTCTACAGTTAATTGAGTTCACATGTATGGACATGTTGACTTTGTTTGATAGCTAGGATCGTTTTGTGATTGATAACATCTAGCTAAGTCTATATGCTTTGCATTTAGACATTGTTGATTAGGACTTATTGATTGCATTTGTTAATTGCATATTTATTGTCTTTGCCATGCAAATGATAACTTAAGTTGATTTGGCTTTGTTTCTTGATAGTTAGGTTGTTAGAAAGCTCTACAACTAATTGACACCTCATGTATGTGCATGTAGGTTGTGTTGATAACTAGGATGTTAATTTGCATTATAACATCTAGTTAAGCATATAGTGTTTAGTCTAGTACTCATTGCACTTGAGCATCATTGTGATATACACTTAAACTATTTATTCTCTTCATAGAGTCAAAGTCTTGTGGCTTCTAGGTGAAGTTGCACAAGCATTGTACTAGCTCCTCTGTAAAAGGCTTGCGGGTAGATTAGGAGATGCTCACTTGAGAGTGTAACTTTCTCTTCATATAGAGGTAATGGTGGGTTAGTAATCAAGAATGGTTGAGGTCAATCTAGGTTGTAAACATCATTACATATAGTGGATTCGAGGATCGTGTGTGGCACACATAACAGCCCATAATTTTTCCTTGTTGAAGGTTTCCACGTAAAAATCAAGTGTTCTTTAATTTCTGCATTTTACACTTGATTTATTTTGTTGTGTGTTTGGGTTTTTATATGCTAATATTGACTAATCGAAAAATTGGTAATAATCGATTAACAACTCATTCACCCCCCTCCCCCTCTAGGTTGTATTAGACGCACGCTATATATATATATATTCAATAAGGATAGCTTAGGGTAGTTTTCAGCGGGTTCAGTTTTTAGGATACTACTCCCTTCTTTGTAATCTTCCCTCTCCTAACATTTCCTCTCATGTAATCTTTTCTCTCTCTTTTGTAAAAATTCTTAATCTTCAATAAAATGTCCGACTTATTTTTTGTATATCCATTATTCATCACTGTTGTCAGACTTATATTGGCATTGTAAGTATTATTATTATTGTTATTTTAATTACTCAATCTAGTCATATCCAATTTATGTTTCTACTTTTGCTATAGATTATCTTGTCTATACTATCATATTTGCTTGTTCTACGTTTTGGTATCAGAGCCTTGAGACTTGTTGAAGAAGGATTGATTTAGATCAGTATTCTAGGTGCAAAAGTCAGTAGTCACCAGGATAGCCGTTAGCCAGGTGGGCGTTAGGCAGACCTATAGAAAGGCTGTGAGTAAAAACCTAGGTTTTGATCTTAGATATCATTATTCTTTACCATGTCTGCAAGTAGTTCCAGATTCTATATAGAACCTGACAAAGGAGATAGTATAACAGGACAATCTATTGCAAATTATGAGACTAATTGGAGTGACAAAGACTTAAGTGGATGACAGCTTCCAAACATAGCAAAACATAGTATCTATAAGAAGAGTAGTGTTTTAGATTTCAAGACTTTATTGGAACAAATAACCAAAGAGATAGATGTCAAATTCCAAAATGATAACATTTTTTCAACCAATCTTTTAAACAAAAGTAGTATGAAGCATTATTACAAAATAGGTTACAATAATATGCATATAGATATTCATGCCACTCCACCACTTAACTTTCTTTTGTCGGCCAAAATAGGAAAAATTGATATTTTCAACTAATTTGTCTTTGATCGCATATTCAAGCATTAGAATCCAGATCAGACTGAAATGCTTAAAAAAGAGTAATAAGTCGGGGATGAAATCTCAATCATTTGGTTTTGAAAGATAAGTCATCCATTGAGCATATCCTTCCTTGACAGGATGAGAAATGAGGTCAATAGTTGGGTCATATTTATCCCACCATTCAAGGAACCAAAAAGGGATTTTGAGTGGAAAATCCTTGTCAAAATAGACAAACCAAGATAAAGAATTACCCGGGCTTTGTCTATACAAAATATTTGTCCATACATCTATATAATCCTAATAGGAATACTCAGAAACATGGAATGGTCTAGAAAATCTGTTTTTCTTGTTGAGGTCAACACCGCCCCCCGCCCCCCTAAATTGGTCCAAGGTGATGATTTTGTAAAGTTTAATTTTTCTGAAAATCAGATTTTCTTTTTCTATTTTTGTCAGAAACATCAGACACGTAGATGAAATCTATGTCTACCAGAATAAATCCATAAAATATATGTCTTTTTGTTATATATTCAGGAATCCTACAAAACAGGGGATCATTGATTGCGTCCGCCAGTTTTTTGGGTTTCGACTCGATATTGACACGATACCTAACCATTTTGTTCTTCCAAGATGGAGACAAGAAAGAAGCAAATAAGATTAGGATCATGGATTCAGAAGATTTGGTGAACAATAGTGACAAAGAAGAATTAGAGGCATTAAGACTTAGCCATATGTGTCAACAAGCGACTAAATTGGCTTGTATTGCGGCATCTTCAAATGGAATATACATGATTTATCTAAAAAGTTCTCTGAGGTTTCTGATCATGCAGGGAAAATTTCCCAAATGAATGATGATTCGTGTACGAATGTCAATTTTCCTCAACCTTTGCTTTTAGATCCTAATATTTCACAAACTAAGGGTAGAAAAAGGGATGCTGAGAGCTCAAGGAGAATAAAGAGCTCAAGGAGAATAAAAAGTAGTATTGAGGTAGCCTTAAACAAGATGAAGAGAACATGCAGATTATTCAATAAGTTTGGTCACGACAAACGGAACTGTTCCTTAAATCTGAAGAGAAAAAAAATGGAATCAAATAGTGAAGGAAAGTACTAAACTAAATATTTTAAATATATCATATTGTTTTTTTTTTTTTTTTTTTCAAAATTATATTGTTTTGAACTCTGTTTACATAAGCAAATATTATTATTATTATTTCTCTAAACTTTAGAAAATGAGGAGACACAAGAGATTGACCAGGACATGGAAAGTTCTGATGACTATTGAAGTGAGCTTTAATTGCAATTATACTTAATTATTTATTTCTTTTAGTTCAAAAGATAATCTAATGTAATTTTTTTTAAGGATGACAAAGTTAGAGAATACAGGAAGCTGAGATTAGGAGAGTGAGAGAAGAACTATTTCAACAGGCCAATCAGAGGGATTCTCTCGCTTGATTTTCCTGTAATTCGCATTTATTGCCATTTTACTTGTTTTTTTTTTTATAAATGTTTTCGTTTAATGAATTGTTAATGTTATGACTTGATTGAATCTGCATAAGCTGAGTTTCTACTATAGGCTCTTGATTTGATTGTTTATGGACGAATTTGTGGAATTTGTAGTTCACTTTGTCTTTTTATCTATACAAATGAATAAGTTCAGGTTTCATGATTAGGAATTATGAAATGTTTGTGTTTTAAAAATAAATAAATAAATAAATGCTTTCACTGATTTACATGTGAAAGTTACGGGCTTTTTTATTTTTTTTATTTTTTTATTTTTTTATTTTTACACAAGTTAGACTTATTGAGAAAGAAGAGAAATTAACATTGAAGAGTAAAAAAAATAATAATAATAACGCAAGACTAGAAGAGGAAGTATAAATTTGAGTAGGAAATATTAATTAGATATTATTTAGGAAAGTGAATTTAAGAAAGAGAAGGGAGGAGAGAGAAAATAAAATAAATTAATGAAAAGATAAATGAGTAGGAAAAAAAAATTCAATGTAATAAATCTAAGCTATCCAAATCTCTTAAATCTAGCTAACGGTTGAAAAATCTTATCAAATCTTATGTTAAAAATTATGTCTCCGGATCTCTTCTCATATAATTTATATATATATACACACACATTAAGTGTAGAAATTTAACAATTTTAACCGATTAAATTTTATTCATCCAGAGACATGTAAGTACACAAGCTTCATGATTCTTATGAATCTTACCTATAATTAGGGATGGACCCAGGTGGGGTCCGTGCCCTACCTTAAACATTTTTAAAAAAAAATGATTCTGTATATATATATATATATTCTTTTTTAAAGAATCTTTAACGCTATATTATTGTTAGTATTGCTGGTAGTAGAACTTGTTTTTCAGCCTAAGAGTGCTTTGTTCAAGTCCCATCTCAAGCAATCTTTAATTCAATTTTATCTTCTAATTTTTTATGTCTTATTTATTTTACCATCATTTCTGATTCATTTTCTCTATTCCGTTGTCAATTTCGTAACTACCATTAATTTGTGTTTACTTAATTTATATTAAATTATATATTATTATTTTGGATTTTTATTATTTTTAATAGTTTTAATTTGACATACCTAACAAGTTCAATCAATAAACCTTAAAATATCATATTTTACTTTATTGGATTAAAACAGTCGATCTATTACTATGATTAATTTTATCTTATCTTTAGTATTTTTCATTACTTTATAGTTTTAATTTATTTAGAATTAATAAATCAATAATTTACCAATAATTTGAAGAATAAAAAATTTAAAAACATTTCTAGTAATAGTTATTAATAAATTATTTTTGTATAAATTTAAATTGAATTCATTATAAATGCAAACCAAAATTTCTTATTATATAATTAGATGGTAATTTATTCTTTTAATTTTGTTTAATTATTTATGTTGTTTTTCTTGTTATTATTTATTATTTAATATTTTTCTTGTTTTTATTTATTTTTTAATATAAAATTATTTAATTTATCTGACTACGTGAGTAACACTACAAAAAAAATTGGCTATTGGGACGATTTAATTTTTTGTCCCTATAGGCCAAAAATCGTCCCAAGAGGTCTACTGAGACGAATAAAATTCATCCCGGAATGCGTCGCCTCAGGTGGGTCGTAATAGCTTCTTTGGGACGAAAATTTAAATTCGTCCCTTAAAACTAACTACAGGAACGATTTTTATTCGTCCCAATTAATAATTTATAGGGACGAAATTATTCGTCCCATTAGATACATTTTCGTCCCTTTAGATATCCTCTATAGGGACGATTTTTGTTCGTCCCCTTCGACAACATACAAAGACGAAATTTTTTTTTTAAAAAAAATGGTTTTTTTTTGCCTTAAAATGACACCCCACCAACCAGCACCCATGCCCACGCCCACGCCCCACCCACCAGCGCTAGGGATTACAATTAAACTCGAACCCGTGGGATCCGTCCGAACCCAACCCGCTTAAAGAGGGTTTGGGTTGGGATAATTATACTCGTGGGCGGGTTTGGGTTTGAAAACTGTACCCATCATGGGTTTGAGTTTGGGTATGGATTTAAAAAAAAAAAAACCATACCCGAACCCGTGAACCCGTTTAACTATGATGTGGACTGTGTTTCTATTCTTATTTATTTGTGTTTGTGTGTAATTTTAATATTTTGAACTCATGGATTATGGACTTGTGTTGTGTTAGAATTCAGAACTTTAATTTATGGATTATGTATTTATGTTAGAATTTAAGAACTTGAACTACATTTGATATATATATATATATATATATTTTTTGCTATTCTGGTTTTTTTTTTTTTAAAGCTATTTATATTTTTAAGCTTAAAATAATAAATGTTTACGGGTTTACGGGTCCGCGAGTGCCACACCCATCCACAAACCTTCTGAAGTTTGCGGGTTCGTGGGTGGATCTGGATGTTGCTTAAATTCATGGGTAAAACCCGAACCCGAACCCAAACCCATTACATTTTGTGGGTTCATGGATGGGTTTGGATGTTATTTTCTTTCACGGGTTTTGGTTTGGTTTTGGTTTTTTCCAAATCCGCCCGAACCCAGTCCATTGCCATTCCTAACCAGAGCCCACCATGCTAAAATCACAATTAAAGAACCTGACACACTCATGAGCGAGTGCCTTATTCACCTTGATGTTAAGTTGATTGTGATATTAAAAGCATAATATATATATATATATATAACTTCTACTTGTTATTAAATTTTTATTGATTATTTTTCAATCAAAACTTTTTTTGTAGATTGATCCTACTAATTTAAATTTTATTTTTATATGATAAACAAATTGATATTAAAAAACGTTTATTATAAAATTTAATTAAACTATTTTGTTAGATCAAAGAGTCAATTGTACTTGGAATTAGATATAACCCGGTTCCGGTTTTCGATTCGGAACCAGCGGTTTTGGTTTAGATATGACCATCGCAAGCTCAGCGGGAGCTCGACCCCCGAATGCGTCTGCGTAGCACCACTAAACTAATTTTCCAATGATGTTCAACCTCTATTGGAAGTCTGTTAAACAGACCTCCATAAAGAAGATGAAAGAATAATAAAAAAAATTAAAAAAAAAAATTAAAAAAAAAAAAATTAAAAAAAAAAAACTTCAAAGTAAGAGAATGTGTGTAAAGTAAGGGCATTTTTGTCTGTTCACCATAATAGGTGCCTTTTAAGCTTAAGTTATTAAAGTGATGACTTTCTTAACAAACCACCTTAAAAATGTGACATTTTCCACAATTTCCACGTTTCGATTTTCGATTCGGAACCAGCGGTTTCGGTTTCGGTTCCAGTTCCAACGGTTCAGTTCCTTTTTAAAAAAATAATAGAAAACCTTTCAAGACTAATAGTTATTGATCATTATGAAGAACTTATAGGGAAAAAAAAAAACAAAATTCATCTCGATAGAAAACCACTTTGGACGAACAAAATGATCTATATTGCATCATTTCCTAATATATAAGGTAATTTAAATATTAATCTATTTGTAAGGAAAAACTTAAAAAAAAAAAAATCAAGAATTTTCAACAAAATTAATTAATTAGTTCTTTGTTTTATTTTTATTTTTATTTTTTTTTTGGATTTTTTAATGGATAACGTATTTTATATCATAAATTTCAGTATTTTGATTCTGCCAAAAAAATTCCAGTCCAAAAAAAAATTCGTCCAATACTAGAATGTCTATTGGGATGAAATAAATTCGTTCCAATAAGCAGTCTATTGGGACGAATTATATATTTCGTCCCAATAGACATCCTATTAGGATGAAAAAAATTCGTCCCGATAGGATGTCTATTGGGACGAAATAAATTTGTCCTAATAGATAGTCTATTAGGACGAATTATATATTTCGTCCCAATACGCAATCTATTGGGACAAATAATATATTTCTTCTATTAGGACGAAAAAAATTCATCCCTAAAGGTCTTACCAAATTGGATAAAATTTGTCCTAATAGACATTTTATTGGGACGAAAGTTTATAGAGACGTTTTTTTTTTTTTTTTTTCGTCCCAATAGACAGTCTATTGGGACGAATCAAAATTTATCCTAATAGACATTCTATTGGGACGAAAGTCTATATAGACGTTTTTGTTTCGTCCCAATAGACAGCCTATTGAGATGAATCAACGATTCGTTCCAATAGACTGCTTATTGGGATGAAAAAAAAACCTCCCTTCAGGATTTTCGTCTCAATGGATCATTTTTCTTGTAGTGTAAGTATCCTATTCATTTTATTTTATTAAAAAACCTATTTTTACTACGATCTTAATTTTTCAATATTTTTCATATAATTACAATTTTAATTTATTCAAGTGTCCTATTTGATTAAAATTCCTGGGTTCGCCATTGGCCACACGTTAGTGGTGTCAAAATGTGCCGGGCCTGAAGGGCTTGGCACGTCCGGCCCTCCCAGAATGGGGGTCGTTCTTGGCACGGCCTACTTGTTATGGGGGCCAGGCCAAGCACGTCTCCCATAACGGCCCGGGCCGGATCAAAGAGTCCCGGCCCGTGAAGCCCGCCAAGCCGAGCTTTTTTTTTTTTTTTTTTTCTGACGTCAACAACGGTAACATTTAAAAAAAAACAATAAAAAATTACAATTTAACCCCTCATTTCTTCTATTTTATATTTGTACCAATATTTCAAATTTTTTTATAAATACCCCCACCCATTCATATTTCCCTACACTCTCTCATTCTCTCATTCTTACTCTCTCTCTCTCTCTCTCTCTCTACTCTTTACTCTCTCTCTCTCTCTCTCTCTCTCTCTCTCTCTCTCTCTATTCTCTAATATCTACACTACTGTTCTAAATTTCTAATACTATATTCTATATTACTAATATTATTCTCTAATCTCTCCACCAAAGCTTAAAGGTATGTTTTTTCTTTAAATGTTATTAATTTATTTTATGTTTTAGTTTTTAAATTTTATATTTATAATTAACATATTTATGCTTAGTTATTAATTTTGATATTTATTCTTATATATATCATGTATATATGAGTTAATATTTGTAATAATTGTTATAAGTTTTAATATTTAATATTTAATATTTTAATCTTAGAAATTACAATCTTAGATTTTAGTAAATTTATCATTTTATGAATTTATGTCTAGTAATTAATTTTAATATTTGTATATTTTAATTTATGCTTAGTAATCTTAGTATATTTTGTCTCGTTAGTAAATTGATGATTTTATGTTTAGTAATATTTTTATGATATTTATGATTAATTGATTTGTAATTAATTTAAATATTTTTATGTTTAGTAATGAATTTAAATATATGTATGCTTAGTGTATTTATGAATTATGATTAAATAATTAGTAATGAATTTAAATATGTTTATGCTTATATTTATGATTAAATGATTAGTAATGAATTTAAATATATGTATGCTTACTTGCTCAGTATATTTATGATGAAATGATTAGTAATGAATTTAAATATTTTTATGCTTATATTCATGATTAAATGATTAGTAATGAATTTAAATATATGTATGCTTAGTATATTTATAATTAAATGACTAGTAATGAATTTAAATATTTTTATGCTTAGTAATGAATTTAAATATATGTATGCTTAGTGTATTTATGATTTATGATTAAATGATTAGTAATGAATTTAAATATTTTTATGCCTATATTTATGATTAAATGATTAGTAATGAATTTAAATATATGTATGCTTAGTATATTTATGATTAAATGACTAGTATTGAAATATTTTTATGCTTAGTAATGAATTTAAATATATATGTATGCTTAGTGTATTTATGATTAAATGCTTAGTTTTTATTTTTTAATGTCTAATGACTAATGAGTTAATATTTGTATTGTAGGAAATGGATCATAATCATCCTCAATTTTTGGACGGTCTTAACATGAAGAACGATTATTTTGACCTTTCCGGGCCGAGGGAAACGACAGTAGGACCTTCTGCTTCCGGCGCAACACCGACATCGCGTGCTCCCAAACCTAAAAAGCACACATCAAACGTATGGCAGTGTTTTGACATAGTACCGAAGACTATGCCAGACGGTAAAGTCACGGACAGAGCTCAATGTAAGTTTTTTCCTAAGCATTATGTGACTTCGGGGGGCAGGGGGCGAGGACCGGTCATTTGCGAAGGCATATGAAGAAATGCATGCCTGCACACGGACATATAGACACTACAACCCAGACACAACTACAACAGCACCCAGACGGGTCCGTTACAACATGGCGTTACGACCCCGTAGTTGCTAGAGAGTCCATGACACGTTACATTGCATGTACTAATCAACCTATTAATTTCAGTGACAATGTTTTTTATTAAGAATTTATTCAAACTGCATACAACCCCCAATTTAAATTTGTTTCTAGAGGCACTACTAGGAATGATTTGATAAAATGTTTTCAAACCAAACGAGATGAGTTGAAGGCTGAATTACAGCATCTAACTGTCTCTATTGCATTAACTTCCGATATTTGGGGCGCATGTTCCAAATAGGACTGTTTAACTGTCACAGGACATTATTTAGACTCTGATTGGAATTTACAAAAAAAAAAATTCTTGGTTTTAGTCCTATGGAATTTGCACATACCGCATCAAATATTTTTAATGTCATTAAGTCTGTTTTAGAAACTTTTGAAATAACTGATCACATCATTTCTATTACATTAGATAATGTATCTGCAAATACTAGCTCTATTCCGTTGTTTTTTAAAAAAAATATCCCGCAACATGGGGGTTATTTCTTCCATCAATGGTGTGCATGTCATATCATCAATTTAGTTGTAAAGTCTGGTATGAAAGTAGTAAGCGATCGTATAGATCGCATCAGAGAAGCCCTTGCTTGGATCAGTAGTTCTAATCCAAGATTGACTGAATTCGGTAGATACTGTAAAACCTACGATCTACGACCCCGAAGATTCCTAACAGATATGCCGGTAAGGTGAAACTTTACTTACTTAATGCTTTTAAATTGTTTAGAGTATGATACACCTATTTTAGGTTTTATAACATGAAAATGTCCCAAGTTGGCCGTCCAACACTGACCTTAGATGATTGGCATATGGCAAAGACCTTTGTTCAATATTTAAAGGTTTTTTATGATTCCACTGTAACTCTTTCCGGGGTCTATTACCCCACATCTTCCTTAGTAATCCATCATATTATTGAAATGGCTGAATTGTTATACAATTATAAGAAAGATGATATCTTAGACCCTGCAGTTATTGCCATGGAAACCAAGTTTAAAAAATACTGGTCTACAATTCCTTTCCTTTATGCTTTAGGTCTTATAATAGATCCTAGTGTTAAATTATCTGGTTTAGAAACATTGCTAGATTATCTTGGTGATTATTTGAGCATAGATTATTCTGCAAATGTTTCTGATATTCGAACCAAGTTGTTCGAAGTTTTTAGTATTTATGAGTGCATGTATGGCGGTGTTGACGCATAACCATCAGCAGAACCAGACACACTCCCAAATCAAACAAGTTGGAACATTCTAAAACGCCGAAAAAAAGTAAGCTCATCAAGTTCTTCTTCTTCACGACCTCCCGCAACTTCCGGTGCCGAACTGAAAAGCTACCTTGAAGCTCAATTCGACGACAGATTTGAAAGAGAGAAGGGATTTCAACTATTGGTATGGTGGAAGACTTACAGCTATAAATATCCGGTCCTATCACACCTAGCACGTGACATACTGGTTATCCATGTCTCCACTGTTTCATCAGAACAGGTATTCAGCATGACTGGAAGAATTGTTGAAGAAAAAAGAACTTGTTTAACTCTAGAGATGGTAGAGGTATTGACATGCATTCGGGATTGGGAGCGTGCTCGAAAGAGGTTGCAAAATGAAACGGTAGATGAACAATTTATTCAAAATTTCAGTAATTTATATGTCGAAGAGAGTTCTGACAGTAACCAAATCTAGGTTATACATGTACATTACCTTGTTTAGTTGATTGCACTCTTTTTCCCTTACCAAGTTTTTATCCCTCTGGTTTTTCTTAGTAAGGTTTTTAATGAGGCAATCATGTAATTATGTAAATATCTAATACTGAGTCACTGAGACTCCGAGATAAATAAATAATTCTTCATTTCATATTTTCATAATTTCATCTATTTTTATTTTCTTTAATCTTTTAGCTTCATTTTATATTTTCATCTATTTTTATTTTCTTTAATCTTTTAGCTTTAATTTCATCTATTTTTATTAATTCTTAATCTTTTCATTTCTATTTTTTTTATTAAACTAAAATAATAAATAAGATAGACAAATTACAATTAAAATTACATAATTTAAATTGTTTAAACAATATTATAATATACTTATAACTTACAAGTTACAAGAATACAAATTGTAAGAATACAAGTTGTATTTGTATAATTGAATTAAATTTAAAAAAAATATAAAAAATTGTGTTCTGCGTGCAAAACAGGCACGGCCCGCCGGCCCACCCCATAGCACGTGCTGGTCCTTTAATTTTTGAAAACGGGCCGGCCCGGCCCAGCACGTCAACTTGATGTGCCGTGCCAGGCCGAGCCCGTTTCAAAAACAGGCCCTTTTGGCACGGCACAAATGGGCCGGGCCAGCTCACATTGACACCACTACCACTCGTGAACAAATTTAAATAAAATAGATTGGAACTTTTGACATAAGATGTAGGTAAATAAACATTGCAAATTTATTGTAACTTATCATGCGCAACATTATTTAATAACTTCAAAAACTTTTGGTGTGAACATATATATGTCCATTAACTAAATTGCATATTCTTCTTCTGTGTTAAGAAGATTCCATAGGACTGCATCAACATACAGGTCATGGTGATGTTTACCCAAACAGATCTTGTCCACTTCAAAACAAGTACTGCCAGCAGACATTGGAGAATTTTCTGCTCAAAAGTTGGTCACGGTAGTCCCATCTGACCACCCTATCATAGGAGATTTTTCAGACCAAAAGTTGGTCACGGCAGTCCCATCTGACAACCCTATCATAGAGGTGGTTGCTGGAGTTTCTTGCACAAATTCATCACTCTGTAACAGCCTCTCCCACCACATGATTTCATTAGCCGGTGTATCCATTGATAATGATGACGATGGCGGTAGTGGCGGCAGCGGTGGTGCTTTCTTATAAAGATATGGATGCCCTAATAACTCTATTTTGTTTTCTAATTCCATGGTGATTTTCGCATTCATCCGTACCGATGCTTTTTTCGAAAAGGTCCGAGGTTGAGGTTTTATAACATTAATCGTTTCTGTCTCAGAACTAGTACTAATTTTCATGCCTTTCCAATCTAATCTCTTTGAAGAAACAGTTTTTCTGCGTAGATGTGTGTTCCAGTAGTTATTGACATCATTTGCTGTTCTTCCAGAAGTCTTCCAGCAATCAATGACCATCTAAAAACATATAGTATGATGGAGAAAAAAGTCAAAAAACAAAGACTTTTGTCTAAATTTTTGTAAACTATATTTTACGGGTATACAGCGGAACCGAATTTTGGAAATTGTTTATAAAAGTTTTGATTCCAAATCTTATCTAATTATTGACCAGACCAGACATGACATCTAAGCATGTGCATACGGTTTTTACGGTTTTAGATCCTGAAAAGTCTAAGCATGTGCTTATTTAAGTTGAAACAAACAAATTAACTCTTAAAGTTGGAGCCATATACTGAAAGGCAATTGTCAAGTAAAGTCATCAGTCATGCAAAGGATGTTTAAATCCAAAACAGTGAGTTTCAGTTTTGATTCAAAATCTTGTCTAATTATTGACCAGATCATACATGACATCTAAGCATGTGCATACGGTTTTAGATCTGGAAAAGTCTAATAGTAGCTTATTTAAGTTAAAACAAACAACTTAACACTTAACGTCATGCAAAGGACATTTAAATCCAAAACAGTGAGTTTGAGTTTTCCATTAATAGAGTTTTAGGGTCAGTCTTGCAGTCTGTTTTTAGCCTGTTTTTGTTTTTATTTTCTAAAAATGATTTTGAATTCGCATCCTGTAACCGTTTTTCATTTTATTTTTAAAATACAAAAACAAAATAAAAAACAAAACCAGTATTAAAAGTGAAAATTTTAAAAAACAAAAAAAAAGTTGTTTTTGTTTTTGTTTTAGTTTTACATTTGAAGTGGGTCCTATTCATTAAATAAGTGGGTCCCATTTATTAGAATAACAAAAAAAAAAAAAAATTCCTTCTTTTTATTCTTGAACTAGACGATGCACCAGACGATCCAGACCATCCTTCATCTTCTTTCTTCTTCATCTTCTTCATCTTCTTCCGCTTCTTCTTCTTCCTCTTCCTCCTCCTTCGCTCACCGCCAATCGGCTCTGCGTCGCCTCTCACCGCCGATCGCCACTCGCCGCCACCGATCTAGTCATCTTTTTCTTCTTCCTCTTCTTCTTCTTCTTCTTCTTCCTCTTCAACTGTTAAAAAACCCTAAACCCTAAATTAATTTACAAAATGTTTTTTTGTTTAATTATTTAATCATTCATTTATAATTGTTATAATATTAATTTTTTTTAAAAATTCATATTTCAATTTTCGAAAGTTTTCGATTATCCTACCAGACGCGTTTTTTTCGTTTTTATTTTCAAAATACGGATTCCAGTAAATACTACCAGATACGTATTCAGTATTCAAAAATGAAACCAAAAATACTGTTTTCATTTTTATTTTTTTTTTCGAAAAACAAAAACAAAAACAGCTTGTAGGACGGGCCCTTAGTCACTTCATAAAGTTTTAATGTTTGGTTTAGGGCATTCCATAGAGTAAATTGGAAAGAAAAAAAAAGTCTAATCCCACCAAAACCATATAATTAAGGATAAGTGGCGATGTGGAGTTAGAACCTAAGCAGACTGCTCATAATATATGGTGTGATATAAGTTGTCCGGACTCAAAGAAATTTATAATAAGAGTCTCTAACACAATGATTGATTAATTAATTTTGTTGGACATGAGACGTGATGAATCACGTAATAATGTAGTCAACAAATAAGAAAGAAAGAACATATAACACCAGATTCTTGGAGAAATAGTTGGGTGCTATCTGGGTAAATCTTAATTCATTTTGGTACTTTCTGCAAAAAAAAAAACTTTGCCTAAAATGAATAGATCAGAAGTTGTAAAAAAAGATGCTGATGGTTCTTGTATTCCATTTTTCATGTTTTTAGAAACAAATAAAAAAAGTACCTGAACTTTTGGTACTGAAGTTACCTGTTTCCCAACAATTTATGTAGCCTCAAAATCATATCGACTTCATCTTCAGTGAACTCTCCTCTCTTGATATTTGGCTTCAGATAATTCAGCCATCTCAATCTACAACTTTTCCGGCACCGATTTAGCCCTGAAAATGCAAGAAAAAAATAAAAATAATATATATATATATATATTTTGCATTCCATAACTTTTATACGGTTCTTTTATCCTCAGTGTGTCTTGATATTACTCTATCAGTGCGTTGCATGTTGGCCATACTCCTCAATGCGTTTTGATATAATCCATCAGTGCGTTGCATGTGGGTCATAAATTATGGAAAAGTTTTGACAAGTACATACACTTTGAATTAAAGCATGTAAATCTAATGGTCCACATCCAACATACTGATAGAGTTATATTATGACATACTTACTTGAAAATTTTCCAACTTTTATATATGTATATATATAAAGACGGTAGTAGAAATTAGAAACTATCAGGTGTAAGTGGAATTTGATGCCATTTTTGTTCTCTATATTTTTCAATGCATTTCCTGAGAAGATTATCTTCTTCATGAGTCCATGCACCTTTTCGAACTCCTACAAATCCCTCCACCATGGTCATGGACGTGTCCTTGCAAAAAGTAAATGCGACGCTAGCTAACTTTTCTATATAATAATAATAATAATAATAATAATGATAATAATAATTAAAAAAAAAAAACAATGCGAGCTTATTATCATAAAGAGAAACATTTTGTACAACCGAGGTTGCAATAACAGTCTCGTAGTACAAAAATGAAAAATACACATGAGTCCTATATATTTATTACGCGGATCTTATATATTTTTTCATTTTTTTAAACTACAGGACCGCTACGGTGCCGCGATTCCAATTGTACGTAGCATTCTTCTATCGTAAATTAGAAGATACTGTCACGAATATATATACATATATATATATATATATATATATAAATAAAGGAAACATCGAGTAAGCCCTTTTAATTGGGAGTGACGTGCACTTATTGCATCCACATCCATGCTACTAACAAACGTTCTCGATTAAAAGTAAACAACCATTCCAACAAGACCAAACACTTACTTATCTCCGACTGCCACTCCGACTCTCTCTAAACATGAAATCGTACTGGTTATTAGAGGTAGAGTTACACAGGACATCACATAACCAGCTACATCAGTTAGCCGTGTACATATAGGATTGTATATACTCAATTGTTATCTAATTTCTTATGTGTTTATGTTCAATTACTTTCCTATCCCGTTAGGTTGTAATTGAAAATTAAAAAGACTAAATTAAATTAGTTATAGTACTTGAAAATTCTCAAATTTTATTCATAAGTAGATTTCAATAAACTTATTATCCACAAAAATATTAAAATAAAAATTCATAAAAATAAATATGATTTCATTAAGGTTCTTACCGAAATTACTCACTTGATAATTAATATATACATTAAGTGTAGAAATTTAACAATTTCAACCAATTAAATTTTATTCCTCCGGAGACATGCAAGTTTAGTACACAAGCTTCCATGATTCTCATGAATCTGACCTATAATTACATATATTGCCAAACGTGAACAAATTTAAATAAAATAGATTCTAACTTTTGATATAGGATGTAGGTAAATAAACATTGCAAATTTATTGTAACTTATCATGCACAACATAAAGTTAAGTTTTAGTGTGAACATATATATGTTCATTAATTAAATTGCATATTCTTCTTCTGTGTTAAGAAGATTCCATATGTCTGCATCAAACTCCATGTCATGGTGATGTTTACTCAAACAGATCTTGTCCACTTCAAAACAAGTACTGCCAGCAAACATTGGAGATTTTTCTGCCCAAAAGTTGGTCACGGTAGTCCCATCTGACCAACCTATCCTAGAGGTGGTTGCTGGAGTTTCTTGCACAAATTCACCACTCTGTAACAGCCTCTCCCACCACATGATTTCATTAGCTGGTGTATCCATTGATAATGATGATGATGGTGGTAGTGGCGGCGGCGGCGGTGCTTTCTTGTAAAGATTTGGATGCCCCAATAACTCTCTTTTGTTTTCTAATTCCATGGTAATTTTCGCATTCATCCGTACCGATGCTTTTTTCGAGAAGGTCCGAGGTTGAGGTTTTATAACATTAATCTTTTCCGTGTTCTGATTAGTACTAATTTTCATGCCTTTCCAATCTAATCTCTTTGAAGAAACAGTTTTTCTGCGTAGATGTGTGTTCCAGTAGTTCTTGACATCATTTGCTGTTCTTCCAGGAAGTCTTCCAGCAATCAATGACCATCTAAAAACATATAATATGTTAGAGAAAAAAGTCAAAAGACAAACAGTTTTGTTTAAAATTTTTGTAAACTACATTTTACGGATATACCGTGGAACCCATTTTTGGAAATTGTTTATAAAAGTTTTGATTCAAAATCTTTTCTAATTATTGACCAGATCAGACATGACATCTAAGCATGTGCATACGGTTTTAAATCCGGAAAGGTCTATTAGTAGCTTATTTAAGTTAAAACAAACAACTTAACACTTAAAGCCTTGCAAAGGATGTTTAAATCCAAAACAGTGAGTTTTGAGTTTTCCATTAATAAAGTTTTAGTCACTTCATAAAGTTTTAATGTTTGGTTTATGGCATTCCATAGAGTAAAACGGAAAGGAAAAAAAAAGTCTAATCCCACCAAAACCATATAATTAAGGATAAGTGGCGATGTGGAGTTAGAACCTAAGCAGACTGCTCATAATATATGGTGTGATATAAGTTGTCCGGACTCAAAGAAATTTATAATAAGAGTCTCTAACACAATGATTGATTAATTAATTTTGTTGGACGTGAGACGTGATGTATCACGTAATAATGTAGTCAACAAATAAGAAAGAAAGAACATATAACACCAGATTCTTGGAGAAATAGTTGGGTGCTTTCTGGGTAAATCTTAATTCTTTTTGGTACTTTCTGCCAAAAAAAACTTTGCCTGAAATGAAGAGATCAGAAGTTTTAAAAAAAAGAAGCTGATGGTTGTTGTATTCCATTTTTCATGTCTATAGAAACAAATAAAAAAAGTACCTGAACTTTTGGTACTGAAGTTACCTGTTTCCCAACAATTTATGCAGCCTCAAAATCATATCGACTTCATCTTCAGTGAACTCTCCTCTCTTGATATTTGGCTTCAGATAATTCAGCCATCTCAATCTACAACTTTTCCGGCACCGATTTAGCCCTGAAAATGAAAGAAAAAATTAAAAATAATATATATATTTTTTGATTTCCATAACTTTTATCTATGTATATATATAGTGACAGTAGTAGAAATTAGAAACTACCAGCTCTAGGTGGAATTTGATGCCATTTTTGCTCTCCATATTTTTCAATGCATTTCCTGAGAAGATTATCTTCTTCATGAGTCCATGCACCTTTACGAACTCCTACAAATCCCTCCACCATGGTCATGGACGTGTCCTTACAAAAAGTAAATGCAGCGCTAGCTAACTTTTCTACATAATAATAATAATAATAATAAAACCATGCGAACTATAAATTATAAGATACTGTCCACGAATATATATACATATATATATATATATATAAAGGAAACATCGAGTAAGTCCTTTTAATTGGGAGTGACGTGCACATATTGCATCCACATCCATGTTACTAACAAACGTTCTCGATTAAAAGTCAACTACCATTCCAAACACTTTGAGTACTTATCTCCGACCGCCACTCCGACTCTCTCTAAACATCAAATCGTACTGGTATCCATTAAAAAAAAAAAAAAAATCTGAAAAATCTGAAAAATCCTGAGTCGCATACCAAGTACCAACTGCCGTGCACCAGTTGACAAAAAAAAGAAGGGCAAATTGTACTGCACCGCTTCAGGTTTGGGAAATGTACATTTAGCTAGAAAGGTTTTGGTATTATACACTAGTCACCCAAGACTTAAATTTGACTTTTAAAATACCTGAAATGCCTTTAGTTGCATTGTTTTATACTTTTTTTTTTTTTTGACACATTTTAACCAAAAAATTTATAAAATTTAATTAAATAAAAAAATTAAATAAAAAATATGATTCATTAAATAAACATATAGTTTAAAAATAAATAAAAAAATAGTTTAAAAAAATAGTTTAAATAAATAAATAAATGAAAAAATTAAAAACATTAATTTTTTTTAAGGATATCTATTAATAGAAATAAGAAAAGCTCTGAATATCTAAACTTTTACCGTAAAGATGATGGTGAGAGAAGTTTCAAGGTTTCCAACACTGAAGGAAGTAGTTGAACTTGAAGGAGGCAAAAAGACTTCCGGTGTTGGGAACCTTGAAACTTCTCTTACCATCATCCTTATCGTAAAAGTTTGGATATTTAGAGCTTTTCTTATCCCTATTACTGGATACCCTTAAAAAAATTAATGTTTTTAATTTTTTAATTAATTAATTAATTTTTTTAAACTATTTTTTATTTATTTATTTTCAAAACTATTTATTTATTTAATTTTTTAAAATTATTTTTTTGTGTGATTTTTTAAAACTATTTATTTATTTTTTAAACTATTTATTTATTTTACTTTTTAAAAATATTTATTTATTAATTTTTTTAAAACTATTTACTTATTTAATGAATCATAATTTTTTTTATTTTTTTTATTAAAGTTTATAAAGTTTTTAGTTAAAAAGTAAAAAAAAAAAAAAAAGGTATAAAATACTACAACTAGAGGTATTTTAGATATTTTCAAAGTCAAATTTAAGTCTTGATAGTGTTTAGTGTATAATATAAAAAATTTTCCAACTAAGTGTACCTTACTTAAACCACAAGCGTGCAGTGCAATTTCCCAAAAAAAAAAAAAAAAAAAAAAAAGGTCAAAGATACGTAGTGAATTAATGATTTATTTAAAATTTTTTATTTTCATAGTCGAAATTTAGCGGCTATCTATCGACCGTACTCTGACCGTTAACGGTCGTTTGACCATCAATAAACAATCGTCGGTACAGTTGAAAACAAACTAGTTGAGTGGCAGTGTGGCACTCTTTGAGGGTTCACGGTACAAATTTCATCAATTATCACATTTGATGAAATTGATCTTGGAGCTGGGCCTTTCTAAAAAAATTGAAAAAGATAAAAAATAATTAAAAAATTAATATATTTATAATCTAATCGGTTAATGAATAACCATGTAGGAGTATGATTGTACTATTGTAACAGATATTTAAACTTGCTTAAATACTTTTTTCAGTCTCACAATTTACGAGGCAAGTTTTTTTCTTCTTAATTTTTCTTTAATAATTATCATATCTCTCTCACAAATCTCCGAATTTATTTAAATTTGGTACATTTTCTTTACTTGATCTTTCCATCAGTATGTCTGTGAATATTATAAATTTAAATATTTTGTTTTATATTGAAATTTTTAGGATTATTATAGTTTTTAGTTAATAAAATTTTAGAACAAATCTGGTTACCCGTTATTCTAATTATAAATTTACAAACTAACAATAATATTTAAAGAATTACTTTTTGTTTTTGTTGAAATATAGATTTTGTTTTTAAGTTAATTTTTTTTTTTTGGTTTTTTATTATTCTTTATTTTAAATTTATCAGTAAATAGTAATATAAGTATATATTTATTTTCCTATATGACGTGAATGTTCCATCATAACTAAATTAATATAATAATCAATTAAATTATAAATTTTTAGAATTGATAAGTTTGATCTTTTGATAAATCGTAGAATACAACTTAATTAGTATTTGATTGTATTTGCATATCATGTTTAATTTGTAATTTCTTTTGATTTTATTTTTTTAATTAATTTTGTAAATATATTTTGCTAATCGAAATTTACCAGCGAGGTGGATTTACAATTAATGACTTTAGAGGACCACAATCAGAAATTGATCACGGTTGGAGGGGTATCACGTAGTTCGATACCTATGAATTCCAATAAGTGTAACTCAATATAATGACGGCCAAAATAGAAGGATAAGCGATTATATTATATTATAAGGATGGGAATACAATGAGTTTCATTGTGTAAAGTAAATACAATGTTGAACAATACTTTCCACAGATCACTGTAGGCGAAGTCTAACACAGTCGACGGTGGAGATCTTATGCAAGTCGATAAGTAGAAAAAAAAAGCAGTGTTGAAACAAATTAACGGTGTGTTCCATATTAATCTAGAGGGGGAGGGGGGTGAATAAATTTTATCCGATATTACCCAATTTTCGTGATTAATCAATATTCCGAAAATACCCCTAACTAGTCAATTTATGTATCAAGTGTAATATGTATGAAATTATAAATGACACAAGATATTTACGTGGAAACCCTCACGGGAAAAACCACGGGCTAGTAAGTGCACCACACTCGAACCTCGAATCCACTAATTGTGATAGCGTATACAATCTAATCTAGGTTTGACGGCCTAATTCCGGCCAATATCCCGCTACCACTACCTGCGGGCCTTTAAAAGTGGACCTAGACCAATTTGCTTGAGTGACCACCTAATCCCAGTGTAGGGACATAATCCCGGTCAATCTCACAAGACTTCCATTCTCCAAAAAGATCAAACCCTATTGTGAATATGCAATGATATCCAAATATGCAAGATAAAGCTAGTTTACTCAAGATGCTTACCTAGGATTATATGATGACAATAAAATCAATCCTAGATATGAAAGTAGCTATATGTCATGGCATACAACTTTAGCTAAGTAAAGGATAACCAATCCTAGATACAAAGCTATCAAAAACAATCTTAATCAATAAATGAGATCAATTAGGTAGATGTATATATATCTATCATGAAATCCTAGCCATCAAAAAACAATATCAATCATGCAATGAGATTAATTAGCTAGATGACATATAAACAATCAAACCAGGTTATCACAAAATAACCCAATCAACACATAATCTCAATCTTGTATGTAGAAATTACTCTATGAACATAGAAATAATAAATGAGAAAAATTGATAAGTAAAAACACTAATTATGTAAGATAATAGTGTTCAACATATCATAACATGTGTATTGAAGAAGACCCATGCATTAGCACATACTAGATGATCCTAGATGATGCTTAGATGATGATTTATACATGTGGAAATGGGCTTGGAGAGTTAAAGAAGCAATCTTGGTGCTTTCTCTCACTAGGGAACTCTTAATCTCTCTCTAGGGTTATGTACTTGAATACAAATGAGAGAAAAAGATGTATTTATGGTGTTAAGATGATAGCCCTATAAATTATGTGACTTGCCCTTCAAAAATGAGCCAAATCGGACTCCAAATGAGTGAGATATGACCAAATTATGAAATAGGGTCGGGACTGCCGCTAGTATGCTGCTGTCACCCAAAGAGCAGCACTTGAACCGTGGTGAATTGCTGTCACTAGCATGCCGCTCTCACTCAAGGCGTGGCACCCGAATCGCGGTGAAGCGTCACATCACAGAGCTTGATTTAGAGTAATTCAAAACATGACCAAACGACATCGAAACCTTTCATATAATATATCGCTGGAAATGTATGGAAGTCTACTTTCTACTCCAATTTATGGAATGACATTTTGATGTTTATAGAAAAGGTTATGGTCGTGACCAATGGTCAGATTAGGATAACAGTAGTGATGCCCTGTTTTAGTGGTAACTTTGGAGATTTCAAAACTAATCCAAACGGTCATGAAATATTATGAATAATATACCGTTGGAAAGGTATGGGTGTCTAGTTTGCCTAGAAATTTACGAAACTCAATTTCAATCTTTTTATAAAAAGTTATGGTCACAAGATCATACAAAGGTCAGTTTAGAAAAATATTTAAATCATTGAAATCCAATATTTTGAAACTAGACACTTTACTCTAAATAACCAAACCGAATCTAACACTTATGCAAGAGAAGAATGAGACCTTCTTAAGGTGGTCAATCATCATGCTAAAACATGCACACCATCGTGCAAGCATGGACGTTTCCGATCATCTTCGGGAAACGAATTACACCACATTTAAAACTAACAAACATGAAGTGCAAGTGTGGGAAGTGAATGCATCATAATGCCTAATATGTCATGGCATTGTCATTGAACAAGGTGCACTGAATTAAAAACGTTCATGAATAGAATTCATGGCTTTGCATCCTAATGCTTAAACATTTCATGGCATTTCAATGAACAAGATGCAATCATATAAACATGTATGAAGAGACTTCATGGCTTTGCATCCTAATTCCTAAACATGTTATGGCATTTCAATGAACAAGATGCAATCATGTAAACATGCATGAAAGACTTCATGGCTTTGCATCCTAATGCCTAAACATGTTATGACATTTCAATGAACAAGATGCAATCAAATAAAACATGCAAGAAGAGATGTTCAAGAACATGCATGCACAACATACAACATACAAGAATAAGATATATGCATGAGTTGTGTGTGTGTGCAACTAGATCTCTTCAAAGCAAGAAAGCACTAGAATATACCTTTGGTGCTTCTTTTCTTGAGGTCTTGAGCGGGCCTTGGTTGTGCAAAACACCAACCATCAAATACCTAAGCTACCCTTATATCAAGCCCCAATATGTGGTTTGTCCATGAAATAAGCCATTCAATAAATGAGAATCCTTACAATCTCCCCCTTTGGCTATTTTGTGACAAAACCTCCATTCACATTGATCCTAACAACATAAATTGAAATTAAAAGGATTTTCTACATTACAAAGAGATAATTAAAAGTTATGATCTTCAAGTCTTTAATCTCTTGTAGAACAATTAATTCTTCAAAACAAAGTTTCTATACTTTCCAATACAAGTATATGTGAGATTAATCAAGTGAGATAAAACAAGCATTTCCAATAAGAATTTAAGCACAACATCATGCAATGTATGTGAAATGCAAATGCTCCCCCTCAATGGGTTACTGTCCCTCAAGAAGTAAACTCCCCAGTCATGCGAATGCTATAACAATTTAGCAATTTAGCATTCTCCCCCTAACTACATACTACTCCCCCTTTTTGTCATGAGATGAGCAAAAGAGTAGTCCCCAACCGGGTCACTTGTAGTAAAGAGAGATAGTAGCATACATGTCATTTGCATAATCATATAATGCACTTTATGCAACTCAATTAATTGGAAGAAAAAGGAGATTTATTTTCATGAAAATGTGTGATTATTATGCTTTGTATGCAAGACATGTTGCATTCAAATCCAAAAGCAATGGTATTTGGCAAAGCAAATGACAAATGTTTCCTTTAGGAATTCAAACCAATTTCACCATTGTCATAAATCAAAGCAAGGATATAGAAAATTCATTGAATTCAATTGTAGAGCAACTATATCCAACTTTATCTGCAAAACATGGCATGAGCGACTTTTTGCACTCTATTTGATTTTTCCGAATAAGATATCCGTACGATAGTAGCCATGTTCCACAAGTAAAGAAAGAGAGACATTTTGATTTTCATTTGAGTCTCATTTGCCTTTTCACACATTATTTTTGCATTTAAGAAAATGCAATCAACAATTCATGCTTTTCATTTTTAGCATGTCATTTGAAATCATGCTTTTCACATTTTAAGCATGTCATATAAAATTATGCTTTTATCATTTTAAGCATGTTATTCAACAATCATCATGTCATGGAGATCATTATAGGTCATTCAAAGAGTACTTCCTATGTTTATCTCCTAGTCCAAAAATGCATGTTTGAACATGAATATGACAAGGATTGCATTCAAAGCATGATTCACACTTATTGAAGAAAAAACATATGAACATATGTGCAACCATGATACTCAAGCAATTAAAAAGAAGCATAAAATTTTTTAAATTTTTACATGTGATAAGTATGCAAAAGCTCTCTTTGCTTGAGTTCCCCATATGGGGTCAAAATACCATACCACTTCAATGAATGGTATGAGGTCCTAAAGACCTCCTAAGTCCATTGGACCTAATTGAACCTATGTAAGACATGTTTGTCTTGTAGCAAATGGGTTCATCTTTTCTAATCCACCTAGGTGTAACAATTACATTCCTAGTGGTCATAGATTGCATTTATACAAGATCCTAGGATTATTTACTCTTGTTTTCCTAGGCACATGCAAATGAGCTTTTCTTAGCCTCTTTCGTTCCCTCATGCTTTCAACCGTACAATGCTTAATGTACTTAAAGCACCTAGGCCTAATATGCCCATTAACACCACAATAATGACAAGTTGGTATAAAGTGAGAATTCATACCATGTCCTCGTGAAGTTGCTGGAGACTCATCATGCATTTGATGTCTCCTTTAGTGTTCAGCCAGTTCACATCTTCTTTGTGGTTGAACCGGAATGGGTTGCCTCTTTGGTTGAGGTAGAATGTCATGCCTTCTTGGTTGGTTAGACCATGATTGAGGAAGGCTTGGGCAAAGAGCTCTTTGGTGTTGAGATTGAGCACCGCCCTATGTTGGCATCTTCACTTGGCCATTCTTGGATGACATTCCAAGATCATTCTTCCTCCTTAGATGATGAGGAGGTAAGGCTTTGCCTTTGCCTTGAGCTTGAGGTTGCAATATCTTACCCTTCTTCAAGTCTTGAGGGTGCCTCTTCTGTTTTTCCCTAAAATTTCTTAAGGAAATTTCCTTGCAAGCAAGTTCATCCTTTATTGCCTTTATCCTTTGATGGCAATCTTCAATCTCCTTCTCATATTTAGACACAACAACTATGTCTACCTTTAAGGAGTTATCAATGTCCAAACTCGAATTCATCTTAGCAAGTGAACTTCTTGCCTCTTCAAGTTCCATCTTTAACTTGCCTTCAATGCCTTTTACACATCTCACTTCATCATTCAAGTGAGTCATCTTGGCATGTAGTTGAAGATTATCCTTTTCCAATCTAAGGATATCATTCTCTTTCTCCTTCAAAGACTTTTGAAGGGAGTCAATGAACTCTTGGTTGTCCACTAAATTAACACAAGAGTTCCCGGAGCTTGAACTACTATGATCGAAGCATCTCTTACTTGTGCTTGTAAGGGTCATATCATCGGGGCTTGCTTCTCTTAAGCTCGCTCCACTTCGGTTTCCAAGCTTCAAGTCACCAATCTTGAAATCTTCACAAGGCAAATATTTGGTGACGTCTTGAATTTCTTCTTGGTAGGAAACTGGAGATGTGAAGTAGTTGTTCTCACACTCAACCGAGCTTGTGGAACATACTTCTGTAGGGAAAAATAATAAATAAAAGTGGTAAACGCAGCGGAAGCGATACTAAAAACGATTTAGTGACTTTTAAAATTTTTCCTTTATGAACCTTAAACCCTTTTAATCAATAAACATGCATATATGTTAACAAAAGTAAATTACCTTTTGTCGCGTGATCCGATTGACTTACGTCGATGGTAATCCGTAAGACCTTCAATCCGAACACGAACGTGGATCACCTAGGAGCGTGGTCTCCCTTTTCTTTGAATTGCAAAACTATGAATGGACCAAACAAAAAACTTTCTTTTCTTTGTTAGTCACAAAAACAATCAAAAGAATGTCAAAAATTATTCCGGTCACTTTTGAGTTCTCAATCTAATGATCGAAACTCGCGTGAACCTAGATCGATATCGTATACACAAGCTTATTGATGATTAAGCAATAGTATACTATCAAAGAATAATTTCACACTCTCTTTTGTCTTTTTAGAATAAAAACTCTCTCTTGGAATTAAGAAGAAGAAGAAAGAAATAAAAAACTCAAGCACCATAGATTGTGGTGGCCGAACCCTATAAGAACACATATATAGGTTGGCCGAATTTTTTCTTCTTTTTCCTTTAGGGTTGCCGAATTCTATGTAGTCTAAGATTAGGGTTGGCCGAATTCTATAATGTCACTTATATAGGGTGACTTAAATTCACCCTAATTCTTTTCAACTTAATAGACTTCAAACCCTAATCGAACTCCTTGATTTTTATTCTTTTATTTTGACTAAATAAAAAGACTCCTTATTTGATTAAATAAATAAAACTAATTTATTTATTTCCTTGTCAAACAAGTCTTTTACTTTTAGGAAAGATTTGTTTCTTTAATTAAACAATTAATCAATAAATTAATTAATTCTTATTTAATTAAAACAAATGAAACAAAATAATATTTTAGGTTAAAATTTTAACCTTGCCGCCCCACTTGATTAAGATTGGGCCTAACATTATTTTCTTATTTCATTTAATCCATTGGACTTTAAATAAAAAGCCCACATGTGAACCAGACCCATTCTTACTAAAAGAAACAAGCCCACATGTCTTTCATTAATATATTAATATAATTGAGCAGCCCATTACTTAAATAATGTGCAAATTATATTATTAATATATTAAATGCAATTCTAGATGGACCCTTAAATTGGTCCGGTAGAATATATCAAGTGATCCATGCAAGTCCGTGTGGATTGGGGATCTTGGCGGGCCATCTAAATTTAAGCTTCAATAGACATAACCTAATCACAATCAACAAATGATTCACTTAGGTCCGATCCATTAATTTTAACTCATTCCACTAAAGAGCTAAAACTGAACTCTTAAATAAAGATAGAAAAGGAAGATGCTCCTCATTCATACCCTAGACAATCATATTGGAGATAATGTATCCTCGTGATTAATATCAGTAATCGCCAAGAGTTCATAGACCGCCTATAACTCTCCAAGTTACCATATTTACTCATATGACCACGTTTTGAACTTGGATATTTTGACTTGTCCAGAAGCCATGTTTTCAATAGACACTATTGAAAACTCAACGTTGAGATTTAATATCCAATTACCTCAAAACATCCATATGATGATATTATACTCTCATTTAATTAAATGGAGCCACGATGTCCATATCTATAAATGAAGTCCTCTATCGATTAACAAATGAATATCACCAAACTATCGAGGATAGACTATGCGATATAATCGTACTCATTGATAACTCAAATGATATCACTTGCAACCATAAGTCCATCATTTATCTCAGGATTAAGATAGACCCTCCGATTGTCCTGATAATGAAAAGACTATTATCTATTGACGGTTCTAGATAAAGCTTTTCATTGTGATCCAGTTCAATGCACCCAGTGCACTAGATCCTTTTGCTCGAAGACACTCCGATGATTTTAGACTCATCATATCTCATTTGATCCCACTCAAATGCTAGCAAAAGAATTCTACAACTTTAACAAGATAAAGGTGCCCAACCTTTAACTTAAGTTGTGAACATTATTCAAGACTAACTAAAGAATTGTGTCTACCACATACATATCCAGATGTACGAACAATTCTTCTTTTCCCATAGTCTTTAGACCTTATGATTATTTACTTTGACAATTATAATACAAACTATAAATGCTATACGATTTGTTAAACCAGAAATCTCTTTATTAATATGAAAAAGATTGTTAATTACAACATTACACTCTTGCTATTGAGCATAATCCTAACAACTTCAACTACTTCAACTTCGCTATCTCTCCTAGTAGTGATCATACCAACTCCTCCATTCTTGTCATGCTTCGAAGTCTTCAAAGCAATACTCTTCTTCTTCTTAGGAGGAGTAATCTTCTTCTCCTATTTCACCACATCGGTCATCTTTTTCTCCTCCTTCACTTTGGAGATCAAACCCTCATCACTTAAGTTCATAGAACTTGAACTTTCTTTATGGAAGCTTCCACCACTTATTCTCTCATAGTGATCATCATCCGAACTAGCTTCTTTGTTGTTGACCTTAAGTGATGGATGTCTTGTGGTCGCCTTTAGGTTGTCATTATTTAAGGCGAGAGAGGCTATGTTATTCCTATCACATCTCTTAGAACCCAAAGAGCTCTCTTTACTCTCACTACAAGAGTAGACCTTTGATTTGCCTCTTTGACTCTTAGTCTTTAAGCTACCACAATCTGTAGAGATGTGCCCATAGCCACCACAAACACAACATTGAAGCTTCATCTTCAAGGTACCTAAGATCTTGTCTTTTTCCTTCATCGTACCTTCGTGGGTAACTCTTAGAATCTCCCAAGCTTCTCGAACATCTCGAGTGGTTCAGATGAGTTTGGCTTGAATCTCATCCATTAGACAAGATAAGGCATGGATGCCCTTTGAATTCAATTCTGTAACCTCGAGTTTGTCATTCGTCTACTTGGACTTGGGCTTAGGCACAGAAGTCCTATTCTCTAGTGTCTCTGTGGGAGGTGAATATCCTTCTTCCACACACATCCACACATGCTTATCCATGTTGGATAAAAAGAATCCCATTCTAACTTTCTAAGAGGAATAGTTATCCTTGGTGAGCAATGGTGGTTCAAAGATCAACGCAACCTCAAATCTCTCAAAGTCACACATAGTGTTTGAGTAAAATGGATGCAAATGAATGCAAATGTATGAATGGCAAATATCACACAAAATGCACAACACACCAAAATGAGCAAAGGATCACCTAAGTATATCTAGGAACCCCCTCTGATACCAATTGAAACAAATTAACGGTGTGTTCAATATTAATCTAGAGGGGGGTGAATAGATTTTATCCGATGTTACCTAATTTTCGTGATTAATCAATATTCCGAAAATAACCCTAACTAGTCTATTTATATATCAAGTGTAATATGTGCGGAATTATAAATGACATAAGATATTTACGTGGAAACCGTCACGAGAAATACCACGGGCTGGTAATTACGCCACACTCGAACCTCGAATCCACTAATTTGTTGGGAAAAATACCAAAGAAGTACACGCAGCGGAAGCGATACTAAAAATTAGATTTAGTGACTTTTAAAAAATTTTCCTTTATGAACCTTAAACCCTTTAATTAATTAAACATACATATACAATAACAAAAAGTAGAATACCTTTTGTCCCGTGATCCGATTGACTTACGTCGATGGTAATCCGCAAGATCTTCAATCCTAGCACGAACGTGGATCACCTAGGAGCGTGGTCTCCCTTTTCTTTGAATTGCAAACCTGTGAATGGATAAAACAAACTTTTCTTTTCTTTGTTAGTCACAAAAACAATCAAAAGAATGACTAAGATTATTCCGGTCACTTTTGAGTTCTCAATCTAATGATCGAAACTCGCGTGAACCTAGATCGATATCGTATACACAAGCTTATTGATGAATAAGCAAATAGTATACTATCAAAGAATAATCTAACACTCCTTTTTTGTTTTAGTAGAATAAAAAACTTTCTATGAATTGAGAAGAAGAAGAAATTTATATCATGAACCCATATCATGTGGCCGAATTCTATACTTGTCAATATATAGATGGCCTAAGTTTGCTTCTTCTTTTCTTTTATTATTAGGGTTGCCGAAATCCTAACCTAGAAATAACTAGGGTTGCCGAAATCACATGCCCACCATAGGCTTATGTTGCACCCTAATTTCCATCTAGTATTTAAGACATCAAACCCTAATCCAACTTATAGATCTTTTATTCTTTTATTTTGACTAAATAAAAAAAAACTTCTTATTTGATTAAATAAATAAAACTAATTATTTATTTCCTTATCAAAACAAGTCTTTTAATTTTACTTTTAGGAAATATATTTCCTGATTAAAAAAGATTTGTTTCTTTAATTAAACAATTAATTAATAAATTAATTAATTCTTATTTAATTAAAATAATGAAACAAAATAATATTTTAGGTTAAACTAACCCTTGCCGCCCCACTTAGAGTAAATGGGCCAAAATATTATTTTCTTATTTCATTTAATCCATTGGACTTTAAATAAAAAGCCCACATGTGAACCAGACCCATTCTTACTAAAAGAAACAAGCCCACATGTCTTTCATTAATATATTAATATAATTGAGCAGCCCATTACTTAAATAATGTGCAAATTATATTCTTAATATATTAAATGCAATTCTAGATGGACCTTTAAATTGGTCCGGTAGAATATATCAAGTGATCCATGCAAGTCCGTGTGGATTGGGGATCTTGGCGGGCCATCTAAATTTAAGCTTCAATAGACATAACCTAATCACAATCAACAAATGATTCACTTAGGTCCGATCCATTAATTTTAACTCATTCCACTAAAGAGCTAAAACTGAACTCTTAAATAAAGATAGAAAAGGAAGATGCTCCTCATTCATACCCTAGACAATCATATTGGAGATAGTGTATCCTCGTGATTAATATCAGTAATCGCCAAGAGTTCATAGACCGCCTATAACTCTCCAAGTTACCATATTTACTCATATGACCACGTTTTGAACTTGGATATTTTGACTTGTCTAGAAGCCATGTTTTCAATAGACACTATCGAAAACTCAACGTTGAGATTTAATATCCAATTACCTCAAAACATCCATATGATGATATTATACTCTCATTTAATTAAATGGAGCCACGATGTCCATATCTATAAATGAAGTCCTCTATCGATTAACAAATGAATATCACCAAACTATCGAGGATAGACAATGCGATATAATCGTACTCATTGATAACTCAAATGATATCACTTGCAACCATAAGTCCATCATTTATCTCAGGATTAAGATAGACTCTCCGATTGTCCTGATAATGAAAAGACTATTATCTATTGACGGTTATAGATAAAGTATTTCATTGTGATCCAGTTCAATGCACCCAGTGCACTAGATCCTTTTGCTCGAAGACACTCCGATGATTTTAGACTCATCATATCTCATTTGATCCCACTCAAATGTTAGCAAAAGAATTCTACAACTTTAACAAGATAAAGGTGCCCAACCTTTAACTTAAGTTGTGAACATTATTCAAGACTAACTAAAGAATTGTGTCTACCACATACATATCCAGATGTACGAACAATTCTTCTTTTCCCATAGTCTTTAGACCTTATGATTATTTACTTTGACAATTATAGTATTAAACTATAAATGCTATACGATTTGTTAAACCAGAAATCACTTTATTAATATGAAAAAGATTGTCAATTACAACATTACACTCTTGCTATTGAGCATAATCCTAACATAATTGTGATAGCATATACAACCTAATCCATGTTTGACGACCTAATCCCAACCAATATCCCACTACCACTACCCGCGGGCCTTTAAAAGTGGACTTAGTCCAATTTGCTTGAGTGACCTGACAGAAGACGATTCACGCCATCAGAAAACCGTCCATCAAAACTATTTGTAAAACCCTCACAAGCCCTAATTAGCTTTTAAAATACAAGTGTAGTGGTAAGTGAGGTGTCGTCCACAGGGACATGAGACTAGCAAAAACTAGCTATTGCTAGAGTAGCATTCATGTAATTAATAATAAGTAAATGAGGATGTTGTGAAATGTGACTTAACACAATAATAAATCTAAACTAACAATGCAACCTAGATAAAGGGGAAATGGAGTGAAGGATATATAGATAATGGAAACTAAGGAGTTAACAGATTCGAAAGTAAATACTGGACAATGCAACAAACTCGTAAATAGCACGTCTATTCAAAGGTAACCGACCTAGGATGTATAGACTCAGTTATTTATCTCTATTCAGTGATCAACCTAGGATGTATAGTGAGGACCACCTATTAGGGACTAATTCATTGTGAACCACCAACCTAGGATGTATAGTGTTGGTTGTTCATACAGAGTTTGCAAATGAAGTTTATCTACCTATCAAAGATTCAACCGATTACAGATTAGCCAACCTAGGATGTATAATGTTGACTTCTAATTCTCTCACGAGTACCGACCTAGGATGTATAGTGTCAGAAACCTGTTCAAGGTTAGATTGAGTCTGCGGTTTAAGAATCGGAGTTCATGACATTCTGTCTATTCATTTGAGCAAGGTACAACTAAACTTCATGTATATCTAGATGCAATACTCTTACATAAACAAAAGAGAACTTGCCAAGATCATGTATCTCAACAAATAATCAATGAAAACCATTAAAGAGCAAGAATAGAACAATGAAAGGTAGATATGAATATATATACGTATAGAACCAATTTTATGTACAAGCCTAATATTTAACTAACTACTCCATCAACCCCTTAGAGGGGATTTAGCTACTCATTTGACAACCAAGTAAGCAAGAGAAAGGAAAGAGGAAGAACCCTTGGAGATCATCTCCTTCCTTGAAGTTGCTTCAATCTCCTATCTTGCTTGAAGATGAGTAGAGAATGTAAGTGAGAGTGTGAGAGAGTGTTTCTAGATCTAGGTTATCTTTTGAACTAAGTACAAGCTGCCTAAAACGAATCTATAACATTATATTTATACTACATACAAAAATAGGTCACTTAAACTTCAAAATGAGATATAGCGAGTGTGGAGTGCGGGTGAATTACCCGCACTTTACCCATACTATAATGATCAGGTGCAGATTCAGCTCACTAGATTGTGCTACAGTGCGGGTGGAGTGCAGGTGGAGTGCGGTTGAATGACTCGCATTTGACCCGCACTATAATGTTAGGTGTTATTTCCACTTCTCGGCTTTAGCTCAGAGTGCGGGTGGAGTGCGGTTGAATCAACCGCACTTGACCCGCACTTTAATGTTAGGTATGAAATCAGATTCTCTGGATTTGCTTGTAGTGCGGGTGGAGTGTGGTTGGATGACCCGCACTGTACTTGCACTTGAACTCTTCTTTAAGCATCAGGTCCCGGTTGTGGTAGAAGTGCGGTTGGAGTGCAGTTGCGACCCGCACTATAAGGCTGCTGATGATCCTTTGTCTTTCCTTTTGCCACTTTTTTTACCGGAATCACCGTAACACGCTATCAAACCCATCATTGCACCATTTCCTACAATTACATATATAACAACCAATAGAGACGCCAAAATGCACATACACTACATATACAACATATTTGGCACAATCAAACACCCCCAAACCAAACCTTTGCTCGTCCTCGAGCAAACATACTATAAAATGGTAAGACGCTAACTAAAATAAATCCTAGACACCTAAGCAATAATTCAAAAATGCTGCAAGCCCAAAAAGTGATATGATACATACAGGTGTGATAGAGAGAAGAAAAACATATGTGCGAGATCTAGAGCACTTGGAGGTACTAAAGGGAGGCTCGCACGAACACGAATCCCTCACCTAAGGCTCTCATGTATTAGGGTCTACTCACTCCCATACCTTGAGCATAACTCACTTCAATACTAAAGCTCACATGAATTCTCTCTTTCCTTCCTTATCGAATCCTAAGTTCCACACAACAATTTATGGAAAGATGGATTCTGCATAACATTTTTAGCAAAGAACTATCCTAGGAAAGACTCACAATGCCATGGACGTGAAAGATTGTGTATCAACCAACATTCCCGAACTAGACTCATTTTGGATCGAAAAGGACTTTTCATTCAATTATAGCGTGGCTTTGGGGTTTAATGAGGTAAAACAAAGAATATGGAAATTTGGATTTCAAAAATCACCAATCATGTTAAAATATGACCACATACACTATACAATGCTCTTTTTCTTCATTGATCACTCACACTCTAGTGTTTAAGCATTTGTTTTACCCATATTTTTCTTTCAATGTTATACTCCACATTGTGAGTACTTAGCATCAATTAATTTGAACATTTTTTGCTTTTCTCCTTTTCTTTTCTTTTTTAGTTGCCCACATTTCTTTTCTTTTAAAATTTATGGCTCACAAGTACAAAATTGGGTACCTTTATATTTTTAGTCATTTGCTCACTTATTCAACATTTTTCCTTTGTACACTTGGTTTGATCATTTGAGTTTAACTACTTTCATCACCACATTTACACATCCTAACATGATTAGTCATAAAGGTAGGCATGTGTTTGAGCTATGGTATATGGTTGTATTGGTACAAAATGAAAGAGTACGTGTTTGGCCTCAACTTTGGCTTTGGAGCACACAATATGGATAAGAGTATGTTTAGGCAATCATAGGTAGTTAAATTCACACACATTGCCTAATATAACATCCACAATTCATCTACCAAGGGAATGAACGCATCCAACATGCAATCACAATATAATATGTAAGTCCTATGGCATGTGACATATATGATGAGATAAGTGTTTAAGAATAGACAATAACAACACTCAAAATACGCACTTTGAACACTTGTGTTTGTGATCTCACGGGGATCTCCACTATTAGAACTAGGTATGGAAACACTGAGTCCCCTCAACTTAACACCAACAGATGGGATAAACCCATGGAGGTGCAAGTGAATCCCTAGAGTAGCACCAAACTACATTATAAGTTCACAACACATACCAAAACTCGCCAAAAGCACATGCTAGAGGCATCACACCCAAACTTACTCAAAGTCTAAAATTTGGACAAGCGGCATAAATGAAAAATTGGACCCTAAAATTCAAACACAAGGACGACTCTACAAGGCATACCACACCCCCAAACCAAAACTCAACAATGTCCCCATTGTTGGTAACCACAAGGCACGGCCTAGCAGGGGAAAAATGCCACCCAAGACTCAAAATAATAGAACATGCATAAAGCGTAAAATATCAACGGATGGAGGGCACAACGACCCCCAAACTGGATCTAAACATAAGCTCAAAAACTTTAATCACTATGCATAACCATGCTCAACCATATTAACAAAACATGCACCAATCACATTCCATAAATATGAAAAACAATTAAGTACAAAAATCAAAAAGTAGAAACTCCCTTAAAAGGAAGATAGGTCCATTGTCCAAACATGTTGTCATGTGATTCCCAAAAGATTAAGAACCTAGCATAAAACACACAAAACTTCTACCAAATCGAATGTCAAATGCAATTTCAAAACATAGGTCCCAACGTCCATAAAAAAAAACCCTAAATAAAACTAACTAAAAATTCAAATACATAAAGGAAATATGAATAAGAAACATAAAGGAAATAACTTGTCAATCCTCATCTAACAACTCTAGCTCTGCTCCACTGGTTACCCCCTTTCCCTTGGGGTCACGCTCTGCTCTCATCCTCTCTTTATGCTCTTTCCTGGATATCTCCATTGCAGCCTAGAGTTCTGGATTAATGACTAGGCCTCCTGATGGTGGTGAAGAGGTGGTAGGCCTCTTTTTCTTCCTTGGATAAATTGGGCGATTGAGCGCCTCCCTCATGTCTGTGAGATTTCCTCATATGTCAGCATAGAACCCACTAGACTCTGCCCTACTATCAGTAATTTGCTGTCTGTTCTTAAAGACTTTAGTCTTGAGAGCGCTCAAACCCGCCAGCAAAGTTTGCCAAGGGATCTCCTCAGAAGTCTCCTGCAGAGGTGTGGGCATGTGACTATACTCAATGTACTCCACAAGGCCCTGTTCATTCCCCGTGGGGTTTGGAATCTCCTTTGCCTGCCTACTTGTACATGCTCCCTACGTGGCTTTCTTCCTGCTAGTTCGAACTCTGACACCAGAGGGGTCCCGCTCTCTCAATTGATCATTCCACTTGAATCTCCCGACACGACCTAGACCACTATTAAAGGAGTCGAACCCGAAATCCACCATTGCCTCTTTGCAAAATGCAGTGATCAAGCTAGGAAAAATGAGTGGCTGATTGTCAACTCTGACTCCACCCAGTTCGAGTTTCTCTCTTGATCCGGAAGCCAATGTCAACCAATTGATTCTAAAGGATGCAGTAAAGTACCATGGCCGCATTGAGGTTAACTGACGTCTGGTGTTTCCTAGGGATCAGGAAGTGGGAGATGAAGACATGCCAAAATCCCAGCTCTAATATCAAGTTTGTATGCTTCTTGCAGTAATCAGGGGCCACCTAGAAATCCATTGGTCAGATTACCAATTGGTTGGCAAACTCTACATTGTGTGTGACAAACATATTATTCCAAGTCACCCCATTGTGTAGTCTCCCAACTGCCTCCTAATCATGTGGGAGCTCGATTCGATAATGCTTGTTGATGTTAGTGATCGTCATTTGAACTTGCACCCCACATACTAAAACAGTGGATGTTCTTTGAAAATCCTCTGGTACCATCCTCGCATAGAATTCTTCCATAAAACTTTTGCAATAAATAGGCAGGGTGCTAACAAAAGTCTCTCATCCTCTCATCTCCATTACTTGAGGAATCGGGGTGTTCGATAACTCATCCAATGCTATGCCTTTTTCAACCATAATATCCCGCTCTTTAAAATACTCCAAGCGGTCCTCAAAATCTATGTGCCTGACACACAGTTGTGGAACCTGAGGTCTTCTACTTGTACATCGCTCAGGAACTTGACTCCCTTGTTTGGAAGATTTCCTGGTCCTCTCTGACATCTTGGTTGCCGTAAATTGGAAACGTGGAGCACACAAAATACCTGTCAATTGAGCGAGAAAAACAAAGGTTGTTCGGTCTGTTCTTTTGGTTTTTGAAAGTGGTGGAGCCCTAGAAAACGACATGGCATATATATAATATGCACAGAATGCGGGTAAAGTACGGTTGAGTGACTCGCACTTGACCAACACTTTATTACTTGATGCTTTCTGTCTGTCTGAGTGCGGTTGGAGTGCGGGTGATTGACCCGCACTAAAACCGCACTGTTTCCTAGCTCCTGTTTCTGGATTCCGCACTGAATCTATTCCTACACACAACACCACAAACAACACATCAAAAAGTCCTATAGTAAAAAATTATCTAAAGTAAGAACTAGCCATTTGAAATGCAAAAACATTTACACGAACTCAAAAATGGGTATAAAGCGCTCAAAGTTGGGTACGGTCAACTAACGGAGGTTTGACCGGAACGGGGAATACACTCAACTTGGCCACCCAAACTGGTGCCAATGGTTTGCATGTTGTATCTCTCCCAACCTTGCACAATTGACCAACTTGGTCTTTTCTACCCATACTTGTTTAACCCTTGGTGGATTGATTCTAGACCTAACTTTACTTGCTTTAAATCTTTAGAACCTAAAGCAATAAGCCTTAATGTGCCCCTTTCTTGTAAATTGAAAAAAACAAGTTAGAGGATGGTTAGGAAAACTGTCTTGTTTGTTGTTAATGTGGGCCTCTTTGTGTTGACAGTATTGGAGGTATTTGACCACGTTTTCTACCCCGTCAAGCTATATAATCAAATCACACTCTTTAACTTTGGCTCGCTTCAATTCATCCTTTTTTCTGTTCAACTGTTCTTGCAAATCCAACATGGCCTTGGTTGATGTCTCAACACTCAATAACATCTTTCTTGACCTTTTCCCATTTTCCTCCTCAAATTCCGTCAAGAGTCTTGCCAATTCCTCTAGGTTCTTGGAGCCTAACTCCTCCTTTTTGGCAAGCTCCACCAATTGCTCTTCAAGACTCATGTTCAATGTTGAGAAATTATGTACCTTTGTTTTGAACATTCCATTCTCGGTCTTAAGCAAATAAACTTCTAGCTTGAGCTTTGTGTGTTCTTTCTCATGCTCACCTATCTCCTCAAAAATCACTTCCTCCTCTTCGAGATCACATTCTTTTCTTTCCTTCAAACAATCTTGGCTGCCCATTTCCATCTCATTCACACCCTCAAAGGCTTGCACACGAGTGAAAACTCGGCTTCTTTTCTTCCTTGACTTGGGTGCCTCTAAGACCAAGCAATCCTCCACTTGACTTATTTTAGGGGAATCAACCATGAAGTTCACACTCGTTCCTCCATAGCTGAAGGAAATGTTCCTAGAATGGATATCCACAACTATTCAGGTTGTGGCCATGAATGACCTCCCCAAAAGTAATTTCCAGTTCCTACCACTGGTTTCTCCTTTCTTGCACTCTAGCAACACAAATTCAACCGGCACCATCAAACTGTGCACGTTCAAATAGACTTCCTCCACTATACCAACTGGAGTGGTGGAAGAATTGTCTGCCATGATGAGCGTCTGAGAAGTAGGCTTGATTTATTAAGTCTTCAACTGTTTGTATACCTCTAAGGGCTTTATATTAATGCTAGCCCCTATATCAAGCACTGCTACCATCTTAGGTGAGTTTTCAATTCCTACCTCTATTACAAAACTTCCAGGATCCGAAAGTTTAATGGGGAAGTCTATGCCACTTCTCCCATTCTCATCATGTACAACCTCCACCTCCCTCATTACAGTCACTTCACCGGAAGTGTCTAGAATCTTTTCCTTGGTTAGGATGGTTCCTTCTTCTATCACCTCCATAATTCCCAACTCGGTTACTTCCAGCACGTTAATGTGCTCATCGGTGCTTGCCTTACCCTTGTTCTTGACCAATGCATCAAAAATCTATGCCAACTGAGTTTCTATCTTCTTTAGTGACACTTTATGGCTATTTGCCCTTTGGTCATTTGACTGCATGTAAACGGTCATCCGTTGCTTGGATGCATGTAAGGTATTCTCGAGAGCTTTGGACCCTATCCCAATCGTTTTGATAATTGTACTTACTATCTCTTCAGGGATTTGTCCTTTGGTTGGTTGGTTGGTTGGTACTTGGGAATTAAGGTGGTTTTGTTGGTTGTTACTTGAACTACCCCATTGGTTATTGTTGCTCGAACCTCTCTGGTTAAACCTATTGTATCTGCGGTTTTGGTACCCCTAATTGAAATTCCCACCTTGGTAATTTGTGTTGCCACCTTGGTAATTGGTGTTACCAACTTGGTAATTTGTTGCCCCTAGGTGGTTGTTGTTTGACCAAGACAAGTTGGGATGGTTCCTCAACCACGGATTGCATGTATTCGAATACAGGTCATTCCGTTGCCTTTGAAATTCCCCAACGTCTTGGGCTTGCACTTCTTGACCAAAATGCCCCTCTCCCCCTTCTATCTCTTCCATTACTTGACTAACCCCATATGAAGGTCCTAGCTTTCTAGTTATAAGCTCCTTGATAGATTGGAGCTCCTTGTTCATTATGGACATCTGAATTTGAACTTGGGTGTCCTGCCTCACATCAATCCTTCCACCCCTTCTCACATGGGATGTTCTCTGTTATGAATTCTAAGCTATCTTTTCCAAGATGTCATATGCTTCAACTACCCATTTATCTGCTACTGTACCCCCACATGCGTTGTCCACCATCATTTGTGTGATAGGTGAAAGTCCATTATAAAAGGAATTTACCTTCAGTTCTAGATGGTATGTGTGCGGCGGCATCTAAGCTAATAGTAGATTAAACCTCTTCCATGCCTCGTGGAATGGTCCTCTGTCTTCTTCAACAAATGATGTTATTTTTAACCTAAGGTCCTTCGCCTTTGGTGACGGAAAGTACTTGTTAAAGAAGACCTTGCATACTTAGCTCCATATCACCAATGACCCTGGCCTTAAGTTCATATACAAAGTCATAGAACCATCTTTCAAACAATACTGGAAACAACTAAAGTGTAGTTGTTCTCTTGTCAGTACTGCTTGACGAGCCATTACTAGAAAGGTCTCTAATGTGGCTCCATGTTGCTTCATAAACTGGAGGCAATTTTTGGTACCTCTCCCACTAAAAGATGGTAGGAGGCCAATGTGCATATTCTTCAGTTCATACTGCCTTGCCACGTCATCTAGCACTATAGTGGTGGGCACATATCCTATAAATAGGAGTGTATACACGCCCATGGTGAAAACCAACTGTTCCTCCCCATGTACACTGCTCTCATGCTCGTGAGCCTGTTGCTTATTCAGATTTGGAGCATCCCTATCACCCATATTCTGCTTGGGTTGATTTTGAGGATCCTCGTCTGCCATGTTCTCTTCTAACTGACCGACTCTCCTACCCAACTGATTGATATTATCAGCAATGGGTAACACTGTCCCTCTAAGTGATCTTCTTCCGTGCATATACTTAGAATCCTGAAATTCCAAAACAAATACCGCACGATGTAAAAAGACACAAAAACAAAATAAAATATAGAAATGTAAATAACTATAAACACTAATCAAGCAAAACTAATCCTACTAAACTCGCCGTGTCCCCGGTAGCGGCGCCATTTGACAGAAGACGATTCACGCCGTCAGAAAACCATCCATCAAAACTATTTGTAAAACCCTCACAAGCCCTAATTAGCTTTTAAAACACAAGCGTAGTGGTAAGTGGGGTGTCGTCCACAAGGACACGAGACTAGCAAAAACTAGCTATTGCTATAGTAGCATTCATGTAATTAATAATAAGTAAATGAAGATGTTATGAAATGTGACTTAACACAATAATAAATCTAAACTAACAGTGCAACCTAGATAAAGGGGAAATGTAGTGAAGGATATATAGATGATGGAAACTAAGGAGCTAATGGATTTGAAAGTAAATACCGGGCAATTCAACAAACTCGTATATAAGCACGTCTACTCAAAGGTAACTGACCTAGGATGTATAGAGTCGGTTATTTATCCCTATCAAGTGATCAACCTAGGATGTATAGTGAGGACCACCTATTAGGGACTAATCTGTTGTGAACCACCAACCTAGGATTTATAGTGTTGGTTGTTCATACGGAGTCTAGAATGAAGTCCATCTACCTATCAAAGATTAAACCGATTACAAATTAGCCAACTTAGGATGTATAATGTTGACTTCTAATTCTCTCACGAGTATCGAACTAGGATGTATAGTGTTGAAAACCTGTTCGAGGTTAGATTGAGTTTGCGGTTTAAGAATCGGAGTTCATGACATTCTGTCTTTTCATTTGAGCAAGGTACAACTAAACATCATGTAAATCTAGATGCAATACTCATACATTAACCTAGGAGAACTTGCCAAGATCATGTATCCCAACAAATAATCAATGAAAACCATTAAAGAGCACGAATAGAACAATGAAAGGTAGATATTAATATATATATATATATAGAATCAAGTTTATGTACAAGCCCAATATTTAACTAACTACTCCATCAACCCCTTAGAGCGGATTTAGCTACTCATTTGACAACCAAGAAAACAAGAAAAAGGTAAGAGGAAGAACCTTTGGAGATCATCTCCTTCCTTGAAGTTGCTTTAATCTCCTATCATCCATGAAGTTGAGTAGAGAATGTGAGTGAGAGTGTGAGAGAGTGTTTCTAGATCTAGGTTATCTTTTGAACTAAGTAAAAGCTGCCTAAAACGAATCTATAACATTATATTTATACTACATACAAAAATAGGTCACTTAAACTTCAAATTGAGATATGGCGCGCGTGGAGTGCGGGTGGAGTGCGGGTGAATTACCCGTACTTTACCCGCACTATAATGATCAGGTGTAGATTCAGCTTTCTGGATTGTGCTACAGTGCGGGTGGAGTGCAGTTGAATGACCCGCACTTGACCCGCTCTTTAATGTTAGATGTGATTTCCACTTCTCGGCTTCAGCTCAAAGTGTGGGTGGAGTGCGGTTGAATCACCCGCACTTGACCCGCACTTTAATGTTAGGTATGAAATCAGCTTCTCTGGATTTGCTTGTAGTGTAGGTGGTGTACGGTTGAATGACCCACATTTTACCCGCACTTTAATGTCAGGTGCAAAATAGCTTCTCTGGAATTGGCAACAGTGCGGATGGAGTGCAGTTGGATGACTCACACTGTACCCGCACTTTAACTCTTCTTCAAGCATCAGGTCTCGGTAGTGGTAAAAGTGATGTTGGAGTGCAGTTGCGACCCGCACTGGACCCACACTATAAGGTTGCTGATGATCCTTTGCCTTTTCTTTTGCCACTTTTTTGCCGGAATCACCGTAACACGCTTCTAAACCCATCATTGCACCATTTCCTATAATTACACATATAACAACCATTAAAGACGCCAAAATACACAAAAACGGAACAAAGGATAGGGATTTGAGGGCCTACATATATAACATATTTGGCACTATCATTACCATCTAATCCTGGTGTAGTCACCTAATCCCGGTCAATCTCACAAGACTTCCATTCTCTGAAGAGATCAAACCCTTTTGTAAATATGCAATGATATCTAAGTATGCAAGATAGAGCTAGTGTACTCTAGATGCTTACCTAGGATTATATGATGACAATAAAATCAATCCTAGATATGAAAATAGCTATATGTCATGGCATACAACTTTAGCTAAGTAAAGGATAACCAATCCTAGATACAAAGCTATCAAAAACAATCTCAATCAATAAATGAGATCAATTAGGTAGATGTATATATATCTATCATGAAATCCTAGCCATCAAAAAACAATCTCAATCATGCAATGAGATTAATTAGCTAGATGGCATATAAACAATAAAACCTAGTTATCACAAAATAACCCAATCAACACGTAATCTCAATCTTGTATGTAGAAATTACTTTAAGAACATACAAATAGTAAATGAGATAAATTGATAAGTAAAAACACTAATTCTGTAAGATAATAGTGTTCAACATATTATACCATGTGTGTTGAAGAAGACCTATGCATTAGCACATACTAGATGATCCTAGATGATGCTTAGATGATGATTTATGCATGTGGAAATGGGTTTGGAGAGTTAAAGAAGCAATCTTGGTGCTTTCTCTCACTAGGGAACTCTTAATCTCTCTCTAGGGTTATGTAGCTTTTTGTTCCTTGAATAAAAATGAGAGAAAAAGATGTATATATAGTGTTAAGATGGTAGCCTTATAAATTATGTGACTTACCTTTAAAAAATGAGCCAAATCGGACTCCAAATGAGTGAGATATGGCCAAATTACGAAATAGGGTCGGGACTACTGCTAGCATGCCGCTATCACCTAAGGAGTGGCACTTGAGCCGTGGTGAATTGCTGTCGCTAGCATGCCACTCTAACTCAAGGCGTGGCACCCGAACCGTTGCGAAGCGTCACAATACAGAGCTTGATTTTCTAGTGAATCAAAACATGACCAAACGACATCGAAACGTCTCATATAATATATCGTTGGAAAGGTATGGAAGACTACTTTCAATGCCAATTTATGGAATGAAATATTGATGTCTGTGGAAATATTTATGGTCAATTGAGTGACCAATGGTCAGATTCGGATAGCAGCAGTGATCCCCTGTTTTAATGGTAACTTTGGAGATTTCTAAACTAATCCAAACGGTCATGAAATACTACGAATAATATACCGTTGGAAAGGTATGGGTGTCAAGTTTGCCTAGAATTTACAAAAGTCAATTTCATTCTTTTTATAAAAAGTTATGGTCACAAGACCATACAAAGGTCTGTTTTTAAAAACATTTAAACCATTGAAATCCAATCTTTTGAAACTAGACACTTTACTCCAAATAACCAAACCGAATCTAACACTTATCCAAGAGAAGAATTAGACCTTCTCAAGGTGGTCAACCATTGGGCTAAGACATGCACACCATCGTGCAAGCGCGGACGTTTCCGATCATCTTCGGGAAACGAATTACACCACACATAAAACTAACAAACATGAAGTGCAAGTGTGGGAAGTGAATGCATCCTAATGCCTAACATGTCATGGCATTGTCATTGAACAAGGTGCACTCAGTTAAAAACATGCATGAATAGAATTCACGGCTTTGCATCCTAATGCCTAAACATGTCATGACTTTTCAATGAACAAGATGCAATCATATAAACACACATTAAGAGACTTCATGGTTTTGCATCCTAATGCCTAAACATGTTATGGCATTTCAATAAACAAGATGCAATCATGTAAACATGCATGAAAAGACTTCATGGCTTTGTATCATAATGCCTAAATATGTTATGGCATTTCAATGAACAAGATGCAATAAAATAAAACATGCAAGAAGAGATGTTCAAAAACATGCATGCACACATATAAAACACTCAACATACAAGAATAATATATATGCATGAGTTGTATGTGTGTGCAACTAGATCTTTTCAAAGCCTGAAAACACTAGAATATACCTTTGGTGGTTCTTCTCTTGAGGTCTTGAGCGGGCCTTGGTTGTGCAAAACACCAACCATCAAATACCTAAGCTACCCTTACATCAAGCCCCAATATGTGGTTTGTCCACGAAATAAGCCAATCAATAAATGGGAATCCTTACAAGTGTGTTTAGGGCTTCGATCCTTCGACCTCTTCACAGTCGAGTATAATGTCATATATATATGTCCCGTTTCTTGTCATTCACTCCTATAATTTTGGTCTAGGGTTTCTGCATTCATGGGGCTTTCTTTGGCGATGAGCGAGAATATCGTATGAAATCCAATCCCTAAAATCAAGTGATTCTCTCTTGGGTGGATTATGGCAGACTCTACTTTTAAATAGGACTCTTACGTGGCGGGAATGAGTCCTTCTCTTTAATAATAAAAACACTGGCGTTTTAGTGTTCTTCTATGTAGCTTTAAACTCTAGTCTTCTAGATGCGTTGGTCTTACCTTGATAGCATCCTTATCCGGTACTTTTGCTGTTTGGCGAGTTAATTACTTGTGGTATTAGGGTGTCCTGACACTCTTTTCCTTGTTGTATTCTGATTTCTATGGGTCTCTTGGTCACCTGGGTTCTAGGGTATTGGTGGACACTTTGACAGGGTACCGAGGTGACATAGTGGCGGGGTACCCGGTCTACGTTTGAAGCGGGGTATCTGGTTTACGTAAAAGCGGGATATCCTGCCCATGTGGAAGCAGGGTACTAGGACAATGTAGCAGGGTTTCTAAGATTTCCTTTTGTTATCTTGGAATCTTCATGCTTATGATCTTGCTTTGGCTTTCCTGGGTATGCATTTGATCGCGCTCCAAATGTTCACATTTAACGCTCCTTGTTCCTACTTTTTGTGCTTATTTCCGAGCTTTCTTATGGATATAACTTGTGTTTTGGTTAAGTTCAGGTGATATGCCTTTTAGGAATGTGTTTGCATGAAAGTTGGAGAAAAGATGTCAAAAGAGGAGAAAAAGCCATAAAAGGAGGAACTCGCTGGACATAACCTGCGGCACAAAGCCCCTTGTCAACAGAGAGAAACTTCTCTCCAACCAGAAGACCTGAATTCTCTGGGATCTTCCCTGTGGGTTTGGTTTGCTAGAATGAAACTGCTAGGTAGAATGAGATGAAGGTGCGGAAGAAGCTGTAAAACCTTGCAGGTTCTTATCTGTGAGAAGGAACCTACGAGAATATTGATCCAAAGTCGCTGAGGTGCTGAAAGAAAACCCCACGGGATCTTGCCATGGGATGTAAGCCATGGCACGAAACCGTGGATGACGCGTCTAGGGGTAATTCTGGTTTTTCCTTTGCCTAGTTGCAAACCAATGTTATGGAGGCAATTTTCTGATGTAAAAAACACATGTGAGAGTTCTAGAGAATATTTTTAGAGACTCTCTCTTTTAGCTTAGAAGATTAAAAAGGTTTATTGCTTGTCTCAGATTACTTAGTTAGAAATCATTATTGAGAGTTGCTAGTAATCATCTTGACTTGCATTTGCTGTGGAGAAGGGTGATATTTGTCATTGGAAACTGTCAAGTCTTCAAGGGTTGTATTTCTTCTTTTTCTTCATACTTATGCTATTCTTAGTGATCATGCGTAACTAACCCACTTATGTTGGGGGATTTATGAAAGTGATGATATGAACCATCTTGTACCACTCTTATTTGTATTGATCACTTTGTATTTGTGAATGTTTTAATTGATGAAATCATAACATGTTTCTTATAGATCTTAGAAAAGCATGTATTGATAAGTTTAGTAAGAGTTGATGAAATGCCTTATTCATAACTTTTGAATTAGGTATTGACTCCAATAACTCAGTAGTAGAGTGTGTGATTAATGGTGATATCCTTAGATTCACACTCTCAATCAAGTTCCAACCAAAATCTCACTAATTGTTCTTCTATCTTTAGAGAATATTTGAGTGAGTTGTTTTCCCTCAATTGTAAAAGGAACTTACCTTAATGATTGGGTCTATAAGGCATAAGAGTGACTACTTGATGGTGAATCATTGCAAATTTCATATCTCCCCTATTATCTTTAGCTCATTAATCTTTAATCAGTAAGAATAGAATTAGTTAGACTAGTAATAATTAACTAGACCTTCTATTAACTAATCGCCCTAGTTCTTTGTGGGAACGACACCCTTCCTTGTACACACTATACTAGTTTTACCACTTGTGCACTTGCAAAGGGTTTTAAACCTGTGCGTTCCTCTAGTATAACCGACGTAAAATTGTGTAATTTTGTATAACCGGTTTGGGCCTGTTAAGATTTGTGGCACCGTTCCCGGGGAAGGTAGTGCATTAGTTTAGATTTAGAAGTAGAATCGTTAGATAAATTTTAGAATTACAATAACTTTTAGTCATACTTTAGCATAACATTTGTCTTTTCCATAATTGATCTCCGTTACTTTTCTTGAATTCTGTGCATAATCATTGCTGTGACCTCGATGGAGGATATACGATGCATGAAAGAATTCTCATTACCCATTGCAGGGGCACATCCTTCAGCTACATCATTGAATGCCACCCAGCGGGACTATGAGCTGAATAACTTACATTACAACATCCTGCTAGTCTATTTTTGAAAGCCGAATGAAGACGCACTTCAATTTATGAAAGAATACTACAATGCTATCACCACGATACCATTATGCCGGTTAACAGAGGATTAGTTGGGGACGTGATACTCAAATTTGATAGGTTGCTCATCTCTATGGATTTTGTAGTCTTGGATGTAGAGGATAGGGATGAGCATGGAAATTCTTAACCCGTGCTGTTAGGAAGGCCGTTTTTAGCAACCTCAAGAGCAGTTGTGGATGTTCATGGAGGGAAACTCACCTTGAGCATCTTAGATTACGTGGTGGAATTTGATATGTTTGGTGATGAGCCAATGATTAGGAAAGAAACCGAGGATGAGTCAGGATGACAATCTAACCAAGTGTCTCATGAATCCGAAGAGATGGATGAATTTCTGAGGGCCTTGGAAAGGGCCTTGGAAAGGGCCTTGGAAGAGGATGTAAAGACCTCAAGTGATCTTGAGGCAAAGAAGAATAAGGAATTGATTGACCTCAACAAGGGATGGATATTGAGAATAGAACAGGTTGAGCAAGTGAATGAGGAGCAGATGAAATATCTTACGGAGGTTATAACACTCATGGATGATTTCAAAAAGGCCTATGCATTATCTATACAAAAAATACTGGATAGGATCTTTGACCTCATGAAGGAAATAGAGGTGAGGGATATGGTGGATGAATTGAACATAGCCTATCCAGCAAGGAAGCACTCCACTAATGATCTCAATGCCATGGGAAGGGTAGACAGGCAAGAAGGTAGTTTCTATTCTCCTACCTGTTATTGTTGTAGAACTCAAGGGCACAAAAGGCCTTACTGCATGAAGTACCATGAGTTCTACAAAACTAGGAATATGTTACCTAGGAGACTTTTGAGGGAGCCAAGGCAAATATAGGTCCGAAAGGACACGTACAAAGAGTCTCATCCACTTCAGTTGAAGTCCACACCAGGATCTGTGATGTGGATCCCGAAAGAACACACATTCCCTAGTTTGCCACAGTCACCTCCTATATCTTATTCATTCTTAGGGAGCACGAGCACGTCTCGTCCACATTTGAGTATGTGAACATTTTATTGGATTTCGTGTATGTGGAGGTTTTTGGCAAGAAGAAAGGCCAGATTTAATTAGTGTATAAAGTAGTCATTTTGTTATGTTTGTAATTATTAATTAAGAACAATTAGATAGATTTGGGGGTGTAGGATTTGGAGGATTTGGAGGATAGGCATATGTGCAGGATTTGGAGGCATTAAATTTCAGAAGGAAATGCTTAAAAGTCGGGCATTATGATTACTGCGACCTCAGGACTGGTAGGATATTAACCACCAACCAGAAGAAGAGAAAACCGCGGAGGCATCTTGTCTTAATCCACGCGGCTTCATCATTGCCGGAGATTATTCGCCAGGTAGAAGAACAAACCCGCTGGACTTCTGAGATGATCCCAGAGATTTAGTCCGATGGAAATAAGTCGCGGGTCTGAATGACCTTAACCTGTCAGAATTCAAGCAAAGGCGTCGGGAATTGACTGGAGAGAATTATGTTGTGGATCAGAAGATCCCAAACCCGCGAGACTTTAGAGGAAAATGCCGCGATTTCGTTCCAATGGGACTTTTGCAGCGCGACAGATAAGACGAACCCGCGAGAATGCATAACAGGAACTAGAGAAAAAGTGCTCTGTTTCCACAAGTTCAATCTGCGGGAACATTCTTGCGAACAAAGTCGTGGAAGTAAAATAATTCGGTCTTTAAGGTAAAGGCATTCTTGGATCTGACCTTCAGATTTTTAAAGGTTGTTCTTAACTAAAAAATTTCCTGTCTGAATTTTCATTCAAGGTACTCCTAAGAACTCATCCCTTTTACTTAGTTGCAACTCTTCTCTCTTTCTACATCTTCTTTGATTCTCAAGGATATAGTGATGTTATGTTGATAAAATCTCAAAGAATGAGAGGCAAGGTCAAAAAGTGATTAGAGATAATTGCATGCTAGGTTGATAATAGGACTATAATGAAAAGATGAGTCATATGCTTTGATTCTTGAATGCATGGGAATTGTTTATTTAAGGCATGAATGGTGTTAATAACTTGTATGTTGACGTATGCCTTGAGTAGAAAGTGAAAATGACATGATTATGTGCATTAAGGTTCCCACATACGCACACTTCAAGTTGATTGTGTAAGTATTAGTAGTAGTAGAAGTAGGATATACTAACTATCTAAGTAGTATTATCAATTAGTTCAAGTAATCTTGCTAACATATAGTCTATATAGTATTTATTTGTTTACTCCAGGGATATGGAAAACGCCATCGAAGATGTGTTGGTCTGTGAGTTCTCCGAGAGGAACATCCTTGACTTTATGGCATGTGAAGATTATGTGATAGAAGAGGGCCAAGAGACAGATTTGTTAGGATTATGCTCAATAGCAAGAGTGTAATGTTGTAATTAACAATCTTTTTCATATTAATAAAGTGATTTCTGGTTTATCAAATCGTATAGCATTTATAGTTTGTATTATAATTGTCAAAGTAAATAATCATAAGGTCTAAAGACTATGGGAAAAGAAGAATTGTTCGTACATCTGGATATGTATGTGGTAGACACAATTCTTTAGTTAGTCTTGAATATTGTTCACAACTTAAGTTAAAGGTTGGGCACCTTTATCTTGTTAAAGTTGTAGAATTCTTTTGCTAGCATTTGAGTGGGATCAAATGAGATATGATGAGTCTAAAATCATCGGAGTGTCTTCGAGCAAAAGGATCTAGTGCACTGGGTGCATTGAACTGGATCACAATGAAAAGCTTTATCTAGAACCGTCAATAGATAATAGTCTTTTCATTATCAGGACAATCGGAGAGTCTATCTTAATCCTGAGATAAATGATGGACTTATGGTTGCAAGTGATATCATTTGAGTTATCAATGAGTACGATTATATCGCATAGTCTATCCTCGATAGTTTGGTGATATTCATTTGTTAATCGATAGAGGACTTCATTTATAGATATGGACATCGTGGCTCCATTTAATTAAATGAGAGTATAATATCATCATATGGATGTTTTGAGGTAATTGGATATTAAATCTCAACGTTGAGTTTTCAATAGTGTCTATTGAAAACATGGCTTCTGGACAAGTCAAAATATCCAAGTTCAAAACGTGGTCATATGAGTAAATATGGTAACTTGGAGAGTTATAGGCGGTCTATGAACTCTTGGCGATTACTGATATTAATCACGAGGATACACTATCTCCAATATGATTGTCTAGGGTATGAATGAGGAGCATCTTCCTTTTCTATCTTTATTTAAGAGTTCAGTTTTAGCTCTTTAGTGGAATGAGTTAAAATTAATGGATCGGACCTAAGTGAATCATTTGTTGATTGTGATTAGGTTATGTCTATTGAAGCTTAAATTTAGATGGCCCGCCAAGATCCCCAATCCACACGGACTTGCATGGATCACTTGATATATTCTACCGGACCAATTTAAGGGTCCATCTAGAATTGCATTTAATATATTAAGAATATAATTTGCACATTATTTAAGTAATGGGCTGCTCAATTATATTAATATATTAATGAAAGACATGTGGGCTTGTTTCTTTTAGTAAGAATGGGTCTGGTTCACATGTGGGCTTTTTTATTTAAAGTCCAATGGATTAAATGAAATAGGAAAATAATATTAGGCCCATCTTATATATAAGTGGGGCGGCTAGGTTAAGGTTTTGACCTAAAAATATTATTTTGTTTCATTTGTTTTAATTAAATAAGAATTAATTGATTTATTGATTAATTGTTTAATTAAAGAAACAAATCTTTCCTAAAAGTAAAAGACTTGTTTGATAAGTAAATAAATAAATTAGTATTATTTATTTAATCAAATAAGGAGTCTTTTTTTTTTTTAGTCAAATAAAAGAATAAAAATATAAGAGTTGGATTAGGGTTTGAAGTCTATAAAGTTAAAAAGAATTAGGGTTGAATTTCAGTCACCCTATATAAGTGACATGATGAAATTCGGCCAACCCTATTTTTTAGATACTACATAGAATTCGGCAACCCTAAAGGAAAAAGAAGAAAAATTCGGCCAACCTATATATATGTTCTTATAGGGTTCGGCCACATCAATGAATTGGTGCTTGAGTTTTTATTTTCTTTCTTCTTCTTCTTAATTCTAAGAGAGTTTTTATTCTAGAGAGACAAAAAGGAGTGAAAAATTATTCTTTGATAGTATACAATTGCTTAAACATCAATAAGCTTGTGTATACGATATCGATCTAGGTTCACGCGAGTTTCGATCATAAGATTGTGAACTCAAAAGTGACCGGAATAATTTTGACATTCTTTTGATTGTTTTGTGACTAACAAAGAAAAGAAAGTATTTGTTTGGTCCATTCACAGGTTTGCAATTCAAAGGAAAGGGAGACCACGCTCCTAGGTGATCCACGTTCGTGCTCGGATTGAAGGTCTTGCGGATTACCATCGACGTAAGTCAATCGGATCACGCGACAAGAGGTAATTTACTTTTGTTGATATATATGCATGTTTATTGATTAAAAGGGTTTAAGGTTCATAAAGGAAAAATTTTAAAAGTCACTAAATTGTCTTTAGTATCGCTTCCGCTGCGTGTAACACTTTTATTTGTTTATTTTTCCCTACAATTGGTATCAGAGCCTAGGTTGAACCCTTTTAATTAATTAACGTATATATACGTGGATCTATTTCTTTTTATTGTGATTATGCATGTTTAGAAAGAGATGGCACTCTAGGTATTCAAATATATAATTACATGTGATGTATGGATTTATATATGTTTTATGTGGTTTGTTATTGCTCGATTTTGGCCCTAGATTTTCAATGTAATTTTTGTTTCGGAGTTGTAACAAGAAGGGTGGTCTATTATCGCCATAATTCCTTCTTGGTAGATTGCTAGGTTTTATTTTATTTTTTTATATATATGTGCAGTATTTTTTTAGGGTTACTGCAGTTTTTTTTTTTTTATTTTTAGTATGTGCAGTTTTTGGTTTGTAAAAATACTGCAGTGAATAAAAAAAAATAAAAAAATTAATACTGCAGTATTTATTATATATATACTGCCGTAATATATTTAGGTCTTGGAGATTCGAAGACACGAAGCAAAACGAAGCAACCGGAACCAAGTACGAGCACCGTGCGCACCCTAGGAGTGGATTGGGCTGCACATGACAAGCCCAAACTTTGGTGGGCTGCGCATGGCAGCCTTGTGTGGCCTTATGGGCTGCGCAAGGCAGCCCCTTTGTGGGGTTGTGGGCTGCGCACGCCCATGGGAGAAGGCCGAAGGATGAGCGTATGGTTGATGGGCCACCTGAAGATCTTGTATTCCTGACAAATTGTAATTTACTTGTTTTTCTAGGATGGGCCAAAATTGTTGCTATTTAATTTATGCTTAAATATTACAATATTTGTTATTGTATGATAACATGACATATAGAATAGGAGTGCCATGCATATATCTCTTTTGGTATGAACATGCATTGAATGATTTAGGTATCTAAATTGGCATCTAGATAACTCGGTAAATCATTCTATGGGATTTAATCACACGCCTTAAATAATTGAGTGGGAGAAGGTGTTTTGGTAACACCTATGGCCTCCAAGGTTAGTTGAGCTTTATTATTTATTGGTAATCCCCCCAAGGGGCGTCCATGAATGGAATTTAGCAACATACTTCCTTACAAGGATAGACTAGACAATGGACTCAAACGAGATCTACTCCCCAAGGAGGGATTTTCGTGAGAGAAAATTGAGGGTCGATATCTTGGTAACACACTCAATGTAATTTTATTGATATCCTCCCAAGAGTTCTTGTCAGTAAAATTGCAAGGCTAAAATTGAAAACGCTGGTTGTTATGTTAACAATTAGGTGGGACCTAGTCTAACTAGTAAATGGTGCGAACTCCCAAAGGAGGCGTAACATTTATGGGTGTTAGATCACCGTTGAATTTTATGATTGAGTTATTTATTTAATTCAAGATAAATATTTAAAAGTGCTTTATCATGATTATTTACTTATATATGTTTTGTTTTATTCAGAAATCATGACCCCATCACTTATGAACATCCCGAAAGATAACACTTTAACTGGAGATAATTATGTCACATGGAAAAGGAAAATTGGGTTGTTACTGCAAAGTGAAAAACATAAGTTTGTTCTAACTACTCCTAAACCACCTGCTCCTAATAATGAATCTAGCATAATGTGTAGAGATGAGTATGAGCAGTGGAAGACTTCAGATGATATGGCAAAATGTTACATTATGGCCACTATCTCCGACGTGTTGCAACAGCAGCATGAAGGAATGGAGTCCGCTGCTGATATAATGATGTCTCTAGAGGAGATGTTTGCTATGAAGTCTAGGACGACTAAGAGAGAGGCAGTGACTGCTTTTATGAATCTTAGGATGAAACCTGGACAGGCTGTGAAAGATCACATGATGAAAGTCATAGCACATCTCAACATTGCTGAACTGCATGGCGCTGAGATAGATGGTGAGACAAAGATTGATATGGTTGTCAATTCATTGTCAGATTCCTTTGATCAGTTCAAATTGGACTACACTTTGAACAAAAAGGAATACACCTTACAAGGCCTGATGCAAGATGTTCAAAGTGCTGAAAAGATCCTTGTGAAAGGCAAAGGTCAAGAGATTCATATGGTTGGTAAAGTTGCTACTGTTAAGGCCCGTCAAAAGGTCAAGAAACAACAGAAGAAAAAGCAACTTGGGCCTATCAAGAAGGAGACCAAGAAAGTAACCAAGATCAAAGGGAAATGCTTCCTTTGTGGTGAAAAGGGACATTGGAAGAGAAATTGCCCAAAGTCCCAGAACAAGAAGGAAGAAGGTAATTTGAATTATCTAGAAACATGTTTTTTGGCTGATTCTACAGATTCTTGGATCATAGACTCAGGAGCCACTAATCATGTTTGTTATTCCTTGCAGGGGTTTCAAGAAAGGAGAAAGCTGAGTAAGAATGAAATCAATTTGCGCTTGGGCAACGGAACGTTAGTGTCTGCAAGTGCAGTGGGAGATATTAGAGTTTATTTGGATTCTAGAAGGCATTTAGATTTAATAGACGTTTATTATGTACCTCAATTCAAGAGGAATTTAATTTCAGTTTCTTGTTTGAATAAATTTGGATATTCGGTTACTTTTAATAAAGTTTTTATTATTAGTAAGAATGACAAAATTATTTGCCAAGGTACATTGGAAAACGGTCTATACTTTTTGCATAGAAATATCTCTCACTCGTTAGACACAGAAATAACGGAACCTAATCATAAAAGAGTAAAATTATCAACAGATGAAACCTACCTTTGGCATTTACGCTTAGGTCATATTAACCTTAATAGGATTAAAAGATTGGTAAGTGACGGACCTTTAAGTGACTTAAAGGTTGATGATCTACCAACTTGTGAATCTTGTTTGGAAGGTAAAATGACCAAAAGGACGTTCTCTGCCAAAGGTGCAAGAGCCACTGAATGTTTAGGATTGATACACACTGATGTATGTGGACCTATGAGCATTCAAGCTAGAGGTGGATATGAGTACTTCATCACCTTCACGGATGATTACTCAAGATTTGGTTATGTGTATCTCATGAGACATAAGTCGGATGCTTTTGACATGTTCAAAGCATTCAAAGCTGAAGTGGAAAATCAGCTTGAGAAACACATAAAAATCTTGAGATCTGATCGTGGTGGAGAATATCTATCTGGTGAGTTTCAGCAATATCTTATTGATAATGGGATAGTTTCTCAGTTTTCTGCACCAGGTACACCTCAACAGAATGGGGTAGCAGAAAGGAGAAATAGAACTCTTTTGGATATGGTTAGGTCTATGTTGAGTTATTCAACGCTTCCTATTTCTTTTTGGGGATATGCTTTACAAACTGCTATATACATTCTAAACGATGTACCATCTAAGTCTGTTCCTAAAACACCGCATGAGTTGTGGACTGGGCGCAAGCCTAGTTTACAACACTTAAGGATATTTGGTTGTCCTGCGCATGTGTTAAAAGGAAAGACAGAAAAGATGGAGTCCCGTTCAGAAACATGTATATTTGTAGGGTATCCAAAAGAAACTAAAGGATATTATTTCTATAGTCCTTCAGATCTTAAAGTATTTGTTTCGACAAATGCTAAATTTCTGGAAAAGGACTATATGAATGATTTTGTGCCTAGAAGTAGAATTGTCCTGAATGAGATGTCAGGAGATACAATTCCACGAGAGGTTGCACAACCTAACCCAATTGTAAGTTCCGATCCAACACAAGATCAACAACCTACCATTCCTCGTCGTAGTGGGAGGGTTAGAACACAACCCGAAAGATACATCGGTCTGGGAGAATCAGTGGAGAATCTCCCGGACGACGATGATCCCTATACGTACAAGGAAGCTATGGAGGATGTTGATAGTCGCCATTGGCAAAAGGCAATGCAATCCGAGATTGAATCTATGTTCGATAACAAAGTCTGGTCCCTTGTAGACTTGCCTAAAGGGATAAAACCCATTGGGTGCAAGTGGGTATACAAGAGGAAAAGAGGTATGGATGGAAAGGTGGAAACCTTTAAAGCTAGATTGGTAGCTAAAGGGTATACACAGAAAGAAGGTATCGATTACGAGGAAACCTTCTCTCCTGTGGCCATGCTTAAATCCATTAGGATACTCTTATCCATTGCAGCATCTTTAGATTTAGAGATTTGGCAAATGGACGTCAAGACAGCTTTCCTAAATGGAAGTCTTGACGAAAGCATCTACATGATGCAACCAGAGGGATTCATTGAAAAGGGCCAAGTGGATAAGGTATGCAAGTTGTAGAAATCCATATATGGATTAAAGCAAGCATCCAGATCCTGGAACATAAGGTTTGATCAAGCTGTCAAAGGTTTTGGATTTATTCAGAATCCTGACGAACCTTGTGTATACAAAAGGATTAAAGGCGACAAGTTGGTTTTCCTGATTCTTTATGTTGATGATATACTACTCATTGGAAACGATGTAGGTGTATTAACATCGGTAAAAGAATGGTTAGCAAAACAATTTGATATGAAGGACTTAGGAGAAGCAAGTTTTATTCTAGGTATCCAAGTAATAAGGGATAGAAAGAATAGAACGATTGCATTATCCCAAGCTTCATACATAGACAAAATCTTGTCTAGGTTTTCCATGCAGGATTCCAAGAAAGGTATGTTACCTTTCAGACATGGAATCAAGCTTTCTAAGGAACAAGTTCCTAAGAATGAGCATGAAGAGCAATTCATGAGTAGAGTTCCATATGCCTCGGCAGTTGGAAGTCTCATGTATGCAATGCTCTGTACTAGACCAGATATTTGTTTTGCTGTTGGCATAGTTAGCAGGTTTCAATCGAAACCTTGACCTGATCACTGGACGGCAGTCAAGCATATTTTCAAGTATCTTAAAAGAACGAGAGATAATATGCTTGTATACTCTGGAGGGGATTTGGTTCCCGTTGGGTATACAGATTCTGATTTCCAATCAGATTCTGACAGATTCTGATTTCCAATCAGATTCTGACTCCAGAAAATCCACATCAGGGGCTGTGTTTACTATTGGAGGAGGAGCAGTTATATGGAGGAGTATCAAGCAATCTTGTATTGCTGATTCCACCATGGAAGCTGAGTATGTTGCTGCATGCGAAGCTGCCAAAGAGGCTGTTTGGCTCCGCCAATTCTTGATTGACTTAGAAGTGGTTCCTAGTGCGAATAAGCAGATCACTATCTACTGTGACAACAGTGGAGCAGTGGCTAATTCGAAAGAACCAAGAAGTCACAAGAGAGGTAAACACATTGAAAGAAAGTATCATCTTTTAAGGGAGATTGTTCAAAGAGGTGACGTGACGATTACCAAAATCGCGTCAGCAGAAAATCTAGCGGATCCCTTCACAAAGGCTCTACCTCAGAAGAGTTTCGATGGGCATCTAGAGAATATGGGCTTGAGAGATATGACACATTTGCTATAGCGCAAGTGGGAGATTGTTAGGATTATGCTCAATAGCAAGAGTGTAATGTTGTAATTAACAATCTTTTTCATATTAATAAAGTGATTTCTGGTTTAACAAATCGTATAGCATTTATAGTTTGTATTATAATTGTCAAAGTAAATAATCATAAGGTCTAAAGACTATGGGAAAAGAAGAATTGTTCGTACATCTGGATATGTATGTGGTAGACACAATTCTTTAGTTAGTCTTGAATAATGTTCACAACTTAAGTTAAAGGTTGGGCACCTTTATCTTGTTAAAGTTGTAGAATTCTTTTGCTAGCATTTGAGTGGGATCAAATGAGATATGATGAGTCTAAAATCATCGGAGTGTCTTCGAGCAAAAGGATCTAGTGCACTGGGTGCATTGAACTGGATCACAATGAAAAGCTTTATCTAGAACCGTCAATAGATAATAGTCTTTTCATTATCAGGACAATCGGAGAGTCTATCTTAATCCTGAGATAAATGATGGACTTATGGTTGCAAGTGATATCATTTGAGTTATCAATGAGTACGATTATATCGCATAGTCTATCCTCGATAGTTTGGTGATATTCATTTGTTAATCGATAGAGGACTTCATTTATAGATATGGACATCGTGGCTCCATTTAATTAAATGAGAGTATAATATCATCATATGGATGTTTTGAGGTAATTGGATATTAAATCTCAACGTTGAGTTTTCAATAGTGTCTATTGAAAACATGGCTTCTGGACAAGTCAAAATATCCAAGTTCAAAACGTGGTCATATGAGTAAATATGGTAACTTGGAGAGTTATAGGCGGTCTATGAACTCTTGGCGATTACTGATATTAATCACGAGGATACACTATCTCCAATATGATTGTCTAGGGTATGAATGAGGAGCATCTTCCTTTTCTATCTTTATTTAAGAGTTCAGTTTTAGCTCTTTAGTGGAATGAGTTAAAATTAATGGATCGGACCTAAGTGAATCATTTGTTGATTGTGATTAAATTATGTCTATTGAAGCTTAAATTTAGATGGCCCGCCAAGATCCCCAATCCACACGGACTTGCATGGATCACTTGATATATTCTACCGGACCAATTTAAGGGTCCATCTAGAATTGCATTTAATATATTAAGAATATAATTTGCACATTATTTAAGTAATGGGCTGCTCAATTATATTAATATATTAATGAAAGACATGTGGGCTTGTTTCTTTTAGTAAGAATGGGTCTGGTTCACATGTGGGCTTTTTTATTTAAAGTCCAATGGATTAAATGAAATAGGAAAATAATATTAGGCCCATCTTATATATAAGTGGGGCGGCTAGGTTAAGGTTTTGACCTAAAAATATTATTTTGTTTCATTTGTTTTAATTAAATAAGAATTAATTGATTTATTGATTAATTGTTTAATTAAAGAAACAAATCTTTCCTAAAAGTAAAAGACTTGTTTGATAAGTAAATAAATAAATTAGTATTATTTATTTAATCAAATAAGGAGTCTTTTTTTTTTTATTTAGTCAAATAAAAGAATAAAAATAAAAGAGTTGGATTAGGGTTTGAAGTCTATAAAGTTAAAAAGAATTAGGGTTGAATTTCACCCTATATAAGTGACATGATGAAATTCGGCCAACCCTAATTAGATACTACATAGAATTCGGCAACCCTAAAGGAAAAAGAAGAAAAATTCGGCCAACCTATATATATGTTCTTATAGGGTTCGGCCACATCAATTAATTGGTGCTTGAGTTTTTATTTTCTTTCTTCTTCTTCTTAATTCTAAGAGAGTTTTTATTCTAGAGAGACAAAAAGGAGTGAAAAATTATTCTTTGATAGTATACAATTGCTTAAACATCAATAAGCTTGTGTATACGATATCGATCTAGGTTCACGCGAGTTTCGATCATAAGATTGTGAACTCAAAAGTGACCGGAATAATTTTGACATTCTTTTGATTGTTTTGTGACTAACAAAGAAAAGAAAGTATTTGTTTGGTCCATTCACAGGTTTGCAATTCAAAGGAAAGGGAGACCACGCTCCTAGGTGATCCACGTTCGTGCTCGGATTGAAGGTCTTGCGGATTACCATCGACGTAAGTCAATCGGATCACGCGACAAGAGGTAATTTACTTTTGTTGATATATATGCATGTTTATTGATTAAAAGGGTTTAAGGTTCATAAAGGAAAAATTTTTAAAGTCACTAAATTGTCTTTAGTATCGCTTCCGCCGCGTGTAACACTTTTATTTGTTTATTTTTCCCTACAATTATTTTTATAGTCCTTCAGATCTTAAAGTATTTGTTTCAACAAATGATAAATTTCTAGAAAAAGAACTATAGAATGATTTTGTGCTTAAAAGTAGAATTGTCCTGAATGAGATGTTAGAAGATACAATTCCACAAGAGGTTTCACAATCTAATCCAATTGTAAGTTGCATACCATCACAAGATCAACAACCTACCATTCCTCGTCGTAGTGGGGGGATTAGAAATCAACTAGAGAGATACATCGGTCTAGAAGAATCAGTGGAGAATCTCTCGGATGACGATGATCCCTACACGTATAAGGAAGCAATGAAGGATGTTGATTGTCGCCATTGGCAAAAGGCAATGCAATCGGAAATTAAATCTATGTTCAATAACAATGTTTGGTCTCTTGTAGACTTGCCTAAAGGGATCAATCCTATCAAGTGCAAGTGGGTATATAAGAGTAAAAGAAGAATGGATGGAAAGGTGTAAACCTTTAAAGCTAGATTAGTAGCTAAAGGTTACACACAGAAGGAAGGTATCGATTACAAGAAGACCTTCTCGCATATGACCATGCTTAAATCCATTAGGATACTCTTATCTATTGCAGCATCTCTAGACTCAGAGATTTGGCAAATGGATGTCAAGACAGCTTTCTTTAACGGAAGTCTTGACAAAAGCATCTATATGATGCAACTAGAAGGATTCATTGAAAAAGGCCAAGAGGAAAGGGTATGCAAGTTGCAAAAGTCCATATATGGACTAAAGCAAGCATCCAGATTCTGTAACAAAATGTTCGATCAAGCTGTGAAAAGTTTTGGATTTATTCAAAACTCTAACGAATCCTATGTATACAAAAGGATTAAAGGCGACAATTTGGTTTTCCTCATTCTTTATGTTCATGATATACTACTCATTGGAAACAATGTAAGTGTATTGACATCAGTAAAAGAATGGTTAGTAAAACAATTTGATATAAAGGACTTAGGAGAAACAAGTTATATTCTTGGTATCCAAGTAATAAGGGATAAAAAGAATAGAACGATTGCATTATCCCAATCTTCATACGTTGATAAAATCTTGTCTAAATTCTCCATGCAAGATTCCAAGAAAGGTATGTTACCTTTCAGACATGAAATCAAACTTTTTAAGGAATAAGTTCCTAAGATGAACATGAAGAACAATTCATGAGTAGAGTTCCATATGCCTTGGTAGTTAGAAGTCTCATGTATGCAATACTCTACACTAGACCAGATTTTTGTTTTGTTGTTGGCATAGTTAGCAGGTTTCAATCGAAACCTGGTACTGATCACTGGACGACAGTCAAGCATATTTTCAAGTATCTCAACAGAACAATAGATTATATGCTTGTATACTCTAAAGGGGATTTAATTTCCATTGGGTATACAGATTCTGATTTTCAGTACGATTCTGAATCTAGAAAATCCACATCAGGATCTTTGTTTACTATTGGAGGAGGAGCAGTCATATGGAGGAGTATCAAGCAATCCTATATTGCTGATTCCATCATGGAAGCTGAGTATGTTACTGCATGCGAAGCTGCCAAGGAGGTTGTTTAGCTCCACCAATTCTTGATTGACTTGGAAGTGCTTCTTAATGTGAATAAGCAGATCATTATTTACTGTGACAACAGTAGAGCAGTGGCTAATTCGAGAGAACCAAGAAGTCATAAGAGAGGTAAACACATTGAAAGGAAGTATTATCTTTTAAAGGAGATTATGCATAGAGGTGACGTGATGGTTACCAAAATCGCGTCAGTAGAAAATCTAGCGGATCCCTTTTCAAAGGCTTTACCTCAGAAGAGTTTTGATGGACACCTAGAGAACATGGGAATGAGAGATATGACACACTTGCTATAGCGCAAGTGGGAGGTTGTTAGGATTATGCTCAAAAGAAAACACACAAAAAGGTAAAAAGGACTACGAAAATCTACAAACAAGTAACAATATCAATAAATATATAAAAGTAAAAGTTAGTAAGCTATCTAATAAGATTATAAGCTACAAAAAAAAAAAAAAAAAAAAAGTTAATCAATTCAACAATCGCTACTAAACCCCTGGTAGCGGCACCAGTTTTTGATGAGGTTGTTTTGCACAACAAAAATGATATGTTTATGTGATCATTTGAAAATCATGTTTAGCCACTTAAGAATCCTCTTAGGATGTAAAATTAGCAAAATGGTAAGCAAAGATTCGTTCCACAGGGAATTAGAGTATTGTGTTGGATCGATTAACTAATCTAAAAGGCAATAAAATAAATCATAGTAAATGGATAGTATGTGGTTTGAGAAATCACCAAACATGCATTAAAAGTAAAAGTAACAAAATGTGATAGGAAAAATAGAATGCTCAACAATCTCGATAAAAGTAATAGGTGAAAGACAATTAAGAGAGATACCAGGGAATTGATGGATTATCAAGTGGAATATGGGCAATGCTTTTCAAGCTTCATTAATGAGCCAATCTAATATTTGTTAGCCATTTGTATTCTTGGATGTGTTTAGACCATCGCTATGAACTGTAAACAACTTCTCACCAAAATGTCAAACCGATTAAGGAAGAGGGTGGTCAAGATGGGATAGGATTGTTAAAAATCAAGGTTTAGATTATTGCGGTTGATATACCCTCTAATAATCTATCATATTCACTATGTTCTTAATCTCACAAGGGTTGTCAATCTAAGTTTGATTGCATAACAAATTATCATAAACAAGTGTATGATCAACTAATAGGTATACAATGCCAATTATATAATGATTAAGATTTAGTTATAAAATGAATATAACACAAATAGAGATTTAAATATATTAAAGCTTAAGCAAAACCCAAATCCAAATGTTCCTCACATCTATCCTCTAGAAAGGGGATTTAGTTACACATAGTTATAATCAAAAACAAGGAAGTAATAGATAATGAAATCACCATTGGGCCTCTTTCTTTAATGCTTGCTCATTCCTTTCCATAGATGCTCATAGTGCAAAGAGTGGAAGATGAGGATGTGTCTAGATAGATGGATATCTATGGTAAGTGACAAAGGTATTGAGATGTAGAGAATGAGAAGAGAGGAATGGTTTGGTGAAGTAATCAAGATTTGATGTTGAGTTTTGGGACGAAAAAGATTAGTTCAAGTAGAGAAATTGAGGAATGTGAGAGGGGAATTATGGAAGAGAGAACATTAAGCTATAGTTTGAAATTCGTGCTTTGAAATGTATAGTGTCCCTTTGCTTGTTGGAGAAGAAGAATATTTATAGAGACACGGATTTGTACCGTTGACTACCAGAAATGCTAAGGTGGCAAGGTGTAGCGGTTTGTTGTTGTTGTGGCAACACCACCGCGGGAGACGATTATAGATTCTTTGATTTGATTGTCGTGGTGATTTTGATCTTTTTCACGGTGGTCACAACAACGACATTGGAAAGGCGACAATGAGATCTAGGATCTTGAGAGTGGTCGCCTGTTTGGTCTTATGACGGCACAACACATCGATGCCACACCTGATGGTTTTCTTAGTTTTCGTCATTTCTGTCGTGGTATTTCAAAATAGCGATATCTTACAGCGGTGCCACATCTGATTGATTTTCAGGATTTCATCCTCTCTGACGCGATATGTCAAAAGAGTGACATCTCACCGCGGCGCCACACCTGATTTATTTTCAAGATTTGATCTTCTCTGTTGCTTCTTAGTCGCCACAGCGATAATACCGCGGCAACACTTGGTTGGATTCTTCATTGCATTTTGTCTTTTGTCGCCGTTTACCAAAGGCGACACCTTCAAAGGGCGACAATGCCCTGTTTCTCCACTTTGTACACATTTTTGCATCAAATTCCTCTTCTTATTCTCTAATGCCCTTGTGGTACAAATATTTCGGAAACACTTGATTAACGACGTTAAAACACGAGGAAATGCATGAGAATTAAGCATAAAGAGAAAGAAATGAGGGCCAAAATCATACAAATTTTGGTTCGATCAGCCATAGATACTAAACAAAACCACTTCTCACTAAATTTCCTCACTAAAATTCCTCACCTATGATATTTAGAGTAAAAGGATAATAGTGAGATCAGTTAGTGATAATCAAATGGTCTAGGCAACCAGGGTTGATATTCCCACCAATGAACCTATCCTATTCACAATGAGCCCTAATCAATTAAGGGTGTCAAATCTTAATCAGTTTCTTCTCAAATTATCTTACTAATATTACAATCGAAGAGTGATGTTCAATTCAATCACATAAGGAATCAGATCCAATTAAGCAAGTGAATAAAACTATAATTGTGAAAATATATTATTGAAAGCTAAACAAAGCCCATTGTCCAAAAGTTTCTCACATCAATCCCCTAGAATAAGGATTTAATTAGAATGTTAAAGTGTTTTCCGTCAACATTGAAGTTGTTTCAAACGAATAATTGTTTTCGGGAACAATTTTGACGTTGATTTGAATGTTAAAGTGGTTTCCATAATGTAAAAGTTGATCCATTTGTTAAAGTTGAATGGTTCCCAGAAACAATTACAACGTTGGTTAACAACTACAACATTGGTTAGAATGTTAAAGTGGTTTCCATAATGTAAAGTTGTTCCCTTTGTTAAAGTTGAGTAGTTCCCGGAAACAACTACAACGTTGGTTAGAACGTTAAAGTGGTTTCTATAATGTAAAAGTTGTTTCCTTTGGTAAAGTTGAGTGGTTTCCGGAAACAACAACATTGGTTAAAATGTTGAAATGGTTTCAATCAACATTGAAGTTGTTTCAAACGAGTAATTGTTTCTAGGAACAACTTTAACCTTGATTTGAATGTTAACATAGTTTCCATAATGTAAAGTTGTTCCCTTTGTTAAAGTTGAGTGGTTCCCGTAAACAACTTCAACATTGGTTAGAATGCTAAAGTTGTTTCAATCAACATTGAAATTGTTTCCAACGAGTAGTTGTCTCCGGGACTAACTTTGACATTGATTACAACGTTAATGCGGTCCCTAAATTATAAAGTCATTCCCTTTATTAACGTTGAGTGGTTCCTAGAAACAATTCCAACGTTGGTTAAAACGTTAAATTGGCTCCCACCATTGTTGAAGTTGTTCCCAGAAACAATTTCTCTTTTCTTTTTTTATACTTTTCATTATTATTTTTACTTCTCAATCAAATATAAACAATTATATATATATATAATTTGTAAATTACAAATGTAATAATATTATTCCACAAATATTTACAATTCTACATTTTAATATAATTTTATTATATATTAAATTTTTTCTATATTTAATATAGTTTTATTAATTGAATGTAATTTAATATATAAAATAAAACTAATTTTCCATTTAAATTTAAAAAAAAAAAAATTTTTTTTTGTTATTGATGTTTTGGGGAGAAACCGGTTATCCGAATTCCCAAGTCCCAACTGCCAGTTGGCAGCTTAATTTAATTGCCATGATACCTACCATTTTCATGGTAACTACAAACAAAACAAGTTACACGCAGGAGTGGGACCCGCATTTTTATCCATCTCAGCTTGCCAAGAACTCCGACAAGTTTCCCCGCTTGGAACCTCGATGGCTCGATTTTGAAATGAGTCTCACAATCACAAAACCCTAAAAAAACAAAAATGGAGATGACAGAAAACCAAAGACAGAGAGCTGAAGCCAACAGATTAGCAGCTATAGCCAAGCGAAAGGCCAAACAACAAATTAATCAAGAACCATGGAAGCTCTTCAAGTGCCGCAAGCTCTGTGTGGAGCCCACCAAATCTCACGTCCCCCCTTTGCCCGATAAATTCCGGGTCAGACTCGAAATCTGCTCCCCTGACTCCTTCTCCGTCTCGCCTCTATGGCTCAAAGGCTTTGTCTACCCGGGAGAGGACGAGTGTTTACGGAGACTCAGTCTTTCTCTATCTAATGTAAGTTTCAGACCCAAAGTGGGTTCAATTTCATAAAATACCAATTCTTTACTTGAATCTTGAAGATAACTAATGAAATCAGTCACTGTTTAGCATTTTCGCTGCTGGTTTAATTTGTTTTATATGGATTCTAGCTTAATGCAATTTGATAGTTTGAGATTAGTTTTGTTCTTCCATGATCTTCTGTTGAGTAATGTTATTTTACTTTTGGTTAGGTCATGCCATCACACTATACGCAGAACTACAGTGGAAAGGCTTGCGTTTATAAGCTCACTGACTATAATGCAGTTCTCGCATGCTTAAAAAACTCCAGTGTCATTGAGGTTGAAGGGATACCTTGGGTAACCCTCAATGTAGTTGAAAAACTTTCTCATTCACTTGTTACTGGAAGATGGAGTCCAACTAGACCAGAACATTTATGTGATGAAATTGTTGATGAAATGATCGGAAAGCTACCAAAGCGTTTATCGGACGTACTCTTGCCTTTCCAGCTTGAAGGTGTAAGATTTGCTATGCGGAGGGGTGGACGGTGTCTTATAGCAGATGAAATGGGGCTTGGAAAAACACTCCAGGTAACTATTTAAATAGTGAATTATCTATATCTTGTTGCCTCTTAATTGTATGGTATTTAAATAGTGAATTATGAAAATGTGTAACCTTTTGGTACCTAATTTATTTTCAGGCTATCGCAATTGCAGGCTGTTTCATGCATGAGGGTTCTATACTTGTTGTTTGTCCAGCAATTTTGCGTTTTTCATGGGCAGAAGAATTAGAGCGTTGGCTTCCGTGCTGTTTGCCTGCTGATATTCATCTTGGTAATACCATTTTGTCCTTTTTTAGTTTTCAAATACTGCGAGATGGAGTCCGGGCAGAGAGAAAGAATCACTTTGGTGGAGATCACTGAAAATTCTTATTCATTTCTCTGCATTCTACCTCTAGGTTTCAGTATTGCATCCTTTGACACCATAGAATGCAAATAATTGAAGTTTGTTGTGTTAAAAAGACCTAGGCTAACCGGTCTTATAGTTTGTAGAGCCATAGTTGTTTACGATATCAAAATGTGCTATTATGAATTATGAAACTTGATTACATTTATTTCTGTGGTATGTTGTGTTGACTCACTAATTGTTTTGAATCTCATTAATTCCATTTAATAGATTCTAGATATTATGTATTATAATCACTCAGTTCAAAAGTGACTATTAGGGAATAGCCCAAAAAATGATATACAGCTCTTGAACACATCCTCTCATATCGCAGATCAATGGGCTTGGCATGTGGTTCACATCCAAACACAAACACATAACAAATTTCAGATAACAATTAAAAAATCCAAATATAATTGTTGGGGGACTTGAACCTAAGCACTCCTGGTAAATTTAGGTCCTGATTCTATGTCAGTAACCTCCACACCCAAAATCTTGTTAGGAAATGATCAAAATAATGATATTCAGAATCTAACATGTACTGTAGAAGGTCACTTTTGAGAAAGGTAGCAAGAGGAATTGCAATAGTTCTGGAGTCGACCATTACTGAACTGTGACAGAGGACTATATATAGGAGGAAAACCAATATTGGTTTGGGTTAATTTTGTGAGAATAATATATCATAGCATTTGCTTTGCTATCCCTATTCTACAGTTGTCCTTTAGATATTTTTAACAAGTCATGCAAACACATATAATTATGAAGATGCAAAAATGTTTTTATTAGCAATACTAATACAGATTGCGATGTTCCCCATTTGGTATCCTCTCCTTACCTAAATTATCCCTATACAAGTATCTCAATTAAAATCATAATAGGAAAAATGGCAATTTGATGTTAAAACTTGCCAACTTTTCACCCCTTGTTTACAAATTTCCCTAACTTTAGTTAATAAAATTAAAATAAAAACACTACCACTTCTTTTCTTTTAACAATTTACTTGGAAATAGCCACACTCTAAAAAGAAAAAGAAAAAGAAAAAAAGAAGGAAATAAAAAGAGAAGAAGCGGGGGAGAAAATGTAAGTGGCAATTGATGCGATGAAGTTTGACTATTGTCAACTTTTTCCATATACTGTAATAACCTTTTCTTGTCTATTTTTCACTAAAATTTTATTATTTGAACATATAAGAGAAATTTCTGGTTGAAACTGTGAAAAAGTTTTCCTTCTTCAGTTCTTTGTAGTGGAAATATGTGGGCGGGGGGAATCAACAAATGCAAACCATTTAGCAAGAGGTTACTAAATAAAAATCTAAAAGTGAAAAGGAAATGCGTGATTAGCCATGGCAATTTCTATATGTTTGTAATTTATTCCAGTTAGAGTTCAGAAATCATCACTGCACTAGTATTTCCAATTGGTTGCTGATTTCAGGACTGCACATTTCAAATGCAAACATGATTGGAATGTTTTCTTGCTTATTGCTTACTCCATTTCCCTTCAGTTTTTGGTCATCAGAATAACCCTGCCTATTTAACAAGATTTCCAAAAGTAGTGGTTATTTCATACACGATGCTTCACCATTTGCGAAATAGCATGATGGAGCGAGAATGGGCTCTCTTGATTATTGATGAATCTCACCACGTACGATGTTCCAAGAAAAAATCAGAACCAGGAGAGGTATAGAATGTCTTCAATTTGTTGACTATATACCAATTCTTAGTTGAGGAATAGATGCGATTTTATTTATTTATTTATTTTTGCATATGAATTGCAAGTTCATCTAGTAAGGTACCTTGATATGACATGAGCATGATAGGGGTTCAAGAATGTAATTCTTTTTTATAAGTAACTTACTGATGTTGCTGTCGAAAAAAGGGACAACATATAAAAGCAGTCATGGTTATAAGTAGCTTTTCTTCATATTGCTTGGCCTTGGTACAAAATCATTTCAAAACATATAAAAGATCATAAAAATAAGAATACAATTAATATCCACATTAACACTGAAGTACATCTTGAAATTTTGTTTAAGTGAGATCTACACAAAATCACCATTTTGTTTTTTTTTTTTCCAATAACCGGTTAGTAGTAAAACATTTGGTGAAAACCCTACCGTTGAAGTACATTTTTGTAAAAGGTAAAAAAAGTTCATTTCTGTAAAATCTCTTGATATATGTTATGTCTTCTTCGGTAAACAGGTAACTGCTGTACTCAATATGGCCGCAAAGATTAAGCGCATAATCCTACTATCCGGGACACCTTCTTTTTCAAGGTTGTATCTTGGCCTTTAAAGCCAAATTGTGGCATTTTCTTTAAAATTTGTATTCTTCATGGTTGAAAATTTTTAATAAAATTTGCTCTTAGCTTATGAATTTACCTGTTTGGTTTACTTTTAAGCAAGTTCTAATCTATCCTAACATCATATTTTATATATATTCCTAGGTGATCATAGGCCATATGACATTTTTCATCAGATAAATATGTTATGGCAAGTTTTCTCTACACCATTACAGCACATGTATTTGTTTGCTTTTCTATATGTTTTGCACGTTTTTTCCTTGTACTTTGGTTGACAATTATTTTGTTGTTTAGGCCTGGTTTATTAGGGAAGAACAAGTACGACTTTGCAAAAACCTATTGTGATGTCAAAGTTGTCCAGGGTTATCAAGGCCAAAATTTCCAGGTAATGTAAGGAGTAATGTTCAGAAAGCATTTTCTAGTTCTTAAATCGGCATATGAATGCTGCCATTTGCTTAATATAAAAAAAGGAAAAAATACTGTTGTATTAGGAAACTCTCAAAAAAATTTCCTTTCTGTTGAAGATGATGAAAGTCTTCGGCATTTTGAAGACCTTGGTTGATAGGTTTAAGCCTTTAAGGAACTTCTGGGTTCTTTCTTGTCAAAGGCTTTTATCTTTTTTATGTTCAATTCTATGTATGTCTTTCTAGTTAGATAGCTTTGTGGTTGATTGGATCATATTATTATTACTGTCATAATATTTATTATATGCCATTTATCGATATCAGCCTTTTCTAATGATTGTCAAATTTGAAAATTCTATGTTTTTTCATGTGATAATCTCTACAGGATTTTTCAAGGGGTGTTCGCTTGGAAGAGTTGCATGTGTTACTTAAGCAAAGTGTTATGGTATGTTCTTGTTCTCCACTTCTCCTTATGCTTTATGCAATGCTAACATTTGTCTGGAATTGGTTTGTAATAATCTCACTTGAAAAATAGCCTTTGTCTAGTTATCAACTTCTAAGCAAACTCTGACATTGCTGGGGAGGGGCTCAATATTATGATGATAACTACTTATCTGTTGTTTCAAATTTTATTCATTCTAAATGTTTTAGAAGTGTTAATAGTAGCTCAGGTTAATGAATGTTACTGTTCTCATTTGTTTCTATGTGCAAGATAAGATTGTCAGTTTTATGATTGTTCCTAATTAGCAATTCTATCCATTTCTTTTGTTAGTTAATCATGATCCTTGGAGTTTTGCTGTATACTCTAGAGGTTTTCATCATTTATTATTTATTTCTAAATTAATCTGAGGTAGTGTCACATCTTCTCATGGTAGACAAGGTGTCAAGGCAGTACCAGAGCTTTTACCATTCAAGTGTTTGAACCATCATGATACAATTTAACCCTTCCCGATTTATGAATTCTATTGCTTACTTTTGGAAGATTGTATAACTTTTTAGAAGTGTTCTTCCTTCAACTATTGTAGATAAGACGCTTAAAGGAGAATGTACTGGTTGAGTTACCTCCCAAACGCCGTCAGATCATAAAATTGTCGTTGAAGAGATCAGACATAGTTTTAGCAAAGGCAAGTGTTCTAGTTAATCAAGGTTCTTCTTCCGAAACAAATGCCACAAAAGACACAAGTCTTGAGAACTTAGATGAACCTGATGGTAAGTTATCAGTTCCTAGCTTATACTATATATGCTTTTACTTCATGTGGAAGCACTCACAATTATGTTCTCTCGCATTGCATGCTACTGTGCAGCAGTTCCTGATTCCCTAGTGTTGTATCATTTGTTTAACTTTTATCAGTTGACATTGTAGGGTCTATAAGTGTTTATCTATTAGTTCAGGCTTGAAGAAATTAGGTGTGTAAAGTAGTTGAGTGAAGGTGAGTAACAAAGAGTTTGAACTTGGCTTTGAAATGCTGAAAGTCTGAAATTCATTAAGATTCTTCTGGGATATCATGTCCATTATTGTTGAGAATATCTTAGCAATTGGAAAAATAAAAGTAACTTGCTCTGAAATTGCCGATTTTGCAAGTTTTCAGTGATTATGTCTAATGGTGACTTATTTAGGAAGTTGTTTCCTAGTCCTAACAGTCACCCCAAGATTCCTTTAGGATATTATGTCCATTATTTTTGAGAATATCTTAGCAATTGAAAAAATAAAACTTGCTCTGAAATTGCCGATTCTGCAAGTTTTTCAGTGATTCTGTCAAATGTTTGACTTGTTTAAGAAGTTGTTTCCTAGTCCTAACAGACAACCTAAGATTCCTTTAGGATATCATGACCATTATTGTTGAGAATATCTTAGCAATCGAAAAAAAATAAAAAGTAACTTGTTAAATAAGTTGTTTCTAAGTCTCTCCCTGAGTCCCTGTTCAGCACATATTTTGACATAATTAAAACCCTCAATTGTAGGTTTATTGGTCCATCTCTTTAATGATTTTGATTTAATTTAGATAATTTACATAAAATATATTACAAAGAAATTGAAATTTCTACTTATTTCCTTTATAGGTATGAAGGTACAAAATACAATTTATATTGTGCTTAATATTTTATCAACAAGTGAAACCAAGATATGTCCTACTACGACCGTAGATGAAGATGACAACTTTGTTTTGACTTCTTTAATGAATGATGTACTTGGATTTGAGAATAACCAAATGAAAGTAAAATTCTTGCATTAACCAAATTGAATTTAAATGAACCAAGAGTCTATAGAACTCCTCATTGAATAAAGAAGTTAAGTCCAACTTTTCGTCTTCTTTTAAGGTCTATTGGTTCGTTGGGCTACAAATCGGAAAGAGTTTGATTTGATTTGAATTTCTCCATCAATCCATTTGTCTTCATTCAAATCATAAGCAAGTCAAACAAAATTCTGGTTTTCTTGATTCATTTGAATTCAATTTGTTCAATAAAAGAATTTTACTTCCATTTGGCTATTCTCAAATCCAAGTACATCATGCAATAGTAGAAATCAAACTTCAATTTATTTGTAATATATTTTATGGAATTATCTTAATTTAATCAAAATCATTAAAGAAATGGACTAATAAACCTACAATTGAGGGCTGTAATTATGTCAAAATATGTGCTCAACACCTCCCTCCCCCAACCCAACTCCCCAGGGGAACAAAAATGGTGATAAGTATCTTTAGTGTTTGATAAGTAGATTTTGGTTCATGGATGAGCAACCGATACTTGAGTAGACAATTTGTGCACACAGCATAATTCTGTGCACTTTTAACCAGGTTCTTTTGCCTTTCCTTTCAGATAGTGGAGTGTCTTGCCAATTGGGGAAGCTCTCTTACCAAGAACTTGGTATTGCAAAGCTTTCAGGGTTTCGTGAATGGCTTTCCATTCATCCATTTATTGCTGAATCAAATGGTGCTGCAGAGTTGGATTTAACCCCAAGGTCTAGTAAAATGCTAATCTTTGCCCATCACCATAAAGTTCTTGATGGAATACAGGTGAGATTCTTTTCTTACATTGGTCTCTTAATTGATTAGGTTGTGTCAATGATGCTTGGATGATTGCAATTATTTTAACTCCTTATACTATATACAGGCCCTATATATTATACAAATTTTTAGGTGCATTCTGAACCTTTAGATTAAGATGTTATGAGTGACTAGGATCTATTGACATTTTAAAGAACACAATTTGTTGTACACTTTAGTGCATAAAATTTCTCTCTCCATTTTTTGATATTCTCTCTTCTTATAAATGAAAATAAAACTTCTAAGAATTTGTTTTCAATTCCTTCTCTTCTCTTCTCTCTCCTCTCACATATTGTCTATCATCTGCTTACATTCAACACGAACGAATCACACTGAACATTGGAGAAAAATCGTGGGCAGAAGTCACATTGTTTGGCTTTATTGTGGAACTTTGTTTTTGGATCTATCTACAATTCTACTTTTTCAAATACAAATGAAACTTGCTATTTCAAACATTCAACATTGAACTCCAATTGTCGATTTACTTCACTAATATTCCTGTTTACAAAAAACATTCAAAGATATTTGAAAGTCAACCAGATTTTGAAAAATCACCAACATATAAATGATCTAATTTTTCACAAGGTATCACAAAAAAAAAAAAAAAAAAAATTCTGAAACTACAATTTTATTAACATCATCAATTAGAAAATAAAAATTAAGGACTCCTCACAACAAATGCACACACACGATCATGGATTAAAATAACAAATAAAGATAAACACATGTTTATTTTTTATTAAAAAATCTTGCAAATTAACTTTGCAGCTTGGTGAATCTCTTCCAATGAAGATGTTTTACAGAGATAAAATTGGGAGATTTTTAGCAGATTCTGAGAATACTATCAGAATAACATATATCTAAATCATGTTGCATCCATTTAAAAGAAGAAAAACAATATTTTTGATTTCTATCATGCTTGGATCCATACTTTTATGTTGATTATCTTCTTAGTTGATTAATGGAGAATGCAAGAGATGTGGGAGAGAATACGTGAGATGAAAGAGGAGAGACGTGAGACAATTGAACAACTATATATTTATTTTCATTAAAGTGAGAGAGAAGATATATGTACTAGAGTGTATACCAATTTGGGTTCTTAAATGTATTAATTGATCCGGCCATTTTGGCTACCCCCTACACCATTGATAATCTCTTAGTTTGAGGGTCTACAATGTGTGTAATAGTTTGTGTAATATATAAGTGCTGCTGATCCTGTCCCATATATATATATATATATTTCTGGTCTCAAGTATGCTTGTACTCCTATATTTGCCTACTAAACCAGAAATGCTGAAATTCATGCTATGTATTATCTAACTTTTCTTTTATTGGTGATTGGTTTGACTTGCATTTATGTAATAGAGCAGATAGCCATAATTTAAGCAATATATAAGCTTAATTCAGTGGTAACTCTCTTCTTACGTAATTATATTTTTTACTAATAAAGAGATTTTTTTTTCTTTTTTTGGCTCAACTTTGAACCTAGGGTAAGTAGTTTCCATGTTAGAAAATCCAACTGAAATATTTTGGTTCTCTTTTGGTAAATGAACTATTACTATCTAATTTATTGAAGGATTTGTTTTCTGCTTTCTGCCCCAAGTCAACATTCAATATCTGAGTTAATGAATATTTGTTTGTGAAAGACATTTATCTGTACAGCTGTTAAATTATTTACAGTAGTTGTGGGAGTGGGACAAGTGAACACTCATATTGTTTTTATTTCTAATTTTGTACCTAGAGATTAAATCTTGATGCTGATTTTTAAAATTTTGCTCTTTTAAAGGCTTATTGTTATTCTTATGATAAAGAATCAATACAAATACTAAGGTTCTTAACTAGCACCTTATTTTTTCAGAAACACTATTAACATAGTCATTAAAATTCTTTTACTAATTTTCTAAAGCTACAATTTGATGTAAACTCAAATAAAAGAGTATATAATCCACTAGAACTATTTCAAACCGACACACAGTACTCTAATCAATGATCTATTTTAACCTAACAAACAAAGGTCTTATCAATCAAATTTTTAGGGGATATCCTGAATATGGAGTTGATATGTTTATGCTTCGTATTTGTAATTCCGCCAGAACTTATCTAAATCTTAATTGGATCATTGATGATGCCTCTGCTAACCACAAATTTAATAAAATTTGAATGATTAAATAATTAATTGCAAAAATGAATACTTAACCGTATAAAATTACTAAAATAGTATTAGATATGTCTTATAGCAGAGGTTTGTTTCAACTAGTTAGAAAAAAAAAATATAAGTTTACTTATTTCTGAATTGGATTATGTTGGAGTTCGCACATTTCTATTATGATGGTGTTAAAAAATTGAGTGACACAAGGCTCTAAAATAACTTTTTATTGGCATCTTTTTTTTTTTTTGTTGGTTTCTTGCGCTGCTCAGAGCATCACTTTTTGAGTTTTATGTTCATCCTGGCATTTGTTTGGCTTCAATGTAATATTAGAAGTCAATCGACATTTTCTGTAATTCCCCATGAAAATTTTGTTATCTTGAATTATTCAGGAGTTCATTTGTGAGAAAGGGATTCCTTTTGTCCGCATTGATGGTACCACACTTCCTAGAGATAGGCAATCAGCTGTACAGTCATTCCAATCATCAAATGAGGCTCGTATTCTATTCTACTCAGCGACTTTTATTTTTCAATTATTTAAAGAGTCTTGCTTTGAAGTTATTTCTGTCTGCTGATTTGTCTATGTTCATATCATCAAGTTTAAATAATTTGAAAGAGTTCAATTACATTTTTAGTTCCAATCCAAAAGAAAATCAATTACTTTCAAGTAGTTGGTTTGCATGTAGCACATTAGGAAAACAAATGCAATCTGTCATGATTTGGTGAATAGAATGAATTTCAATATGTTCACTTCCATCTTGTGATAGCTTTAACAATAATTGAACTTATAAATTGAAATTAATATAGTGGACTGTTCAAACATCACTTTTCACATTATTTTTCTACATAAACCAACCAACATGAGCACGTATGAATCTGTCCAATATTTATTGAAGCATCAGATACACAGATGCACATAACTGTCCTTGCATCATGATTTTTGACGATTTATTAATAATTTTCTAGTTGTTGCATCTGTATTGCACACATCACCTTGATTCCTCCCCCAAATTTACCATTGTCGTATTATTTTTGTCTATATCAACACGGTAAGTGTATTTGTTTACCAGGTTAAGGTTGCAATAATTGGTATAACTGCTGGAGGTGTTGGACTTGATTTCTCATCAGCGCAAAATGTTGTGTTCTTGGAGTTGCCTCAGTCACCATCATTGATGCTTCAGGTCTAAATTCAACTTTTGTTCAATTTTGTCTTTGTGAAATTATAACCGTAATTATTCAATGAAGAACTGAAATCAATGAGTCTTTCTTTTGATTTTATATTAAAAAGTATATAATGTAATGGAGTAAAATTTAAGGTTTGGAAAGGATGACATGGTTTTTTTCTTCTTCTTTGGAGATGTACTGAAATACTATATACCCCAAATACTTACCTTGATTACAAAGGGCTCAACAATAGTTCTTTAACAAGCTTTAACATATAGTGCCACATGCAAAGCTGGATTTAATCAACAAATTTGTCATGTGAATACTAACAATGATTAATTATTAGAATGAGGGTATTAGATCTGGTTTTATTCTATCGTATTAAGGTTGGCTCCTAGTTTAAAATAATTGTTAAGCATTCTTGATTAAAAAGGGCCATTGAATATCCAAAGAAGACCCCTTATGCATCACCACCTTTTGGCATATTATCTAGGAATCAACTTTTGTAGATAAACAGGTGTAGTTTGGCTCCTGGTTTAAAATAATTGTAAAGCATTCTTGATTAAAAAGGGCCATTGAATATCCAAAGAAGACCCCTTATGCACCAGTGCACCACCTCCTTTTGGCGTATTATCTAGGAGTCAACTTTTGTATATAAACAGGTGTAGGTGTATGTTTAATTTTTTTGCCAAGCATGTAATGAATGATGTATTAGTAGGTAATGAGTGAAGGTAAAGAGTGAATGCGTGTGGGTAGAGAAAGCACAATTGCTTGTGTGTGCATTCTGTAGAATTATTTGAAAGAAAGAAATCATAATTCTTCTTATTCAATTACAGCTGGAACATTACACTTAAATACTCAACTAAGCTTCTGACTACCTCTACCTAAATCTGAAGATAAGAATCTCTCTCCAGATAAAGATAGGACATGAATTCAAATTTAGAAAACATCTTAGAGATAAGATCTGGTACCACTACCTTAGCATTGCCAATCGTCTTCCCCGAAACCAAGTCCTGAAATTCACAACAATAAGGGAAAAATTTAGCAATACTGTTTTGTTCCTTTGTAAGTTTACTTATAGACAGTAAATTACAGTCCAAGTTTGGGACTAATAAAACATAATTAAGAGTTATTCTCCCTGAAATCGCCACAGAACTAGTACCAGTCACTTTAGATAGTGACCCATCAGCTATACGCACCGTATAATTACCATGGCATGGCTTGTATGTATGGAACAGTTTTCTATCACCAGTCATATGGTCAGATACACCGGAATCTACAATCCAACAACTAGGATTCTCCTTCCTCACATTTAGAGTAGTGAGATAGTTACCTTTCTGTGATAAAGACCCGGTCCCAATTGTATTTTAAGTTGGCTGCTGGAAAATTTTCTGCAGAATCTCCATTAGCTCTTTGCAAATCGGACTGGAATCCATTTTTATGTCAGTGTCTACCACTATATTACCATGGCTTTCCCAGTCATTGTTGTTACAGGCTGGCTTCCAGTCTACTGGCTTTCCATTGATCTTCCAGCATATCTCCTTGATGTGTCCTGGTTTCTTACAGTGGTCATACCAAGGCCTTCCTTTTCTCTGCCTGTTGTCACCAGAATAGTTAGGAGCTACTCGAATAGCAAGTGCGGAACCCTCATTGGTTGAAGAAGCACTTTCGGGTTTCATCTTGGGTCCCCATCATTACCTTCTTTCGACTCTCCTTTCTTCTTACTTTCGAGAAGACCTCACGGATCTTTGGCAGTGGCTTTGTACCAAGAACTCTACCTCTTCATCTAGGTTTTGATTCAAGCCGAGTAAAAATTTGAATACCCTCTTCTGCTCAACAATCTCCTTGTATAAGACTTCATCCTTGGTACATGCCCATTTGTGCTTCTCGAACATGTCTAGTTGCTGCCAGTGTTGGGTCAGGGTATTATAGTACTTAGTGACTGTAAAATTTCCTTGACGAAGTTCATGGAGTGTACTCTCAATCTCAAACAGTTCTGACATATTGTCACTGCTGGAATAAGTCTCCTTGACGGCATCCCAGATCTCCTTTGCAGTTTCATACAGCAGAAAATTTTCTCCTATGTCATTTGTCATTGAGTTAATGAGCCATGACATCACCATGTTGTTGTCTGTCTTCCATTGTTTATAAGCTGGCTCTTCTTTTCCCAGTGACTCTAAGCTCCGGTGAGATAGTCATCTTTTCCTTTTCCACAGATGAGCATCATCATGGATTGGGACCATGGTAGGTAATTATGCCGATTTAGTTTATGACTAGTAATGGGCATATGGGGATGATGGGGATTATCAGAACCTCCATTATTGGTTGAGGCAGAAGAGGATGAGTTGGTGGCCATCCCGGATATATTTTTATGGAGTTTAGGATCCAGAGTGTAGCTCTTATACCATGTAGAATTATTTGAAAGAAAGAAATCATAATTCTTCTTATTCACTTACTGCTGGAACATTACACTTAGATACACAACTAAGCTTCTAACTACCTCCATGGCTCTACCTAAATCTGAAGATAAGAATCTCTCTCAAGATAAAGATAGAACATGAATTCAAATTTAGAAAACATCCTAGAGATAAGATCTGGTACCAGACTAACAAAACCTCTTATTCAAACTATTAACTAAAGATAAGCAGCAGGTATAACAGAAAATAACTAACTCCAACATTTGTGCATTCGTGAGTTCTTGTAAGAAGCAAGTGTGCTTCAAGTGAGTTGAGCAAGGCAGTAAGCATGAATGATGCTTTTGAGTGAGTTGAGTGAATTTGCCCTTGGTAAATTCAGATGGACTGATATGTGTGCTTAATATTTATAATTTTTTTTTTTTTGGATTCATATAAAAGAAAAAACAAAATATACAAATTTTAATATAAAAATGGAAGTGCATTGTTTGATTAATCAAAATTATAATAAACTTTAACTTGGATCTTTGCTTCAAGGTTCTGGAATCTGGCCTTAATCTTAAATCATTAATCTCTAAACTTTAAACTTTAAACTTTAAGTTCTAAGTCTGAACCTCTAAATCTTGAAATTTTAATCTGTAAACTTAACCCTCAAACCTAAACTGAAAACACATGCCACAATAGCCTCGTAGCCAATTGCTAAAATTCCCTTAAAACTACAAATCACATACGAGAAGACAGGCCACGGCCAAAGCTTTACGCACAAGCAACTGGTTCAGGTTTTAAAGTTCAAGATTAAAGGCTTAAGCTTAGAGCATAGTTATTAAAGGTGCTAGGTGCACCTAGGCACGATTAATAACTAAGCCTTTGAGATTATAGTTTTGTGATTAATGATTAGAGGTTTAGGCAGAGAGATTAGAGGTTTAAAATTAAACCAGAGCCTTGAAGCAAAGATCCTTAATCCAATTTCTTTTAAGAGTTCATCAAATCTTTGAGGACAGTTAGGCCTAAGATGGTCTGGTGATCCACAAATGTAATATTTGCACTCTCTCTTTTCCTAGGCTCAAATTTTTTTTTTTCTTCTTTTCATTTCTCTCCCGTTCTCTTCTCTATAACTCATGCGCTTTCTATGCCAAAGTCGAGTTTTATTTTTCAAAACACTTATTTTATTTTTTTTCAGTATGTTTTAATGGACTCAATTTTAATTTCCATATGCCTTTTCCTACTGGTGTATTCCTTCGCACTTGTGCTTTCTCTGCACAAATGCACTCACCCTTGCATACTGCCACACACACCTATCTTACTTACAACATTTACTCATTACCTTCACCCATTATATACACACTCGCTAAATGCCTTACACAACACATACCTACATTTAATTATGTAACGAATAACAAAATTGGTCCTGCCTAGATAACATGGCAAAAGGCAATCCTTTGTTTCTTCTTTTCTACAATGAGAAGTGGAGGCTTGTACAGTTTACATGTGTTGCTTTTGGATGTGCTGTTTAATTGTCAGTGTTATAATTATTTTAGAAAGTTATGGCAGTCAGTGAGTAGATTGATTGGGCATTGATTGTATCCTTTTTTACACTTTGTCTAGCCCTTTATTTCATATACTATGCGTGAGTAATAGACAGATCAATTTTTTCTCTCATATTAGTTTAATTTTCTCTTTGATCTTTTCGTTCTCTATTAACATGGTATAAGAGTCTAGTTGGAAATTGATGGTTGGATGGAGGGTTGATCAGAAGAATTAAAATTACCCTCCTTGTCCACTCCTGGTGGAGGTAATGGCTTTTGGTAACTATATACATGTAACTGTTTTTCTGGTTGTTTTGGGAACAACTGGAGATGGAATAGAAGGATAGGATGACATTAGATTAGGTTCTAGACTCTATCCTTTTTCTAAAAAGTAGGATGTAGACTAAAAAATGTGGCATCAGTACTTATATGGTTTCCTAGAGATAGGATCGAGGCATTTATAACCTTTTTGATTCTAGAATAACCAAGCTGCAATGTACATAGCTGTGCACAAAGGTATCAAAAATTGTGGCATCGCTAAATCTTGTTTTTCATGAGAGTGTGATGGCAAGAGAGGTTATTACTCCTATATCAAGTCTGAGGATCAAGTTGGAGATCTCTTCACTAAAGTTGTGCACGAGTATTTTTATTTATATTTTTTTCCAAGCTGGGCATTAAAAACATTTATGCTCCAGCTCCTTGAGGGGGAATTTTAAAATTAGTTTGAAACATTATGGCTGCCGGTAAGCAGATTGATTGGGAATTGGTTGTATTTCCTTTTTACTCTTTATCTAGCCTTATATATTCATGTACTGTGCTTGGGTAATATACAAATCAATTTTTCTTCTCATATTAGTTTAGTTTCTCTATTTGTTTTTTCGTTCTTGGTTAACAGCCAGGATTACTAAAAAGATTAGTTGCTTCATAATCTTCATCCGAATACCAAGTTGGTCCATTTTTATTTTTTATTTTTTATTTATTTTTTTATTTTTTCAGCATAAAGGAAACAGAGTGTACTGGGTGATACCTTTAGATTTAATAAAAGTAAAAATTATAATAATAATAAAAAAAAATTTGTGGTTCTTTGAGATTTGATTGTAAGATCTCAGTCAAATAGGGAGCCAAAAAAATAGTTTAAAACTTTAACAAGGGTAACCATACATTTCTTGCAATACCAATAAATAAATAAAAGGGAAATGGTTATATCTCACTCTCCAATTTTATATTTTTTAAATATTGTTGATGCAAGGAATTCGTGACATATAATGATTGGTATGTGGGTCCTCTAAACAGCAATGAAAGTGGCTCCTAAAAGGAATACTAGAAGTACAGGTACTGTAGCTACAGGCACTGAGTGCGAGATGTCTCCAAGGGTGCGTTTGGCACGGACATGGGACAGGACAAGGTGGGGCGGGACAGGTTGTTCCATATTGTGTTTGGAATGCCTGGGACAGAACCGTGGACTGTACTATTACACGTTTGGTATGGCTGGGATAGGACGGGACAAGATGTTCAAATGACCAAAGTGCCCCTCCTGTCCTTTCCAATGTTTATATCAATTTTATTAAGTTTGATTTTTTTTTTTTGAAAAATATCAAATAGTATTGAATTAGAATTAATTAAAAATCATACAAATTTAATATTTTCTTTCAATTTCTCACTGCACAAACACCATAATTTTTTCTTCAATCAAATTCCACAAACAAAAACAACAAATCAATTCCACAAAAATCATCCAGTACCATCATCATCATCATCATCGGTGAACACCAAACCAAACCACAAATCATCATCATCATCATCAACGGTGAACACCAAATCAAAATCTAAAAACAAATCGAAAATCCCTACAAGCCTCGCCGTTGACGACGCGATCCCTTTCGATCGCTGTAGATCAAAAGCCCCAAATCAAATTCAACAAAAACTGGTCGAATGGAGAGAGAGAGAGAGAGGAGAGAGAGACAAGCGAGAGAAGTATGGATCTTTCTCTTCGCCGGCGGCCAAAGAAGAGAGAATGAAGAGAGAGAGAGAGAAAGCAGCGTGAGAATGGTTGAGAGAGAGAGGAGAGAGAGACAAGCGGGAGAAGTATGGATCTTTCTCTTCGCCGGCGGCCAAAGAAGAGAGAATGAAGAGAGAGAGAGAGAGAGAAAGCAGCGTGAGAATGGTTGAGAGAGAGAGAGAAATAGCGTGAAATATCTGAATGTGGTGACTTTTATTTTATATTTGTAATTTTTGTAATATTTGAGGGCAAAAAAGTCTTTTCCAGACTTGTCCCATGCATGGGACAAGTCTGGCCTACCTATTTGGGTGGGACAAGTTTTTGGGTTTTTTGTACCACCTTGTCCCGTCCCGTCCTATGCTAATAGCGCGCCAAACGCAGGACAAGAGAAAGTTGTCCCATCCTGTCCCGTCCCGTCCCGCGTACCAAACGCACCCCAAGAGCTGATATTGACTGCTTTTGGTTGCAAAACAAGAAGGCAGTTAGTGATTGCCAGCGAGCTGTGATTAGCAAGCGAAAACCCTTTGATGTTCAAGTTAGTCGGGGTGAGTTCGGAAGCAAAAACCTTAGGAAAAACTATTAAATTATCAAGTCAAAGGTTGGTCAATGGAAGAATATCACCTAATATTTTTAGAGGGTTTACTTGAGATAATTCCTCTACACCTTAAAGTTCTTAGATCAAGAAATGACGTACTTTTCTTGAGGAAGAAGATAGTTTATATAGCTATTTTCCCCTTGCTTAGTCCACATTGTCTTTCTTGGAGAGCAAGCTCTTATTTTTATCAACAACTAAGTTTTGGACAGTTTGCTCTTTTTGAAAATGCCTTTGGATGTTTGTACTTGGGTCATTCCTATTGGCTAGTAGTGACTTTACAATACAGGCAGAATTGGTCCTAGGCTAGTTGTGGGGACCAAGGTATCTCAATGAAGAATGCAAGCAAAGCAGGAGCTCAGGCATTGTTATATTCCATCAAGAGAAAGGAGGTAGACTAGTAAGATGGCCGACTGCATAGAGGGAGCGAACCGAAAAGCTCCGTTTTGCGAAGCGGACCAATCTTCCGTACCGCCCCCATACTCTCTCTCTCTATAAAAAAGCCTGCGGTTGAAGAGAAGGAAGGCGTGAGAGAGAGAGAGAGAGTTGAGTATCAACTCACCCCCCTTCTTCCACAATTAGGTGAAGACCCGAGGGCAGGAAACCCCAATGGGAACCCTTTCACCGTGCCACACGATTCTTTTGCGAAGTGCTCTCTCAGAAGTTTCCACTCCTGCCCCCGCAAGCAAAGAGGGAATGGGCCAGGATCCTCTCCTCACCTCACCTTACCTCACCTCACCTTACCTCACCTCACCTCACCTCACCTTTTTTATCACCTTTTTAAAGAATGTGATTGGTAGTTGATAAAGTGTAAGTGGAAAGCTATCACATCTTAATCATTCATTCATTGCAAATTTGCAATGCTTATGTATTATGAGATTAAGTGAGGTGAGGTGAGGTGAGGTGAGGAGAGGATTCAAGTCCCGAAGGAATAGGCCAATATTGCACCCATGTAGATATGGGAGCATCTCTCAACCACATCTTGTCACTTGAACTCTTCTGGAAACTTCTGTTCACTTCTTGAACCCAATTAATCGCATCTTAGACAGAATACCACCTTGTGAGTTCATACATCGCAGCTGTGTGTAATTTTGCCAAGGTGTAGGGATTTCCCTTATATTTCCAAGGGTACAGCTAAGGACCCATCCACGCGTCATTATGTTGAGTAGGCCATGTGGGAAGCCAGTTTTCACCCCGGACACTCTCTGAGGTTAGACTTAAATACAGAGAGATACAATAATTTCCAAAATTAGCTTGGGATACCTGCTGCTGAAGTAGTTTAGTAGTTTTAGTTAAGCATTTGTTCTTTTATTTTTCTTATTGTTATTTTCAAACTTTAAATGTGTGTGTTTCATTGTGTCTATCAATGTCTTCTTTGCAGTATTTAATTTTCTATTTGTTTTATTTTCAGATTAATAGGTGTTTGTGTTTGTGTGTGGGACATAATGTTCTTGATTTTCATTTTTCATAATGTTATTTTCCAGATGAAGACTAAGTATGTTCTATTTTTCTTCTGTTTTATTTGCCTGAGCCCTGAAGATTTGCCTTCATTCCATAGTATTGATCTAGTTTTTAACTTATTTTGAAGGCTGAAGACAGAGCTCATAGGCGGGGGCAAACCAGTGCTGTTAACATATATATCTTTTGTGCAAAGGTGCTCGTTTTGTGTGGTTGTACAATTTCTCAGTGCTATTGTTCTGATTTTTCACATATATGTGAATGATGGATTCATCATGTTGCAGGATACTATAGACGAGTCACACTGGCAAAATTTGAACAAGAGGCTGCGCTGTGTATCGTCGACAACTAATGGAAAATATGATGCTTTGCAAGAGATAGCGGTATTATTATACATTTATATCAGATTACCTGATAGTGTGGTGTCATATTCCCAAATGAGCATTAGTTACTGTTTCCCTTTGGAACAAATCTGCAGCAAACTTCCAGTTCTGTTCTTTGAGTTCCAAAGCTATGGATTTTCTAGTAGTTATATCTGGTGTTTAAAGTAAAATATCGTAGATGGGATGCTAGTTTTAATTTCTTTAGGATTTTATTTGGAATTAATTTGCTTCCTTGCCTAAGCATATGATTAGTTTTACTATTTGAATCTTTTTGCATCTACTACTAATTTGTTTGGCTAGGGATTCTGATTTTTCATTCTTCTTTTCAAGATTGAACTTCATTTTTCTGGCCACAGGTTGAAGGTGTTTCTTATCTGGAAATGTCTGGTAAAACTAACAAAGGTTGTGAAAATCGAACTCTGTATCAAGTGGCATCTGGTAATCTGTTTGAAGAGTCATTTCCAGGGTCCAGTGTCACTGAGGACATGCAGTCTATACATGCAGATGATCAAGTAACAGCAAATATGAATGAAAAATCTGTGGAACAGAGTAAAACCGATGGCAGTTCAACTGAGACAGACGATCTTCATATTAAGGTATGACTTTAATCCATAGAATTTTTTCTATATCCCTAAGTTTAAGTATTCTGGTCTAGACGCCTTTTAACTTGCTTGATTTTGTTTCTTTAGTTAAAAGCATGCATTTTATTGGTAGAACAGGATATGGTTCCTGATCTGGAAATAGATAAGGATTATGTTTCAACGGGAAAAGCAGGAGATAAAACTCTTTCTGGTGCTGAAATTGGAATTCATGAAACTGTTTCTTCTGAGTTGGATGGAGGCAAAAATGATTTGGATCAATCAGAAAAGGTTTTTTTTTACCTCATTCCAACTAGTCTAACTTTTTCATTTTAAGTTTACATAAGAGGAAATTTTTATAATCTGAGTTGCAGGAAAACAAATCCCACCCTCAAACAACAGAAATTGATGGTGTTGGATTACTTTATCCAATTGAAGCTGATGAAAATTGCTCTAATCAAGTAAATTACCTACGGTTCGAGGTATAACATTGAGACTCTAAAAACACTTTATATTTACTCTTGATGACAACTAAATTGTAGTAACTTTGTTGAGTGGAAGATTCATGTGTAGAGTTTGCTGCAGTTTTTACTTCTATTAACCCCATAGTAATAGGAAAAAAAGTTCATTTACTGCTTTGGATAACCAAAGATTCAAATTTTGGTCTGTTTCGTTTACTGCCTTTTATAATCTGTGTTTGAACTTCATACTGATCAACCTCAACTGGATCAATGTTTAATTCGGTGCATGGACTTGTTTCTATTAATGTCTTGAGTTTGGTGGGTTACTGCAATTTAGGATCATGATACTAATTTTAGGTTTTGAAAATACACTAGTGATTTTTCATAATGTAGATGTAAGCTTCAAGTCATTTGGCCTGATTTAAGTGGTGTTTCATGAAAAACATTTTTGTCTGCTTTTTAATTCCCAGACTTTGTAATTCCTTCTCTAATTTGCTTTGTGTTTGCTAAGTTCACAATGGACATGATACGTATTTTAAACCTATGGGTGTACCTACCTACAATTTGGTTTATTAAGTTGAATCACGTTTACAGTATTGTTTGCCAATCAACTATCAAATCCTTCTGAGTTTATGCATTCTATTGTATTTTCTTCTGAAAAAGTGATGTTTAGTTATCTGTGGGAGAATAGTAATTTAATTGGATAAACTCGTTATATACGGATATTGGACACCTTCCATACATCTGAAATCAGTTGGTTTTAGGTTTAGATCTGAAAGTTTTATAATTAATTGGCTTTTCCTTCTGTTAAGGTGAGCCAATATACAGGAAGAATCCACTTGTATTCATGCATTCCTGGGATAGATTTAAGACCGAGGCCACTTTATGAGAATTTTCAACCAGAGGACCTTGAATTACGACATTCTCCTGCTGCCTTTGACAACAAGGAAGGAACTTCAGAATCTTTGAAGGACAATCCAGCTTATAGGGATGCTATTCTGGCATTTGTTAGTGAATGGAGTAAACTAAGGCCCATTGAGCGGAGTAAATTACTTGGAAAGCCATTGCAACTTCCTTTATCTGTTGAGTTGTGCTATTTGAAAGAAACCATTAACCACAGCAGTGAGGTATATCTAAATAACCTTGTAGTTTTTTTTTTTTCTTTGCTATATTGTGCATTTTTTCCATTGACACGCTCATTTTTCACTTATACATGCATCGTTAAATTCTTTATCCTTATACCTATAATTTTTCTATAATTAGTTTTAGTAGTTTTGTTTGGGTAACAGTTCTGCAACTCTGTAACAGGGACTGCTAAAGGGTGGAAGCAAACGACGCAGTACACCTTCATTTGAGATTAGCCATCCTTTACCATCAAATGCTGTGTGGAAAAAGGTTCTCATTTGTAGTGGCTCTAAAAAGAAGGAGAAAGAATACTCTCAGGCATGGACTCTAACTGATGAACCACTCTGTAAACTGTGTCAAACACCATGCAAGTAAGTCCAAATTAACTGATGAACCGTGCTGTAGCTATCGTGGCAGATTTTATTTACACTTTAATTTCAGGGGCAACAATGCCAAGACACCAGAGTATTTTGAAGATCTGTTTTGCAATCTTGAGTGTTATGAAGAATATCGAATAAGAACCAGTGGCAGATACCTCCGTCAGGTTAGGACATAAATCATAGACTATCTTATGAAGTTAAACTTATTCTAGTCTCTATTTTTGTTATAAATTATAACTACAAAACATTCATGCATGATGCTGTTTTAAATTCTAAATTTAATGTGCTTTTTAAATAATTGTCTTAATTCATTATTAAACCAATTATAGTTAGTTACATCATGTAACATTTTTTTCTTTTCCAGGAACTGTTTCAAATAGAACATGGTGTCTGCACAAGTTGCCAATTAGACTGCCATAAACTTGTGAAGCACATAAAACCTTTATCACTGGAGATGCGGAGAAAGTATATTGAGGAAGTAGCACCAAAAGTGGCTAGCCGGAAGAACTTGTACGTCACCTAAATGCTAATGCCTGTTTAGTAATTCCATTAGAATGATGCTTTAATTGTAGCATGCTTTGTTCTTATATAAAGTTTGCTTGTGTATGTATGCATAGACGTTGATAATATTCTTATTTATGCTTACTAGTGTTGTGCAATATCACTAATCAGCTAACTGCTGGGAATGTGTTTTGATAAATTGATCATACTCCATTGAACTTTTTAGGCAAGTTAAGTTTGTAACTCTAAAGTGATAGGTTTTTTCAACTGTGTGGCTCTCGTATTGGTACATTTTAATTTTTAAATGACCTTATTGTCTCAATTCCTAAAACCTAATGACAGTAGGTCTGATATCTTGCAGCCTTGAGAAACTTGTAAATGATCCAACTGAAGGCAATGCATGGCATGCAGACCACATCATTCCTGTCTATCGCGGTGGAGGTATGATGCACCTTCTTATTTCATTATTTTGTTAACACATAAGTGGTTTTATCCCTAAAGTGCTTATGTAGTCAAAGTGAAAGCCTATCTTTCTCCAATTTTTGTGCTCAGATTTTTAGGTTTTTGGGGTTCAGTTTGGTTCAGTGTAGATTGGGAGTCTCTTTTGTACTGTAGCTGTTTTCTGTACCTTTGAGGACTGTTTCTTAAAGGTCCTCTGGGTTTGCTTTATGACATCCTGCTTTTGTAGTGACCTGCTCACCTTCCTGGTGATCAGCCTCTCTTTGTATTCCCTTGTGTTTTCTGATAACAAGAAGTGGGGAAAAAAAAAAAACCCTCTCGCCTATAATGAAAAGTGTAACATCATTTTTCACTTAAACCATAAGCCCGGCTTCTCTAATATCTTTTTAACCAATGCCTATTGAACTCAAAAGTATTATATGGGAGGTCATATTTACCTAACTCCTAGATACAAGTTATCTCAGTAGTAATGACTTGTCAGACAGCATACTGCTGGTGATGATGATGTGTTATGCCAAATGTTGTAGTATCCTAGTATCCTTCTATCATTCCAACAAAGTCCAAGTCTTATGATATAAGGATCTGAATTGAATCAGCTGATGTGAATTTACTGGTTTTAGCTTGTCGTATTGTCTATCATCATGTTAGTTGTACTTCCAAGTGCCGAATCCTGGTTTTTATTTTTTTTTCTCAAAAAAAAAAAAAAAAAAAAAAAAAAAGAGAGCATGTAGCTTCACTTCTGCATCATCGTGCCATTTGTACACCTTGAACAAAATTAGAGTTTTGTTGATTTATTCTTTGCCGTATAAGAGGAAATTTATAGGAGAAAATACAATCAGGAAATAAGTAAGAATCAAGAAAACAATCTTCTATAATCAAGCTAAATCAGTGTATAGATGTCACTCGTGCCTAACTTGTTAGTTGAGTTGTGAAATTTCCTTCCATTAATAGCCTTTGTAAGAATATCTGCAAGCTTGGTCTTTACTTGGTACAAAAGGAAGCTCGATTATCATTTCTTCTAATTTTTCTTTGATGAAGAATCGATCAATCTCTACATGCTTAGTGCAATCATGCTGGATAGGATTATTAGCAATCTAAACCGAAGACTTATTATCACAATACAACTTCATACTACTCTCTTGAGAAATCTCAAGTTCTTCAACCACAGTAGCTCAGAAATCCCTTGTGCAATTCCTTGGAACTTTGCCTAATCACTTGATCATGACACCACGGTCTGTTTCTTACTTCTCCAAGTAACTCGGTTACCTCCTACGAAGGTGAAATAGCCGGACGTAGATCTCCGGTCACTAGTATTTCCAGCCCAATCAGCATCCATGTATCCCATGATGCCTAAGTGTCCATGTCGAGAGAACATTAATCCTCTGTCAGGAGCTCCTTTCAGGCACCTTAGAATCCGAAGAACTGCTTAGTGGGAGCATGCATAAAACTTACCACACTCACTGCATAAGCAATATTAGGACGTGTATGGGATAGGTAGATAAGCTTATTAACAAGTCTCTAATATTTTTCTCTGTTCATTGGGGTTTGATCAGGATGATCTGGACACTTACATAACTTGTGATTCTGATCCGTAGGGGTATCTGCCAGTTTGCCAGCAAGCATCCCAGTTTCTGTAAGTAGATCAAGAACATACTTTTTTTTTGGCCAAGGAAAATCCCATGTTTTGATTGGGCTACCTCAATTCCCAGAAAGTACCTTAGCAACCCCATATTTTTCATCTCAAACTCCGTGGCCAAGTAACTTTGAAGGTTAGTCATCTCTTGATCATCGTTTTCTGCAACAATCATATCGTCAACATAAACGATTAGTAGTGATCTTATCACCCTTTCTTTTGCAGAACAAGGTGTGATTAGAGTTACTCTGATGATATCCGAATCTTTTCGTGGATGTACTGAATCATCCAAACCAGGCTCTAGGTGATTGTTTGTCTGTAAAGAGCCTTTTTCAGCTTACATACTTTGTCGGTTCGAGACTCAAAACCAGGAAGAAGTTTTGTATAAACTTTTTCACCGAGTTCCCCATGTAGAAAAACATTCTTTACATCAAACTGCTTCAATGGTAAATCCAAGTTAGTTGCTAGTAATAGAAGTACCCTAACGGTATTTAACTTGGCTACCGAGGCAATAGTCTCCTGGTAGTTAACCCCATAAGTCTGAGTGTATCCTTTGGCAACCAACCTAGCTTTGTACCTTTCAACTGAGCCATTTGCTTTGTGTTTGATGGTATAGACTCATCGACACCCAACAACCTTCTTTCCTTTTGGTAGATCCATAACTTCCCATGTGCAGTTTTTTTTTATAAGGCCTTCATCTCCTCTTCCATGGTTTGTACCCATTTCCGTTCTGTCAGTGCATCCTGCAATTTACTGGGAATAAATACAGAGGATAATTGATGTGCAGATGCTTGGAAAGTCTGAGTTGAGGTGTAATTAGTAATAGAGTAAAGTGCTTTACAACCTACTGTAGGCTGCTCCAAACTGTATAGGTGGTCTATGTTCTTGAGTAGATTAGCTGGTGTTAGGATTTGTGTGGTTTTCATTAGACAAGTCATTAGAGAAAGTAGCGGGTTCAAGAATTACCTTAGGAGCATTTTCAATCTCAGAGCCTGATCGGCGAACTAGTGTTGGAGAAGGGGAAGTAAGAAGTTGTGCCACCTGTATGGGAACTAACTCTCCCTGTTTCTCTTTGCCTTTATTTCGCTTTTCATACACTTTCAAGGTTGGTTCTGTCTTTTCTATGAGACTATCAGGAATCTCACTTTCTTCTTCAGAAGATAGACTTTCGTCTTCAGAAGGTAGACTTCTAGGCACAATCAAACTAATAGTTATACCATTGTCTGCCGTAGGAGACTTCTCTTCATAGTTCGGAGACTTCTCTTCATAGTTTGGGTTCCCCCCCTGAAGAGGAGCCTCTTAGGCAAAGTACACATCATCTTTCCAAAATGTAACATCCTGTGACACAAACATCCTATGAGACGGAGGATGATAACATTTGTACCTTCTTTGTGAGCTAGAACACCCTATAGACACACTTAAGAGCACTTGGATCTAACTTTCCTCGATGAGGAGTACGGATATGTGCATATACCGCACATCCAAAGACCTGAGGAAGAATATGTAAAGTAGATGTAATATCACAAAAATGAGACAAGGATTGCAATGGAGTTTGAAAAGACAGAACACTGGATGGTAAATGATTAATAAGATATGCAGCAGATAGTACAACATCACCCTAAAAAGATTTAGACATATGCATTCCGAGTAGTAAATTTCGTGCAATCTCTAAGAGATGACGATTTTTACGTTCAACTGTACCATTTTGTTGTGGAGTATGTGCACAAGATGTTTTGTGGAGAACACCGTTTTTTAAACAAAAAGTTTTGAAATTATGATTTAGATATTCACCACCATTATCAGAGCGTAAAACTTGAATTTTCTTATGAAACTGTGTGTCATGTGATAAAACTTTTGGGAAACATCACATACATCACTTCTGTTTTTTAAAAGGAAATTCCAAAGTCATACATATGCAGTCATCAATATATCTAACAAACCGGTGCATATCAGATATAGACACAACATTATAAGGACCCTATACATCAGAATGAACAAGAAAAATTCAATTTCCTAAATGTAATGAATTGCAGAGGAACTTTTATTGTTATTACTAGAAGTAAAAACAGTACGATGATGTTTGGACAAAAAAAAAAGGTTTCGCACTGCACATTATTGTGACCAATAGCATTAAACAAATAAGGAAATAAAAACTTGAAGATATCCAAACGAACAATGACCTAAGCCCCTATGCCAGCGATAGATATTACTCTCTTTGTCGGATTGAACTTGTTCTACTCTATGAGGAGGATGATTGGATGAGCTTGGAGCACTGTCGGTTGTAAAGTAGTACAACCCCCCTCTTCCCTTACTAGTTCCAATCGTCTCCTTGGTTTTGATGTCCTGAAACACACAATGAGAAGGCCAAAACGTGACAGCATAGTTTAGAGATTTAGTAATTCGACCGATAGAGAGTAAGTTGTTAGATAAAGTAAGCACATGTAAGATAGATGATAAGTGCAAAGACGAAGTTAGAGATACAGATCGAGCTCCATGAATGGGGGTGGGTGTACCATTAGCATATGACACGTTACATGTTTTGGTCGGAGTACGATGACTAAAGTTTCGAGAATCAAAAGTCATGTGGTCATTTACACTAGAGTCAATTATCCAAAAATTATTATTATAAATTGTAGAAACACTGAAAGCAGAATGAAAAGTACCTGAGCTGGAGAATTTAGTTTGAGAATGACATATATTACCCTACGATGATTCATCTTCATTGGGATTTGCCATATTAGAGGTAGCAATAGCAATAGCATCGGAAGCAAAGAAATTTTAGAAGAGAACAAACAATACTTGAAATCTGTTGTAGGCAGAAAATCTAGCCACTTTTCAGTCAAATTTGATGGTGGCACGTTTAGAAGGTTGGCCGGTGGTCGGAGGCGACGGTCGTTGGTAGAAGTGAAGAAGCGATGAAGATCGCTAAGTAGAAGAAGATGTGACACTGGTCGCTAGGATGCCAAGGTAGGACGACTGGCGGTTGATCGTCGGTCCGATCGGCAGTTGCACGACATAGGGGATAGGTGTGGTAGTTGTGAGACACACCGGAAAAAAAACAGGTAATAGTCCTGTAGACAAAGTAATGTACAAAGTAATGTAGCAGTAGAGAATTTTTTATTTATTTTTTTTGAAACAGTAACAGAGAGGAAACTTAAAAATTTGTTATAGGCCCTGATATCATAAACAACTTTAGAGTTTTGTTGATTTATTCTTCTCCATATAGGAGGAAATTTATAGGAGAAAATACAATCAGGAAATGAGTAAGAATCAAGAAAATAATCTTCTATAATCAAGATAAATCCCCTACAATCTATCAGGCTAATTAATAAGTCAACTACACACTGTCAACTATACAATCTCCTACATTATTGAGAATATTCTAACACACCTAATCTTGTTCTCTTAAGGAGTTCTTGAATAATCCTTTTATTTGTATGATTTAGATTAAGGTGATGGTTTTTTTATTTTAAATAATAATAATAAAATTTGAAGATTGAAACCTGAATGAATGTTTTTTTTTTTTTTTATTCTTCTAACCTTTCAACAGAAGTGTTGGTTGTTTGATTTTTAAGATAGAAACAACTAAAAACAAATAATTTGACATCCCTATAACTTCTACTTTGTTATGTACTTTTATTTGATATGATACAAATAGTTATGTTCACATTAAGGAATTTAGAGGAGAAAGGAAACTTTTTTGTATATAGGTAATAGAAATTACAAGAGTTAGCCCTATTAGATGAAACAAAACGGAAATACAATAAAAGTTACAACTATTGCATAGCCAATACACAACTATTTTCTAGCTGTAATTTCCTAAAATTTCTAACACTTGCCCTCAAGTTGGAGCATAGATATTTTCAATGCTCAGCTTGTGCAGCAAAGATGCTCAAAGATTTTCCTTGTGCACAACTTTGGTAAAAATGTCTCCAACTTGATCTTTTGATTTGATGTACGGAGTAACTATCTTCGCTAGCATCATAGTTTCTTGTATGAAGTGACTATCCACATTTATATTTTTGGTTTGCTCATGAAACACTGGGTTGCATGCTATGTATGCTGCAGTTTGATTATCACAATACATCACAAATGGATATGTGTCATCTACATCCTGTTCTTTTTAAAGGTTTTTTAACCACATAAGCTCACATGATTTATGAGCCATCGCACGATAGTCTGCTTCTGCACTAGATCTAGCCACCATATTTGTTTCTTACTCCTCCAAGTCACTAAATTACCACTAAAAAAAGTACAATAACCACTCATAAACCTCCAGTCAGACTTTGAACCAGCCCACTTAGCACCAGAATAGCTTACAATATCCATTCCGATTGTTTGTTTAAGATACCTGAGAATCCTGCACACAGCTTCCTGATGAATTCCTCTTGGGCTTTGCATGTATTGACTTATTGCTCCAACTGCAAATTTGATGTCAGGTCTAGTCATAATCAAATAGATCAATTTGCCAACAAGGCTTTTGTACCTCTTATTATCTTCAAAATTAGGGCTCCTCTCATCATCCAGGTTTACATTAGGGTCCAACAGCAAGTGTTATTTTCTTAACACGTTCAATTGTTTGACCACGTAATAAAAAGCAAAAATAAAAATTAAACCAACTTAATTAGTACAACTCAGATCCATCAAGTGATAAGTGGAAAAAAAAAATGACATCAAATTAAACACAAAAAAATTGTTACGCAGCAAGTGCTCTCTTGACCTCAGCCGGTGTGTCAATAAGTATTTTAGCTAATTTTTAAAAGAAAATATTATTCGCAATGTTGCTCTTGTTGATAATCATTTACTGTTATTATATACTACTGTCTCTCCCTCTTGACACACCGGCATATAGGAAATTAGCAGTGTAATTTAGTTGTCTTATCTAAAGAGTATATTGATTTTTCAAAATTTCTTCAGGCGAATGCAGGCTAGAGAATATGAGGACTCTTTGTGTGGCCTGTCATTATGAAGTAACCGTAGCACAATGTGCTGAACGATGCTCAACAAGGGCAAAGGCAAGGAAACAACTGAAAGTTATCATGAAGGGCCTTAAAAATGATCAGAATGTGAATAGGATTGGAGCTCATATAGAGGTAAATTCTGAAAGTACAGATTTTCAATTTTTGGTAACTCTGATTCTGTATTCATGAAATGCATTATTTCTTATGTGCACATTCCAAGAAAGTCAAAATTCTGACTACAGAGTTCTCTGTTTTTTTTTTTTCTTATCCTTTCTATGTTTAATGAATCTCTCACTCTGATGACAGATAAAGTGATAGAACTATTCCTTGCGCTAGGTTGGCTTTGGAATTTAATTCAATCATGATTCATGATGTCACTGTTTTAAATCCATCCTTAGTTTCATCTTGGAAGTTTTATATAGTCCAGTGCAATCAAGTTGTTCAGAGATGTAAAATTAAAAACTTAAGATCTCCTGACGTTAGGTTGGCTTTGGGATTTAATTCAATCATGATGTCACTGTAAAATCCAATTCATGGCATCTTGGAAGTTTTTATATTCAGTGCAGTCAAGTTGTTTGGAGATGTAACATTGAAAATTTAACGTCTCCCTGATTAATTGGTCTAATCATAGCCACGTATGGGTTCTCTTTGAAGCTCAATATTTAGATACTTCTGTTTGACATGTTTTATTTCATATGAAATGATTTTTGCTTAACTGCTTTTACCCCTTTCTAATTTGAGTTGAAGTTTATTCTTTGATAAAACTGTAGTTTTCTTACTTACGTTGCCCTGCGTAGAAATACTCATTTCAGGACCAAGGGCTGGAAATGCAAGAAAACATTGTTGAGGAAGAGCTTTTTGTCAAAGTTCCTGGAAGTTCCTATACTGAAGGAACAAGCAGAGGTTCTGAGTCTGAAGACTTGAGGACATCCTCTGAAGCTGATTGTCCAGACCTTTAGTGAAGATGTACACTAGCAACTAATTAAACCTCTTTTGTACACATTTGCATCAACCAATATTTTACAGCATTATCATTGTAAATCTTTTGTATTTATAGTTTCCCCTATTGTGTTAAGATAGGTTTGTATTGTCTACTGTCTCTTGATGGCTGGCCAGCTATTTTTTTTTTAATTATTTTTTAATTTTTTATGATCCTTGTCGATATATATTTAGTTTTTAGATGGCTTCAAAAATATTGAAATGAATGTACAAGAACTTTTACTTAGTAGACAAGAAATACATTATCTATTATTATATTAAAACTCGGTTCTCATTATAAAGTGCCCACGCGGTTACAGTTCCGTGGGAAGGCAAAACCATAATTGTAAACAGTCTAGCCGGTTTGGTTTACGGTTTTTAACCGTCTGTTAGGCGGTTTGCTTACGGTTCCGGTTTTGAACCTGTTTTTCCTTTTTTTTATTTTTTTTTATTTTTATTTTTAATTTAAATTTTTATTTTTTATATTTAGATAAAAGAATAAAAAAATGATATAAGTGATTGTGTGAAGAAAAAAAATAAAGTTCTGCCTAATAATAATTAAAATTGAACAAAGTTTAAAATCGAAGTTCTAATGTATGACTTAGAAGTTATAATGTATTTCATATAAAATTTTCGGTACAATTATCTAATTATACAATTGAAGTATTTAACGATGTTTAAAAGAAAAGACATTGACATTTATTAATAAAAAAAAGAAATTGGCTTTGAATTCAAATATACAATTTAACAAAGTTAAAATTAAAATAAATAAAAAAATTGGCTTTGTATTTAATTTTGACCACAATTAATTGTCTATGTATCCTTCACCAATGTAAAGGAATCAAAGTCCACGTAGTTCTTTTACCTTTAATTAGATGCTCGGTATTAGAGGTTGAAAGTTGGAACGGAACCTATTTGTTTCCTTCTATTCATGTGATTTGGTCATCTTCAAAGAAATCATTCACTATCTCCAGCTAGAGTTCTTGTTGTCTGTATTTTGCCTTTGATCAATCATCAACACACACCTGGGCTTCAAGTGATCGTGGACACATAACCGGCTGTCTTGGTTCCAAAATATTTCCACATGCAATAAATTCTTGTTCTACAGCAACAGTAGAAACCGGTGTTCCAAGAATTTGTTTAGCAATATTAGCCAAAATTGGAAATTCCTGTTCATGATCCTTCTACCAAACCTGGATTCTAAATTTACTATCTTTTAAAAATTCATAATTGGTTTCCAAATACTACTCAAGCTCAGAATTTGAGTCAGAAGAGGATGAAGAAGGTGTTCATAATTGAAAATAAATATGGTGTGTCTAATACAACCTAGAGCGGTGGTGAATGAGTTGTTAATCATTTATTACCATATTTTTCGATTAATCAATATTAACAAAAAAACCCAACTCAAACATACAATAAAAATCAAGTAAAGTGCGGAAGTATAAAGAACATTTAATTTTTACGTGGAAACTTTCAATAAGGAAAAACCACAGGACTAGCCACTCTAGCCACTTAAGTCATATCAATCAACTATATGAAAAGACGGTTAAACCCTCAAGTGATATACAGACTCTCACTCACGACAACCTCATGTTATGGACACTACCACTCACGACTCTTGGTTTAATCCCAGTGATATCTCTCGATCTATTACTCTTGGCGTGAGTATCTCCTAATCTATCTCACATGCCTTTTATAGCAGTACTTGACAAATGCTTGCCAACCAACCCTTAGTTGCAAGACTTCATTTGCTTGTGTAACTTCACCTTGAAGCCACAAGACTTTGGCACATTGAAGAGAATTAAAAGTTTAAGTGAATATGTCAATGATGCTCAAATGCAATAATGTGTAAGACAACGAAAATTGCTTAACAAGGAGTTTAATAATGCAATCAATAAATCCAAGTTATCAATTGTCTAAGTGTAGAAACACAAAGACTTAGCTAGATAATGTGAACAATAAAGATGCTACTTATCAAACAAAACATACATGTCCATAAATGTAGTTTCAATTAGTTGTGTAGAGATTTTCCAACAAACTAATTGTTAACAAACAACCATAAACATTCAAGAATCTTGACTAGATGGATAAATGCAAATCTATCAACATAGTCATCAATTAATCATGAATGAATATTTATGACATAGCTATTTGGGTAGATAACAACCTAATCTTGCAAACTATCATAAAATTCCTACATGCTCATACATGTGGATTCAATTAATTGTGTAAAGATTTTCTAACAACCTAATTGATAACAAACAACTATGAATATTCAAGAGAGCTTAACAAGCTTGATAAATATAAATCTATCAACCTAGTTATCAAATAATCTCACAAGAATATTCAAAGCTTAGCTATTTAGGTAAACACAAACCTAATCATTTAAGCTATCACAAACAAACCCCAAACATGTCATAACTTCACCAGATATGCAATTAATGTGAAGATTTGCTAACCTAAGCAATAAATGACATGTCTTGATGAAATAGAACAATAAATGAGTTGAGATGTTTGTTCTACTTACCAAGTAAAGACATTAATGAAGACCCATGCTTGAATGATGCTAGAGATGCAAGATGAAGATGGGTTTTTGGGTTTGGAGAGTCAAAGAAGCTTTCTTGAAGCTTTATCTCTTTAAGGAACTTTTAATCTCTCTCCAGGGTTTTTTTTGGCTTGAGTTACTTTTTTAAAAATGATGAGAAAGAGATGTATTTATAGTGCTTAGATGATAGCCTTATAAATTTTGTGAATTTCCCTTTAAAAATGAGCTAAATTGGACTTCAAACGAATGATATATGGCCAATTTACAAAAACAAGGGTGGAGCATTGCGCTTGATGAGTAGCTCAGCACAAGCGCTTTACAAGCTAGAGGTTGTTAGACCAAAATCACTGGTCGAGCAGCGCAACACTAGCACTTGACGAGTAGCACAACACGGGCAGATAGCCACGAGAACACAACATCTCGAGATTCGAGTGCCCCAAACTATTACTAAACGACATCGAAACCTTTCGTATGATATACCGTTGGAAATGTATGGATGTCTAATTTCTACTCCTTTTTTTTGGAATGACATTTTAGTGTCTATAGAAATAGATATGGTCATTTGAGTGACCAAATGTCAGAAACAGACAACAACAGAGTTGCCCTGTTTTGGTGGTCACTTTGGAGATTTCAAAACCAATCCAAATAATCATCAAATATTACGAATGACATACCGTTGAAAAGGTATGGGTGTCTAGTTTGTACAGAAATCATCAAAACTCATTTTGAAGCTTTGTATAAAACGTTATGGTCACAAGACTATACAAATGTCAGTTTTGAAAAACATTTAAATCATTGAAATCCACTCTTTTAAAACTAGACACTTTACTCAAAACAACCAAACAAAAAATAATACTTAACCAAGAGAAGAATGGGACCTTCCCGAATGGTCAACCATTGCACTAAGACATGCACACCATTGTTCAAGCGTGGACGTTTTCGATCATACAAACGGAAATGAATTACACCACACGAAACCACACTTAGAACTAACATCAAAGTGTGTGTGTGAAATGAGACATAAATGCACACAATCATGGAAACACAAATGCAAGTAATATGGGAATGCATGTAAGTGTGTGTGTGCACCTAATCTATTCAAGAATCAAGTCAAATGATATACCTTTCGCTCTTGCTCTTGCTCTTGAAGCCACGAATATGCTTGGAAACTTGCCAATGAACATTTAAGCTACCCATTACAAAATCATCCCCAAATGTGGTTTGTCATGAAATAAGCCAATCACAAAATAGAGGTTCGTATAGTAATTTTTTGGCTCTTTGGGAAAACAGTTGATCCTCTAAACCTTTTAATTTAAATGTTGAGGAAGTAGTAGTACAATCAGATGTGGGTTGCGGGTTGTGAAACCGATATGTTCAAAGACGGGCCATATATTGATATTCATATACAATTCATAAAAAAAAGTCTTATCGGAATTTCAATAACTAAGAACATTAACTTATAATCCTAAACTTTTGTAATAATGAATTAAATAATCCTGCAACCATTCTAATATAAAGCGTGGATCAAAACATGATGCAAGCAAGTAAATAATTGGAATCTCTCTATAATACTATAACCATTTTGTTTTCATGGCAGTAACACATTCACTCAATTGAACATCGAATTCACACACACTAAATGCACTAGCAATATTAACATTTTGAATAAAAAATAAATAAGTAGTGGGATAGTAAACATCATATAAAGCTTTGGTAGCATCATTAAAAACAAGTAACAATTCAAGAATTTTGTAAGGTTTTAGATCTGTATTGGCTTGATTCTATTGCAAAACTCTCTTTATTTGTAATGGTTAGTTGTTTAGGTGTTTCTTGATGGAAAGTAGTTTCAAAGGAGAAAAGCAACTTCTCATGCAAATATCATCTTCAAGAAGAAAAACGCTTTCTTGGATGCTAAGGTATCAAGATACTTCTTCCTCTTGCAAGGTGTAAGCGCATACACAAATAATTCATACATGTGTGTTCCTGCATCATTGAGTAAACAGCACACACATACATTGCATTTATATGTGTCCATGCATCGTTGTGCTCATTTGGTAATAACACATTCACACATGATTTAGTATGTTCATGCATTGATCTCATATTGTCATACATTGTAGAAATGCATGTACTAGGACTATGTATAGGAAATTGCACACTTGTGTTTATTTGTTTGGTTTTTGTTGTTTGGAACTTGAACATGATCTCATATGGTTCCTATTTGAGTTCCGGTCTTTTTGGTTACTCACTCATTTGATCTCATTTGATTTTGAGTTCAAACGAGGAAGTTACATTACTTTACGTTCTTTTATAATGCATTGTCTTCGTCGTCGTGTATCGAGTCGAATTCATAACCTTTGGTCAAAGTTTCATAGTATTCCTCATGTTTAATGAGTTACGGTTTGTAATCTGAAAGCAGATTCAAATTTGAATTTCAGAGGCTGGAGAACAGTCGAAGAACGTGAGAGGTGTGCGGAGGGAGCGAAGGAGAAAAGAGGTGGCAAAAGGCCAACAACCCTTTCTCCTGTGGAGGCACGTGGCCACCACGGCAGTGACACCTCTCTGCCTCCCCGTGGTGGCCATGAGCCTCCACAGGAAGCAAGGCTGCTGGTGGTTCAATTCCCGAATTGCCCTTGTCCTTCTCCAAGCGTTTTCCTTCTCCATATAATTCAAAATCATGCACAAAATTTCACACAACTTTTAGAATTTTGTTTTTGTCATTACTCTCTCATTTCAACACTGAATTAAGTGATTCAAAAACCAAAATCGTTAGTCTTGAAGAGAGGAACAAATGATGTCTAGATTATTCACAGCAATTTGATCTTCAGTTCGTGGTTCATCTTTTGTATGTGAATCATCTTCTCTCTATTTTTCTTATGATCAAATTGATGGATCTTATTACTTGATTGATGAAAAATGTTTAGAATGATTTTAATTCTAATTTTAGACTTGTTTGAATGATTTTCGCGTTATCACTTTTTATGATTTTGATTAAACATATTTGAAAGCTTAACTTGATTCAAATGAAATTGATTTTAGAAATATTTTGTGATGAGCTTGATTGTTGATTTCTAGTTTTTGATTTCATGATCTAAGAACTAGGATTGTTGATTGCAATATTAAATATTCTAATCTAGTTCTTATTGATTCACATGCTTTGATTTCTAGATAACTTTGTAATTGAGTGTTGAAAGCATATTCTAGTTATCTCTTGCATGTTCGTAGAGTTTGTGTGATCAACTTTCTCTATTTGATTGTGTTTGCATCATTTGCATCACGTAGATCTTTTGCCTTGTAAAAGGTGGAATCTCTTGTTGTTGAGTGATTCTTCAACATAGAGCAAGGAAGTCTTGACTAAGGGTATGAGACTCTAATTAAGTCCAAGCAAGGAAAGTCTTGGCTAAAAGATGCGATGCCTCTAAGAAAGTCCGACCAAAGTCTTGTCTAGGAGTGTGAGGCTCTGGTTAGATAAGCAAGGGAAGACTTGGCAAGGAGCTAGGCTTCAAGTAAGACTGAGCAAGGAAATCTTCCTAGAGACTTGAGGATAGTCTCGGTTAGGGAGTGACTTTTTAGAGGCAAGCGATTTGTCTTGGTTATAAAGCTTGTGGCAAGGTGTTTTCACTAGGCTCGAAGGTAGACTAGGAGTTGATAGCTTGGGGTGTATATCATTGGTTGATTACCTTGAGTGTGTATCTCTTTTTCATCATAGTGGATTTGCTTGCCGGTGGTTGTGGATTCAACCCGTGGATGTTTTCTCTTAGGAGGTTTTACCACGTAAAAATACTTGTGTTAAGTTTTGTTTTACTTTTCATTACTTCCATATCTTTCATCGATTGCATCACTTGTGAATTGTATTTTGAATTGTGCTGACTAAAGAAATCCATTTGTTAGACACACCAAGTGTGCATATCATTGTTTCGCTAAATGAAGTTTGGAAGAATTTGGAGCCTATACCTATTCACCCCCTCTAGGTATATTTACACTATAATTACTTAAGGGAATTTCATTTGGTATCAGAGCAGGTGTCTAGAAACAATTAGATAGATCCATATTATAGTGTTTGTGTTTTGTTTTGTGAAAAAAAATACATTTTTGTTGCTATGGGTGATTCGATGCCGAAAGGTGCTTCTAGTACTAGACCTCCACTCTTGAAGAGTGGTAACTACTCCTTTTGGAAAATTAGGATGAAAGCCTACATTAGATCCATCAATGAAAAAGCATGGATAAGTGTTGAGGTAGGTTATGAATTACCAACCAAAAGGCTTGAAGATGGCACTATGATTTTAAAGCCTTGAGCCGAATGGACGGCCATTGATTTTGATAATGCTAAATGGCATCATCGGGCAATGGATGCTATTTTTGGTGTTGTAGATAGTACTCAATTTATCTACATCCAAAACCTTGAATCAACAAAGGAAGCATGGGATACTTTGCAAGCTACCAACGAGGGTACGTTAGCAGTTCGAAGGTCTAGAGTACAAATGCTTACTTCTCAATTTGAAAGTCTTATTATAAAAGAGGATGAGAAGTTAGTAGACTTTCAAACTAGACTCTTGAATATCACCAACCAAAGTCAAACTTTAGGAGAGCTATATCCACAATAGAGAATTAATTGGAAGATCTTGAGATCCTTGCTTAAGAGATTTAATGCAAAGGTGATCGCAATTGAAGAAAGCAAGAATGTCGATCTTATGAGGGTTGATGAGCTTCTTGGGTCTTTACAAACATATGAGCTTGGGTTCAAGTCGAATATTGAGGGTAAGGGAATAGCACTCAAGGTAACTAATGAGAAGAGTGAAGATGATGTGGCTAGTATGGTGAGAACTTTTAAGAAATTTCTCGAGAACATATGTTCTAAGAGAGCGGAAGTCAAGAAGAAGATCACTCCAAATAAGTGGTAGATTCCAAGGATAAATCTAAGAAGAAGTTAATTCAATGCCATAAATGCAAGGGGTTTGTATTTATCTCTACCAAGCGTGCTAATGAGAAGAGAGAGTCTAAGAAAGTCTTAGCAATGGCGGTTTCTTGGAGTGATGTGAGTGTGAGTGATGTAGAAGAGGAAGAGGAGTCCTCGGATGAACAAGAATATACTAGCAATTACATTGCTCATCCAGATATATATGAAGGAAGATTTGAGCATATTAGTGAATGATTATCAAGTAATGAGGAAAATGAATACTCTTCAAGTAGTAAATGTAGTGAAGTCTCCTCCAATCACGAAGAGTTTGAAGCTTCCTCAAATCATGATTATATAAGCTTCAATGACAAGATCCTTCAACAAAAGAATGAAGAGAACAACAAGTTGAAGTTGATCAATGCCAACTTGGTGGTAATAATTAAAGCTCTTGACAATGAAAAGAAGATGTCTTTGAAAAAGATGAGCGAGCAAAAGATTACTGGGCTTGTTGGCTTGAACTGGAGGGGTGGGGTAGGTATCCAGATTAGATTTTAGTATTCTTCTTTCTAGAAGTATTTATGTGGTATTCTGGCTTGTATCTCTTCCTTGTATCTGGGTGGTAAAATCTTCTTTGGTCCTTTGTCGATTTTGGCGGTTAACAGAAGTCCCCTTTGACTTGAACACCGATGTCTTGTCAGGGTTGGAGTTAGGATCCCACTTTTGCTTGAAAGATTTTCTACCTTGCCATGTCTGCTTATTTTTTATCTAGTTGGGTACCATTGCTGGGAAGGAAATCCCCCTAGATACGCTAATAATCATTGTATTAGCCACCTGTCAGATGGTGATTGGCTTACGAATTTAAAAAATTAGCCGTTTTGGCACTATTAATGCGAAATCGCCAATTGAACGTCTTCCAAACACGTTGCCAGTCATCCACTCCTCATCAATTCTGGTTTCCTTGTGTGTAACCGCCTATCTTCGTCTATAGGTAATTCAGTCCTTTCTTCACGCTATATACTTGCTGTTCAAAAAGAAGTCTTCTTGCTAAACCTAGCTTTTCTTTTTCGATCTTTCTTTATTTCTTTCAGCTTTCCACTTCTGTAACAATGTCGTCTCCTTCCAAGCTGCCAAATCCTTCCCCAGGTCTTCTTCCCACTTCCTCCGAGCCTCGCTCAGATTTGCCTCCTTCACCTGACAGTCTCGATGATCTTTTCGAGGGGTGACCAGAAGCGGGCTCTCCGATACTGAGGGCAAGAAAGAGAAGTCGAGGCGAAGTGGATGATTTTGGTGAAACGCCGTTATGCCGTCGTTCTACAAGGAACCCAAGAATCGGGTCGGGTTTCCATAATAGGTCAGAGGACTTGGTCCAAATCACCAACGAAAAAGACAACAAGATCGTTCTACAAGGAACCCAAGAATCAGGTCGGGTTTCCATAATAGGTCAGAGGACTTGGTCCAAATCACCAACGAAAAAGACAACAAGATCGTTGGCGAGGTAGAGGAGGCTGGTGGTGCACCAGTTGTTACCTTGACCGGGGTGCAAACCTGTTCTTTCGCCTCTTTTCATGATGGGCGTATCATTCCCGATTCTGTGTGCATTGTGGAAACCCTAGCTAAGCTACGGGAGGAGTATCAGATCCCGGATGACATCGATCTTTCCCTTCCTCATCGAGGATATGACGTCTACACCACGCTGTAGGATGTCATTCTCATCCATAAAACGGCTTTTGAATGTGGAGTCTGGCTCTCTCTTCATCCGACTCTTCCCCGAGCTTTGGTCTCCCTAGAAATAGCACCCCTCCAGATCTAACCGAGTTTCTGGAAGCATCTGACTGGCTTCTTGGTGCTCTGGAAGGAGCAGTGTGTGAGAGACAACATAGATAGGGAGCCAGACTTCGACGAGCTCCGCTACTTATTCCAGATAACGAACTTAGTACAAGGGGTCAGTTCTATTTGAGGGCGTCCAATGAAATGAATTTCATCGTTCCTTGTGAGAATGTGAAATATCCTGCACCATGGAAGGAAGAGTGGTTCGTTGTCAAAGGAGAATGGGGGAATATGACCTATATTGGAGGATTTGAGTACCCTGTCCCAACCCAATTCACAGCTAAAGATAAGTGGGCGAAGGGGGTATTTTCATCATAACCCCGGGATATCCTGGGAAAGATTTTAATGAGGGGGTACATCAATGTGCAGTAAGTATCCTACTGTGGACCCCTTTGAAGGAGCCCGACTGGAGAGGTACTTGAGGATCTCCTTCGCGCTTCCAGGTATTAAGACTTCATCCATCTTTTTTGTTTATGTATACGCATTTCCTACCCTCCCTTTTCTTACTATGCTATCTTCCTCTTAGCAGTCTTTTTACCCCGCTAGTGACTGGTTCTCTCACTTCCTCTGGGACAAGAGGTGTGGCTTTGCATTCTTCTACTTCTCATGTTCCTTCTCCTCATCCTTCCCCCTCCAACACTGCCCAAGTTACAACCGGGTCTACTCAACATGACACAGTCCTTATCCCTTCTCCTATTTCAGCTAAGTCTCCTGCCAAGATCCCTTCACCTCTTCCTGCTCCTACAGGATCGCTTGTCAAGATTCCTGCTCGTCCCTCTACTTGTACCCCGGGACGCCAATCCATAAAGGCGTTGCTAGCTCGAGTTGCCACATCTCGGGGCTCCTCAGAACAATCTCAAAGGAAGACCAGAAAAATTGTTGTTCCTCCTACTGTGGGCACTCTTCCTAATCCTCCTCCAGTAGTAGTGCCTTCCAGGGAGCAGCCTGGAATTACAGAGAAGGAAACTGCTTCTGTCTCTTATCCCAAAGCTGATATTCCTTCAGGATCGGGGTCAATGGGTGCTACCCATGACGATGTGGTATCTCGGTTCATAGCATCCTGCTCTGGAGGAAGCTTAATGAGCGTGGCGAAGCTTCCTACTGAAATTTTGGCAGCCAAAGGGGCTTCTGTCTTGGCTGAGGTAGCATTCTACCTTTTTCTTGTTGTTCTTCTCTCTTTTCTCCAGGTGCTAACTCTTCTTCTTCTTGCATGGTTTTAAATTTGCTTTGGCCATGGAGAAACAACTGCTAACTCTGAAAGAAGCCTACATAAGGCTTCAGGCCAGGTTGGAGGATACCCAGCAAAAGCTATCTCAAGCCCAGCAGAGCATGGCCTTTTTACTCCAGGTTGCTAAAGTATCTGAAGAGGGTAGGCAGGCTGCCATGGTGGAGGCCCATTGTTATCTACGCTGCCTGGATACCGAGACAGTCCGGTTACTGCGTCGGCATGAGGAGAGGGAATACCTAAAGAGGGAGAAGAGGCTGCTGCAAGATGAGAAGCATCTTTTAAGGGAGACGGTGCAGAACTTGGAGGCCCATGAAGGTCCTTCCTTTGAGGATGGGTACTTCACAACCTGCTATGAGGTGGACACGACTTTGCCTCCTCCATTTGATCTTCAGGCGGCCTTGAACTGGGATCGAGAACAAATTATGGTGAAGGCTGCCCAACTTGCAGGTGAGGATCAGGCTTAGGATGATCCTCCATAAGATGATGTCCATCCAGGTCAGAGGTCTAGCCTCCATGTTGGAACTCAAATTGACCCTCCTTCTACTCAAAAAGAACAAACACAGGACCTCGTGCCTTATTCAGAAGTTATTCTATTGGAGGAGGAAGAGAATGACCCAGCTGGAACCGGGGTTTCAGAAGTTGAGGCGACCCAGGATGGTTTGGCAACTGAGGGAGAGGAAGATGCTCCAGCTAGATCCAATGTTCCAACAATCAAGGAGACCCAAACTAATACTGCCGCTGAGGTGACCAAGGAAGGAGCAGCCGGTCAAGGTGACAACCTAGAGGAGGAAGAGAACACCTAACTTGGCATTTATGTATTCTCTTTTCTTTCTTTATTTTATTTATTTATTTAATTTTTTTTTTGTAGCCTAAAAAAAGGGAGTTAGGCACCCCACCAATTCATTAAAACTTATTCATTTGTTGATATAAATTATATCTTACTTGCTCTTCTGATTTGGAGAGAGATTGACTTAGAAAAAATATTGACTCAGGGAAAATCTTATAGCTCGTATACTTGTGAACGAATGAAACTAAATTTGGAAACTTGTTCCTTGATCAAGATACTTGATAGCCATATAACAATCTTATACCTTATCACTGTAAACACTAGCGGGATCTAGCAAGTGAGCAAGTCCCTTTCTTAAATCGGCTTTTACTGAGCATGTAGTAGTTCGTGGCTCAGGATACCCTGATTGTTAATTAGGCCTGCTTTAGTTACAAATGTTCTTTGAAGAGGCAAGACATCATGTACCTTGGTAAGGTATCTCGTTTCCTCTGATATTCTGTCCTGATAGGAAATTCAGGTTGCTTTAGCATCAGGCTTCTCGGATGTGGGTAAACCCCGACCAAGGTAGCTGGAATGCCCTAAGGTCATTTCTTCTTGGAGAGATTGAGAAGTAAGGAACCGGGTATCCAGAAAAGGTATCCCGATCCTTCTGATGGTCTGTCCTGGTAGGCAATTTAGGCCACTTTAGCACCAGGCTTCCTTGCGGAGGGTATACCCCGGCTAAGGCAACTAGAAGGCCCTAATGTCATTTCTTCTGGGATAGATGGAGAAGTAAGGAACCAGGTATCCCAAAGAGGTATCTCGATCCTTCTAATGGTCTGTCCTAGTAGGCAACTTAGGCCACTTTAGCACCAGGCTTCCTGGCGGAGGGTATACCCTGACCAAGGCAACAGAAGCGCCCTGAGGCTATTTCCTGGTCTTGAGGATGCGGCGGGCAACTAAGGTCGGGAGTCCGAATCCTTGGTCTGGTGTATCAGATCCTTCTTGGAGGAGGGTATACCCAGACCAAGGCAGCAGGAGCGCCCTAAGGCTATTTCCTGGCCTTGAGGATACGTCAGGCAACTAAGGCCATGAGTCTGGATCCTTAGTCTAATAGTCTAGAGTCTTCATGGAGGAGGGTATTCACCGACCAAGGCAGTAGGAGCGCCATAAGGCTATTTCCTAGTCTTAAGGCGATTCAGCAATGGCAAAAATGATCAATCCTGATAGGCAACTTAGGCCACTATAGAACCAGACTTCTTGGAGGAGGGTATACCCCGACCAAGGTAGCAAGATAAATTATAGATGAATCATGTTGGAGAGCTTGCAGAGTGAACATTGGAGAATCATGTAGGAGAAATAACTAATTTTATTGAATTTCTTAAACAGTACACTATAAAATCGGGGTATGTATTCCTACCGATATAAATTGAATTTCTAAGGGTAGAACTTCCTGAGGTGATCAACATTCCATGTGTGATCTACCGGGTATCCCTTCATGTTTTCTAGCTTATAAGCGCCACCTCGGAGCATTGCTCTAATAAGGTAGGGGCCTTCCTAGTTAGGGGCTAGTACCTCATCGGACCTTTTCCTTGTGCTCTTGGTTACCTTTCTAAGGACCAAGTCTCCTTCTTTGACACTACGCGTCCTTACTCTTTTGTTGAAGTGCCTGACTATCTTACTTTGGTACTTTGCTACTCTTTTGGTGACCCTACATTGTTTCTCCTTAAGTAGATCCAGATTGGCTCTCAACTTAACCTCATTATCTTTCGATTCATAATTTTGAACCCGGAAAGATATAAGCTTGTGCTCGATGGGTAAGACTACTTCAATTCCGAATACTAAAGAGTAAGGGGTCTCCCCTATTGCAGTCCTCCTGGTTGTCCTCTATGCCCATAGAACATTGGGTAATTCTTCGGCCTATAATCCTTTCTTTTGTTGGAGCTTTTTCTTCAGGAGCTTCTTAATAGTCTTGTTGGTTGCCTCTACCAATCCATTAGTTTAAGGATGAGATACTGATGCAAATCGGAGATCAATGTTTCGGTCCTCGTAGAACTTTCTAAAGTTGGCGTTATCAAATTGCTTTCCTATATCTGTTATGATGGCCATCAAGGTACCGAAACGGAAAACGATATTCTCTTTTCCAAAGTTGGTGGTCTTTTCTTCAGTTATCCGGACAAGCACCTTAGCTTCCACTCAACGGGTGAAGTAGTTAATTGCTACTACTGCATGTTTGGCCTGGCCGGGTGCAGTAGGAAGCAGGCCAATTAGATCTGTTAGGATTATGCTCAATAGCAAGAGTGTAATGTTGTAATTAACAATCTTTTTCATATTAATAAAGAGATTTCTGGTTTAACAAATCGTATAGCATTTATAGTTTATATTATAATTGTCAAAGTAAATAATCATAAGGTCTAAAGACTATGGGAAAAGAAGAATTGTTCGTACATCTGGATATGTATGTGGTAGACACAATTCTTTAGTTAGTCTTGAATAATGTTCACAACTTAAGTTAAAGGTTGGGCACCTTTATCTTGTTAAAGTTGTAGAATTCTTTTGCTAGCATTTGAGTGGGATCAAATGAGATATGATGAGTCTAAAATCATCGGAGTGTCTTCGAGCAAAAGGATCTAGTGCACTGGGTGCATTGAACTGGATCACAATGAAAAGCTTTATCTAGAACCGTCAATAGATAATAGTCTTTTCATTATCAGGACAATCGGAGGGTCTATCTTAATCCTGAGATAAATGATGGACTTATGGTTGCAAGTGATATCATTTGAGTTATCAATGAGTACGATTATATCGCATAATCTATCCTCGATAGTTTGGTGATATTCGATAGAGGACTTCATTTATAGATATGGACATCGTGGCTCCATTTAATTAAATGAGAGTATAATATCATCATATGGATGTTTTGAGGTAATTGGATATTAAATCTCAACGTTGAGTTTTCGATAGTGTCTATTGAAAACATGGCTTCTGGACAAGTCAAAATATCCAAGTTCAAAACATGGTCATATGAGTAAATATGGTAACTTGGAGAGTTATAGGCGGTCTATGAACTCTTGGCGATTACTGATATTAATCACGAGGATACACTATCTCCAATATGATTGTCTAGGGTATGAATGAGGAGCATCTTCCTTTTCTATCTTTATTTAAGAGTTCAGTTTTAGCTCTTTAGTGGAATGAGTTAAAATTAATGGATCGGACCTAAGTGAATCATTTGTTGATTGTGATTAGGTTATGTCTATTGAAACTTAAATTTAGATGGCCCGCCAAGATCCCCAATCCACACGGACTTGCATGGATCACTTGATATATTCTACTGGACCAATTTAAGGGTCCATCTAGAATTGCATTTAATATATTAAGAATACAATTTGCACATTATTTAAGTAATGGGCTGCTCAATTATATTAATATATTAATGAAAGACATGTGGGCTTGTTTCTTTTAGTAAGAATGGGTCTGGTTCACATGTGGGCTTTTTATTTAAAGTCCAATGGATTAAATGAAATAAGAAAATAATGTTAGGCCCAATCTTAATCAAGTGGGGCGGCAAGGTTAAAATTTTAACCTAAAATATTATTTTGTTTCATTTGTTTTAATTAAATAAGAATTAATTAATTTATTGATTAATTGTTTAATTAAAGAAACAAATATTTCCTAAAAGTAAAAGACTTGTTTGACAAGGAAATAAATAAATTAGTTTTATTTATTTAATCAAATAAGGAGTCTTTTTATTTAGTCAAAAATATAAATCAAGGAGTTCGATTAGGGTTTAAAGTCTATTAAGTTGAAAAGAATTAGGGTTGAATTTAAGTCACCCTATATAAGTGACATTATAGAATTCGGCCAACCCTAATCTTAGACTACATAGAATTCGGCAACCCTAAAGGAAAAAGAAGAAAAAATTCGGCCAACCTATATATGTGTTCTTATAGGGTTCGGCCACCACAATCTATGGTGCTTGAGTTTTTTTATTTCGTTCTTCTTCTTCTTAATTCCAAGAGAGAGTTTTTATTCTAAAAAGACAAAAGAGAGTGTTAAATTATTCTTTGATAGTATACTATTGCTTAATCATCAATAAGCTTGTGTATACGATATCGATCTAGGTTCACGCGAGTTTCGATCATTAGATTGAGAACTCAAAAGTGACCGGAATAATTTTTGACATTCTTTTGATTGTTTTTGTGACTAACAAAGAAAAGAAAGTTTTTTGTTTGGTCCATTCACAGTTTTGCAATTCAAAGAAAAGGGAGACCACGCTCCTAGGTGATCCACGTTCGTGCTCGGATTGAAGGTCTTGCGGATTACCATCGACGTAAGTCAATCGGATCACGCGACAAAAGGTAATTTACTTTTGTTAACATATATGCATGTTTATTGATTAAAAGGGTTTAAGGTTCATAAAGGAAAAATTTTAAAAGTCACTAAATCGTTTTTAGTATCGCTTCCGTTGCGTTTACCACTTTTATTTATTATTTTTCCCTACAAGATCTAGTCCCCAGATTGCAAAGGGGTAAGGTGTACTGATTGAAGAGAGCCTTTCGAGGGAGGTGATAGAGGTTCGTTGTCTTTTGGCAAGCCTCGCATGATTGCGCAAATTGTTTTGCATCCTGATGTATAGTCGGCCAGAAGTAGCCCATTCTAAGTATCTGAGTATGGGGAGGGAATTCCCTTTGCGGTAAAGGTATCCATTTTCCAAGCAGTACCGGGTAGTGATTCTTTTCAGCTTGCATGCTTGACCTGGATCTGCAGGGAGATTGTCACTTTAGATGTAGTCCGCTATTGGATCCATCTAACAAGGGAGTCGTTTGACTGGGAAGATCTCCACCCTTTTGGTTATGCTGGAGTAGGGTATCAATTGGAGGGGTACCCCTCTTGGTAAGGTATGCCCCTCTCTTGCTGCGATCTTGGCCAGAACATCTGCCTGGTGATTTTTCACTCGGGGTACCTATTCCATCCTCACGCCTTTGAATCCCGTCATTGCTTCTCGGACTTTAGCTAGATATGCTACCATATTGTCACCTTTTGCCTGGTACAACCCTAACATCTGGTTGACCACCGATTGGGAATCACTCTTGACTAGGAGGAAATCGGCCCCTAAGGCTTCTATTACTCTCATTCCTACTATTAAGGCTTCATATTCTGCTTCGTTATTAGTAGCTCTGAACTCAAACCTGAAGCAGTGACTACATTCGACCCCTTCTAGGTCTATCACAACGGTTCCTGCTCTGCATCCTGATTGACTTAATGCCCCATATGTGTATAGAATCCAGGTCTTGTTATCTTCAGGCCAGTTCAGATCTACTGATCCGGACTGGGGTCGGGCTTGGTGACTGGGTCTGGATTCATGCTGAACTCCATTATAAAGTCGGCTAGGGCCCGTGCTTTGATCGTGGTTCTTGCCTTGTATTTGATGTCAAATTGGGTGAGCTCTAGGCCCATAGAACCAACCTACCTGATACATCTGGCCTCTGGAGGAATTGTCGTAAGGGCTGATCGGTGACTACCATGATATTGTGTGCCTGAAAATAAGGTCGGAGCGTTCTGGCTATAGTTACCAAGGCATATGCGAGCTTCTTTAGGAGGGCGTGGTTTTTTTTAGACTTGGTAAAAGCATGGCTCACATAGTACACCGATCTTTGTGCCCTGTCACTGCATTCATTCACTAAGGCCCCACTAGTGGCAGCTTTTGAGACCACTAGGTAGTGTTGGAGATCTTTTCTTGTAAGTGGCTTGACCAGTATAAGGGGACTAGCCAAGTACTTCTTCAAGGCTTGGAAAGCCAATTCGCTTTGCTCATCCCACTTCAGCTTCTTTCCTTGCTTGATAATCTTGAAGAACAGAAGGCACTTATCGTTAGAACGGGATATGAATCGGTTCAATGTTGCTATTTGGCCTATCAATCCCTGTGCCTGCTTGAGTGTTGTGGGAGACTTGAGGTCTAGGATGGCCTTGATCTTCTTGGGATTGGCCTCGATTCCTCTTTCATGTACCATGAACCCTAGGAACTTTCATACCACTACCCTAAAAGCACACTTTGCGGGGTTCAGTCTCATCTGATTCTTTCTTATTACTTGGAAAGTTTGGCGTAAATCTCCTGGGTGTTGTCCGGCCTCCAAAGATTTTTTAATCATATCATCTATGTACACCTTCATGGATCTTCCTATCTACTGCTTGAACATATTGTTCACCATACGTTGGTATGTAACACCTATATTTTTAAGTCCAAATGGCATTACCTTATAACAATAGAGGCCTTGTCCAATGATGAAGCTGGTCTTGTCTTGATCTGAGGGATGCATCATGATCTAATTGTATCCCAAGAAGGCATCTATGAAGCTTAGGAGCTTGTTTCTCGCAGTAGAATCGATGAGGTGGTCGATCTTGGGTAGTGGGAAGCTATCTTTGGGGCAAGCCCGGTTGAGATCGGTGTACTCCATACACTTTCGCCATTTTACGTTAGATTTGGTTACCATGACCACATTAGCGATCCATTCGGGATATCTAGACTCCCTAATGAATCCGACCTTTAGGAGTTTGTCCACTTTTTCCTAGACTGCGGCGTTCCGTTCGGCGTTGAAATGTCTTTTTTTCTGTTTCACTGGTTTGAAGGTTGCGTCTATTGCCAACCTATGAGTGGCCAGGCTAAGAGGAATGCTAGGCATTTCTTCATGGCTCTAAGCAAAAATATCGTTGTATTCTCTGAGGAGCTTTATCAGGTTTTCCTTGACTACGGGATCCAATCCTCCTCCCCAACTTTCACCACTTTAGTGAGATCTTCCCCTCTTGATAGGTACTTCTTCTAACTAATCCATGGGATGGCCACTTGTCCAACCTCGGTCTTCATGTTCCTGCTCGTCTATGATTATGTCTGGTACCTCTCCTTCTTCCATGACATAATGACCTTGTTATAGCGTACCCGGGTTCACTTCGCTGGCCACATGCGTGCACTGTCTGGTAAACGCGGTAGATTTGGTAGATACCGCATAACAATTGCACGCTACCTGTTGATCCCCTCTGATTTCTCCCACTTTTGTTCCCATTGAAAACTTTAGGACGTTGTGGTAGATGGATAGTACCCCTTAAATCCCTGAGAGGAAGGGCCTACCCAGAATGGCATTGTAGGTAGACGGGGTATCCACGACGATGAACTCCGTTATCACATTCTGTTATAGTAGAGCTTCTCCGACTATCACCGGTAGGATTTTGGATCCCATGGGCATTACAGAGTCCCCTGTGAATCCGTACAAAAGCGAGATGCAACTGTTATAGCAGGAATTCTTCAAGTTAAGTTGCTCATGAGCTCCCTTGAATAGGATATCAACACTGTTTCCAGTATCGATCAAGACACGGTGAACCCGGTAGTTGGCAATCTGTACCGAAATTACCATGGGATCGTCATGTGGTTGGACTGTATTGTAGACATCATCCTCTATGAAGTTAATCTTAGTAAAATTGGATGGATCTCGAGATCCATTGTTGACTTTGAAAATCTCATAACCTGTGTTGAGCCTAGGGATCTTCCTTGCGTGATTCTTTCTCGAATTGTTGGAAGTTCCAGCCAAGGTGGGGCCTCTACTAATGGTATGAATCACTTGAATCTGCTGCATCAGATCCTTCTCTCCATCCCTCATTCTTTCTACCGTCTCCCGCATCTCGCTTTGTACTTGTTTCCCTTCCTTGATGTTATCTCGTACCTATTGTAGAAATTCTATCAACAGGCCTCCCCTTATCAATCCTTCGATCTGATTGCGGAGGCTATAACATTCTAAAATGTTGTATCCAACATCCTCGTGGAAATCTCAATACTTGTACTATTTCCTCTTATCAACTGCGACTTTCATGGGACCCGGTTTCTTGAGTAGGCCTTTGTCTCGGATGGCTAGGTAGATGGTTTCTCTTGAAGCATTGAGGGGGGTGTAGTGATTATATCCATCTAACTCCCATGCTACCTGGGCAACTTCTTTCAGAGGGGCCGCTCTAGGGGTTGACCTCCTAAGCGAGGATCTTCTAGCCAGGTACCTTTTCTGGTATGTAGGAATAGGAGGCAGCCTGTAGGTTGACCTGTTTGGGAGCTGATTCTTCTTGATTGGTAGGGGCTTTGGAGCCTCATTCTTAAGACACGGGGCCAACCGAGCTTCATCATGTTCAACCTTGATATGGAGTTGCTCTTCTATGTCAACTTGTTCTAAAGCTTCATTATAGGCTTCTTGGTAAGTTTCTGGTGGATGCTTAGCAAAAGAGCGAAATAGTCTGCCCGTCTACAAGTTTCTTCGGAAATTGGCCAAGGTTTCTTTTTCGTCGAATACTCCTATCTGGAACACTTCCTTATGGAATTTCTCCACATAAGACCTCAAGGTTTCACCCCACTCCTGGATCAGATACTGAAGCAAGATAGCGTTCTTAGGACGAGGCTTGAATCCTTGAAATTGAGCACATAAAGCTGTGGTAAGTTTAGAAAAAGAATCACCACTACTTGGTTGCAATTTCCCACAGTCAGTCAAGGTCGAAGAGAACATCCTGCACATGGCTGACCAGGTTGCATTCTGAACTTCCATCTATTGGACAAAGCTTTCCAGGTGACTGATGGGATCTTCTGTTATGAAATACTTTTCGGAGGGCATCCTGAATTTGAGGGGTAGCCCCGCCTCCCTAATCCTTTTGGAAAATGGAGCATTCATCTCATCTAGTGGGTTCTTCCGGATTCCCTAATGATTTCCCTTATTTAATTCCTCCAGCTCCTTAGCCATTTTGGCCATCTGATCTTCCAGGTGTTGAGATTTAGGGTTTTCAGATTGGGCCACTGAACCTTCTTCATCCGAGGTCTTTGAATCAACAACCACTTCCTTCCACTTGACTTTCTGGTGCCTGCTTCTAGGGCTTTTTCGGGATCTAGCGCTTCCTTAGTCTGGTTGTGGATCATTCATCTCTCCTCTTGGCCTTACTAGGGGTTGGACTCTCCTAGATGGAATCTCAATCGCGGATTTCACCATTTGGGGTCTAAGATTAACCTGACTGACTGGGGTTGGTGGAGATGGACCTAGTCGGTCAAACACTGGTACCTGGATACTTTGGGCCAATGTCTCCTGCGATCCTGGCTGCTTCAAAGGGGATTCCTTGAGCTATAATTCTGAGTCAGATGGCTTCTACGAAGGCAGCAGTTTGTTGCTCTAGAATTTCCCGATTGATCTCTTGCCCAGTCAGATCTCGAGCTAGGGGGCCTGCAGCTGTGACAGGAGGAGGTATTGGTGTCGGGTTGTCATTCCTGGATCCTCTACCCCATCTTTGAGCTCTTTCGGTGGAAGCGAGTGACAAGGGTCCCGATGGATCTAGATGAGCCTAAGAGGATCAGAGTCTCATCTTTCTACTTCGCCGGTTAAAACTAGGACAACTTCTTTGTAAATGTTAGGAAGATAGTTCCCACAAACGGCGCCAAAAGTGTTATTGGAAAATTATCACTGGGGTAAATCTCCAAATAACGACTTTAAGGACAAAAATCGAGATAGATCCCGGTCGGAGGGGTATCACGTAGTTCGATACCAATAAGATTTCTATCAAACTAAACTAAAACTCATACAAGAAAAGATTCACATGTGCGATTTTATTGATGAAAACATGTATACAATGATGAAATTAGGGCTATGGCAATATGTGGCGGTATTCAAGGTTTCTGTTAGGTGATGGAGATGGCATGCTTGTGCCTATCGATAAGTAGAACTGAATGCTAGTGTAGGGTTTGGGGAGGCGAATTTTCGATCCCCTTCCTGATGAATATGGTGTCGTATATAGGTTTGTTGCTTGCCATGCACTCCTACAATTTCGGTCTAGGGTTTTGGCGGTCCCAAGACTTTCTTTCCTTCTAGGAGATAATTTTGTAGGAGCTTTAAATATCCGAATCAAGGAATTTCTTTTGGAGAGGATTCTAGTAAAAATGGACTCTTTATTCAAATGAAATTCTTAAATGGCGGGAAGGAGTCTACCTTCTTATCAGGACTTTGTATGACTGCGTTTTTGCCCCCTTACTTTGGAGCTTTAAGATTTCTCCCTCTGGACATATGGATTTGAGATTTTGTGAGCGTTTTTAGTTATCTAGCGAGAGGATCCCAAGAGGTATTTGGGTTCATCTGGGTTCTCATGTACCCTGCCTCTTGCTAGTTTTTTGCTTTCCTTGTTTAGGTGCTAGGTCGACGGGGTATCCTGATATTGGCTGTTCTTTTAGTGGGGTACCTGGCTGAATGTATAAGCGGGGTGCTTAGCGGATGTAGTATATGGATCCTCTGTCTGATATGGCAGTGAGGTACCTTGCTGATGTAATGGCAGGGTACTCTATTGATCTTAGTAGCGGGATACTTGTTTAGTGCAGTAACGGGGTACTTTATCGAGCTCTATGACAGGATTCTGAGTAGAACTCCGCGTTGGGCCACTTAGGGGTTATCAAGATTGCTGGGCTTGTTGGCTTGAACTGGGGGTGGGGTAGGTATCTAGATTTGATTTTAGCATTCTTCTTTCTAGAAGTAGCTAGGTGGTATTCTGGCTTGTGTCTCTTCCATGTATCTGGGTGGAAAATTCTTCTTTGGTCCTTCGTCGATTTTGGCGGTTAACATAAATTGTTAATAATTTCTCTTAATCATGTAGAGAATATATTTCATTATAAATATACTATTAACATAGTTTTTATAGATTACAAAAATGGTAGGAGTACAATTTCCAAAATATTTTGGAGCATCTTTGGGTTTACATATTGTTCCTCTAATAATCTGACGTATTAACAACATTTTTTTTTTTTTTGCTGCAATATATTTATTTTATTACAATATTTTTAAGAATATATGATGTTTTTGAGCCATCCTACTCAGTAAAACAATAAACACTTGTTTATTGATGTAGATAATTTTCAGTTTGGTCCATAGTAGATTTTATTGCTTTAAAAAAATTTTAATAAATAAATTTCCTTTTTTATCCTCGACTACCACTTAAACTGTGTAAAAATTAGGGTTACAAGTCTTTGTCATTATTATAACATTCTTTTCTTCTATTCTCTTCTCTTTCCAAGTGTCTGTCATTATAATACATGAAAATAATACAACCGGATGAAAACTACGATGAGGTTAACCCAAGTGTTGTACATGTTACCCTCGGTCGCTGATGTTATTGCGTGAACCTTTGTAAACTCATCTTTTGTGATGACACTTTTTTTTTTTTTTGTGACTGGAATATGGTAAATGATGTTTATATATTTTGTATTTATAGAATATTGGGTTTTTATGATTGTTAAACAGTGATGTTTTGTAACCACTTTTGTGATTGTTTATGGTAAACTTTATTTATTTATTGACGAAGTTTATATTCATAAACCCTAGATTTCTTCTTCTTACCTTCGCTTTTTTTTTTGATTTTTTTTTAATTTTTAAAAAATAGGTAAATTATATTTAATTGTTTTTTAGGGTCTGCACTATTTTTGGATTGGTAAAAAGTTAAACATTGAGTTATTTAATTTTTTTTTTTTTTTAAAGACAAAGATGAAGAAAGTTCTGGATCGCACTCCTTTGTAGAGATAATAAATTCAAAATATTTATTACTTAAATAAAAATGTTATTACAAGTAAATGCACGTAATTGATTAGACTTGGTTAGAGTTCAACCGGTTCAGTTATAACAAATAATTATTAATATGGGAAACCATGTCATTTCTTATTAATGAGAATTGGATGACTCTAGAAAAAGTTATAGTGGTTCAATCACTAAACTCGTATCACGAGTAATAAATCTTTATTATATGCAAATTTTCCTTTGTAGGTGTTATTTTAATTTTTTAGGTTGTAATTACATGGTGCGTTTCTTAAGTCTATTCAAAACATCGTATTAATTGAGAAATGTACATGCATTGTGTTTGCATTTTTCAATGATTACTTGCATAACAAAAGGATAAAGGGATGCATATAGATGGCAAAATGCATGATCATTATTTAGATTCCATTAAAATATTTAGGTTATGATATCCCTAAACGTTTCAATTAGCTGCCCAATACATGATCAGTATTTAATACACCATTAAAAACTTTAGGTTTTTATAACCCGATAGGCTTCATTTAATTGCCCAATGCATGATCAATATTTAAAATCAATTAACATATATAGGTATTGATAACCCTATAGGCTATAATTAATTGCCCAATGCATTAATAATAGTCAAACTCAATTAAAATCTTTATGTTTTGATAACCCAAATTAATTGTCCATTAATAATAGTTATTATTTACTCTACACACTGTTTTATTTAAGTGATTGTTGTATTTATTTGCCCTTAGGTGCAACGTTACATGATGTAACGAAATTTTTTTGACTGTGATCATGTTTTCTTTGTTACAACCACTTCAGCTAATATGACAACACAATAATTTAATTGTGTGATCATGTACAATTCATATGCGATAACATTACATATATTAATGATCACATGTAATTATATGTGATCACATACTATTTTTAAAAATTGTATGGTGTCCTGTTGCACTCAAGAATGAGCCTATTTTATAATCCTACATTTTAATAATTTTGTTGTAATAATTAATTTATTAAAGTGGTAAGCATATCCTAAAGAAAATATTTTGTAATCGCAAACGTTAAATCCATTGGATACAATGTTGACGGTTTGAAAATTTTATTCAATGAATATATCGAATCAATTGAATTACGATCTGAAAATTTATTAGTTCAAACACCATTACTTTTCAAGTATACTTTATACGGTTATTACCTCCAACCCTCATGAAATCTCCAAAAAATCAGAAATACAAATTCCTTTGGTGCGAACGAGGTTGAAATTGATTAAAACTTAAAAGGTTCCTTAAAAAGTGATCAAACATACCACATTACAGTGGTGAAATATTTAACAACTAGTCAACCACACCAAAACATCTTCAAAGATGTTAACGCAAATTCAACAACATCTTTAAAGTGTGATTACAAACAAAAACCATTAAAAGAAAAACAGATACAAAAACATATAAACATACCAAAAGCCATCCAGGTTATAAAAGAGTCATCACTTGTTCAACATTTCCTTTGCATTATTTCCACAAACCTTATCCCAATTACCATTAGGTTTAATCTTCTTCAAATAATCCTTAAGCAACTTGAAACCGTCCTCCAGATCAAGCTGGTAGGAACCAGCAACATCTGAACCCGAAAAAGAGTTGGACTTGATTTTCACAACAGCTGGGCAGCGATAAACGGTGGTGGACAATTCATCTTGACGATCCTTAAGACGTTGTATACCTCGTACCAAATGTTCCCTCTCCAAAACCATATTGTTGGAATCACCAACATCTGATATCTGATGTTGATTATTGGCCAATGCTTATAGACGATCCTCAAGATGTTGGATAGTGTGTCCCAACTCTTCCCTAGTATAGATAATGACCTCTACAATTTCTCATTTATTGCGTTCATATATATATATAGATAGATAGATAGAGAGAGAGAGAGACAGAGAGAGAGAGAGAGAGAGAGAGAGAGAGAGAGAGAGAGAGAATGAGAGAGGTAGGTTTGGTTACAGTGATGAACGACTTTCAAATGAGATTAAGGTTCCATTTTATTTATAAACTGATGGTAAAATTACATGATTACCCTTAACATTGACAAATCATAACTATAATTAGGAGATAAAAAAAAGAAATGTTTGAGTTTTCAAATTAAGTATTCATGAGCATCACCAAAATACTCTTCAAATGTCATTCTTCAAATATCTATTTGCTTACCTATATGGTAATTTGATGACGTGGCTCATTTGTCTTTAGCAAATATCTTATTTGAAGATTCTTATGGGTAGGGGTGGGAAAAAAACTATTAAATCGAGCCGAACCGGTCTAATCGCTTTTTTTTTTTTGGTTTTTCACTATTAACCTGTTCGATTCGGATTGTTTTTTTTTTAAAACTGGCATTTTCGGTTCGGTTTTCGGTTCTAGGGTTCGAACCAATTAACCAAATTGAGAATAGGTGTATATAATCAAAATTCCCTAAAAATTATATACTTTGACTAAAACTAATAATGATAAAAACAAAAAAGAGTAATTCATATTTCATAAATATTGTTGCATAGTAATTTCGTTATCAATATTTTTTAATACACATTTTTTTAATGTACGTAGCCTAAGCTATCATCGAATCATTGATCTACCATTTGATTTTGTAAAGAAGCCTTCAAATCAGATGGTAGTGTCAAGATCTGATGGTATGAATGATCTACCATTGCTATAGAACTCTTTATTGTGGCAACAAATAGAATTGATAGTAGTGTCAATAACAAATTAGATACTAATGCATGCCATTTAATTCTTATTAGTTTCAACCCTAAAAACTCATAGTACTGCATATTAGTCATGTTTTCATAAATGGAACGGTCGATAAAGTTGCATGCCAGAAACATTACAAGCTAACTCAACTCGATAACTCAACCTACAACCAAAAAAACCGAACCGAACTAGTTCAATCGGCTTTTGATTGGTTCACACTTTTAAATTTTATTGAATCGGTTTCAAGATCTGATGGTATGAATGATCTACTATTGCTGTAGAACTCTCTATCGTAGCAACAAATAGAATTGATGATAGTGTCAATAGCAAATTATATACTAATGCATGCCATTTAATTCTTATTAGTTTCAATCCTAAAAACTCATAGTACTGCATATAAGTCATATTTTTCATAAATGGAACTGCCGCTAAAGTTGCATGCCAGAAACATTACAAACTAACTCAGCTCAATAACTTAACCTACAACCGAAAAAATCGAACCGAACCGATTCAATCGGTTTTTGATCGGTTCACACTTTTAAATTTTATTGGATTGATTTCAAGATCTGATGGTATGAATGATCTACCATTGCTATAGAACTCTCTATGGTGGCAACAAATAGAATTGATGGTAGTGTCAATAACAAATTAGTTACTAATGCATGCCATTTAATTCAATTTGGTTTCAACCCAGAAAACACATTGTTTTGCATATTTAGTAATGTTTTCATCAATGGAACGGTTGTTCACCGTTAAAGTTTCATGTCCAAAAACATTACAAACTAACTCAACTCGATAACTCAACCTACAACCGAAAAAATCGAACCCAACCGGTTCAATCGGTTTTTGATCGATTCACACTTTTAAATTTTATCGGACGTTCCAGTGGGCATTATGCACTTGTAACTCAACATTCCCTTTGAGGAAGGTCCAAGCAAGGGTGCAACGGGTCAGAGAATGGAGGTTTGGGCTCTTCAAGGATTTAGTGTTGCTCAAATTTTACAAGAGATGCTTACTTACATAATCCAATCATATTAGAGCTCTCTAAGAAGTACCTAGTACTAAGATCATTGGAGGAACAATACCTAAACCCGAAGATGCTCTGAAATCTTTTTCGATTGCTCGTTCGAGAATTACGATCTTTGGCTTTAGAACTGATTCATTTCCTTGTATCTGAGAAAAAACTTAAAAATTATTAAGAAGTAAGCTTAATATGAATGAATCATAAATTTTCTTCTACTCCCTCGAGCATATAGATTCGGATGCATATGAGCCCGATCCGTGAATTACGATTGTCGTCAAACCCTTTTAAACTTACAAGTCTAGGCAAACCATGAATCAACCGATTTTGAACTCAATAACTTAATTTAGTTTGATATTTAGTTGCACAATTACTTTATTCTTTATTTCATTAAATGTAATGTTAGATTGTTAAAATATCATTCGTAAAAGTTTTACTAGTCTTTTTTTTTTTTCCTAATATCTGAAAACAATTTTAATTATATAAATCAACACTTGTTCTTAAATAAATAAAAAAAGGCAAACAAAACTTAAGAATAATGACGTGTAGATAAATTAAAAATCAAACTGTTCTCAACATAGTATCAAAAACGTTTATTAATTATTAATTATTATTCAAAAGTTTTCAAAAAACGTTTATTACTTTTAAAAATTAGCAAACTTTTAAATCCTAGACTACCACTAAAAAACGTTTATTAATTATTAATTATCATTCAAAAGTTTTCAAAAAACATTTATTACTTTTAAAAATAAGCAAACTTTTAAATCCTCGACTACCACTAAAATTGTGTATAAATTAGGGTTACAAGTGTCTATCTTTATCATAATATCATTTTCTTCTCTTCTCTTTCATTGTTTACGAAAATATAAATTTTTAGAAATCACGATATCCATCGATTCCGAACAATGGATGAAAATAAATGCAAATCGGCTGAAAATACTAAAATGAATGAGTTCGTCAATTTCTTTTTCAAAAATCTAGAAAAACGAGCGAAAGCTTTGGAAGAGGTACACGTTGACCTCGCTTATCTAGCGTCTGATGACAACCATTTGAAGCGATTCAAGGCATCCAGATACAGTATTCGTGATTTCCAATGGTGTTATTCAAATGGTCACCATACCGGCTTCAACCTCTTCAAAGACTACATGAAGAAGATGCAGCCGGATGAAAAGTGGGATGAGATTAACCACACTATTATCAATGCTACCCTAGGCCGCTGATGATTTTACCTGATTCATTGTAAACAGAGTCTTCTGTGTTTGTTAAATATATTGTCTAACCAATGATGTTGATCTTTATAAAAAAAAAAAAATTGAAGTTTCTTATTGATTTTGAATGTTAATTTGTGTGCAAAAATGTTTCGTGCCATCTCCCAAATATATTCGAGATCAAATCTATACAAAATCTAAGCCGCTATGTTTTTCCCTGATGATTTTTACTTTATTAACAATGTTACTATCATTTGTAAACTCGTTTTTACGATCACAATTTTATTTGTGTGACTGTATATGGTAAATGATGTTTAATTCTTTTGTATTTGTTCAAAAGTTTCGGATTGTTGAAAAGTCAAGTTTTATATCTTTAAGGGAAATTCTAATTGCCACTGATGCCTCAAACGATTCCAAAATTTATACAGTGCCCCATGTACCTTTTTTTTTTGGCACTGAACCTTCAAATTCTCGTTCATTGGCAAACTTTGGTTTTAAAACTTTATTGCCCACCCCCCTTTTTTTTTGTTAATAGTGGACTTTATTAACCTGTACAAAATTTTAAATTATAGGCTTTTGATAATGGCGAAACGAAAATGGTTGTAGAAAACAAAAAATTAATAAATTAGATTTCTGAACAAAACAATTAATGGTGTTGAAAACTGTGTACAGAGGGATGGTAATAATGGTTCGCCGACATGCAGAAGAAGTAACCATCCCTTGACATCACTTGATGAAGAATATCTGAGGCTGCACAGAGAAATTACCGTGTTGAAAGCAGAAAAACTGCAAGAAAAGTTGGAAAGTGTTTGAAAAACATGTAGTAGTTTGATTTGGTTGAAAGATGGTAATAATTGCTCGACTATTGAACTTTGCATGGTTTTATTTCAAAGTGGCTGTCAGGCAAAGATATTTGTGTAATTTATATTTACCTCGATCGTTATGCAATATATTTGTGTGATTTAAGCGACTTATACTATATATTCAGCAACCCTAACTCACTTTTTCTCTCAACAGACGCATTCATCAAACTAAAGATGAATCGTCAACACGCAACAACCCAGATACATCTAGGTTTCTTACTGTAACCAATCTTTCAAAATCCAAAAATCATCATTTCTTTTTTCAAAATTAAATCCCTAATTCATCTTTTTATCTTCATCTTCTTCTTAAATCCATAAGTCATCTTTGTTTCTTTGACTTCATCTTACTATTGAACGAGATTCTTCTTCTTAGATTAGGATCAATTCAAATATATTTCATGAACTATCACGTGATATAATTTTTCCATATTATTCATTTTCGTTTTTCTCTTTACTGAATATCTTGTCTCCATTGATTTATTTGTTTATAAGAATCTTTCAAAATAAAGACAATTCAAGCAAGATCTTTTGAAAGAGGAAAGTGAAAATGAATGATTTGAATTTTTTTTTTGTAAAGTAACAATTCATGAAATATGTTTGAAGTGATTTTACTATTTACTGGTGTGATGTATTTCATTAGGCTAACCCGTGATGGCTGATGTTGGTTGTAAATGAAGATGGTATATTGTATGTTTCTGAGTTCTTTTTAGGTTTTGGGTAACTTTAGCCAAGAAGCTTATTTTACCATCTGATTCCTCCGAGGTGATACTGTTTCAATCGACTACACTAGTACCTATCTCTTGTAATCTTAATGAGGAGCAGATGTGTTCAATTGAGAAGATTCTTGGCTGTAAAGGAGCACCCCTCGATTAGCAACTCACCATCTGATTTGTCCGAGGTGATACTGTTTGCATCGAATCCAATGGAACCTATCTTATAATATTAATGAGGAGCAGATGTGTTCAATTGAGAAGATTCTTGGTTGTAAAGGAGCACACCTCGATTAGCAACTGGTTTTCTAGGTTTTGTTTAATCACATGTTCTTTCTGAAGTGATGATAATTTTTACAGTAGTTCATCATGGCTGATGTTGGTTGTAATCGAATCACATGTGTTTTAGGTTTTGTGTAATCACATGTTTGAAACTTGTTACAAAGTAATATTATGTTTGTTGTTCCGTTAACCAGAAAACATGCTAACCTATTAATTTGTGACCATATCACAACTCTTTGCAGGTTAATGAGTTCTCATTGCTACTTTGATTATGTTTGTTGTTCTGTCACAGTAATGTTTTATTCCACACTAGAAAACATGCTTCCTTATTTATTTGTGACCATTTCAATTTAATATTAGCGTTTACGTTTGATGGAAACACAGGCAATGGCTCCATGCCTCCATGGCAATATATTTAGTCTAATTGAAATTAAAAGCATGACAAACCTTTTTGTAAAGTGTTCAGTTTCTCTCCATAATTATATATTTAGTGTTATTACAAATATCTTTAAACGATTACAAAATATTATTTATAATCGCATTAAATTTCTAGAAAAGTTGACACCAGTGGACTGATACTAAATTTTATATCAAAAATTCACTTATGCTAGACAACCCAAAAATGTAACCCAAATTTCAACCCAGATGTTGCGGAAAGTGATTTTTTCATTAACCACATCATCACAGGTTGTGTGTGTGTGTGATGACAACTCACTTGCCACATCATTTTGGTTGAAATTTGAGTTACATTTTTGGATTGTCTAGCATTACTCAAAAAAATTAGGGATCCTATAGTTATCCCTCGTTATTTCTATCTTTTTATTTTTAGAAAATTTGAAATTTATTTATTTTGAGTAATACAATTCATTTTTCAAGGTTTGATAATATTGTATAAAAGGAACAAACAAATCAATTTAGTTTTTGTCAGTTTTATCCTCGTCTAATTTAGCTTGGCCTTTTGCTTGTAGTGGATTGAGCTTTTCACATTCTACTTGTGGCTTGTAGTGGACTAACTCAATTTTGCTTGTATCAATGTGTTGTAGTGATGTGGTCCGTGTGGCCTAATTCAAACTCCACATGTCAATTGAAATAATATTTTAGATGGTCCAAAAATTCCAAGATGGCTTATTATTAGTACAAAAAACAACACAATGAATATACTCAATTGCATCTACACTAATGAAGTTGGTGGCCCAATTCAAACTGCACCAGTAAATTGAAATAGTATTTTTAGGCGGTCCACAATTCCAAAAAAGGCCCATTATGAGTACAAAAACAAGACAATGACAAGTGACTACTTGTCGGAGTCCTTTAGTTTACTGTTGCACGAGTAATGCCCGGTAGTGTGGCAAATCCAGCACTAATTTGGTCGTTTCTGGGGTTTTCCTGCTAGTGTGCTAGGTGCGGTCGGGCCACTCGGTCTCCCTTTGGTTTTGACAACCTTTGGATCTTTTATAATATGGCTCCGTGGTCTAGAATCTGTCTAATTTTTTTTGGCCTTATTTCTAATTTTCTCGTTCAACCCTTGCAAAGTATTTTTCAAAACAATGAGTTTCTTTTTCACCAAATTGAATCCTTCTTCAGTTTGGCTCTCGTTGTGACAGAGATAGTTGCACTTTACACTCAATGAAGCGAACCAGGAAATATTGATTCCTTTCAAAATCTTATCATCTGGCTGAAGCTTGATAAGAACATCACATGTGGCTGACTTCATCCACCTCTTAAATATCATGGACTCGGGAATCTTTTTAAGGTGCTCCACTTTTATAACATAAAACATATGATGACAAAGAATTCCTTTACCTTTGAACAAATTGTAGTCACACGAAATTAAAGGTTGATTATATTGTTTTGAATCCCAAACACCATTTTTATCGAATTCCTGAACGTCAACCCTGTCCAAATGGTAAACAACTTTCCTTTTCTTATCAGGAAATTGATATATTGACAGATGGTATACACAACAGTTATACTCCTCCTCCGGTGCAATGTGCGTATATTTTGAATCATGGATAATCTGTTCAGCAACGTCAAGATAAATTTGATAAGTGTATACGGAAGATGCATGCACCTCCAATGGCTTCAGGTGGCTTAAAATGACTAGACTCACGTATTCATCACCAAAGAAATTGTTTCTTAACCGCATAAGGGCCTTGTCAATTTGAGGGATAAATTCAAACAATTTCTCATGGCTGGAAACATAATCCTTCATGTAATTGTTCATACCTTCACATCGTTGAGTTGTGCACATGACTGTAAAAAAATGGCCCTTAAAATATGCTTCCGCCCACCTATGCTTATTCTCATACATCCTACTCATCCAATCGTTTTCTTCTAGACCATGCTGCTCCAACATCTCTTTCCAGAGTTCCTCGAATTCATCCTCTGATATTTGCTTATACAATAAGTATTAAAATGGTTATTTCTTCTCCTCTTTGTGAAGGTGAGTGGATGCATTCTTGGATACGTGCCATCCACATATCCTTTGCCGTGAGTTGGGAAATATCTCGTCGATGGCTTGTCGCATTGCTTCGTCTCCGTTGATTAGTATAAAAATGGGATATTTATGGCCCATGGAATCCATGAGAGTATTAAGGACACATCCGTATGACTACACAGTCTCATCCGACAACAGAGCAACTCCAAATACACAAGTCGCACGGTGGTTGTTTACACTGACAAATAGGACCAAAGTCTTGGCATAGGCATTTGTCTTGTAAGTGTTGTCGAAAACAAGAACATCGCTGAAGCACTGGTATTCGAATAGGGAATGTGAGTCCCTTCAAAATATATTAGCTAGCCTATCTTTCTCATTTGTGCTGAACCTACAGTAGAAATTAGTTTCAAAATTCGCCCTTGACTACTAGTACATAAATGCAACATGTGAATCGCTTTCAAAAGCTTCATCTCGTCTCTTCGCATCAATCCGGTTGTACATGTCCTTCAGTGTGAATTTAATTTTGGAGTAACCCCCTTTCTGGTTAACCATGTATTCATATGTCAAACAAGGTCTTATGCAGCAGGGTCCCATGGCATCAATTTGGGATAAGTCTTTAGTGTCAAGGTTTCTGTGAGATTGTACCCAAGCAACCTCACAAAATGTTCCTAGTTCATGATAATGATTTTCCTCAAATGCCATTACGATGTACTTGTTAGTATCACATTCTAAGCTAACGGAGAAACGAGCTTTGCAGCCCACTCTTGTCTGCAACCGTGGCCGGCGTTTCGAATTTGTATTACACATGTACTTCTTATGTCGAAAACCTTCCTTCTCACAAACCCATACTCTGTTGGTTATTCTACCTTCACTGTCATGTTTTTTGTTGGACAATCTTACACCGAACCCAACTGCCCTAGAATAACCATGATAAAATGCACATGCGTCTTCAACCGAATCAAATTTCTTTTCAATGATATCTTTGTAACTCAAACCACAAATCTCTTTTAAAGTTCCAACCAAAGACGAATAAGGCACATAATCAACAGCAGAAGAGTCCATATCTAGGGACACTTCAAATTTATTCAACTCATCATTAGTGTCAACCGAACATTCACCTCCATGCGTTTCCATTACTACACATAGATAAAAACAAATAAAAAACGACCAACATATGATTATCACAACATGTAAACCAGGTATTACAATAAGTACGTGACAATTATATTATAATTAACGTAATCACAGTAAAGTAAGATTAATCATATGATTATATGTGTGACTCAATAATTATAATAATTTTGAATGTATTTGTATCTAATGATTATGTTTTCTATGTGTTTGCCATAAAAGTATAGTAATTGCAACAATAGGTTTTTATCAAAGTAATGTGATATTATTTTCCATTTACACCTAAAAACTATAGAATGATGAATACAATAGAAATTTGGAAAACACTAGGAGGTACAACTAATCAACAACAGTGAAGCTGATAAAGCAACAAAGAATGGGTCGGAGTTGAAGAGCGACAGCTGATGGAAGAAATATATATGAAGTGTGTTGTGTAACTTGTGTGGATTCTGGATGGCTTGCCCACCTGCACTTTCTAGGCGAGCAACTATTGGTTCAATTTACTTATAAGATGAAGAACTGCAGAACAATAAGGCTAGAACAAAAATATAGAGGAAGAAGAGAAGAAAATGGTAAGAGATTAGATATTTTATGGCTAGAAGCGAAAAGAAGAACAACTTATACAAAGACAAGAAGAAAAATAGTAACTATTGAGAGGAGTGAAACTTTAAGGCTGGAAGAATGAGGATATGTTTATGGCTGGAAGAGAAAAGAAGAACAACTTATAACAAGAGAAGAAGAACAAACGGTAACTATTGAGATTCTTGAAGAACAAATGGTCTAGTAATTTAGTGAGTGGGAAGTGATTTGCTTAGTAGGTCATTTTAGGATTCCTATGCATTCATTAAAGAATAAGTCATGACCATTGGATGTTTGTCTAAAAGCAATCAATGGATGAGATTAGAAAGACGTGGACTATTTTTTAAAATCGTATGGTCTTAGGTTGCAACCAAGAATGAGCCTTATATATATATATACTACTGAAAAATATTATAACTGAAAATTTAAATGTCTTTGATCTTAAAAAGAATTGGAGGAACAAGAAATTAGACGAACTTGAGTAGATTGAAATCTCATGAGCAAAAGGGAGAGGAACAAACACGAACCAGAAAGAGGCTAAAACAAAGTGAAAAAATAAGGTCCAAATTAAAATTCCACTTTTTAATTATGTATTCGGTGTGCCACATGGCATTCCGTAATTGGTCCATCCCACAACCGATGGTGGTGAGATGGACCCATGAAAGATTTTCTCTTCTTCTTGAGAAGTGCAGCTGACAAAACAATTTATTTTTAATTCTGACACTTCCATGTGTCAAAATTTCAATGGACCAGGTTCACAAATATGCGATTCGATTTCAGATTCGGATTCAAAGGTGACAGCATGAGTTAGAATAAAGTAAATTTCATTACTCTTTGGGTTGTAATTATAGTAGTTATCCTAGTTATGGTCATGATAGAATTCTGTCACTGGATGTATCTTGAAGTGCCTACATCTCGAGGAGTTTCTCTTGTCGTAAGTGAGAGAATAGTAAGTTTCAGATATGAATGTGCCACTATTCTCCGCTATCATGATGATATGTGTGCACTCTGTCCGGAAGAATTTGTGCAAGGTGATTTTTTGGTGTCTATACACTCTGCCCTTGCATACTATTACTATAAATTGGGTTGGACTGGCCTAGGCACAGCTTGGCACAACCCGATTTTGTACATGTCCAGCACTGCATGACACGATAATTGTTAGGCCTTGTTTTGGCAGAACCCAACAATGTAGCGTGTTGGGCTGAATTTTGTGGCACGTTGGGACATCACATCATGTAAAAAGCACGACTCGAATGTAGTCCGATTAGTCACGTCACGAATTTGGGACAAATGGGACATACCCAACTTTTCAGATTCTTGGAATTTGAAAAGTGGAATATTTAAATACTTTAAATTTGAACAAGAAAATTTTTTCCTACAAATAATCAAGACAAATTTGAGAACTTGCATATTTAAATGCAATTGTATATTTAATATTTTAATTTTTTTTATATAAAAAAATATATATATTTGTGGCATACGGGCCGGCACAACAAAAGCATGATATGTATTGGGTCATGTTGCTGCGCGAGTCGTGCTAGATTGTGTTAATAATTGTACTATCATGCCATGGCCCATCACGACACTATTTCTTGGTACGGCCCATAGCCTGCATGGGCCCTGCAAATGTGGGTTGCGCTAGCTTAACACGACCCATTTTACATCTCTACATATGTATAACTAAGGGCTCATTTGGTGTGCCACACTGTATTGTATTATGAGTTTAAAATATATTAGAATAATATATAACAATATTTGGTTTGTTTTTGCATTGTTCACTGTATTGTATTAGCTAATACATTTTAATTGGTCTAATACGATGGATGTCGTATTAGCTAATACATAATAAAGAGGTTTTATTAGTTAATACAACGTAATACAACCTAATAAAAAATATCACCAAACATAGTATTAGATTTATCACCAAACACAATATCACCAAATACAAGAATAATGTTGTTGGAGTCAGGTTGTTACGGATTATTATTCGTTTTATTTATTTATTTTGATAACAAGGGATATGAGTGTTTCACTCAATCTCATCAGGATATGATTCTATTGTATTAGTAATTATCTCAACTAGTTAGGGAATAGTATAGTCTAGGCAGTATCACATAGTGATCTACATGTATTTAGTTTGTTATTCTCTTACTGAGAGATGAAGTTAAATAAACGCCCTCCTTCACTACAAGAAATTTGGTATTTCGCAACAAGCAAAATGCGTTGCGAAAACATTTCACAACACATGAGCGTATGCTGTTGATACGTCGGTTGCCAAAAATTCCAAAGTTTTTCACAATGTACAATGTATGTAGTCGTAGAATAATTACAATGTACTACATGCATTGTTATTAACATTTACCGCAACACGTGATTGATGTATGTTGTCTTACCGTACGTTGTCCTAGACAATTTTTAGCATGTTGCCTTAAGTAGTTTTCGCAATATGCATTGTAGGTTGCATTATAGAATTTTCACAACGTGAATTGTACGTTGTCTTAGATTAAGAAAAAAATTAATAAATAAGCAAAATTTATACAACATTGAGCTGCCCCCTACTAGGCACAATCACTATCCAGCCCCAGGCCGTTTGAATTTTAATCACACACACATTGTTCAGATGGGGGTTTGAACCTATGACAAACACCATCCCCATGAGAAACTTTACCATTCTGCTGTGAGTTTAACTTTGTTAAATATTACACACTTATTCATATATATATATATATATATATATATATATAACATATATATGTTATAAAAAAAATTAATTCAATAATTTAGTGAAAAAAGTAATAATTTTTATTATTTGATAAATTAAACTTCATTATGATAATCATGTTTATGATTAAAAATTAAACATTATCAAAATTTTATCCCAGCATTTAATTAAAGGGATTAGTTATTATAAAGGTTTCATATTAGTTACAAGTTAAATTGTTAGTCATTTGATTTCTACAATGATCTATGAAAATCAAACATTTGAAAATAAAATAACTTTCTATCATAACTACCCATGTAACTATACATGTCATGTATAATAAGCTAAATCCTTTATTTGAAATAAAAAACAATCAGGTTAGGGGTCTATCAGAACCTAATGATATTAATCGTTACAAACACGCAACTCATAATGCAACTTCTATTATATGAGGCAGGTCTCCACATTTTACAGTTAAAATGGCAAAATTATAAGTTAAATCATTTTCAAAAAAAGAGAAGGGAAACTGCATCACTGTGCTAATGATGGTTGTGCATTTTAATATTTACGATAACAACGTCCATAATGTGTGGGTTGTCAAATATTAGAGTTTTCGCAATGTACAAGTCAACAATTTCTCATACGCCAACGTTTATATTATATATTTGCTGCGGGACATTAGCCTTTTTCACAACGCACAAGCAAACAATTGCTCAAGAGACTCCTACGGCAACGTGCATGACATGTGTGTTGCTAAATATTTACTTTTCACAACGTTCAAGCAATTAGTTACTAATGAGTCTCCTACGACAACATGCATGATATGTGTATTGCTAAATATTAGCTTTTCGCAACGCACAAGCAAATCAATTGTTACTAAAGAGGATCCTACAACAACGTGCATGATATGTGAGTTGCAAAATATTAGCCTTTTATCAACATGCAAGCCAACTATTGCTAAAAAGAAACCTACGGCAACGTGCATGCTATGTGTGTTGCGGAATGTTAGACTTTTTCGTAACCCGCAAAGCCAATGACAACATCTATAATGCGTGTTGCTAAACACTACCTTTTCAACAACGTGCACATTTGTATGTTGCTAAAAAGACACATTCAGTAACGTGCATGATGTGTATTTATCTTTTCAACAACGTGCAAATTTGTATGTTGCTAAAAAGACACATACGGCAACGTGGATGATATATGTGTTGCAAAATATTAGACTTTTCGTAACGTGAATGATATGTGTGTTGCTAAATATTAGTTTTTCAACAACGTAGACATTTGTAAGTTGCTAAAAACATATTTATAGCAACGAGCACAAAATGTGAGTAGTTTAATGAAATAGCTATGACAACGTGCAACTGTTGTGTGCTACGATATGTGTTCAATTATTGGCAACATTCATTTGTACATTGTCATAGGTAGTTTTCACAACACACATGTTATGCACATTGCAATAAATGACATTTAGCAACTTGCATAGTCTGCGTGTTGCAAAAAACCACTTTTAGCAACATGTGTTGCATGCGCATTGTCTTGTTAATGTTGCTAAAAGTCATTTTTATTGTAGTGCTTATTCTCTCATTTCACTTTTCATGGTATCAGCGATGCACCGCGAACGTGACAGTTCTATAAACTGTTGTAATTGATGTGGCGTGAGAGTTTTTACACTTCACAAATATACGAATCGTTTGACGCGTATAACAGTTACGAGTACAGGTATCGTTCCCACGAGGGAGGTGAGGTACTTTTAATCGGTTCTAGGTCTTAAATAAATATATATATATATATATATATAATTACGCTATATAAATGCAAGAAAAGTAAATGGAAATTGTCCTAAGCTAACAACTAAACTAAGATTACACTAAGAGGGCATAAATTAAATACAACTAAGTTAACACTAAATTACAACTAAGGGTTGTCAATCCCTTAGGAAACTAACCTAATCAACTAAGTTACCAACTACAATTAATTAAATTAACAAGCTTACTAAACTAATTTAACACTAACTAACTAAACTAACTAAACTCATGCATGGTCATGCATGAGCGAGGATTGTGTGAAGTGGTATGGGAAAGGAAATGCTAGGAAATGGTGTTCATGCAACTAATCCAATTCCTAGTTGATATCAAATAAGCTTACAAGATTAGTCTTAACTAATCTAACCTAAGATAAAGACACATACATCAATAGACATTCATGCATAATATTGAGTTCTCAGTTAGTCTATATCCATTGCATATCGATTAATTGGTTAATCAATTAACATCCATACAATAAGCTCAAGCAAATAACACATCAACTAAAGAATGGATTTTATTACAATCTTACCAAAATCCACACATAAACATGTTCCACATACAACAACACTAAAGCAATTACAAGAGAGAAAGGAGACAACCCATTTTTGTTGAAGTCTCCAAGCTAGCTCACTTCTCCTTGTACTTGGTGGTTTCCAATTGATCTCTAAGCTATTGTAGGTGTAATTTAGGTTTAGTTGGATATTAGGGATCATTGATTAGGTAACAAAAGATTTATATTTATACTAGGGAAGGTTTAGGCAAAGTTTGGACGTGAAAAGGACAAGTTTCTCCTCAGAAAACAGCCATCTCGCGGGTTCATTCCCCTACTCTCGCGGGTTCTTTCCCGCCGACGAAAGTCGTGGTGCATTTTGCATGTGAACCCGCTACTTCAGGCATTCTACTTTGCGTGTTCTTTCTCCTGGCATGAAACCGCAGAGATTCTGTGAGTTTGGACCTTCTGGTTTGCTGGAAAGAAGGTGCGATGGAAAGCTTCCAAGCTTGCATGGCCATGGAAGTTTGGAGGACTTGGAGGTGAGAGAAACTTCAACATGGGAGGCTCAAAGTGGTACCAACGTGACCGCCAGGAAGAGAGCCGTTGATCTAAGCGAAGATCAGTCAGAAAAACCGTAAGAAACGGGTTAAAAAAAATTGGGAACATTACAAATCTATCGCCGGTTCGGGTCGGGTTAGACCGGGTAGGGTCGACCCGGCTACAGCTTGAAGACGACCCTGCGTCATGCTTGTGTCAGCGTGACACGTGCAACGCCCAAAACAACGCCGTTTGTGGTGCTGATGCTGTGCTTTGTGCGGCAAATATCAATATGCTCCCTTGCTCTGTTCCTTATTCACAAAATATGCAAAATAGCCCAATTATTGCACTTTAGCCCCTGGTTTGTCCAAAATGGCAACAATGCCCCTGAACTTCCCTATTTACTTGAAACACTTATTTAATCCATTAAATATCCGGTTTTATTCTAGAAAAGCATAAAGTAATAGGAAATTAGAGGTATAAAATAGGTTCTTTTACCCGATCAAACCCCCAAACCTAACTTTTACTAGTCCTCGAGCAAAACAAAAACAAATAATCAAATAACAATACACTAAAGCATAAATAAACATAAACTAATTAGTCCATTGTCATGGGAGAAACGATGGCACTTAGCACGTGCCACATGCTTTTTAAACCCCAAGGTGTCCTGAGTAAGAGGAGTGTAGTCTCCTAAGTGTTTACCGTTACGATACCAACAAGCGTAAAGCTAAAAATTAAAATTACAATTTAAAACAATTTATGAAAGCCATACAAAATGAGATATCAAAAGAGTTGTGCATATGAGGAGTCACACATGTGAGAACCGTTGAGTGAAGGACAACCTAAAGTCATTCAAATCGAATGAAACACACAATGCAAATCCCACACTCGTAATGGCATAGCATCAAATACAACATACTCAAATGCTTTGGATGTAATTCGCCTCGACTCTAATCCGCCTCAACTCTAATCCTTACTGGATTTCACTCTATTTTTCTCTTAGAGTCCTAGGCACACTTTCTATCAAACACATGTGATATGCAAGTTATGTAAATGGATCAAATATGTAACGTGTGTGAGTATTCGAAATAAAGCACGGTATAAGTGAATTGATCTCTTGAATGGAATTGAATTACCATGAACGTGGAAAGAACATGCTTTGACTCGCATTCCCAAGCTAGACTTCCTAAAAGATCAACTAGGACTTTCCTTTGGTTGTATTAGGGCCAAGGGTAATATGGGGTGAATGGAAGGAATTTAGTGGAATTCTAGAGTTATTGATCATACTAAACAATTTAACTACTAGCTTATCACATAAATGTCTACAAATGACTAGGATAAGATTCACATTTTGATAATTGTGCTACTTGGTACTCAGATTCGAGCACTTTTCAATTAGGTACCATGGCTTCAGCGTTTTATTTTTAACACTTAACAATTAGCCTCTAAATTTCACAATTTTCTATCATTGCCTGAGTACACACTATTTACAAGTTTGAGCTAAATAATTGCATTTATAACTTATGCATAATCTATGATCAACAAAAGAAGAATTATATGTGTTCAATGTATATGGATTTATGTGGGTGATGAAATGAATGGTTTGTGTTTTGCCTCAAATTGGCAATTGGAGCACACATAAGTACAAGGACAGTGTTTGGGCAAAATATGGTAGTTAAGCACACACATGCCTAGAATCATATCCGAAAGTCTATCTAACAAGGGAATACAAGTCTAGCAAGCAATCCACATAATTTTCATGTTCTATGGCAATCAATGAAATATAATGCAAATGAGATCATAATTGAAGCACAACTGTTTCAAAGAGTGTTTAAGAATAGAAACATAATTACCCTCAGAAATAAATGCTAAGGCACAAAATTCACAGGGACTAAATTCACATTATGCATAAAAAATTCCTAGACTGACAAGAAGTTAGCTAGGACTTAGCAACTAACACATGCGAAAGTCTCCTCAACAGCACAACTCAAAACATCTCATTCAAACAATTTGTTCAAAGATGGCTCATTCGCAAAAATTTTAAAACTTCAAAATTTTTACAAAAACACAATATTCACAATAAAACAAAACAACACATATGTATCAACACCTCTAAACATAAACTCGACATTGTCCTCAATGTTGAAAACTTGAAGAACATGGACAAAGAGTTCATTGGTTTGAAAACCAGGCACAAACATATAAACACTTATATACAAGACACAATTTAAAAACAAAATAAAAAAAATACCATGTGAAAGCAACCTCTAAACATAGAGGACAACATTTCAAGAAAAACTATCAACTTTTGAACTCGAACAATGTCTGCTATTCAATTCATATTTTCAAAGGTACTCCATAAAAATTTCTCAAATTTTGACATAAGAATATAGACATGCAAATGAACACTTTTAATAAATAAAATATTTCAAAATTCAAATTGGAAAAATGTGAAAACAGACGTTGAAGACAGGTCACGTGCAGAATTTTGAAAACAAGGCACGTTCATGAGCTTCGGATGAAGAAATACTCATAACTTTTAAACCGTCGCCCAGAATTTTACATTCTTTATACTGTTGGAACCATATCGAAAAAAAAAATGAAAGTAATGCGAGTGGAAAAATTTATTTCTTCACCGATCAGTACAGTTTTCAAGAAACATTTAGCCTCAAAATTATCAAAACTTTCACAAGGTTTGAAATACAACTCGAAAAATAAAAACAAAAATACAACAATAACACATATATATACAATCCTAATATCACAACTAACATGTAAACACATATATACAATCCTAAATATCCACCATTAATCACATCACACAACCAATCCTAGTCACTAGGCAAACACAATCAATTCACACTCTTAAGCTAAACAAAAGATATAAACATGAAGTAAAAGCTCAAAAGTGGAAGATTGGACCTGAGATTTAGCATTCCTAGGTTGGTGTGGCCTCATGGTTTGGTGTGTGCCCGTGGACTTGAAGTCACAGAGGTGTGTGGGCTTTGCTCCCTCGTTATCGCGGGTATTTTCCGATTGGCTTGAAATCGCGGAATTCCTTAGAGAAATCCACGGGTTCTGTGTCTTCTGGCTCGTAGGCTTTTTCCAGAGGATGTGAAGTCGAGGTAAATCTTTGAGCTTCTTGTGAATTCCTTCCTTTTGTCTAGCTTGCTCTTTCCCGCGGAATTTGATCAAACACAATCTTCCAGTGAACCCCATGTTTTGTTGAGCTGGTTTTATCCCGCGGACTCATCCCGCGGTTGGCATTTCTTCTTGATTCAAACCTTTCTCTTTGATTCCATGGCCTGCACACACAAAATCACACCACACTACCACAAGCATATGCCATATAAGTAGATAAGTAAGGAGTCTAAACCCCTAAACCTATCTATTTCCATGCATCTTATCATTAATCATTAAGCACAATTGTAATGTGATAAGTGGACAAATATAGACACAAGACTCTAAAAATAAAACTAATCCTAAAAAATGAGCTTCCTCTAGAAGCTATAGCATATTATCATGCAAGCATACTCTAAAAATGTCCATACATGTAATGAAACACGTAATTCACTCGAAAAGGAATCATGCATTTTATAGAAGTTCGAAGGCATTTTCAATTTAACATGACTTTCATCGTGACTCTTTACTACCCACACCTTATTACTAGGTGTGTCATTCCTTGCAACGAAAGGAGACTCTTTGGTTTGGTCTAGTTTGTCTTTACGGATCCAAACTTCCCTAACTTTTCTAACTCTCCTCCTAAGCACGCTTTTCCTATTTTTGCACAATTTGACATATTTAGCACATTGTGCCTTTTTGTGACCCCTAATATGGCAAAAATAACATGTAGGAGATAAGTTAGAAAGACAACCTTTGTTGTCTTTCGTCGTTGCTTTGGAATGCTTGTGGGCAACCTTCGGAAGGCTCGCTCCACCTTGGGTAGTGAGAGGCTTCTTTGTTGATCTTCGCTTGGCCCCTTTCTTTTCCAAAGCCTTGATTGGAAGTTCGGCTTTGTCTAACTCCACGATGTAGTCACAAATCAGGACTTGTGCTACCTTCAAGGCATGATCTTTCTTGATGAGTGCCTCACTCATAGCCTTCAATGCCTTGTCCTTCTTCTCTACTTCCATTCGCATTGTTCTCATCTTCTAAGAGAATTCTTCCTCTTGTTCTACCACCAATTTGGAGAGCTCTTGTGCTTTTTTCATTGCCGAGTTTCTCTCCTTCTCAAGCGAATTGACCTTCAAGACTAAGTCATTGTTTTTATTTATCAATTCCTTGCTTTGTAGGGCAACCTCTACTCCTCTTTCTTCCTTACCTCCTAAATCAACCTTGAAATCCTCATCCTCATCCAATATGAGCAAAAGCTCATCTAGGTAATAATCTACGGTCTTTAAGGATTCCACTGGTTTCTCAACCTCTTTTCTTTCCTTTTGTACCCTTAGCTCTTCTTCAACCCTTAGTAAATCATCACCAAGGTCGCATTTCGAGCTACTTGAGGAATCCATTCGTTTGATTCCTCCAATAGTTAGGCAAGAGAATGGTTTAGTTGATTTGTGAAGTTGTTAAGGCTCTTCTATCTTTTTTTGCTCTAGGAAGCCTTCCAAATATTATGCCATACAATCTCCCAACCTTTCTATACGTTCCTCAAAGTCAAGCAATCGTAGGTTAATGTCTTGTCGATAAGCTTCTTGGTTGCCTTGCTCTTGGGAACTTTCCACACATTGTGCCAACCAAATTGCACACATTTCTATGTGTTTTTCTAGGTCGAGAAATCATTGGTCAATAGAATGTTGGTACGCTTCTACATCAAAGTTACCCGATTAGTGGTCTTGCCTCTCTTGATCATATCTAGCTTGATGGTTGTTGTGTTCATACGGATATATGGACGGTACCTCTGGCATTCCCGACCATGGCTCTTCTTGCGGACCCAAGTCCATGTGTCCATTCCACCCAAAAGGTGGATAAATTGTAGCCGATGCCTGCCTAGAGTGTGACACGAAAGTCTCCACTTTCCTATTCAAGTTGGCCAATTGGCTAATTAAAGATGAATTCCCACCTTCCATGTTGATATGAAATCCTGAAACAAGCAATCAAAGAAAACAAAATCAAATCGAACAAGATAGATTATGAACAATAAAAAGTAAAACTAAAAATACAAAAGTAAAAATAAGACTAAAACTAACAAAAGATAATACTATGCCTCCACGGCAGCAGCACCAGAAACTTGATGCGCTGCGAACGTGACAAATCTATAAACTGTTGTAAATGATTTGGTGTGCGAGTTTTTACCCTTCACAAGTACATGAATCGTTTGACGCGCATAGCGGTTACGAGTACGGGTATCGTTCCCACGAGGGAGGTGAGGTACCTTTAATCTGTTCTAGGTCTTAGATAAATATATTTATATATATATATATATATATACAAAATATAATTACACTATATACATGTAAGAAAAGTAAATGGAAATTGTCCTAAGCTAACAACTAAACTAAGATTACACTAAGAGGGCATAAATTAAATACAACTAAGTTAACACTAAATTACAACTAAGGGTTGTCAATCCCTTAGGAAATTAGCTAACCTAATTAACTAAGTTTCCAACTACAATTAATTAAATTAACAAGCTTACTAAACTAATTTAACACTATCTAACCAAACTAACTAAACTCATGCATGGTCATGCATGAGTGAGGATTGTGTGAAGTGGTATGAGAAATGAAATGCTAAGAAATGGTGTTCATGCAACTAATCCAATTCCTAGTTGATATCAAATAAGCTTACAAGATTAGTCTTAACTAATCAAACCTAGGATAAAGACACATACATCAATAGACATACATGGATGATATTGAGTTCTCAATTAGTCTATATCCATTGCATATCGATTAATTGGTTAATCAATTAACATGCATACAATAAGCTCAAGCAAATAACACATCAACCAAAGAATGGATTTTATTACAATCTTACCAAAATCCACACATAAACATGTCCACATACAACAACACTAAAGCAATTACAAGAGAGAAAAGAGACAACCCATTCTTGTTGAAGTCTCCAAGCTAGCTCACTTCTCCTTGTACTTGGTGGTTTCCAATTGATCTCTAAGTTATTTTACGCGTAATTTAGGTTTAGTTGGATATTAGGGATCACTGATTAGGTAACAAAATATGTATATTTATACTAGGGAAGGTTTAGGCAATGTTTGGACGTGAAAATGACAAGTTTCTCCACAGAAAACGACCATCTCTCGGGTTCATTCCCCTGCTCTCGCGAGTTCTTTCCCACCGACGAAATTCGCGGTGCATTTTCACGTGAACCCAAAACTTCAGGCATTCTGCTTCGTGTGTTCTTTCTTCTGGCATGAAACCGCGGAGATTCCATGAGTTTGGACGTTCTGGTTTGCTGGAAAGAAAGAACGGTGGCAAGCTTCCAAGCTTGCATTGTCATGGAAGTTTGGAGGACTTGGAGGTGAGAGAAACTTCAGCATGGGAGGCTCAAAGTGGTACCAACGTGACTGCTAGGAAGAGAGCCATCGATTTGGGTGAAGATCCATCAGAAAAACAGCCAGAAACGGGTCGAAAAATGATCGGGAACATTGCGGGTCTGTCGCCGGTTCGGGTCAGGTCAACCCGGCTGCAGCTTAAAGACGACCCTGCGTCAGTGTGACACGTGCAATGCCCAAACGACACTGTTTATGGTGCTGATGCTGTGCTTTGCACGGCAAATATCAATCTGCTCCTCTGCTCTCTTCCTTATTCACAGAATATGCAATAATAGCCCGAATATTCACTTTTGCCCCTGGTTTGTCCAAAATGATAACAATGCCCCTGAACTTCCCTATTTACCTGAAACACTTATTTAATCCATTAAATATCCGGTTTTACTCAAGAAACAAGCATAAAGTAATAGGAAATTAGGGGTATAAAATAGGTACTTTTATACCCCGATCAATCAGAGCCAAGCTCTATACTATCAAAACTTAGATGTCATCCCTAAACCCATCAGATACTTCCTTCTCCTCAAATACAGAAGCTACCGCTACTAACAATAATGGTGGTGGTGGCTCCCTTAACCCAAAATTTCCCCACCTAGCTATCACCAACCATAAATTTAATGAACAAAATTATCTTCTCTAGTCCCAATCTGTCTCTATGTTTATCTTTAGGAAAGGGAAAGATGAATAAATCATCGGAACTACTATATAACCGGCAAAAGAGGATCCAACCTACAAAAAGTAGAAGAGTGAGAACAACATGGTTATGGCATGGCTCATAAATTCCATGAATAATATATTGGGTAAAACTTTCTCCTTTATGAAAGTGCCAAACAAATATAGGACGCAGCAAAGGAAACATACTCTAGTAGTGACAATATTGCCGAGCTATTTGGAATCGAAAGTGTCATCAATGATGAAATATGCAATCGTAGTTAAATTGCCTAAAGCATACCTAGGGCTGAACAAGTTTTTACACCTTTTTCAATCCCTTGAAACAAACGCAAGTTTGTCCCTTAAGGTAGCTTACATTACAACACATAAACCTATATGCATGTATAGACAAGATAAGCATGTGATCATTAAAGCATTGTCCATATATCAACAAGTACCAAGAGGAAGAATAACATTAAAACTCAACAACAAATAATACTTGTATTTCCAATAATGTTCAATGTGTTACAAGTATCAATCAAAATATAACAAAGAATCAATGAACGAAAGAATTATATATAAATATGATCAAAATGAATTGCTTACAAATCACACTTAACAAAATCTTGCCTCAAAATGTATCACAAGTGAATTTTATGCAACAAGATAGAAACATACACATATACAAATATAAAAGAGAGAGATAGAAAGAATTGACATAAAAGATTTTTTTTAACGTGGTAAAACATCTAAGGAGGAAGCATCCATAGGTTGAACTACAACCATTTGGGTACTATATATATTGGATAAAAGATTAGAAATTCCTCAAAAGTTACCAACCTTTGATCTACTTCCTATTGGAGTCTATGTCTACCCAATCCCTATTGGTAGATACGAAATCCCTCAAAGATGCGGAGCCACCATATATTGGAATCCATCTTTACACGACATCGTTGGAAGATTAGAAATTCCTCAAGAGCCAATGCATATCCCATGCAACACTCTCTATTGGAGTCTATGTCTAACCAAAAGACTAGGCCTACCAATATTGTAACCAACTCCCTATCCAATACATTCATGCCTCTAGAGAGCCTCTTATGCATAGCTATCTGGACCTTCCCGATCCTAGCCATGACTTCTTGCTTGGTTATCCGGACCTCTTGTCCCAACCAAGACTTCCTCGCTTGATTATCTGAACCTCTTATCCTAGCCAATACCTCTTTTCCTTTTACAAGGACTTCATAGTGTGATCAATGAATGCAAATGATGCAAACAAGCAAACTGAACATAGAGCATGTGATCAATACATTCCATGAAAACTAGACTTAGTTATGCGAGAACACAAGTCAAAATAGTCTAGTCATACAAATTGAATTAAAACCTAGAGCATGTGAGAACACCTAACACATGTGGCTTCTAGTTTCATTCACAAATCCAATACTTGATCATATTCATGAAGCACATATTCAAGATATTAAAAACATACACTAAAAATGCTAGAATCACAAAATATGTTCAGTGATTATTCTAGCCGACATTTAGAGCTAGGATATAATGAATAATCAATTAAATCCTATTAGGCTCTAAATACCAAATCAAATGTACTAATCCTAGATTTGTTCAATCAAAGGATCAAAGCACATGCCAAGGTTATTAATCATAAAATGAATCAATCAAATAATAAATAACCCTAGATATCAAATTAATCATATTACAACTCTCAAACATGTGAAAAACTAGAATCCTAGAAAACTAGTTCACATTTATCTTTAATTAGACTTTATTAGGTTTGATTATGAAGTTATCTTTCTCATTAGCATTTATCATACATACACATACATATCGAAGAAGAAACCCCAAGGTAATTGAAGGTTTAAAAAGAAGAAAACACAATGATTAGTCAAATACCTAAGAATCACGAGCTGGTTCGGTTTTGTAGGTAGAGACACAAGCATTTGCATTAAAGAATTTTAGCACAACATCATGCAATGTATATGTATGCAATGCTCCCTCTCAATGGGTTACTCCCCCTCAATGTGTATTCTCCCCAACATGTAATTTTGCTATAACAATTAGCATACTCCCCTTACCATATATTACTCCCCATTTTTGTCATGAGATGGGCAAATGAGTAAATCCCAAACGGGTCACTTAAGGCAAAGAGAGATAGAAGCATACATGTCATTTGCATAATCATATAAGGCACTTTATGCAACTCAATTAAAAGGAGAGAAACAAGGAGATTTATTTTTCATAGAAAATGTGTGATTATAAATGCTTTGCATGCAAGATATATTGCATTTAAGTCCAAAAATCAATGGTATTTGGCAAAGCAAATGACAAAGGTTTCCTATAGGAATTCAAACCAATTTCACCATTTGTCATGAATCAAAGCAAGGATACAGAGAGTTTGTTGATTTCAAAATAAGAGCACTATATCCAACTTTATAAGCGAAACATGTCATGAGCAACTTTGCACTCTATTAGATTTTTCAGGATAAGATATCCGTATTATTGTAGACATGTTCAACATATAAAGAGAGAGAGACATTTGGATTTTATAATCCTTAGAACAGATACAAGATCATTTATTCATTTTGAGTCTCATAAGCTTTTCACACATTGTTTTGCATTTTAGAGTTGTAATCATCAATTCATGCTTTTTCATTTTTTAAGCATGTCAGTAAGAATCATCATGTTATGGAGATCATTAAAAGTCATTCAACAAGTACTTCCTAAGTGAATCTCCTAGTCCAAAAATGCATGTTTGAACATAAATATAACATGGTTCACACTTATTTAGATAAAGACATATATACATATATGCAACCTAGATACTCAAGTAATTAATAAAGAAGCATAAAAATTTTCAAATGTTTGCATTCACTAAGTATGCAATTACTCTCTTTGCTTGAGTTCCCCAAATGGGGTCAGTCACCAAAACTCATCACGCCACAAGACATATCCTAATAGATCTACTAAGTGTTTTAAATCAAGTAGCGTCAAAGGGTTTAGTAAATAAGTCCGCTAGTTGATCATTTGTGCCTAAATGTTCAAGCACTATGCATTTATTTTCAACAAGCTCTCTAATGAAGTGATGTCGGATGTCAATATGCTTAGTCATAGAGTGTTATACCGGATTCTTAGAAATATTAATGGCACTCATATTATCAAAAAAGAGAGTGAGTGTACCTTGGTTGAATCCGTAGTCGACTAGCATTTGCTTCATCCATAGGAGTTGTGTGCATCCACTCCCAACGGCTATGTACTTGGCCTCGGCCGTGGACAAGGAAATCGAGTTTTGCTTCTTGCGAAACCAAGACACCAAGTTGTTGCCTAGAAAGAAGCAACCGCCTGAAGTGCTCTTTCTATCATTACAATTTCCTACCCAATCCGCATCACTAAAGCCAACTAAACTAGCATTAGTGTCAAAAGAGTACCAAATCCCATAGTTGGATGTCCCATTCAAAAAGTGAATGATTCTCTTAACGGAAGAGAGATGGGACTCCTTAGGATTCGCTTGGTACCTAACACACACTTACACACTAAAAGATATATCGAGCCTACTTGCGGTCAAGTAAAGCAAGCTTCCAATCATGCCATGATATAGAGTTTGTTCCACACTTTTTCCACTAGCATCCTTGCTTAGCTTCAAAGTGGTACTCATGGGTGTATCACAATGTTTGGCATTTTCAAGACCAAACTTCTTCATTAGGTTTTTGGCATATTTGTCTTGGGTTATAAAAATTTCATCATTTAATTGCCTAATTTGCAAACCTAGGAAGTAACTTAGCTCACTAACAAGATTCATCTCAACTTCTTGAGACATAACATCAACAAATTGTTAGACCTTGGTGTTACTGGTGGAGCTAAACACTATATCAACATATATTTGAGCTATGAAAAGCTCATCATTGTTTTTCTTGATGAATAGAGTCTTGCTAACACTACCTCTTGCGTAGTCATTGTTAACAAGAAATTGAATGAGGCGCTCATACCAAGGCCTCGGTGCTTGTTTTAACCCATATAAAGCCTTCTTGAGGCGACAGACATGGTTGGGGTGGTGTGCATCCACAAACCCCTTAGGTTGTTCTAAAAACACTTCCTCTTGCAAGAAACCATTGAGGAAGGCACTCTTTACATCCATTTGGTGCAATTTGAACTTGTGCACACAAGAAATGGACAAGAGAAGCCTAATGGACTCTAAACGAGCAACGGGAGCAAATGTCTCCTCAAAGTCAATACCCTCAATTTGAGAGTATCCTTATGCAACAAGTCTAGCCTTGTTACGCACTATGTTGCCATCCTCATCGGATTTGTTCCTATATATCCATTTGGTGTCTATGACATTAGTGGCCTTAGGCCTAGGAACTAGAGTCCAAACCTCATTCCTTTCGAATTGGTTTAGCTCTTCTTGCATGACAAGAACCCAAAATTAATCATTGAAGGGCTCATTAACCTTTTTGGGTTCTATTTGAGAGGTGTAACATGTGTAACTAATGAGATTAGCTATTTGACGTCTAGTCCTAACACCCTCATTCACATCTTCAATAACATCATCTTTGTTATGGAGATGTCTAACCCATAGAGCCGGTTATTTATAGTTCAAGAGAGGAACTCTATCAAGAGGATGTGTGTCCTCTTCATCAAGGTTAGACGTTCCAACAATAGGAGTCTCCACAACCTTCTCCAAGGGAGAATCATTAACTACAACAACCTCCTCCTCATAGTCACTAGACTTGAGCCTATTATCATCAAAGACAACATTTGATGATTCCATGACACTTTGAGTCTTCAAATTGAAAACTCTATAAGCTCTACTACTTAAGGCATGGCCAATAAAGATACCCTCATCACTTTTAGCATCGAACTTGACAAATTGATCACGATCATTTAAATGTAGTACTTGCTTCCAAAAGTGTGGAAGTAGCTAACATTTGGCTTCTTACCTCTCCATGGCTCATAGGAGGTTTGTCTAGTACCGGGCCTTAGGAAAACTCTATTCCCTATATAGCAAGCCGTATTGATAGCTTCAGCCCATAGGTTCCTAGGGACATTACTGCTAAGCAACATCACATGGGCCATCTCTTGATGGACCCTATTCTTCCTCTCAACAACTCCACTTTGTTGAGGTGTCGTAAGAGCCGAAAACTCATGGGAAATGCCTATACTATCACAATATGTTTCAAAGGAAACATTCTCAAATTCCCTCACATGGTCACTTCTAATCTGTTTCATGATTTTAATGCTAGAGTTCTTTTCATTTTGAATTTTATTGTAAAGCATTTTAAACTTGTCAAAAGTTTCAAATTTTTCTCTAAGAAAATATGTCCATGTGAACCTAGAGAAATCATCAACACGAACAAAAATGTATCTCTTTCCACCTAAACTCTCAGTTTGCATAGGACCCATTAGATCCATATGGAGAACCTCTAGAGGCTCTTTGGTAGAGAGATACTTGCCGTTTTTATGTATGCTTTTGGTTTGTTTTCCTTATTGGCAAGGTCCACAAACACCATTGGTTTTCTTCCCAAGCTTGGGAAGGCCACGCACAACATTGAACTTTTCTAGGATTTGTAAATCCCTAAAGTTCATATGGACAAGTCTTTCATACCACAACTTAATTTTCTCATCCCTAGACATATTACATAAGACAACTCTAGCCTCAAGACAATAGCAATTGTCGCTAGATCTCATACCTTTCAACAAGGTTTGTCCATCGGGCTTTAGGATTAAGCAATCATTTTTAGAAAACAAGACGGAAAATCCTTCATCACTAAAATGAGAAATGCTTATTAAGTTGGTTTTCAAGCCATCAACATATAAAGCATTGGATAATGAGGGTAATTTAGGAATTGAAATGGTTCCTTTTCCTACTACTCTCTTTTTGGATCCATCACCAAAGGTGACACATCCTCCTTCTTCCATGACAAGAGTCTTAAAGAAACTCTTGTTTCCCGTCATGTGCCTAGAGCACCCACTATCTAAGTACCAAAAATTAGAAGAGTTTGCTTTCAAGGAAATTTGAGCAACATGGCAAAAGTATTCATCTCTTCTAATCCATCTAGGTGAAACACTTTTCTTCCTAGTGGTCAAAGGTACTTGGGCTCTAGAAGTCCTAGGATCATGCATATTAGAATTATCCTTCCTAGGAACATGCAACATGGCTCATTCCTTTTTCTTTTCAATCATGCATATAACTCTACACATATTGATATAATGAAAGCAATTTGGTCTAACATGACCATTAATACCACAAAAATGACTTGTAGGAATGTAGTTAAGAATCATACCATGTCCTTACATATGCATAAGAGCCTTCTCTTGTCTTTATGGTTTTCTTGGTTGTTGAATAGGATCTATCCTTCTTTGTTGTTGACCAAGACTAGATTGCTTCCTTGAATGTTCTTGCATGATTGGTCTTTTTCCTTTGTAAGCCATTGGTTAAGGAAAGTTAGCTTGATGAGCTCTTGAGGGTTGAGCTTGAGGTTTTCTTCTTGGAGCAACCTTCACTTGTACACTATTTGAACATTGTCCTGAATCAATCTTTTTCCTAGGAGTTTGAACCGGTGAGGCTTCTTTGTAGCCCAAGCTCTTGACAAATACAGTCTTGTTTGGAGTGGATGTCTCCTTACCAACTTCAAACCCAAGACCTCTTTTGTCACAAGGACTCTTGCCAACACCAAGCATGTGGTCAAGCTTCTTGGTTCTAGAGGCCATCCTAGACATTGACTCATTAGCTTTTTGAAGCTCCCTCTTCAAACCTTCTTCATTCCTCATAGACATAGCTAATTCATCCATTAGCTTGTCCTCATTCTTCTTGAATCTCATCACTTGTTCACTTAAGTGATCAACTTGTGTTGAGAGCTCTAGGTTTTCTTCCTTCAATCTTCTAATTTCTCTCTTGTTCTTTAACCTTGAGCTTTCAAACTTGACTATGTAGTCTTGGAGATCAATCATATCCATATTTCCATTTGTGGATTGTGATGAAAAGCCATCATCACTTGAGTTAATTTCCTCTAGACTCACATTGTCTTCTTCACTAGTACCCTTGCTCTTGTGGGAGGAGGCAAAGGCTATGAAGTTAGCCATGAGTTCTTCATCATCTGAAGACTCATCTCTCTTATCGGAGTCATCACTTCCACTCCAAGTGGCAGCCATCACTCTCCCTTTTTTGTTTTTCAAATTTCCACAATTGGGAGCAATGTGTCCCATACCACCACATTCATAACATTAGATCCATTTCCTTTCACTCTTCTCTTGTCTAGGCTCAAACCTCTTGAAAGGAGTCATTTTCTTCATGTCTTGACCCTTGGATCCAAAACAATTCTTCTCGGTCTTGACAAATTTCTTAAACATTCTCATCAACAAGGCTATGTCTTTATTCGAGTCTTTCTCCTTCTTCTCACTTTTGGAGGCTTTCAAAGCAATTCCCTTTTGCTTTTTAAGAGGTGTGGAGATAGGACCCTTCCTAGACTCATACACTAGAAGTCTCCCAATCACCTCACTCGGCTTCATGTTTTTGTAGATGTTATATTCCTCTAAATCTGTTACCTTGGATTCAAACCTCTGGGAAAGCGATCTCATTATCTTTTTCTTGATACTTCTATCTGAGTAAGGGTCACCAAGTTGATGACTTTGGTTGACAATGTCCATCAACTTGATCTCAAAGTCGTTGAAGCACTCATTCTCCTCCATCCTTAGCATCTCGAATTAAGTTTGGAGGACTTGAAACTTAGAGTCCTTTACCACTTCGGTTCCCTCATGTGCAACCTCTAGGATTTCCCATGCCTCTTTTGCAATCCTAGTGTTTTGAATCAATTTATATTGATTCTCGTCCATTGCACATAGGATGGAATGCATTGCCTTCCTATTCCATTTTGATGCCTCAAACTCTTACGCGTTCCATTGCGCCTAAGGCTTGAGTACATCCTTTCCTCCACCTGTAGAAGTCATCTTAGGTGAGGTGTAGCCATCTTCAACCGCCATCCAAGCCCGGTCATAGATTTGACATATGTACGACTCCATCTTGCCTTTCCATGAGGCATAATTTAATCCAGTGAGAAGTGGAGGTCTTGTGCTAGAAGCACCTTCATTGCCACCACCGTTTCCACCACAGTTTCCACTCATAGTGTTTCTGAATGAATGAAATGAATGCAAATGTATGAATGATCAAAAATCACACAAAATGCAAAACACACCAAAAATGAGCAAGGATCACCTAAGTATATCTAGAGGGGGTGAATAGATTTTAATCAATTTTTCCCAATTTTCATGATTAGTCAATTTTACGAAAATGCCCATAACTACTCAATTTATATATCAAGTGTAATATGTGCAGAAATATAAAATACACTTGATATTTACGTGGAAACCTTCAACAAGGAAAAACCACGGGATGTATAATGCGCCACACTTGAACCTCGAATCCACTAATTGTAATGATGTTTACAACCTAGGTTGACCTCAACCTCTCACGGTCTATAACCCATTACTACTACCCGCAGGCCTATAAAAGTGGACCTAGTCCAATTTTCTTGCACCACTCAACGGTAGTCACAAGACTTACTTCTCAATAAAGAGAATAAACAACCTAATGTGAATAGTATGATATTCAAAAAGCAAGTAATGCTAGGTTACACTAAATGCCTATCTAGGATGAAAGATGACAATAATCACAATCCTAGATATCAATATTTGCTACATGACATGTCAAATAGCTTAGCTAAAAATAGATTATGAAAACCTAGATAGCTATCTTAATAAAACACTCAATCAATACATCACAATCAATCTCTATTTTGTATCTAGAATATATTCTAAGAGCATACAAATGATAAAAGAGATGGTTTGTTAAAAAAGACACTAATTATGTAAGATAATAGTGAAAACCTTACCAATCAAGATGTGATGTTGCTAAACCATGCATAGATGCATCCTATATGGTCATAGATGATGCAAGATGATCTTTGATGCACAAAGGAAAAGCTTTGAGTGTTAAAAGGTGAGTTCTTGTGAATTTTTCTCTTGAAATATTTTCTAAGTGAAAAATATGATTTTGGAACTCTTAAACTCAACCTAAAATGAAAGAGGCATATATATAGGATGTCAAAATGAAGTGGCGTCGTTTTGATATTTTTTTTTAAAATATTCCTTGGGCGCCATACACACGCCATACGTAGGGCGGATGTATGACGGTTCACCTGGGAAATGAAGAACAAGTTATTCATGATCGCTCTACGTGTAGGGCGAAAATCAGGCAAACCAAAGGCGGATTCTCTCAAGATTTTGAGAGCCACCTTACACCCACTATTCGTAGGGCGTTTATGTTAGGATTATGCTCAATAGCAAGAGTGTAATGTTGTAATTACCAATCTTTTTCATATTAATAAAGAGATTTCTGGTTTAACAAATCGTATAGCATTTATAGTTTATATTATAATTGTCAAAGTAAATAATCATAAGGTCTAAAGACTATGGGAAAAGAAGAATTGTTCGTACATCTGGATATGTATGTGGTAGACACAATTCTTTAGTTAGTCTTGAATAATTGTTCACAACTTAAGTTAAAGGTTGGGCACCTTTATCTTGTTAAAGTTGTAGAATTCTTTTGCTAGCATTTGAGTGGGATCAAATGAGATATGATGAGTCTAAAATCATCGGAGTGTCTTCGAGCAAAAGGATCTAGTGCACTGGGTGCATTGAACTGGATCACAATGAAAAGCTTTATCTAGAACCGTCAATAGATAATAGTCTTTTCATTATCAGGACAATCGGAGGGTCTATCTTAATCCTGAGATAAATGATGGACTTATGGTTGCAAGTGATATCATTTGAGTTATCAATGAGTACGATTATATCGCATAGTCTATCCTCGATAGTTTGGTGATATTCATTTGTTAATCGATAGAGGACTTCATTTATAGATATGGACATCGTGGCTCCATTTAATTAAATGAGAGTATAATATCATCATATGGATGTTTTGAGGTAATTGGATATTAAATCTCAACGTTGAGTTTTCGATAGTGTCTATTGAAAACATGGCTTCTGGACAAGTCAAAATATCCAAGTTCAAAACATGGTCATATGAGTAAATATGGTAACTTGGAGAGTTATAGGCGGTCTATGAACTCTTGGCGATTACTGATATTAATCACGAGGATACACTATCTCCAATATGATTGTCTAGGGTATGAATGAGGAGCATCTTCCTTTTCTATCTTTATTTAAGAGTTCAGTTTTAGCTCTTTAGTGGAATGAGTTAAAATTAATGGATCGGACCTAAGTGAATCATTTGTTGATTGTGATTAGGTTATGTCTATTGAAGCTTAAATTTAGATGGCCCGCCAAGATCCCCAATCCACACGGACTTGCATGGATCACTTGATATATTCTACCGGACCAATTTAAGGGTCCATCTAGAATTGCATTTAATATATTAAGAATATAATTTGCACATTATTTAAGTAATGGGCTGCTCAATTATATTAATATATTAATGAAAGACATGTGGGCTTGTTTCTTTTAGTAAGAATGGGTCTGGTTCACATGTGGGCTTTTTATTTAAAGTCCAATGGATTAAATGAAATAAGAAAATAATGTTAGGCCCAATCTTAATCAAGTGGGGCGGCAAGGTTAAAATTTTAACCTAAAATATTATTTTGTTTCATTTGTTTTAATTAAATAAGAATTAATTAATTTATTGATTAATTGTTTAATTAAAGAAACAAATCTTTCCTAAAAGTAAAAGACTTGTTTGACAAAGAAATAAATAAATTAGTTTTATTTATTTAATCAAATAAGGAGTCTTTTTATTTAGTCAAAATAAAAGAATAAAAATCAAGGAGTTCGATTAGGGTTTGAAGTCTATTAAGTTGAAAAGAATTAGGGTTGAATTTAAGTCACCCTATATAAGTGACATTATAAAATTCGGCCAACCCTAATCTTAGACTACATAGAATTCGGCAACCCTAAAGGAAAAAGAAGAAAAAATTCGGCCAACCTATATATGTGTTCTTATAGGGTTCGGCCACCACAATCTATGGTGCTTGAGTTTTTTATTTCTTTCTTCTTCTTCTTAATTCCAAGAGAGAGATTTTATTCTAAAAGGACAAAAAGAGAGTGTGGAATTATTCTTTGATAGTATACTATTGCTTAATCATCAATAAGCTTGTGTATACGATATCGATCTAGGTTCACGCGAGTTTCGATCATTAGATTGAGAACTCAAAAGTGAACGGAATAATTTTTGACATTCTTTTGATTGTTTTGTGACTAACAATGAAAAGAAAGTTTTTTGTTGTTAGGATTATGCTCAATAGCAAGAGTGTAATGTTGTAATTAACAATCTTTTTCATATTAATAAAGTGATTTCTGGTTTAACAAATCGTATAGCATTTATAGTTTGTATTATAATTGTCAAAGTAAATAATCATAAGGTCTAAAGACTATGGGAAAAGAAGAATTGTTCGTACATCTGGATATGTATGTGGTAGACACAATTCTTTAGTTAGTCTTGAATATTGTTCACAACTTAAGTTAAAGGTTGGGCACCTTTATCTTGTTAAAGTTGTAGAATTCTTTTGCTAGCATTTGAGTGGGATCAAATGAGATATGATGAGTCTAAAATCATCGGAGTGTCTTCGAGCAAAAGGATCTAGTGCACTGGGTGCATTGAACTGGATCACAATGAAAAGCTTTATCTAGAACCGTCAATAGATAATAGTCTTTTCATTATCAGGACAATCGGAGAGTCTATCTTAATCGTGAGATAAATGATGGACTTATGGTTGCAAGTGATATCATTTGAGTTATCAATGAGTACGATTATATCGCATAGTCTATCCTCGATAGTTTGGTGATATTCATTTGTTAATCGATAGAGGACTTCATTTATAGATATGGACATCGTGGCTCCATTTAATTAAATGAGAGTATAATATCATCATATGGATGTTTTGAGGTAATTAGATATTAAATCTCAACGTTGAGTTTTCGATAGTGTCTATTGAAAACATGGCTTCTGGACAAGTCAAAATATCCAAGTTCAAAACGTGGTCATATGAGTAAATATGGTAACTTGGAGAGTTATAGGCGGTCTATGAACTCTTGGCGATTACTGATATTAATCACGAGGATACACTATCTCCAATATGATTGTCTAGGGTATGAATGAGGAGCATCTTCCTTTTCTATCTTTATTTAAGAGTTCAGTTTTAGCTCTTTAGTGGAATGAGTTAAAATTAATGGATCGGACCTAAGTGAATCATTTGTTGATTGCGATTAGGTTATGTCTATTGAAGCTTAAATTTAGATGGCCCGCCAAGATCCCCAATCCACACGGACTTGCATGGATCACTTGATATATTCTACCGGACCAATTTAAGGGTCCATCTAGAATTGCATTTAATATATTAAGAATATAATTTGCACATTATTTAAGTAATGGGCTGCTCAATTATATTAATATATTAATGAAAGACATGTGGGCTTGTTTCTTTTAGTAAGAATGGGTCTGGTTCACATGTGGGCTTTTTTATTTAAAGTCCAATGGATTAAATGAAATAGGAAAATAATATTAGGCCCATCTTATATATAAGTGGGGCGGCTAGGTTAAAGTTTTGACCTAAAAATATTATTTTGTTTCATTTGTTTTAATTAAATAAGAATTAATTGATTTATTGATTAATTGTTTAATTAAAGAAACAAATATTTCCTAAAAGTAAAAGACTTGTTTGATAAGTAAATAAATAAATTAGTATTATTTATTTAATCAAATAAGGAGTCTTTTTTTATTTAGTCAAATAAAAGAATAAAAATAAAAGAGTTGGATTAGGGTTTGAAGTCTATAAAGTTAAAAAGAATTAGGGTTGAATTTCAGTCACCCTATATAAGTGACATGATGAAATTCGGCCAACCCTAATTAGATACTACATAGAATTCGGCAACCCTAAAGGAAAAAGAAGAAAAATTCGGCCAACCTATATATATGTTCTTATAGGGTTCGGCCACATCAATTAATTGGTGCTTGAGTTTTTATTTTCTTTCTTCTTCTTCTTAATTCTAAGAGAGTTTTTATTCTAGAGAGACAAAAAGGAGTGAAAAATTATTCTTTGATAGTATACAATTGCTTAAACATCAATAAGCTTGTGTATACGATATCGATCTAGGTTCACGCGAGTTTCGATCATAAGATTGTGAACTCAAAAGTGACCGGAATAATTTTGACATTCTTTTGATTGTTTTGTGACTAACAAAGAAAAGAAAGTATTTGTTTGGTCCATTCACAGGTTTGCAATTCAAAGGAAAGGGAGACCACGCTCCTAGGTGATCCACGTTCGTGCTCGGATTGAAGGTCTTGCGGATTACCATCGACGTAAGTCAATCGGATCACGCGACAAGAGGTAATTTACTTTTGTTGATATATATGCATGTTTATTGATTAAAAGGGTTTAAGGTTCATAAAGGAAAAATTTTAAAAGTCACTAAATTGTCTTTAGTATCGCTTCCGCTGCGTGTAACACTTTTATTTGTTTATTTTTCCCTACAATTGGTATCAGAGCCTAGGTTGAACCCTTTTAATTAATTAACGTATATATACGTGGATCTATTTCTTTTTATTGTGATTATGCATGTTTAGAAAGAGATGGCACTCTAGGTATTCAAATATATAATTACATGTGATGTATGGATTTATATATATTTTATGTGGTTTGTTATTGCTCGATTTTGGCCCTAGATTTTCAATGTAATTTTTGTTTCGGAGTTGTAACAAGAAGGGTGGTCTATTATCGCCATAATTCCTTCTTGGTAGATTGCTAGGTTTTATTTTTTTTATATATATATGTGCAGTATTTTTTTAGGGTTACTGCAGTTTTTTTTTTTTATTTTTAGTATGTGCAGTTTTTGGTTTGTAAAAATACTGCAGTGAATAAAAAAAAAAAAAAATTTTAATACTGCAGTATTTATTATATATATACTGCCGTAATATATTTAGGTCTTGGAGATTCGAAGACACGAAGCAAAACGAAGCAACCGGAACCAAGTACGAGCACCGTGCGCACCCTAGGAGTGGATTGGGCTGCGCATGACAAGCCCAAACTTTGGTGGGCTGCGCATGGCAGCCTTGTGTGGCCTTATGGGCTGCGCAAGGCAGCCCCTTTGTGGGGTTGTGGGCTGCGCACGCCCATGGGAGAAGGCCGAAGGATGAGCGTATGGTTGATGGGCCACCTGAAGATCTTGTATTCCTGACAAATTGTAATTTACTTGTTTTTCTAGGATGGGCCAAAATTGTTGCTATTTAATTTATGCTTAAATATTACAATATTTGTTATTGTATGATAACATGACATATAGAATAGGAGTGCCATGCATATATCTCTTTTGGTATGAACATGCATTGAATGATTTAGGTATCTAAATTGGCATCTAGATAACTCGGTAAATCATTCTATGGGATTTAATCACACGCCTTAAATAATTGAGTGGGAGAAGGTGTTTTGGTAACACCTATGGCCTCCAAGGTTAGTTGAGCTTTATTATTTATTGGTAATCCCCCCAAGGGGCGTCCATGAATGGAATTTAGCAACATACTTCCTTACAAGGATAGACTAGACAATGGACTCAAACGAGATCTACTCCCCAAGGAGGGATTTTCGTGAGAGAAAATTGAGGGTCGATATCTTGGTAACACACTCAATGTAATTTTATTGATATCCTCCCAAGAGTTCTTGTCAGTAAAATTGCAAGGCTAAAATTGAAAACGCTGGTTGTTATGTTAACAATTAGGTGGGACCTAGTCTAACTAGTAAATGGTGCGAACTCCCAAAGGAGGCGTAACATTTATGGGTGTTAGATCACCGTTGAATTTTATGATTGAGTTATTTATTTAATTCAAGATAAATATTTAAAAGTGCTTTATCATGATTATTTACTTATATATGTTTTGTTTTATTCAGAAATCATGACCCCATCACTTATGAACATCCTGAAAGATAACACTTTAACTGGAGATAATTATGTGACATGGAAAAGGAAAATTGGGTTGTTACTACAAAGTGAAAAACATAAGTTTGTTCTAACTACTCCTAAACCACCTGCTCCTAATAATGAATCTAGCATAATGTGTAGAGATGAGTATGAGCAGTGGAAGACTTCAGATGATATGGCAAAATGTTACATTATGGCCACTATCTCCGACGTGTTGCAACAGCAGCATGAAGGAATGGAGTCCGCTGCTGATATAATGATGTCTCTAGAGGAGATGTTTGCTATGAAGTCTAGGACGACTAAGAGAGAGGCAGTGACTGCTTTTATGAATCTTAGGATGAAACCTGGACAGGCTGTGAAAGATCACATGATGAAAGTCATAGCACATCTCAACATTGCTGAACTGCATGGCGCTGAGATAGATGGTGAGACAAAGATTGATATGGTTGTCAATTCATTGTCAGATTCCTTTGATCAGTTCAAATTGGACTACACTTTGAACAAAAAGGAATACACCTTACAAGGCCTGATGCAAGATGTTCAAAGTGCTGAAAAGATCCTTGTGAAAGGCAAAGGTCAAGAGATTCATATGGTTGGTAAAGTTGCTACTGTTAAGGCCCGTCAAAAGGTCAAGAAACAACAGAAGAAAAAGCAACTTGGGCCTATCAAGAAGGAGACCAAGAAAGTAACCAAGATCAAAGGGAAATGCTTCCTTTGTGGTGAAAAGGGACATTGGAAGAGAAATTGCCCAAAGTCCCAGAACAAGAAGGAAGAAGGTAATTTGAATTATCTAGAAACATGTTTTTTGGCTGATTCTACAGATTCTTGGATCATAGACTCAGGAGCCACTAATCATGTTTGTTATTCCTTGCAGGGGTTTCAAGAAAGGAGAAAGCTGAGTAAGAATGAAATCAATTTGCGCTTGGGCAACGGAACGTTAGTGTCTGCAAGTGCAGTGGGAGATATTAGAGTTTATTTGGATTCTAGAAGGCATTTAGATTTAATAGACGTTTATTATGTACCTCAATTCAAGAGGAATTTAATTTCAGTTTCTTGTTTGAATAAATTTGGATATTCGGTTACTTTTAATAAAGTTTTTATTATTAGTAAGAATGACAAAATTATTTGCCAAGGTACATTGGAAAACGGTCTATACTTTTTGCATAGAAATATCTCTCACTCGTTAGACACAGAAATAACGGAACCTAATCATAAAAGAGTAAAATTATCAACAGATGAAACCTACCTTTGGCATTTACGCTTAGGTCATATTAACCTTAATAGGATTAAAAGATTGGTAAGTGACGGACCTTTAAGTGACTTAAAGGTTGATGATCTACCAACTTGTGAATCTTGTTTGGAAGGTAAAATGACCAAAAGGACGTTCTCTGCCAAAGGTGCAAGAGCCACTGAATGTTTAGGATTGATACACACTGATGTATGTGGACCTATGAGCATTCAAGCTAGAGGTGGATATGAGTTCTTCATCACCTTCACGGATGATTACTCAAGATTTGGTTATGTGTATCTCATGAGACATAAGTCGGATGCTTTTGACATGTTCAAAGCATTCAAAGCTGAAGTGGAAAATCAGCTTGAGAAACACATAAAAATCTTGAGATCTGATCGTGGTGGAGAATATCTATCTGGTGAGTTTCAGCAATATCTTATTGATAATGGGATAGTTTCTCAGTTTTCTGCACCAGGTACACCTCAACAGAATGGGGTAGCAGAAAGGAGAAATAGAACTCTTTTGGATATGGTTAGGTCTATGTTGAGTTATTCAACGCTTCCTATTTCTTTTTGGGGATATGCTTTACAAACTGCTATATACATTCTAAACGATGTACCATCTAAGTCTGTTCCTAAAACACCGCATGAGTTGTGGACTGGGCGCAAGCCTAGTTTACAACACTTAAGGATATTTGGTTGTCCTGCGCATGTGTTAAAAGGAAAGACAGAAAAGATGGAGTCCCGTTCAGAAACATGTATATTTGTAGGGTATCCAAAAGAAACTAAAGGATATTATTTCTATAGTCCTTCAGATCTTAAAGTATTTGTTTCGACAAATGCTAAATTTCTGGAAAAGGACTATATGAATGATTTTGTGACTAGAAGTAGAATTGTCCTGAATGAGATGTCAGGAGATACAATTCCACGAGAGGTTGCACAACCTAACCCAATTGTAAGTTCCGATCCAACACAAGATCAACAACCTACCATTCCTCGTCGTAGTGGGAGGGTTAGAACACAACCCGAAAGATACATCGGTCTGGGAGAATCAGTGGAGAATCTCCCGGACGACGATGATCCCTATACGTACAAGGAAGCTATGGAGGATGTTGATAGTCGCCATTGGCAAAAGGCAATGCAATCCGAGATTGAATCTATGTTCGATAACAAAGTCTGGTCCCTTGTAGACTTGCCTAAAGGGATAAAACCCATTGGGTGCAAGTGGGTATACAAGAGGAAAAGAGGTATGGATGGAAAGGTGGAAACCTTTAAAGCTAGATTGGTAGCTAAAGGGTATACACAGAAAGAAGGTATCGATTACGAGGAAACCTTCTCTCCTGTGGCCATGCTTAAATCCATTAGGATACTCTTATCCATTGCAGCATCTTTAGATTTAGAGATTTGGCAAATGGACGTCAAGACAGCTTTCCTAAATGGAAATCTTGACGAAAGCATCTACATGATGCAACCAGAGGGATTCATTGAAAAGGGCCAAGTGGATAAGGTATGCAAGTTGCAGAAATCCATATATGGATTAAAACAAGCATCCAGATCCTGGAACATAAGGTTTGATCAAGCTGTCAAAGGTTTTGGATTTATTCAGAATCCTGACGAACCTTGTGTATACAAAAGGATTAAAGGCGACAAGTTGGTTTTCCTGATTCTTTATGTTGATGATATACTACTCATTGGAAACGATGTAGGTGTATTAACATCAGTAAAAGAATGGTTAGCAAAACAATTTGATATGAAGGACTTAGGAGAAGCAAGTTTTATTCTAGGTATCCAAGTAATAAGGGATAGAAAGAATAGAACGATTGCATTATCCCAAGCTTCATACATAGACAAAATCTTGTCTAGGTTTTCCATGCAGGATTCCAAGAAAGGTATGTTACCTTTCAGACATGGAATCAAGCTTTCTAAGGAACAAGTTCCTAAGAATGAGCATGAAGAGCAATTCATGAGTAGAGTTCCATATGCCTCGGCAGTTGGAAGTCTCATGTATGCAATGCTCTGTACTAGACCAGATATTTGTTTTGCTGTTGGCATAGTTAGCAGGTTTCAATCGAAACCTGGACCTGATCACTGGACGGCAGTCAAGCATATTTTCAAGTATCTTAAGAGAACGAGAGATAATATGCTTGTATACTCTGGAGGGGATTTGGTTCCCGTTGGGTATACAGATTCTGATTTCCAATCAGATTCTGACTCCAGAAAATCCACATCAGGGGCTGTGTTTACTATTGGAGGAGGAGCAGTTATATGGAGGAGTATCAAGCAATCTTGTATTGCTGATTCCACCATGGAAGCTGAGTATGTTGCTGCATGCGAAGCTGCCAAAGAGGCTGTTTGGCTCCGCCAATTCTTGATTGACTTGAAGTGGTTCCTAGTGCGAATAAGCAGATCACTATCTACTGTGACAACAGTGGAGCAGTGGCTAATTCGAAAGAACCAAGAAGTCACAAGAGAGGTAAACACATTGAAAGAAAGTATCATCTTTTAAGGGAGATTGTTCAAAGAGGTGACGTGACGATTACCAAAATCGCGTCAGCAGAAAATCTAGCGGATCCCTTCACAAAGGCTCTACCTCAGAAGAGTTTCGATGGGCATCTAGAGAATATGGGCTTGAGAGATATGACACATTTGCTATAGCGCAAGTGGGAGATTGTTAGGATTATGCTCAATAGCAAGAGTGTAATGTTGTAATTAACAATCTTTTTCATATTAATAAAGTGATTTCTGGTTTAACAAATCGTATAGCATTTATAGTTTGTATTATAATTGTCAAAGTAAATAATCATAAGGTCTAAAGACTATGGGAAAAGAAGAATTGTTCGTACATCTGGATATGTATGTGGTAGACACAATTCTTTAGTTAGTCTTGAATATTGTTCACAACTTAAGTTAAAGGTTGGGCACCTTTATCTTGTTAAAGTTGTAGAATTCTTTTGCTAGCATTTGAGTGGGATCAAATGAGATATGATGAGTCTAAAATCATCGGAGTGTCTTCGAGCAAAAGGATCTAGTGCACTGGGTGCATTGAACTGGATCACAATGAAAAGCTTTATCTAGAACCGTCAATAGATAATAGTCTTTTCATTATCAGGACAATCGGAGAGTCTATCTTAATCCTGAGATAAATGATGGACTTATGGTTGCAAGTGATATCATTTGAGTTATCAATGAGTACGATTATATCGCATAGTCTATCCTCGATAGTTTGGTGATATTCATTTGTTAATCGATAGAGGACTTCATTTATAGATATGGACATCGTGGCTCCATTTAATTAAATGAGAGTATAATATCATCATATGGATGTTTTGAGGTAATTAGATATTAAATCTCAACGTTGAGTTTTCAATAGTGTCTATTGAAAACATGGCTTCTGGACAAGTCAAAATATCCAAGTTCAAAACGTGGTCATATGAGTAAATATGGTAACTTGGAGAGTTATAGGCGGTCTATGAACTCTTGGCGATTACTGATATTAATCACGAGGATACACTATCTCCAATATGATTGTCTAGGGTATGAATGAGGAGCATCTTCCTTTTCTATCTTTATTTAAGAGTTCAGTTTTAGCTCTTTAGTGGAATGAGTTAAAATTAATGGATCGGACCTAAGTGAATCATTTGTTGATTGTGATTAGGTTATGTCTATTGAAGCTTAAATTTAGATGGCCCGCCAAGATCCCCAATCCACACGGACTTGCATGGATCACTTGATATATTCTACCGGACCAATTTAAGGGTCCATCTAGAATTGCATTTAATATATTAAGAATATAATTTGCACATTATTTAAGTAATGGGCTGCTCAATTATATTAATATATTAATGAAAGACATGTGGGCTTGTTTCTTTTAGTAAGAATGGGTCTGGTTCACATGTGGGCTTTTTTATTTAAAGTCCAATGGATTAAATGAAATAGGAAAATAATATTAGGCCCATCTTATATATAAGTGGGGCGGCTAGGTTAAAATTTTAACCTAAAATATTATTTTGTTTCATTTGTTTTAATTAAATAAGAATTAATTGATTTATTGATTAATTGTTTAATTAAAGAAACAAATCTTTCCTAAAAGTAAAAGACTTGTTTGATAAGTAAATAAATAAATTAGTATTATTTATTTAATCAAATAAGGAGTCTTTTTTTTTATTTAGTCAAATAAAAGAATAAAAATAAAAGAGTTGGATTAGGGTTTGAAGTCTATAAAGTTAAAAAGAATTAGGGTTGAATTTCAGTCACCCTATATAAGTGACATGATGAAATTCGGCCAACCCTAATTAGATACTACATAGAATTCGGCAACCCTAAAGGAAAAAGAAGAAAAATTCGGCCAACCTATATATATGTTCTTATAGGGTTCGGCCACATCAATGAATTGGTGCTTGAGTTTTTATTTTCTTTCTTCTTCTTCTTAATTCTAAGAGAGTTTTTATTCTAGAGAGACAAAAAGGAGTGAAAAATTATTCTTTGATAGTATACAATTGCTTAAACATCAATAAGCTTGTGTATACGATATCGATCTAGGTTCACGCGAGTTTCGATCATAAGATTGTGAACTCAAAAGTGACCGGAATAATTTTGACATTCTTTTGATTGTTTTGTGACTAACAAAGAAAAGAAAGTATTTGTTTGGTCCATTCACAGGTTTGCAATTCAAAGGAAAGGGAGACCACGCTCCTAGGTGATCCACGTTCGTGCTCGGATTGAAGGTCTTGCGGATTACCATCGACGTAAGTCAATCGGATCACGCGACAAGAGGTAATTTACTTTTGTTGATATATATGCATGTTTATTGATTAAAAGGGTTTAAGGTTCATAAAGGAAAAATTTTTAAAGTCACTAAATTGTCTTTAGTATCGCTTCCGCTGCGTGTAACACTTTTATTTGTTTATTTTTCCCTACATTTGTTTGGTCCATTCACAGGTTTGCAATTCAAAGAAAAGGGAGACCACGCTCCTAGGTGATCCACGTTCGTGCTCGGATTGAAGGTCTTGCGGATTACCATCGACATAAGTCAATCGGATCACGCGACAAAAGGTAATTTACTTTTGTTAACATATATGCATGTTTATTGATTAAAAGGGTTTAAGGTTCATAAAGGAAAAATTTTAAAAGTCACTAAATCGTTTTTAGTATCGCTTCCGCTGCGTTTACCACTTTTATTTATTATTTTTCCCTACAGTTTAAAGGGCGGAATGTGGGTGATAAATAAATCAACCGTTGGTACCGCTCTACGTATGGCAAACGTAGAGCGGTCAATAGCAATTTGCTCTAACCGCCATACAGGCGCTGTACGTAAGGCGCCTGAAGGGCTGTTTGTACAGCACCCTTAAAAACCATGATGCATCAATGACAAGGCATTTAAACACACAAGATGCAATCAAGTTAAACATGCATGAAGAGAGATTAATGAAAATTAATGCACACATAATAAAGAACCACAACATACAAAAATAAGAATTATGCATGTGTTGTGAGTGTGTGCAACTACATCTCTTCATAAGCAAGTAAGCACTTGGAAATTTACTTTTGAAGTGCTTGATCTCTTGAGGACTTGAGAGGGCTTTGGTTGTGCAAAGCACCAATCATCAAAAGCCAAAGCTACCCTTATATCAATCCCCACTTGTGGTTTGTCACCGAAATAAGCCAATCAAAACTTAAGGAACTTACAACAACAAATTATCCCACACAATAAAATGACCTACTTGTGATATATAGTGCAAATAACATAATGTATAGAATCTCAATATTAAATGAATAGAAAGCAAATAGAGATTTAATTACACATAGCTTAAGCAAAAACCTACAATAAATGTTTCTCACATCTATCCCCTAGATTAAGGGTTTAGTACACAAAGTTACAATCAAATGAATAGGAAGTAATAGTTAAGGAAATCACCATTAGGCCTCCTTCTTTTTTGCTTGCTCCTTCCCTTCCTTTGTTGCTCTTAGTTTCAAGAATGGGATAAGAGCATGTGTCTAGATATGTGGGTGTCTAATGGCGAGTGACAAAGGTATTGAAATGTAAAGAATGGAAAGAGAGGAAAGGTTGGGTGAAGTAATCAAAACATTAGTGTTGAGGTTTTGGATGGAAAAGGTAGTGCAAGTTTAGAGAATGGAGGAAGTTGAGAGAGTGATGTATGGAGGAGAAACTAGGTCTGATGCTCTGTAATTTCTTGCTTTCTAAATGCTTGGATCCTGCTGCAAGTTGGAAGAGAAGAATATATATAGTCACACTCGGAATTGTACTGATAACTACTTGAAAATCCGACGTGGAAAGATTGTCGCTACTTGTGTGGCTATGGCGATATACTGGCGACAAATGGTTACACATTCTATGATTCACATGTTGCCACTTTTCTTATATTTTTCGCCAATATGCAAGTGGTGACAATTAAGGAAATGCATTGTTGCCATGGCGACATAAAGTGGCGACAAGACCTGATTGATTTATATTGAAAATATGTCTCTTTCGCCACTTACTCCTTTGTGTCGCCAGTTACGACATCATTTGGCCAAACAGGCGACAATGCCCTGTTTTGCAAACTTGTGCTCCTTTTTGTACCAATCCACACCTTCTTCACAAATACCCTTGAGGCCTAAGAAAACCTGAAACACTTGATTTGACAACATTAAATACGGGGAAATGCCCGAGAATCAAGCTTAAGGAGACGGGAATGACAACCAAAATCATACCATTTTTTGGTTTGATCAATAACTCCTCATTGCAATCCAAGCACAATATCCTTCTAAAGAAACTTCAAAGGATCAAGTCTGAGTAACTAAAAATGGTGTTTGGCTACCTAGAAAGTGATGGGAAAATGTTTAAAAAACTAAAACCAAGTGAGAGAGTTCGTCTCTCTCTAAGATTCTACACTAAGTTAACTAAATTAATTCTAAAATAAGTAAGTGCTCCTAGTTAAGTTATCTAGGTGTGTCTTATAAGGTTGTAAGGTGTGTTCAACAAGATAAAGTGATAGGAGAGGCAAGTGGGACGAGTTGGCATCAACAGGAGATGTTCCCACGAGTTCGTAACCTCTGGCTCGTGGGTTTATTCCCGCCGGTGGGAGGTCAACGTAAAAACTGAAGGATTCTCGCGAGGGAAGGCTTTCTGCCTCATGGGATCTTCTCTTAGCATGAACTCGGGGAGATTCTGTGGGTTTGGACGTGTTGTTCGTGAGTATATTACAACTGGGAAGAGCTTGAAGCTTGAACTCGGCCATAGAGGCTTTGAAGAATTGGAGGATTTGGTGGAGAGAGAATCACGTGCATGGGAGGCTAGAATTGGTGGCAAATGGACCGGAGAAGATTGGACCGTCATTCTGGGCAGATAGCCGCCAAAAATGTTGTCAAAAAATGGTCAAAACGAGTCAGATCAAAGACCAGATCAAACACCAAAAAAGGCTTGGAAAACGGTTACAAAAGCTAAGTAAGGGAGCACTAAATGTGAACATTTAAAGCGCGATCAGTAGGCAGAGTAGGTTCCTAGGGCATAGAAGGAATTGAAACACCAAAAAACGTAGAGGGATTTACCTAGACCAGGACAGATCCTAAAAACTGAGCAGCCGTTGCTGTAATCTGCTCCAGGTCCCACCTAAGGGGGGTCTTCAAATCAAAAGAAGGAGGAAAGGTTGCAGTAACTTCATGAGAGACATCGAATATCCATCCCCAAAGGCGTCGTCCATCCTTGCTCCAAATCTCTCACTGTATCCCGTAGGAGTCGGTTCTCATCTCGGAGCAAGGCTTTTTCACTTTTCAAGCTTTCTCTCTCTTCATGACGACGGAGTGATCTGAAGGTTTCTTATCCAGAGCCAGCGCCAACCGTTCTTATTCCGCTAAGGCAGCATCCCTCCTATTCTCAGCCTTGGTCAACGCCTTGTGCAAGAAAGCAATACTCGTCTTAGGCCGGGTTAGTTCTTGATTGGCATCCTCCAACTCTGCCTTGGTAGAAATAGCAGCCTCCCTAAAAACACTCACCTGTTTTTCCATTGGCATGGAGAATTTAAATGCTTACAAAGAAAGAAAGAAGGTAAGTATCCTTCTCATAATCAAGCAGGATAGTAAGAAGATAAAGAGAGAGTTGTAGCTCGGTGAGAAGGGAAGCTCCCTTTGAGGCCATGATATCCCATGGCATGGAAGTTTAGGCTTGCATGTTGCCACCAGGGCACAGCTTCATAAATCGGGCTACTACTTCCTCTAGGTTTTTATCCACGATTGAGAGCTTGAAGGCTGATCAGATGGAGTCGCTATAGTTCTAACATCTCTCTCCCTGTCTACCCTGAGTTGACGCCGAGTTGGAATAGTAGGTGATGAGGAAGAAGGAGGAGCTGTTTGCTTTTGGACCTGCTGTTGAACCGCGGCAGGTCTCACTTGAGATGCAATTGGTGTCTGCTTCTGAATCCGCTTAGAAGAACTGAGAACCATAATAGCTCTCTCAACCAGCACGCTTAAAGAAGGGTGAGTTGTAGGAAGACCAAGGAGTGTGGCATGAGGACTCGGTTGGTACCCCGCCAAAATTAAAGGAGGGGTAGTTGTAACCTAACTAGATCCGGGTATAGCGCTAGTACTGGTAGCAAGATGGGGAGGAGAAGAAACAGGTAGAGTAGCTAGAAGTGATTCTAGAAGTGCTGTAAAAGGGGTAGTGGCAAAAACTATCAGTTCAGTCAACATACATGATAAGATAATCAAGCAAAGAGAAACAAGAGGTATGAAGCAATGTACGCAAATAAGCTAGGGAAATCTTGAGGTATCGATCTACCCGAGCAGCATCAAAGGGATCAGAAGTGGGATACTTTATGTTTGGGTAGAATTGAGCTCTAGGATGCCCAACGATTCCGTGGAGATCTTCCATTTACCCCACTTCTCTTGCCCTCTGAACTGAGTGGGAACCATATGCCTGGTCCCGCCAAGATGAATAAAATCACCCCAATTCCGTCATACCACAACCCACTCCTCACGCCAATGACATGGATACTTCACGGTAGCTCTAGGGACAATAAACCTCAAAGGGTTCTCAAGTAAAATTGGCCATTGGAGCCTTACTTCAATGTTGCCACCTAAAAGACATACTTGATCTCGTCGTACCACGGTTCCCTCGTTATACCATCTAACTCACATTGCTCCTTCCAGAGCACTAAAAACCTAACCAGGTGTTTCCAGAACCCCGATGAAATCTGCAATGGAGCAAGACCAAAAGCGAGTAGCGTCCTACGAAGAGTGGGATGGAGGGGTAGTCTAACCCCACATTTAAAAGGCCGCCACATGGATAAGGACTTTGCCTTTAGCCGGGGTATATACATCATAACCCCAATGAGGAAGAGTAAGAGTAATGGCATCAAGTATCTGGTACTCCCTTCTCAAACGGGCTATGGTATCTACCGTGCAAACGTGGGAATGACCTAGTCTTCAGGAGGGAGGGTGAGAACGTTTCCGATTGGGACTACTTTTAGGACTCCACATTCATCATCATCATCATTATCATTCTCATCTGCTTCATCATCGATAACCTCGACCGGGTTGTCGGGCTTGTTGTTGGACCCCGACCCAATCCTAGGATTCCTAGTGGACCGGCAGCATTGAATGGGATAGAGTTTCCCGCGGTATCACCCTCCTTGCAACTCCTCTTCCGGGTTTAATGGGTTACTCTCGACTGAAACCTCCTTCTCCATGACAAAGAGGTCATTGATGCTATCAGAGGGATTTGGTGGAGTCACCATGGAAAGAAGTAGAATAAAGAGAAAAAGTTTTGCATGAGAAGAGAAAGGTTTAGAGAAAGAGAATAAGGCTTTGTTTTTTGAAAGATGAAATCGGAGTGAGAAGAAGAAAGGAATATTTATAGAAGAAAGTCGGTGGTTACCGGAGTAGGAAGGGAAACCGACATTGATGACTCGAGAAGTGCAATGAGCAGTTTCGAGAAAATCGCGCCAAAAATGGCCTATTTAAACAAACGCATCATTCTGAATCCGACACGTGTATAACTCATTTAATTCGAGCGTGCTCAAGGAAGACTTCCCCCCAGATGGTTGAAGCCAGCTAGACAGGCTGAAAAACCCTTCAAGTATTCTAGGTATCCTAACTCCAACCCCGACCAGATACCGGTGTTCAAGTCAAGGGGACTTCTGTTAACCGCTAAAAATGGCAGGGGTCCAAAGAAGAATTTTTCATCCATATTTGAAGTAGGAAGACGTCATGGGAAAGCATTCAATACCCCGCTGCTAGCTAAACTGGTACCTCGCCACTAAATTGACCTGATACGCCTTCTGCCTATCTAAATCAAGATCAAGATCAAGGACGCTCCACTAGTACCCTGGTGCCTCGCTACTAATTGATGACGTGGTCCAGTAGGAGGCAGGATATCTTGATACCCCAACCTTTCCAAGAACCAGCCTACCAAGCAGCAAGAACATCAAATTAATAGACAATCAAGGTAAGACCAACTACGCCAAGATCAAGCTACAAAGAGAGACAGAATATGGCAACTTTTAAAAGAACAAGGAAATTGACTCATTCCCGCCACCCAAGAGTCCTATTTGAAAAGGAAGTCAACTCTGTCAAATTCGCTAAAAAAAAGATCACTTGATTCCTTGAATCAATTTTACGATCTTCTCGCCTATCGCCATGGAACGTCCCGTAAAACGCTAAGCCATTGGACCGAATTTAGGGAAAGTGCTCAGCAAGAAATGAGACCTATATATAGAACATGATACTTAACGGAACGGAGACGGCAACTTGAATCAAAAACCCTATTGCTCCGTTTTTTTCCACTTATTGACATACTCGAGAGCTCAATCGCCCACTTTGTTTTAGCCCTCTTACCACGATAACTGAAATTCTCCATTGTATTTCCATTATATGTTTACTATCAATATAATGAGTTCTGTTTGATCTTTATTGAGAGTGGATATTGATTCCTTGATTCTATATATTTATTTTCTTTTCACTGAAAATGCATAGTTATCGAACTACGTGATACCCCTCTGATCGTAGTCTACCCCAATCGCGGTCACACGAGTTGTTAATTGGAAATTCACCCCAGTGACAATATTCCGTTAACATTACCTATCTTTTTTTCTCTACGCGACTTACAAAATACTCTGCTGCTATCTAAACTTCCGATTAGGGTTTTTGGATGTTCCTTTTTTTTTTTTTTTTTTACATATCCACAAACAAAATCAAAGCAAACTGGACCCACATCAGAAAAATATATATTTCTGGGATACTCACCAAATCAAAAAGGGTACAAGTGTTTTTCTCCGATGTACGTCTCTATGGACACTATCTTTGTGAAAAATATTCCATTTTATCCCAAAACAAATCTCAGGGGGGGGGAATCAGAATCCAGAATCTTGTTTTTGGGAAACACTTACATTTGATCAAGACATGACTGATCCAGCAATGTATCCCACTAAAAATCCCCTAGCTAAATCGGATGTCTCCTAGTCAATGTCAAAATCTATCTCTTCCCTCCTCTCCTAATTAAACAAAAATTCCTCAACCTATAGAGCTTGTTATTAGTAAATCGCAGTAGCCTATAGAGTCTGAAATTAGCAAGTCACAGCTGCCAAGTCCAGAAATTATTGTTTATAAAAGAAAGAGGAAAAAAAAAAAAAAAACAGAGAGAAATAGAGTCTTAAGCACATACAGAGCAACACCAATAATCTAAACCGAATTTATAAGTCCATCAACTTGAGTCAGATACTGAAACAGACACAGTAGATAACCCTAATCCGTTTTCCAATGAAAAAAAAAGACAGCAAGCCAATTGCCTTAAGAAAAGGGGTAAGGGAATGCAGGAGCAAACCACTGTACCCATTAAGCAATTTTGTATCATATGAGAGGCTTTCACCAGAGTTCCAATCATTCACAACCAGTATATCACAAATTCAGATTCCTAATCGCATAGAAGAAGCTCTCATAATTCTAGAATGGAAAGATGCAATCCAAGATGAAGTTAAGGCACTGAAAAAAAAAATGGAACCTGGAATTGGTGGATTTACCAGAAGGGAAAACTCTGGTTGGGTGCAAGTGGATATTCACTGTGAAACAAAAGGTTGTTGGTAACATTAAGAGGTTTAAAGCTAGGTTAGTTGCAAAGCACACAATCCTATGGGATAGACTACGAAGAACATTCACCCCTATTGCAAAATTAAATACCATCCGTATTCTCCTGTCACTAGCTACAAATTTGGATTGGCCTCTGTTACAACTAGATGTAAAAAATGCCTTCCCAAGTGGAATCCAAGAAGAGGAAGTCTATATTGAGATTCCACCTGGTCTAGTGACTACTTCAAATGCTAGCAAAGTGTGTAGACTCCGAAAGTCACTGTATGGTCTTAAACAGTCACCTCGTGCATGGTTCGAAAGGTTCACTAAAGCAGTAAGAAAATTTGGGTTCACACAATATTGTACTAATCGGTGATTATACAGAATAGATGTAGAGGTTGAAACAGTTTTTAGCAAGGGAATTCGAGATAAAAGAGCTAGGAAATCTAAAATATTTCCTAGAAATGGAGGTGGCTTGATCAAAGAATGGAATAGTTGTCTCTCAACAGAAGTATGGCATAGATCTGCTGCAAGAGACTGGAATGGTGGATTGCAAACCGACAAAGACCCCTATGGAACACACCACAAAACTGGGTTCTATAAAAGGCAGTACAATAATTGAAAAAGGCAGATACCAACGCCTAACGGGAAAATTAATTTATTTGGCTCATACACGGCCAGACATCGGATTCTTAATAAGTGTGGTTAGTCAGTTCATGAACAACCCCACAAAAGAGCATATGAATGATGTTTTAAGAATTCTTAGGTATCTCAAAATGACTCTAGAAAGAGGACTGTTTTTCAAGAAGAATTCAAGGTGAAATATTGAGGTTTTCTCGGATGCAGTATGGGCTGGCTCAATTACTGATCATAGGTCCACCTCAGACTATTATGCATATGTTTAGGGGAATTTGGTACATGGAGAAGCAAAAACAGTCAGGTGTGTCAAGGAGCAATGCCGAAGCAGAATTCAGGGCAATGGCACACTGTATTTGTGAGGTAATTTGGCTTAGAAGAGTACTAGCTGAACTAAAAATTCCTATACAGAGTCTGATGAAGATGTTTTGTGACTGTCAATCTGCGATTAGCATTGCCAAAAATCTGGTGCTTCACGACCAAACAAAGCATGTAGAGATCAACAAACACTTCATCAAAGAGAATAGAGGAATGAAGTGTCAAACTCATTTATACTCCTATCGATGTTCAGACTACAGATATTCTAACAAAAGCACTGCCTAGAATTCATTTTGAAGATTTATGTACCAAGCTGGGCATAAGCTATTACGGATTATTATTAGTTTTATTTATTTATTTAGATAATAAGAAATATGAGTGTTTCACTCGATCTCATAAGGATAGGATGCTATTATATTAATAATTATCTCAACTAGTTAGAGAATAGTAGAGTCCTAGATAGTATTATATCCTGACATACATGTATTTAGTTTGTTATTCTATTCATTGAAATAAACTCCTTATTCTCTCGTTTCACTCTTCAAATATAGTATAATCCAATACAATCGAATTAATTTTAGTCCAATATAATCCAGTACAAAATAGTGTACAATACAAATTTCTAACATTGTGGAGCTAGAACAATAAATCTTTTGTTTATTTCAAAAAAAAAAAAAAACAATAAAATAATAAATCTTTTCCTGCTTAGTTTCTTAGTTTAGACTCAAGTTTGCATTCTTTTTTTTCTTCCCTCTCAATTTACTTTCCTGATTTTGAAGCCAATGGTTGGATCACTAAAACCTGATCATGGATGAAGAAATGTCTGCCTTAAATGGCATAAACAATTGAAAGATGGGGACTCAAGTAATGTAGATCTAAAATGTACAAGGTTGTGAACAATTGACCTGTCAATGAGTTCACCGGCATGTTTCCCCCTCCATGAAGACATGTCCTAATTCGCAATTTATGAAATTCCTTCAATCTTTCAAAATCATACCTTGTAAATGCTATAAAATTTGTATGTATGCAACATACAAAGCTCAGAGAATGAAATGGAAAAGGATACCTGAAATAAGCAGTTCATGTAATTCAACAAGAAAAAGTGAAAGTGCAATGTAGCAGAAGGTTTTATTTGTATTATTGTAATCCATGTAGCTCCACCGGTGCCCTTTGAACACCTGGTGATGTTAAACAGGGAACATTGATACAAGAATACAACACTAATATGATACAGATATAGTTACCTGATCTCAGGTAATTTGAAACTCAGCCGTCTCATCAAAACACGAGAGAATCCAACTATGGTATAAATACTTATTCGACTGTAGACTTGTTATTACATGTTTCCTAGTTGTCTCACAAGCGCATGTGAAATATTTCTTTTTTTCTTTCTGTGGACTCGTTTATTACATGTTACCTAACCATGTCTCATAGGAGCTACCTTTTGTTAGCAGCAATATGCTGCCATGAGAACTGCAAAACTGGTAAAGCATATGGTGGGGAGCAACTCTACATGTTAAGATGAGATCACGTGAGTTCCGCCGTGTTGTACTCATACTTCATCACCCGCGTTAGTAATCTCTGCTGAAAAGAAATGCTCTGCTTTATCAATGAAGTTGCTAGGGAACCTACAATGCAACATTAAAGAAGTTTCCATGGCTCGTGGATTGTTCTTCAGATTTGTATCTTCACTAAGTTTTAATGTTTTTGTATCTCTTTCTTTTCTCATCTTGCCAATTCTCACACTATTTCCTGAAGCACCTCCCTTTCCCAAAGAGACCCGTGTGCATCTAGCATTGTACCTGCTAGACCGTAGAGGAATATCTCCTTGAGATTTTCTTAATTCAGAACCCTGTTGATTTGACTCACTAGAACCATCCATTGTCAAATTCTCTAAGGTTGGATTCGAACGCACTGCTGGCAAGACATTTCTGCAGGATCTTAACAAGGAAAGTAGCATGTCCATACTGAGTTCCTGTTGAACAACACCCTTGTTCTGTTCACACGCATAGCAAGCAGCAACTAGAGTGCCAGCCAAGATTGGCATCAACTCAGGATCACTAAAGAACACAAATGGCAAGTCGCACATCTGCATTGTTCAATATCAACAATTAGATTCTACACATTAAATCTATAAGTAAGAAAAATCTTCCTAGTCAAAGATTCACTTACCTTGTGAAGTATTGTAGGACTTTTACCCCATCGAAGGACAGCTTGGTTTCCAGTGTGAAACAAGGCAAAGTAACCAAGAAGCAACAGAGACTCGAGCAGAAGCAAACCAACCTAAAACATATTGCAGGAAAGTATATAAATATTTACCGCAATCTGCTGTAAATAATCCCATACAATACTTACACCGACTGCCATACTATGATGAAACTAAAATTTGAAGATGTATTTAGTTTAACCCTATCAAGCCACCCCCAGTTATACTTAAGAATACAGATTTTTTAAGTTAATATAATCAGTGAAATTGATGCATGAATTCAACAAGATGAAAAGTAACACTTAGAATTCTGCTCCTATAACTAAAGTTTTCTTACTTTTTGTGCATACTGTTAATTTATTATTTTCAATTCTTCTAAGCGTGAGACAAAGAAAAATAACTTTTCCTTCCGGTGATGAGATTTTTGCTTCAAACCAATGATAGGCTAGTGTACAACTTTCTCCAACTGATCATCCATAAAAACAGATTAATCTGCCTGTTCTAATTTAAAAAGTTTCAGAATTGAAAAGGTTTTCAGTCTAAAGCTTAAACATGTCAACTTCACTTGTGCATTGATATGCCCTAAACCAGAAGCAGATAATATTTGTTACAGATTGGACATTGTAAAATGAATCAAAACATCCAGCTCTTGAATGGTCTTGGACAGAGTAGCATTTGTGCTTTTATCTTGATGTGTTATCCACGCATTTGAAAACAGTGACATGCATAAATTTACCTGATCACTAGCCACTTTCCATTTGCTAGTGCAATGAGAAAGAAGGAAACTCATCAAGTGGAAAAACTCCATTTTCAAGTCCGGCCTAGCCTGAGAGCGATTAAAAAGATAAAAAAGGGGTTTTAGCATGCATATAGCAAGTTGACATATGTGCTAAAAGAATCATTAACAAGCTAAGTTTGAAAAATCATCTCCATGAAACTAAAACTAGCATGAGATGTAAAATTAACTTACTAGCATTCTCTGCAAGAACAGAATATCCAAGAGAGCTAAATTGTTCAAAACCTTCAGCACTCCAGTAGTAACCTCCTCAAAATTAGATGGAAGCATATGTGAAGACTGCCATAGGATAATAGATTTCCATAAGTTGGGTTGAAGTAGGGAGCCTCTTAACAAAACCAACTAAATGATTTTTGAACACGCTATCAAATACAATTGATTTATAATGAAGCATAAATTGTAACCAAAATATCAGACTAATCACAAAAGTTAATAGCCACTTAATAGTAACTAGGGCAGTTTAACTCAAAATTCATTTCTATTAGGTTTGGCCATGTCACATTGTTACTAACCGCCAAAAGCATTTTTTTAGTGAGTAAGGCCCGTCACACCAAAGATAAGACACTAAACACAGCATATGCATATATCTTGTCGGATTAACAATGACTAATGCCTAATGCCAAATTGAAGAAGAGAAGAAATTGCCGGTGCTACATTTCATGTCTACCTACCACAGCCTAAAACCACTTGTGCAGAAAGAAGATTGTTAAAGTCAAATATCAATTAGCTTCAAATTAGTCTACAAATCAGCAATAGATTGATTGTGATTGATTATGATGGATTGTAATTGATTGAGTGATTAAGTAGATTGATTCTCTAGGTGTAGCACTAAAAATAATGTACTTTGCTGAACAATACAACTCACTCAATTCTCTTCTTTCTCACCTCTCCCATTTTCTTATTGTTTTGGGTCTTATGCTATCTTTGAACATGATATCAGAGCATACAGATCTAGAGTAGTTTCTTACTTTCTTTTAAAAAAAAAAAAGAAAAAAAAAAAAAAAACATTTCTTTACCATCTTCCACAAACCTGCCACCTTTCATTACCTCAAACCCTAGCCACCAAGCTTCTATCACCCACAACTCCGTCGATACTCTTGCGACTTTCCAGTGACACTCCAGCGACTTTCCGGTGATTCTTTTTTTTTTTTCCGATGCAATCCCATGCTGCTGCTGGATTCTTTATTTCATATTGCTGCTGCTGCTGTTATTATTTCCCCTTTTTTGCTGCTGGCGGTGCTGTGATGAGGCGCCTTTGATGGTATGCTAACTGTTTGAAGTCCTCCTTGTGATTGGTGTTGCCTTCTTTTTGGTGGGTTCATATTTGTTCCAGATTCTTGTATTATGGCATCATCTTCTCATTCCTCACATCCTCCTGATGTTGGAGTTTCTATTACTGTTGTTGAATTGAATGATACCAATTATTTGTTATGGTCTAGAGCAGTTAAAAAGTACCTGACTGCCCAAGGAAAAGAACAATATTTAACTACTCCAAACCAGCAGATGATGCCAAAGATCTCCAAAAATGGTTACAGGAGGATACTAAGTTCACCACATGGTTATGGAACAGCACGGAACCCGCTGTTGCTTTGACTACTATGTGGGTTGATACTACTAAAGAGTTGTTGGATTCTCTCCGGGAATGTTTCGGTCAGTCTAAAAATGCATCCCGAATTTATGATGTATATGCCTCATTCTTCTCATGTCAACGGTGCTAAGTCGCTGAGCAAACACTTTGGAAGTATTGAAGGTTTGTGGGGAGAGCTAAATTCCTATCATCCTGTAACTACCGATAAAAATCTTCTTCAAAAACAGCGTGAAGAATTGTTGGTAGTTCGATTCTTGTCGAGTTTAAATCCAATGTATGAAAGTGCCAAAAAAAGCATTCTTACACGAAAGAATTACCAACAGTTAAAGAAGTATATGCTCGTCTTAAAAGATTGTCCCTCAATCTTTCCGGCACCCAAGAATCATCTTCTCTTTTATCTTCTTGGGGACATGGAAGAGGGCAGCTTTCCGGACACGGTCAAGGTCGTGGCCGAGGCTGGGGAAGCCGATATTGTAGCTACTGTGGATGGAATAATCAGATGTTGGTAAAAATTTGAGAAACCAAAATGGGCGAATCAGAATTATTATGATCAAGACAATAATTCATCTGCCCCTGCACCGTCTGATAGTATTCCGAACTCCCATGTACCATCTTCTGAAGGATCAAGTCAACAGTCTACCAGGATGCCCTCTACCATACCCACAGCTACTCTAGCACAAACAGGTATTCTAAATGCTTTTTTATCTCATTTTGACTCACAATCTTGGATCATTGATCCTGGAGCATCTACTCATATGACTGGTAAAAGTTTTATTTTTTCCTCATGTTCACAATCTAATGGATTAAGATCTGTCACTTTAGTAGGTGGTTCTAGAACTCTTGTAGGAACTATCCAAGTTACTCCTACCTTATCTCTCTCTCTCTTCACTTCTTTTTGTACCAAAATTTCCTATTAATCTTTTTTTCTGTTAGTCGGTTATCAAGAGATCTCAATTGCTCTGTAGCATTCTTTCCTACCCAATGTGTTTTTCAGGATCTTGGTACGAGGAAGACGATTGGTGGAGGGTATGAGAACAATGTAGTATATTACCTTACTATTCCATCGAATAATAGCCATGCTCCCACCACAGTTTCCTCGGAACAGTGGCATTACAGATCAGGCCATCCTCCTATTCATCTACTTCAAAAAATAGGTTTGCCGGTCCACGCTGGTTCTATACTAGAGTGTGAAACGTGTCAATTAGGTAAACATCATCAGTCTTCCTTTCCACCTAGAGTCAATAAAGCAAGTGGCGTTCTTTTTCCATTGTTCATTCAGATGTCTAGGGTCCGTGTAGGATTTCTAATTGTCATGGGTTTAAATATTTTGTATCTTTTATTGATGATTGTTCTAGGGCAACATGGTTGTATCTTTTAAAAGAGCAGTCTAAAGTACCTAAAGTGTTAAACTCATTTTTTAATGAGATAAAAAACCAGTTTGGTGTATCCATTCAAACTCTCCGCTCTGATAATGCCTTTGAATATTGTCACTCTACTCTTACAGAATTTTGTAGGCAGCATGGTATTATACATCAAACTTCTTGCCCTTATACTCAACAACAAAATGGGGTTGCCGAACGAAAAAATTGGCATTTGTTAGAAATGGCAAGAACCATTCTTTTTCATATGAAAGTACCCTCAATCTTCAACTGTTCTTAATTTTAGAACACCACATTCAATCTTGTTTCATGACAAAAATCTATTCCCTTTTCCTCCTCGGGTTTTTGGGTGTGTTTGTTTTGTCCATATTCATCATATCTCTGATAAGTTGTCTCTGCGATCGGCCAAGTGTCTTTCTGGGTATTCCAGAACTTAAAAAGGTTACAAGTGTCTGGACCCTATTTCTGGCAAAACATATGTTAGTGCTAGTGTTACATTTTTTGAGTCTACTTCCTACTTTTTTGACCAAGGATCGAGCTTAGAGTCTAATCTATTGTCTCCCTACCCACCTATTCCATCACCGGTTGTCCCTACAACACAACCTGACAAGCTATTACAAATATATCAACGACGTAGAAATTTACCTCCTCTAGAGGTGGATAGACATGGTAATTCTACTCCATTTAATCAAGCTCCCATTCAAGAGTCAACCTTCAACCATGATCCTTCCACATGTAACGAAAAAAGTGATCTTGATATTCCTATTGCTATCCAATGATCTTCTTTTAGGTATCCACTAGTTACTTTTGTCTCCTTCAATGCTCTTTCATATTCATTTCGTTCTTTTGATTTGTCTTTGTCTACTATTTCTTTGCCTAGGGATTGTCAAGAAGCACTCTCACATCCCGGGTGGCGAATGGCCATGGAGGCAAAGACGAAAGCTCTTTGTGATCGTGGTAAATGTGAGTTACAGAAACTTCCAAAGAATAAAAAAGTTGTTGATGGAGATGGGTCTTTGTTATTAAGTATCATTCCAGTGGCACCGCTAAAAGATTAAAGGCTCGTCTAGTCGCCAAATGGCACTCAGACCTATGGAATTGCCTTTCTTGAAACCTTCTCCTATTGCCCGACTCAACTCGATCTGTGTGCTCATATCCTTGGCGGTTCTCTATGATTGGCCCTTATTTCAATTGGATATAAAAAATGCTTTCTTATATGGTGATTTGCAGGAAGATGTTTATATGGAGCAGCCACAAGTTTGTTGTTCAGAGGGAGTCTAGATTGGTGTGTAAAATCAAGAAAGCAATATATGGCCTAAAGTAGTCTTCGAGACCATGGTATGACAAACTAGGTGGGGCTTTGTTATCTCTCAACTTCAAAAGGTGCTAGTCCGATCATTCTATTTTTGTAAGACATACTTCCTCAGGTTTTGTTATTCTTGTGGTGTATGTTGATGATATAACTGTATCAAGGAGTGATGTGTTTGGTGAGGAGGAAGTTAAGACTCAATTGAAGATGCAGTTTCAAACAAAAGATTTAGGGCAATTGAGATACTTTCTTGGGATTGAGGTGGCTAGAGGAAAAAATGGCCTAGTATTGTCTCAAAGGAAGTATACTCAAGACTTGTTGTCTGAAACAGATCCGTTAGGGTCCAAACCAGCTGAAACACCTTTGGACCCAAATATTCACTTGGATGATGAAGGAAGCTCTGAGTTTGAAGACAAAAGAAGATACTGAAGACTTGTAGGTAAACTGATCTATCTAACAGTAACAAGACCCGACATTACCTTTGCAGTGGGCAAAGTTTTAAAACTCAGATGGTGGTGCGAGGCGAGATGGGTGCCTCGAGGCAATCGAGGCAGCCGCCTCAGCCAAAAAATGGAAAGGAAAGAAAAAAAAAAGTTAATAAAGTAGAAAATATTCCATAATATTTAATAAATAAGTCATATTCAACAATACAAACATAGATTGAATTAGTTTAGTTGCACTATGATGATGCATTCGGGGGCATATTATTACTACTATAAAATACTATAAAATAATCCATAAACTACTATAACATTACATCGAGTAGACTGTTATAAAATAATAACATCAATATTCATTCGTAAACAATTCAACATAAGTTGCATATTATTACTCTTTCTAAACTCTCTCGATACAAAATTATGATTTTAGAATAAAACATTGTTGGCATATTATTTTTACAAATCTAAACTTGTTTATTTTTAAAAAATTTTAAGTTAAAACTGTTTTTTTTTTTTAAATAGAAGTTAAAATATTAAAAAAAAAATGGGAAATAAAGAAACAATCGAAATCAGCCACCGCTGCATCCATGCGCCGCCGTCGAAAACTATGTGTGGTCACCACTGATGGAACTATCAGAATTAGACGCCGCCGACCAGAAACTTTCCCTTCATCGCCGACCTCTAAATCTGTCTCTATCAATCGAAAAGTAGATCTCCATCAAAAAAACATGCAGCTGAGAGAAAGGAGAGGCGGGTGAGTGACGGCTGTTCAGCGGATATGCGGTCGCTTCATGCAGCAGATGCAGGAGTTTGAGCCAAAGCATTAGGTGCGGTTTCGTCGAGAAGCGGGCGAGGCCGCCTCAAACCACTTTTTAAAACATAGGCAGTGAGTGCAATAAGTAAATACATGTAGAATCCGAGGAAGGTCCATTGGGAGGTCGTGTTCTGAATTCTCAGATATCTGAAGCAGAGTGTTGGTTTAGGAGTTATCTATAAAAAAAAGGTACTTGATTGGATATTGTAAGCTACTCTGATGCTAATTGGGCTGGTTCTAGAGCTGACAAGAGGTCTACAAGTGGTTATACCTTTCTAGGAGGTAATTTAGTGACTTGGAGAAGCAAGAAACAAAATGTGGTAGCAAGATTAAGCACTGAGGCGGGATATCATGCAATGGCCCACACTGCTTGTGAACTCATGTGGTTGAAAAATTTGCTGATAGAATTAAATGTGGAAGTTAAAAGTCCATCTCTCATGTATTGTGACAATCAAGCTGCCATATATATAGCTCACAATCCAGTATTTCATGAACGTATGAAGCATATTAAGGTAGATTGTCACTTCATATAAGAAAAAGTGATGGTAGGAGAAATCATTACTCCACACGTTAAATATGAGGATCAAGTTGGAGATATATTCACTAAAGTTGTGCACAATAGAATTTTTCTACACCTATGTTCCATGCTAGGCATTGAAAATATCTATGCTCCAAGGGGGAGTGTTAAAGTCAAATATCAATTAGCTTCAATTTGGCTACAACAGCTACAAATTGATTGTGATTGATTATGATTGATTGTGATTGATTGAGTGATTAAGTAATTGATTCTACTTCCTTTTCTTCTCTAGGTCTAGCACTATAAATACTGTACTTTGCTGAATAATACAACTCACTCAATTCTCTTCTTTCTCACCTCTCTCTCATTTTCTTATTGTTTTGGGTCTTAAGCTATCTTTGAACAAAGGTAATTGAAAACGACGACATAAGCAGAGTTAGTACACAGTGCATAAGTGACAATGTACAAGAAACAAGTAACAAGTCATGGTACTACTGCCATAGTAGTCCTCCGTGAAAGTCATCTTGTTGCATCCCTTTTCAATTTAAGGGCTGGGCAAAAGAGCAAGCAAGAGCAAGAAAGAGCAAAAAAGATGCAGCTGGTCGGAAATTTATAAAAAAAATTAAATTAACCACATCTTCAAAACCATGACCGAATTAAAATACTAGGGAGAATAGTTAACATTACAAAATTAAAGAAAATGAGCCAGATTTTGAAATAAAAATTATGCTACAGAATTGAATTATCAACTCATGCAGATATATTGCAGCCGACGCAAAATTACCTGTTCAGAAGACGATCTATTGTTTGCCTGTAGTAAGACAGATGTCAATAGAGAAGGAAGACTCACTAGTCCCGTTTCAGATATGGCAGAAAGAAGAAAAGCCACCGGTGGTTTCAAGCTTGACATATTTTCATTTTTTTGTGGTTCAACAAAATCCACCAAGTGCTCATCTTTCTCACCTAAAAGTTTCCGTGATTCATCTTGAGCATCTGTCTTTTCTGTGGTAGCATCATTCAACTCAACTGAGCTAAAATCCAACTTCTTTTCACTACCTTTTACAATGGACACTGGCTTGTTTTCTTTTAATTTGCAAGACTCATCTAACAAACACTGTTCTGGTACATCTGCCAGAGGTAAAATTGTGCTACCTTTTGCAACAGATGAGAGAATTTTATTGTCTCCACAGGTGTTATTTGCATAGCTAAATCCAGATTCAGCAGATACTGCAAGTTTAATTTCTGGACTTCCATTTTCTGGCACTGTTAATAGAGGAGGAGTTTCCCAGTCAATGGAACTAATAATTCCAGAGCTCGATGTTAAGACCACCAACAGAGAAATACTTAAGAGAATAGAGGAAGGAAACGGTGATCCTTCGACCTGGGGCCTATCATAGAGTGCAAAAAGATCTCGCAATCGGTGAATAACTTGGTAAGCAACCAATAACTCTAGCAATCCATCATGCATTTGGAGCTGCCGCTCATCAGAGCTTATGTGACCAATTATTGCAGCAACAGTCCACAAAAAACCATTCAGTACCTCAGATATTGACTCAAAATTTTCAACTGATACTTTGCTCAATGACAAGTTGGCACTTCCGGGTGCATTTAATGATGCAGCAATTTTTATATAGTTCTCAAGTGCTGCTGAGAGCATGGGGATGATGGGGGGTAAAAGATTTTGTGCAAGAAAGTAACTCCTGTTTGAAGGCACTGACAGCACCACCCTCAAAAGCTTTAGAAGGTGTATTGTGACCTGACAAGCTTCAGGTTTTGATGTATGAGAAGCAGGCAGAGCAGAAGCAATAAAATCAAGCAGACCAGCTTGGCGAGAAGCCAGCAGTTCAGGGTCCTTTCCCTCCAAAAACTGATTCACAGAGAAATTGCAGAAGCAATAAATTAGAAATTTAACACACAATGCCCTACCAACCCCACCCCATCACCATCCCCATCCCTGCTCCTTAAATTATTAAATAAATACATTAAAAATTAGATATAGAGAAATATATACATAAATAGATATATAAAGAAATTCAAAAGCAATAAATAGCAATTAAAGCCAGTCCAAGATTCTCACTAGCTAAAAAACAGTTGACATAATCTTTGATTTATGAATCTAGTTGAAAGTTAATATCAAAAATTAACCCCAAGAGAGTAACTGCAAATGCAAGTTGCAGCACTCCAAGAATATGCTTCATAAAAATATTATTAACTATTTTTATAATTTAAATAATTGCAAAATTTCAGGGACCTCCCCTAAGGTTTAGCAGATATAAAATAATTTAACTACTTCTTTGAAAATGTTTTTTTTTTCTTTCTCATGAAGGTTCCTGACTAACTAAAAACTCTAAGGAAGGTTCTAGATAAATTTTAGGCTAGATTTCTCACAAATTTGCAAATATTAAAGAGGCTTTTGATGAATTCTGAAACCACAGCCTGAGTCAGCCTATAAGTTACCTTCAGAGAAGTCAGTTTTTTAGTCCACCATTACAAGATCTCAATAACAAAGGAAACAAACAAGAAGCCTATCCCTATTAGTAAAAGTAATCATAATGTAAGAAATTACTAAAGCCAGAAAAGATGTGGAACAAGGAGAGAAAAGATTCCTTGAGAAATCAAAATTTGAGGCATGCACATGTGTAATCAGAACTCAGTTTTTAGAAGTCCGCAACAGCAAAATTCTGAGCTTTATACCCAAACTGCACCTATTCTTAAAACAAAGTATAACCATGCAGTAAAACTGGTATTACTGATATCTGTAGTAGAGAGGTCCAAAACAAATACCTTGATCATTTCAGCAGTTATTAAACCTATACTCGAAGCTCCTTCTTTTCTTGCTTGCCGGAGTTTCTGAAGTTCTTGAAGCCACCTCCCAATTTTTGCCCTTGCAGTTGCCACTGCCGTTCTATAACCAATACCAGCATTTTCAGAACCAACAGGCAGCTCAGGAAATTCATATTTCAGAGCCATAAGCCTTTGCCGAATTCTTTTAATCCTCCGCTTGAGTGAATGTTGCAATGCAACATTGCCTGTTGCAAGAGTAGAACCCCCTGCACCTGCAACAACGTTTGCCTGATAATCATCACTGTTGTTGATTGGTGTGGATCTTCCTTGACCCTCCTTATTAGTCGATCGGCGCAGTAAAGGAGAAGATTGATCCCTGAAATCCATAGAAGCTCTCTCCCGTATTTGCTCCAGGTAGAACTTGCGACGTTGTTCACTTTCACTGAGTTTCTCAGCTAATTTCTGAGCCAGAAGTTCTGCTTCCTCTTGTTGAGCTTTGGCTCTTTCCTCCTTCCTCCGAAGATTTTCAATGGTCCTTGCCTCACGTGCTGCACTGGATGCTTTCCGCTCCTCTTCTCTTCTAACTTGAGCCTCTTCCTTTTTCCGCTGTGTCTCAGCAAGACGCTGTAACTTCTCAGCTTCAATGAGTTTTCTCCGTTCTAAAACAGCTTCCTCTCTAGCAATATCCTCTTTCTGTTTTGTTCTTAGCACCTGAAGTTTTTCAGCTCTCCTTAATTCTGAATCATGAAGTTTCTGGCGCAAGATAAGTTTCTTGTTTTCTTCATTTAAGGAAGTAATAAAACGAACCTCATTAACTTTACTGCTTTCATCACCAGCTCTTCTCACAACCTGTGCTAGAAAAGCTTCATGCCGTAATTCACTACGATGATGACGAGCAAACATATCTTCACGTAACTTCATATTGCGGACAGCTTGCCATTCATTAACGCGATTTAATTTTTCTGAAGTACGTTGAAGCTTTTGAACTCTCTCAGTCTCCAACTCACTTCTGATCCTCATAGCCCGTGCATGCTTTTCCTCTGCTTCCTTTTTCAAATCCACAGCAGTTTTCTTCTTCTTCTCGGGAGACATTAATTTATCACGCAAAATGCGTGCACGCTCAGTACTTTTCCTGCTCATGCCTGGCGAATGTGATATACGAGAAGAGACACGAAAAGGCGAGGAAAGTATGTCCTCCCAGTTCCTCTTCTCCTTCCATGCATCCATAGATTTCCATGAAGTTGCATTTCTCTTTTCTTTATCTTTTTCGGTGAGAAGAATTTGCCTCTTAAGATGATCTGTTGATTTGAGGTTTTTATCAATGACACTTTCTGTCAACATTTTATCTTTCTTCAGAAGCAGCTTCTCTGTTTCAGATCCAAGGTGCTCTCTCTTGCTCTTTCCAGACCCAGAAGTAACCAAAGTGTCCTTAGGAGGTAGTCTACATGAATTAAAATCAGAGGAGGTATGGTTCTGTGAAGGGTTACGACCATTTTGTGCCAAGTTAACTTTACTGGACTTGCCTACCTCCAAACTCCGCTTCTCTCCATTGAACTTACCTAGAGCGGCCTCTGACTGATGTTTAGAATTCATTACTGAATCCTTAGTATTGGGTATATCATCACATACAACAACTGGCTTCTTCAAGTTATTGTCGGATACATGATGACAATTTGAACACTCGAGCCCCTGGGAATTTGTGCTATTAGCAGCATGCAAGCTAGCTCTTTCTAGTTGAAATTTCTTAAAAGCCTCCAGAGATGAAGACAATATCTCTGCTTTGTGAGGTGAATTTGTCATTCTTCGAACCTGCATAAGACAAAAATTAACTAACCTTTTTCACATTACAGGACTACGAAATATGAAACGAGATTAGGGAGGAGCTTAAAGTAAACACTAGACCACAATCAATAGTATTAAGGCACTTGAACTCATCTCTCCATTGCAAGAGTCAAGACCAACGGGTTTGTCAAGTGACCAAAGCCACAAACACAAGTTCAAAACAGACACATATAAGAGATTCAATCATTTAAGTTGGGGAGAGGGGGGACTCAACGCACTCCTTGTAAAAATGACTTCGATAACTTGTTACGTAGCTGATATGCCCAAAAGATTAAGCCTGTTTGTGTGGGTGTGGGCCTAAACAATAGTATTTAATCACTCTAATACATATAACTGAGTTTGGTCCACGAATTATGTATAAGATACAAGCAAAAATCAATTCATCACCTTGAATCAAAATCACAGCCGAAACCAGAAAATGGCTGTGTAAACTACATGCCATAGATAAGAGATGTTATATTATTTTCTTTGCAAAAATCAAAATAAGTAAAGACTACATATTTTCAACATGGCAGCCAAATAAACCATGCCAGGTGTACCTCAATTGAGTCAGCCAGTATTTCACACAGCCAACACCCTCTGAGAAATGTTTCTGAACAATAACAAACAACACATTCATGTGCTAGGTGTTGTCTACAGCAGTACGAACTATTTGACATCAACCTTAGCATTTACAGACCAAATTTTTGTATAAGTAAAAGAGGAAAGCAGGATTACCTCCCATGAAAGGGCATGTGGCCTACGATGGTCAATCTTCAAAGTGATTGGTGCTCCATCAAATGATTGTGAAGAGGACCTTTTCACATTCTCAAACCCCTTCACTCTGGAAGTCAGTTCTTTAAAATCAGATGCAGCCTCTTCAAGAACAAGAATAGCCTCTTTCATCTGCTCTAAATCACATTCTAGTTCACAAAGAAGGTAAAGTTCGTCGACAGCCCTATTCATATTCTCAAATAGAAAACACCAAAGTCGTTGCCTAAATCTTTCTTTGCTTTCACTTGAATCATCTTCACCAAGGGCACTCATACTCTGGGCCTTTGACAGATCATCACATGTAGTACTCAAGGGACTAAAACACTCATCGATAGAAGCTGTCAGAAAAGATTTTCCACAAACTTCTGGCCCACTTTTTACAGGACCATGTGCTTCTGTTTCTTGGGTTGTTACCCCGGCACTTGTAACCTCATCTCCAACCACTACTTGTGATAAATTTGGCTCACCAGCATCAGATTTCTGAACATGAACATTATGATTAAGCACTATCTTTGCCTCCTTGTCTGATGGCAAGCTGTGACTTGTATTACCATCATTAATCGGTTTGTTGTTTTCACTACTTATTTTGCTGCAATTCGAAGCATTAACATCCCGATCCACAACATTCTTGTTTGCAATCGATACTCCTACATATTCTGAAGGTTTTTTCATAACTTCTTTACATTTTTCTTCTACTATTTGATCCTCAGAAGTCAACATATTCATCTTATGGACATGACTATCTACATTTATTGGTGTTGCTTCTGATTTGTTCTCTTGGAGGTTTGCACTAGGTGAAACACATGAAACTAAACCATGATCATTTTCATGCTTCCTAGAAGCCACAAAATTATCAGGTCCAATATCACCAAACTTGATCTCAGCTCCTACATTGTTTTGATGATGCAGTACCAAAGATTCATCCCCCAGATCACCCCACCTGATTTTCTGAACCACACGGTGCTTATCAATCTGTGATATTTTCTGAGTATCTCCATTTTCACCATTGGAATTTGCAGCAAACAATGAAGCACTCTTAGAACATTCACCATCTTTGACTGCACAGTTATCAAGGTAATTCACAGCCTTTTTATCTTCGTTTGATATGGGAGCAGAATTTTTAAGACCACTCTTGCCATGTACAACAAAACTTCCACCTGCCTTTGGAAGTTGGGATTTTCGCTTACCATACAAATTTTTACTTCTGTCATTTGCTAATGATCGACTCTGCTGAAAATTAGAAGCATTTCCTGAAAAGCCTCCAACCCAACTTTGTAGGGAAAACTTTGAGCTACTTCTATGTTTCTGGACAAGAAATGAAAAAACAGAAAGCACCTAAGCAAGACATTAACACTAACTGATATGGAGCTACTAACCAGTCATGAAATGCTGTCATAAATCACTAAAACATAATGATTCAAAAAATAAAATTATAATAATAATAACACAAAAGAATATGTTAATGCCTGATAATCTATACTAAAGAAAGAATGAAATAGAACAAAAGTGCTTCACAGTTTGGAGGGGAGGGAAAGAATCAGTAATGTAATCAATGTGAGACTATGAGATCTAAAAATCAACTGATCAACATAACAGAAGTAAAAATATTGTGCAACTGTTTTACTGTCAACAAGAAAATAATCTTAACAACACTCACTAATTTGAGGACATGCGTCACCTGCCTGAAAGACTAAGAGAGATATAAAATTAAGAACCAAAGTCCAGTATAGCCATAACCACCCACATTAAGACCTCAACAAAACAAGCCTGGTGATGACAAGAACTTCCCATAAACAAATTTTAGAATTAATATTCAATGAAGGACATCATGCTCAAAATGACCATTCCAGTTCCAGAGGTACAATGACATTTGGATAGCATTTCTTTACAATAATGACCTCACTTTCTTCCCTTAAAAATTTTTTTACTCTTAAACAAGATGCAACAACCCACTCAGTAAAACATCTCAACAACATTTGAAGTCATATTTTAGTTCAAGAACAATTCTATTTCCCCATTTAGTCAAGGACAATCTACTTTATACCATTTGGATAGCATTTCTTTACAATAATGACCTCACTTTCTTCCCTTAAAAATTTTTTTACTCTGAAACAAGATGCAACAACCCACTCAGTAAAACATCTCAACAACATTTGAAGTCATATTTTAGTTCAAGAACAATTCTATTTCCCCATTTAAAGGACAATCTACTTTATACCAAATTTGTACCAATAACCATTCAATTTGCCAGCTAAGGGATTCAGAAATTGGCTCTTTCCTTGGAAAATGCAGAGAATGCGACTCTTTTTTTTTTTTTTTTTCAGTTCAGTTTTCTTAGTAACCAAACAAAGAAAACATGAATCTCCAAAATAAGCAAAGCACAACAAATGTGGTGAAGTATATCAAATAAATTGACACCAAGTACAAACCTTTTTCACTTGAAGCCATCCTGAGCTCTGATCATCTACTGCTTCTCCTCCGCTGATCTCCATCACCAAAATCCAATCAAAACCCTCCCATGTCCTCTCAGAAGAAAACTGAAAACTTATTTACAACAATCGAACCATCAAATTCATCATCAAAAAACCCTAAATTCACAACAAAGTGGACAGTAAAATTCATTTGATTTATACATCAAAATCAAAACTTTACTAATCATACACGGCCACCATTATTAAAAACGAACTGGGTAATCGATAAAAATTAAAATCTAAGTTTAAAAAATAAAAAAAATAAAAAAAAAAGTGTAAAATTATAAATAAATAAAGGAATTTGGTATAAACAATCGGAGCTAAACTTAAATGAAAATGAGAGCTCAGAGTTGAAAGTTGAATGGTAGGGAATAGAAGGAAATGGAATTTTAGAGAAGAATTTTGGGTTTAAAAAAATTGTTTTCTGCGTTTTTTATTTTTCTAATTTGGGGGGAAGTGAAGAGGAGGGAAGTAGGAAGTGAGCTTGTATAGTTGCAAGAAGAAAGGATATTGCTAAGCAACTAAGCAAGTCCTCTTTTACTGATCCGTCCTCCTTCTTTCCTTTTATTGACATAGATATCCCCACATTTTATTGACATAGATATCCCCACAAGCATATTGAGGGGCCTTGTAAAAGTTTCCACTACCAAGTTTGAAAAAGCAAAATGTCCCCTCTTTGTTTTTCTTGTATAAATGTCTTATATTGAAGTTTACTTTACATTAAATGTCCCTTGTTGGACTAAATTACCCTTCACACATAAAAGGGGGTGTAATGTCTAAAGTACCCATACACATTTCTATTTCCCGAAAATACCCTCCCTTCCATTTCCCTCCTCCTTTCCACGATAATTGAATTCCCTCCTTATTTCCTTTCTCACAGTCGCCCTAATCCATCTCTTCTTCTTCATTTCTTCGCCGCTCGAACTTTGTTTCATCCCTTCTTCAACTGCATTTCCAGAATCTTGATTCTTTCATCTCTTCTTGTTCCTCCTATTCCGAATAAACTCGTCCTCAACTCTTTTCAACTCAACCAATTCCAAAAAATGATTTTTCAACCCTAAAAACAGAGAGATAGAGAACGATAAAAGTGACAGGTGGTGATGGGTTTCTCTATCTGGTCTTTATATGTTCATGTTTAAGCTCGTGTTTAAGTCATTACAGAGATAGAGAAAGATCCTTCTCGTTGTGGCTTGTAGATCGAAGGCAAGGAAATTGAAGCTACTGTCTGTGTGAGAAAGTCAAAGAGGGATCCTTCAACATTCTTTAGAAAGGAACGATTGGTTGCTTCTCAGGGTTTGAATCGTCAAATGAACCCATCGGTTGCAGGTGAGTGTTTCTTTAAATCAATGCATTAGAGCCTTTGAAATAGATTACAGTTTTTTCCTTTATTAAACTTTTGCATAGTTTAGACTCTAAGCTTAAAATATTTCTGATGATCATGATTCTTTGTTTATTATAACTTTAAGCAACTACAAAAGCAGTTTGTATCATTAATAAACTAAAAAGTGAAAATGTTTAATTTTTGCAAAACTAACAAGGTTGGAAGGTTTAAGGAATTGTACTACGTTTAGAGAAGAATGATTACTATACAATCGAATATTGCCTTATTTCTTCGGACTTAAATATTCCAACCACATTCAACAACACAACACACATACTGTATACATTGACAAGGACCACGATTTATTAGGCTCAATACTTCTTGTTGGTGTTGTCTTTTGTTGGATATAGAAAATCAGTGATCATGTATTGCTTGTTTGTGATGACTATTTAGTTGTGATGAATGGGTGTATAGGCTGTGTGGAGTGTTTAATGAATGTCATTTATGGGGGCTCTGTTTTTTGGGCTTGATAACTCTGTCTGGTGTTTGAAATGTTTTCATTATATGTTCTGAAATTTGTTCTAGAGATTTCAAAATGCCAAATTGAAGTGCTGCTGGTATGTGGCATTTGTTGTTTTCTATTACATTTGTTGTTTTATATGGCATTTGTTGAAGTGCTGCTGGTATGTGGCATTTGTTGTTTTTTATGGCATTTGTTGAAGTGCTGCTGGTGTATGGCTTTTGTTGTTTTCTATGGCATTTGTTGAAGTGCTGCTATGGCTAGCTCTGTGGCATTTGTTGTTTTCTTTGGCACCCTTTGTTAAAGTGGTGCTGCTGTGTGACCTTGTTTTATTGGGATTGATAACTCTGTTTAAGGCTTGAAGTTCGAGTCTTGGGCGCGAAAGCCTTGTGTAGGGCTTGAAAATCCTTTTACAGGACTTCAAATCCTTGTACAGGGCTTCAAATCCTTTAACAGGGCTTTAAAAATCAATTGTTTTACTTACACTATTTTGTTATATTTCTTCATTTTCATATCTTTGTTACTTTAACCACATTTCCAAGGTCTATGGATACGATGGATGGGTTCATAGTGCACTGCGATAGACATTGGATTGATGATCAGGTGATGGGTCCAATTTCCTTTGCATGTTATGACGACAAATATAGTAAATTGTTGGAAACAATGTCACCGGATCGGGGTTAGTAACGACAGATTCTAGATAAGCTTAAGTTCAGAACTTTTAACGTTGAAAGGGGGTTGTACATTATCCATTATAAGCGACAGTGATGTATCTATCTTGTTTGCTTTCTCATAATCGATCATTGTCCTTGTGGATTGAAATTAAGGTCGAAGTCGTAGAAAGATCTGTACTGCCGAAGGCAACTAAAAATGTATTTCAAACTCCAATGAAGTCAAGAAATACAATAATCCAGTCATGTATACCTTTGGCTTGTAAAGCCTCCGGCATTTCAAAATCCCCAATTAGTACTCCATATTTACCATCAGTGAGTGGTAGCAACCAGCCGTTTGGGCAAGTGCCTTCCCCTAGATTTACATCGGCCAAGAAAGATCAAGGGACTCTAGAATCGACTACCAAGCATGCAGAGGCTAAGGTGGATGATTCTGATAGTTCTGAAACCTCTGATGCATAGGATGAGTCTAGCAGTGAGTCTAGCAGTGACGGGCAAGCGTCAACAGACTGTAGAGAAGTTAAAACAAATAGAGCACCTAACAGTTCTACACCATCTACGACGACACGGTGGACAATACCAGGGTCAGAACTGTACTCAATTCAACTCATTAGATCAAAATAATTGTTTCAAGACAATTAAGACTTTAGTGAAATATACAATGGACAGATGTTTAAGGACAAGAAAACCTTGAAAGTGGCTCTAGGGTTCAATGCATTGCAAAAGAGGTTTGATTACAGGGTTCGACGATCGAATCATACACGATTCATCGCAATATGTAAAAAGAGAGATTGTCAATAGGTTTTTAGGGCAGGGAAATCGAGAAATGGGACATACCTAAATGTTAAGTCCGTTGACTTTGAGCACACATGTGGTGATAATAGAAACTACAACGTAGATTTTCACCGTGTAAGTTCCCATGCAGTAGGACAACTGTTTGCAAGAAACTGTGTCGATCTAGGACGTAACATTCGTCCTAAAGATATAATGACTGACACGAAGGATAAGCACGGTATAAACCTCACCTATAACAAAGCCTACAAATCTATGGATCGCGTTTTACATAGTATTTTCGGTGATCCGTGGGAGTCATTTAAGACGTTGCCCGTATACTTTCACATGTTGGAAAATCTAATCCAGGGACGAAAACCAAGATTGTAACCGATAGGAAAAACTGGTTCAAATATGGATTCATGGCACTTGGGGCTTGTATAGAGGGATTTTATACAGTTAGCCAGTTATTGCCGTCGATGCTACCCATTTGAAGTCCAAGACCAGGGGTGTTTTGTTAGTTGCGGTATGCAAGGATGGTAATGAGATGATATACCCTTTGACATTTGGGTTTGCCAATTCCGAGTGCTCAAAGTCGTGGACATGGTTCTTGAAGTAACTTCATGACGTGATCTTGCATCTTGAACTTGTGATGATAGTTTCGGATCGGCACACGGGTATCTCTAATGGCATGAGAGCAATATTCCCCAATGCAGCACATGAGGCTTGTGCATACCACTTGGCCAAAAATCTGAAACAACATTATAGGAAGCGAGGTGACGTGATTTATCATTACTATCGTGTTGCATATACGTATTGTGTTGATGAATTCGACTGTTTAATGGCTGAGCTAAAATCCATTCATCCTAAGGTTTATGATGAGCTCGTAGAGATTTGGATACAGAAGTTTTCACGTGTCCATAGCCTAGGAAGAGGTACCATATAATGACCACCAACATTGCAGAGTCAATGAATTCTTGTCTACTTACAATCCGGAAGTTGCCTATCACATCTATTGCCAAATTTATCAAAGATTTGTTACAACGTTGATTCCATGACTGTCGAAGTAATGCAAGAGAAACACCCACATTCTTGACTAATGATGCGGACCAACACATCAAAGATAGGGTATTAACATTGCAACGGTGTGAGATTAGCCCCATTGACTTCGATAGATTCAAGGTACAAGACCAATGGAATAGAGCAATTGTCAACTTGGAACAACGTTCATGCTCATGCCGTGAATGGGACCTAGATGAGATATCGTGTATTCATACCATGGCTGTTCAAATGTATGCTTACATAATGTTTATTTACATTTTGAATAACAACCATAATCTTCAATTTCAAATTGTTATTCATTTATTTGTGTCTTTTGTACCAAGTTCAAAGGTATGCCCATCAACGCATTATATTTCGACTTTTTCACAACTGGATGGCTGAAACAGGCGTACGCCATGGCTGTGAACCTTGTTCCAAAACCTAAAGCATGGGACATTGATAATGATGTTCATAATCCTGTTGTATTGCCATGGAAAAAAAAAAGCGATTGACAGAAAGGCCAAAGAAAAATCGGATGCCTTATATTGGGGAGAAACGAAAGCAGCAAACGTGTGGGAATTGTGGGCAAAGGGGACACATTAAAAAAAGTTGCACAAACCCATCATGTAGCATATGGAAACCAGTAAAAAAACCATGTGCTTGTAGCGTTTGTAAGAAAGAAGGACATAACAAACTTACGTGTCCGGATAGGGATAACGCACTCGACCTCAGTTTGGCATCCCATCTTAACTCGGATGACACTGACACAAACGATGAAGAAGTTGATTGTTAGGTATGGGTGAGACTCATCCTTTCCTTCTTACTTCAAAAAATATATATATATATATATATATATATATATTTGAGAGCCAGCAGTTGCTACGTTTTTGCTGTTGCATGCACATATGCCTTCATTGTAGGTTGAGATGCAGGAATGCAAGAAAGTTGTTGTTGTGATGATGGTGTAGTATGTATGTGTTGTAAGTTGTAGGGGATGTTGTTTTAGTTGTGGTGCAGTTGTATAATATTTACAACTTTTTAGGTGGTGTGGTGTAGTCGTTGTAAGTTACAGGGTACCTTGTTTATGGTTTTTAAGTTGTTACAATTTCATTTAAGTTGAAAAGCAAGAGCAGCCCAGCATGTGTTGTAAACAATACTTACAACTTTTTTTAAGTTGTTGTGGTGATGATCTTGTATGGAATAATTGTGTATTATGGAATATTTGTTATGGCATTTTTATGGAATATTTGTAGTGGCCTTGTTGATACTGGTATTTACGTTTCTATTTAAGTATATATTCGTGTGTGCCTAGCATACACATATACTGTTCTTGGTAGTATATATTGACCTTGATATTATTGAGCCCAGGAACAGGAACCATACAAGACAAGACTTGAATTTATTTATTATTATTTTCATAAGCCCTGAACTAACAATGTGAAGCCCTATAATAACATTGATGTGTGAAGCCCAGGATATTCGTTGTCTGTTTCATGCAAGATAAGGATTGAATTTTTTTATATTTCCATAAGCCCTGGCCTATGTATGTGAAGCCCTAGAAGAACATTGATTTGTTAAGGTAGGGATATTATTGAGCCGAGGAGTGGGGAGTCATGCAAAATAGGGCTTGAGTTTATTTATTATTTCCAGGTTACACACTTGGGGTCTTACGGGGCCTGGTATTTTTATAATTTCAATATTTATTTATTTGTTAAATGAAATAAATGTTGAGATTTGGGGGGGGGGGGGGGTGCGTTTTCATTAATGGCGTCTTTCCAATTTGAAAAATACATGCATGGGTCGTGAAAAAGCATCTAAATGACCTTTCAATGGAAAAAAGATTTTTACAATTACCAAAGGCATCAAGATAAGATAACCTTTCAATGAAAAAGACCTTTACAATGACCAACCATTGTGAACGTTTCATTTATGGGGAAAAGAACAACAACAAAAAGAATAATGTTGGCAGACAAACGCATGAAACAGACAGACTGGAATCCATTGTGTTAGTTTTCTGTTCTTATGGTGTACCTTTCAACATTCTATCCTTTCAAATGCAAAATAATTTTCTATTATGAATGAAGATATATTTCTACAATATTTCCCTAACACAATATCTCTAATATCTCTCCATAATTATGAATCAAATACAATAGTAACACAATGAAAGTTATCTTTAATTCATCTTCATAACTAAAAAGGCAATATACATAATGTTACTTTGATGTTTGGGGATGCCTTGAACAAACATATACATGAACATACAAACAGTCAAACACAAACACCTTTCTTTCACAAAAATTTGCCCACTGTTACTCCGATAACAAAAACAACAATAAGGTATAGTGGAAATGGAAGGAAATGTCTTTTGGTTTCAGTGTAAAAAACATTATCTTCTGTGGTATCAAAAGTATCAATTGAAAGTTCAAGGAAAACAAGAGTTTCATATGTTTCATCCACCATATTAAATTTCTGGTAAGATGTAAATCCATCAACTTGATCATGACATTCAGGCCATGAGTTGAAGAAACCAGTTTTCCTTCCTTTGAAAACGACATACACCGATTTCTTCGTCATTTCATATAGCACACATTAAATAACACTTCAACAAAGAAATCGGAGGTAGAAACTATAATTGCTTGTAACTTTGATTACTTTGGAAAACATCCATGCCCATTGAAAAAAAAAAAGATATCTTGCAAAATAATATGTGGTCGTGTGCGCTGGTCATCAGATGTGGTGAAGAATAATTGAAACAACTGGGTCCGGCCGGATCCATAAATACCTAATAACCCCACAGAGTTGTAGGATCCAGCTGTGGTCCATTTTCATTCCTTAGTGGGATCCAGCTGTGTTCCACAAACCTTCAAAAATTGAAAAGAATTTGAAGCCCATAATCAATATAAGTGAAAAACCCTAGAATATGAATTGAAGCCCTGACTAAAATGGACTTGTAAGTTCCTCAAGTTTGATTGGCTTGTTTCGGTGACAAACCACTAGTGGGGTTTGATGTAAGGGTAGCTTAGGCATTTAATGGTTGGTGTTTTGCACAACTAAGGCCTTATCAAGACCTCAAGAGATCAAGCACTTCAAAGGTAAATTTCTAAGTGCTTACTTACTTTGAAGAGATGTAGTTGTACACACTTACAACACATGCATAATTCTTATTTTTGTATGTTGTGTGTCTTTATTATGCATGCATTAATGTTCATTAATCTCTCTTCTTGCATGTTTAACTTGATTGCATCTTGTGTGTTAAATGTCATGTCATTGATGCATCATGTTTTTTAAGAGTGCTGTAAAACCGCCCTACAATCGCCCTACGTTTAGAGCAAATTGATCTTAACCGCCCTTCGTAGAGCGGTGCCATTGGTGGATTTTTTAATCGCCTACAAACCGCCCTATAACCATCCTACGTAGAGCGGGTGTAAGGCAGTCCTCAAAATCCCGAGAGCAATTGCCCCAATTTCACCTGAAAATCGCCCTACACGTAGAGCGGTCATGAAGAACATGTTTTTCATTTCCCAAGTGAAACGCCTTACAACCGCCCTACATAGAGCAGGTGTAAGGCGGTCAAGGCATATTTTTTGAAAACTTATCAAAATGATGTCACTTCATTTTGACACCTTATATATATGCATCTTTTGTTTTAGGTCAGTTCTAAGAGTTCCAAAAAGCATATTTTTCACTTAGAAAATATTTCAAGAGAAAAATTCACAAGAACTCACCTTTAAACACTCAAAGCTTTTCCTTTGTGCATCAAAGATCATCTTGCATCATCTATGACCGTATAGGATGCATCCATGATGGTTTTGCAACATCATAACTTGCTTGGTAAGGTTTTCACTATTATCGTACATAATTAGTGTCTTTCTTAACAAGCCATCTCTCTTATCATTTGTATGCTTTTAGAATATATTTTAGATACAAAATAGAGATTGATTGTGGTATATTGATTGAGTGTTGTATTGTGATAGCTTTCTAGGTTTTGCTTAATCTTGATTAGCTAAGCTATTTGATATGTCATTTAGCTCTTGATATATATGAATGAATTAATTGTCATATTCTCATTTTAGATAAGCATCTAAGGTTCCCTAGCCTTGTTTGTTCATTGAGTATCATCATATATTCACATAGGATATTTTATCTCTTCGGAGAATGTAAGTTTTGTGTGATTGACTGGGATTAGGTCGCTACACTGAGATTAGGTGGTCACTCAAGCAAATTGGACTAGGTCCACTTTTAAAGGCCTGCGGGTAGTGGTAGCAGGATATTGGCCGGGATTAGGCCATCAAACCGGGATTAGGTTGTATACGCTATTGCAATTAGTGGATTCGAGATTCGTGTGTGACGCACATAACAACTCGTGGTTTTTCCCAATGGTTGGGTTTCCACGAATACTTCAAGTGTTATTTATATTTCCGCACCATATTACACTTGTTGTTTATTTTGACTAATTGGGGTATTTTCGTGAATATTGACTAATCACGAAAATTGGTAATAATCGCTTAAAATCTATTCACCCCCCTCTAGATTAATATTGAACACACCATAATTTGTTTCAGGACACCTGGGATCCATCTTTGATCCATAAACTTCATTTCAATACATTGTTTATGAAGCCCATCAACAATACAGTTGAAGCCTTGGAATCGGAATTGAAGCCCATAATAACTGTACATGGCTTAGATGGTATTCTTTTGCATTAAATTTAAATTTTTCGACAATGTTAATTTTTTTTCCGATTGTATGGCATTTGTTATACAACATGTAGATGTGAGAAGCCCAGGAATTAAAAATATGACCAATGAGATCCAACTGGGCTTCATCTGGGCTCAAGCCCAAATGAAGCTCGGATAACTTGAAGGCTAAAAGCCTAGCCCACCCCACCCGTTGAATTACCTGATAACCCCATAGAGTTCTGGGATCCAGTTGTGGTCCATCGTCCACTTTAATTAATAATGTTAATTTAAAAGTAATAATTAGGTAAATGAAGTAGTAGTAATGGTAAAAGTAAATTTAGGGAGTCTTTACATTAACTTACATTAATGATGTCTTTTCAGTTTTAAAAATGCATGCATTGCAATAGGTGGTGAAAATGCATCTAGATGACCTTTGAATGGAAGAAGACGTTTACAATGACCAAGGTGGCTTTACATTTATTGGACGTTGGTGTGTTGTTCATACAATATAAATACCTTGTGCTTTGTTACATTTTTTTCTCACTTCACTTCTATTTTTTTAGCATTTTCATACAATGGCAGAAAACAACAGAAGGAATAATGTTTGAAGGAATTTTGATGAAATAGACATGCTGGAATCCATCTTCGAATGTCTGAGGCAATGGATTGCAAATGCAGAGAACACCATCAGTGAAGAGTGTGCAAACGCTAGACGCCTAACTGTGGACAATGTAGTGTTGATGGGTGATCAGACTATTTTATACCTATTTGAGATCCCCCAATTCCGATCGTTTGTCTCGTTTTTGAGCGTATTTTTGTATATATTGTTTTTTTTAGCCATGTGTAGGTATATATTCCTTACAATAAGGTTTTGAGCTTAAAGATTAGTTTGGTAGGTAAAATGAGCTAAAAAGGGCAGAAATTGTACATGTTTGTGCAGAACACTCAACTTTAGAAGGTCATTTCTTCCTCCTCAGATTGAACCACAATGATATCTTTATATATTCGGAAAGCCCCGAAAGTCTAGTTTCCAGAACATTTTACGGATTACGATTCTGAGCTTTCTACAGGAAGTTATGCCTATTTCCGTAACGGTGTGCGATGCTAAAACGTTGAAATGTTGTCAGGTTAAAACGGCTACTTTAATCGGCGGCCCACCGATTGCCTCTAGAGAGTCATGTTTTGCCCAAAAATTAAAGGGTAATCTTGTCCTTTCACCCATCTTTCAGCCCTAACCTCCTAACACTATATAAACACTATTATGCCTCTTCTCTCTATAGAATCCACACACCACACTTCTTCTTCTTCATCTTCTTCCACACCAAAAGAGAGAGAGAAGCTTTCAAGGGCATCCATGAAGGTTTTTCTTCCATGGATGCCTTCCATTTCACCTTTTACCTATCATCTACCAATTTAGGAGTAAATTGCAAGGAGAAAGAAGAGTCTTTTGACCAATTTCAGATCAAGCAAGGATGAGCTCTTGGAGGAGGTTTTCTTCAAGGGTTGTATCTCTATTTTATCATCTCTTTGTATGTCTTGTTTTCTTGAATGTGTAATCCCCACTTGAGAATATTTGTAAACCTAATTTGTGCTCAATATATGTATTGGTTGTTTTTATATCTAATTTGTGTTTTGATTCACTTTTGCTTTTATTGATATACCTCTTATCTTGAAATGCTTGTGTATGGAGATTGAAAATTAATATGTATTCATAGATGAGATTAGGAGTAGAGTAATGTAAATTAGGAGTAGTTGTAATCAAATATCCTATTTTGTGTTTGTATGTTGATGGAAGGTCGAAATTAACTTGTATAGATGGGTTTGAGTGACTTAGAGTTAGGATTGTACCTTTGGCGAGACTCTCCAGACATAGTCTTGGCTAATTAGCTAGGAAGAGTGGATGAACCTATTAATTGCCATATTATATGAGGTTTGGTTCTATGTTTTTTTGTTAATAATTGGACTTTAGCTATTTCTCACGTTAAGGACTCTATGTGAGTCATGGTTGGAGTTACAATTATTGGTCTTAGCCTATTTCTCACGCTAGAGACTCTATGTGAGTTATGGTTATAGTTCCAATCACTCTTTCTACATTCATTGTACCTAACATTGCCATTTTACATTACCATGTTAATATTAAGACCCAATTTAGCATCGGTTTTTAGAATGTGTTCACAAATGTGTTGGTTACGGTTTCGTGTTTGAGAGGCTCTCAACACACTTTTCAACCGTTAGCTCTATGAATGGGTATAAATCGAATTGAGGCAAAAATGAACACTTAACTAAAATTGGATGTGCTTAATGCCTAACAACCAACTATTTGTGCACTTATGTATGGTGAACTTGTTGAACCTTGTGTGACCATTTTCATGCATCTCTCCTATCTACCATTTTATTTATCACTTTAAACACCATTCTCACTCTTCCATGTTCTCTTTGTTTTTTATTTATTTTCATTTCCATTCTCTCTCTCTCACACACACACCGCATTGTACATACACTTCACACACACCATTCTCACCTTTCCGCATTCTATTTATATGCTTACCATAAACACTAGAACTTGAAATGGTTGATGAATCACACCTCCCTACGGAACGATACCCTTGCTTGCCGCTTTACTAGTCTTTTGTTAGTTTAGAGCACATTGCATAGGAAACCCTTTTTACATTGAAACAATCTTTTGATTCTCGTAATTTCTTAACGACGGAAAAAACGAAGTATCAATGGGAACAGTCAAAAACCTGGAAGCAAAAATTATCAATTTACATGTGTAGAAGGAGCCAAGAGACAATGAACTTAATTGGTTGTATAGTCTTGTCGAAAAATTGTAGAAGAAAATGTTGGACTTCAATATTCCACCATTTCTCTAGATAAATGCTTTATGATTATCCTTATGTTCACAGTTTTATGTCTTTGCTAGAAATGTTTTGTTTTTATTAAGTATTTTTATGAAATGAATATTATATTTCCTTTCCTGAATCCCTGACACAGTATCTCAATCATCATAGCCCTAAAAAGTTATCTTTGATTCATAGAGATATACCAAAAAGTTATCTTTAATTCATAAAAAGGCAAAGCCGATGCCTTGAACAAACATAAAATATACACAAACAACATTTCATAGACATTTGCCCACTGTTACCCTGATTACAAATACAACAATAATGTATATAACCAGCATTACTGTTTTGGTTTGTATAGGTTCAGTGCAAAGAACCTTATCTTCTGTGGTACCAGGAGAATGATTTGAAAGTTTTTCAAGCTGAACTGTACGGATAGTTTTATATGCTTCATCCACTGTATTAAATTTTTGGTAAGAAGCACTCTTAAATCCATCAACTTGTTCATGACAATCATGCTAAGAGTTGAACACACCCGTTTTTCTGCCTTTGAAAACAGCATACACCGATTTCTGTGCCATATACGCAAAAAAATTGAATATATGTACAAAAAGCAAACAAGTAACTAATAAACTAATCCAGATTATTTTATAATGACAAAACAACAAACAAAATGAAGACATTTGTAAGGATTCCCATTTATTGATTGGTTTATTTCGTGGAAAAACCACATATTAGGGCTTGATGTAAGGGTAGCTTAGGTATTTGATGGTTTGTGTTTTGTACAACCAAGGCCCACTCAAGACCTCAAGAAAAGAAGCACCAAAGGTATATTCTAGTACTTTCTTGCTTTGAAGAGATCTAGTTGCTTACACACACACACACACAACTCATGTATATATCTTATTCTTGTATGTTATGTGTTTTATATGAGTGCATGCATGTTCTTGAACATCTCTTCTTGCATGTTTTAATTGATTACATCTAGTTTATTAAAATGTCATGACATGTTTAGGCATTAGGATGCAAAGCCATGGATTTTATTCATGCATGTTAAATTGATTGCATCTTGTTCTATGATAATGCCATGACATGTTAGGTATTAGGATGCATTAAATTCCCACACTTGCACTTCACGTTTGTTAGTTTTAAGTGTGGTGTAATTCGTTTCCGTTTGTGTGATCGAAAATGTCCACGCTTGCACGATAATGTACATGTCTTAGTGCGATGGTTGACCACTTGAGAAGGTCTCATTCATTTCTTGGATAAATGGTAGTTTTGGTTAGGTTATTTAAAGTGAAGTGTCTAGTTTTTAAAGATTGGATTTCAATGATTTATATGTTTTTCAAAACTGACCTTTATATGGTCTTGTGACCATAACTTTTTATAAAAAGATTTCAATTAAGTTTTGTAAAATTTTGGACAAACTAGACACCCATACTGATGAGAATCAAGAAGCATCATCAAATGATCCATTGCTTGTTCCAGTTGGGCCAATTACAAGGGCCAAGAGGATCAAAGAAGTATTTAATGGGGGCTGATTCTGAGTTGCTGAAGTCCAAGTTCGGCCCATATGAGGACCTAATCCGGACTCAACCTCGTGGGCCTCTACAAAAAGCAACTGAGGGCAGATTGTCTACTATAATATGTTTTCAGAAAGCCCGTGATGATCTTTACAGATATTATGAAAACTCCATCCTCCAAAACAGATCACAACGAGCCCAAATTCAGCTATTTATTTTGTTACGCGTGAGGAACAAGTTAGGGTTTGGATGAGTCCGAATTTTAGGATACTTCCTGTTTTATTTATTTTCCAAATAAATAGTCGATTTGTTTCCCAATTGAAGGGATGATTTTGTTTCCCAAATGAAGCTTTCCAAATAAGGAGCAAATCAACTAGTTGTTAGTTTTAGTCTTTATTTATTTCCTAAATTTGTTTGCATTTATTTTCCTGATTGTAAGACATTAATTGCCGAATATTTTATTTCCTTTATCTTTCTTTTTAGGGTTTAGATATTTTTAGTATTTAAAGGACTCATTGATGTATTATTAAGGAGACTTTGGAATGAAATAATTATTTGAGAGAACGTTTTCTCTTTGTTCTTCATTGAACTATGAACTTATCAAGGTTCTACCTTGTGGCGTTCAAACCTTGACTTATCACTCACATTTTTCTCTTTTTGAGTGTGGCGTCTACAACCTTCTTGATACCGTTGGTTCTAATCTATTTATAGATAACGGGTCGCGGTCCTTTATTTTCTTTGTTTTTTATAAACTTGAATTTAGAAAACCGCGGCATGCTAGCGACAAAGATGTTCCTTCTCTGCCGCGGTTGAAGTGCCGCGGTTGGATCAACCGCGGCACACAGGCGATAGAGATACATTCTCCGTGCCAAGGTTGAAGTGCCGCTATTGACCCAACCGCGACAGTCGACAACTGCGACAGTTTGCCTTGCGTGAAAGTCCAAAACGCTGCAGTTTTGTTGAAAGCCTATAAATATCCCACTTTCATTTTAGGTCGGCCCCAAGATTTCCAAAAGCATATTTTTCTCTTAGAACACTTTTTAAGAGCTAAAAATCCTCAAGAACTCACCTTTAATCACTCAAAGCATTTCTTTTTTGCATCAAACTTCATATTACATCATCTATGCTCTCATAGAGTGCATCCATGCATGGTTTTGCATCATCACATCTTGCTTGGTAAGATTCTCACTAACTTTATCTAATTTTAGTGTCTTTCTTAACAAGTTATCTCTTTATTCATTTGTATGTTTATAGAACACATGCTAGATATAAGATAGAGATTGTTTGTGATGAATTGATTGAGTGTTGTATTGTGATAATTGTCTAGGTTTTCATAATATATGTTTAGCGAAGCTTTTTGACATGTCATGTAGCTATTGATATCTAGGATTGCATTAATTGTTATTCATCATCCCATATAAGCATCTAAGGTTACCTAGCTTTATTTACTCTTTGGATATCATCATATATTCACACAGGTTTTATTATCTCTTCATTGAGAAGTAAGTCTTGTGTTTCTACTAGGATTAGGTAGGTGTAAATCATAAGCAATTGGACTAGGTTCACTCATACCGGGATTAGGTAGGTGTGTGATTATTGACCGGGATTAGGTTGTAATCATTGTCACATTTAGTGGATTCAAAGTTCGAGTGTGGCGCACTTACTAGCCCGTGGTTTTTCCCATGAGGGTTTCCATGTAAATATCTTGTGTCATTTATAATTATGCACTTTATACACTTGATATATTATTGTGACTAGTTAGTGGTATTTTTGTCAATTTGACTAACAACGAAAATTGGGTAAAATCGGATAAAATCTATTCACCCCATTCTAGATTAATATTAGGCACACCTTAAGTTGTTTGAATTGGTATCAGAGCGGGTTCCTAGATATACTTAGGAGATCCTTGCTCATTTTGGTGTGTTTTGCATTTGTGTGATTTTTCCTAATTCATACATCTTACATACATTTCATTCCATTCATTATACATAATGAGTGGAAACGGTGGCAACAACGAGGGTGCTTCAAGCACAAGACCTCCTCTTTTCACCGGGTTGAATTATGCCTCTTGGAAAGGCAAGATGGAGTCGTATATTTGCCAAATCCATGACAAGGCTTAGATGGCGGTTGAAGATGGCTACACATCTCCCATGATGACTTCTACGGGTGGAGGAGATGACGTGCTCAAGCATAAAGCGCAATGGAACGCGCAAGAGTTTGAAGCATCAAAATGAAATAGGAAGGCGATGCATGCCATCCCATGTGTAATGGACGAAAATCAATACAAATTGATTCAAAACACTAGGATTGATAAGGAGGCATGGGATATCCTAGAGGTTGCACATGAGGGAACCGAAGTTGTCAAGGACTCCAAGCTTCAAGTCCTCTAAACACAATTTGAGATGCTTCGGATGGAGGAGGACGAACACTTTAAAGACTTCGAAATCAAGTTGATGGATATTGTCAATCAAAACCATCAACTTGGTGACCCATATTCTGATAGGAGAATCAAGCAGAAAATTATGAGATCTCTCCCTAATAGGTTTGAATCAAAGGTGACGGCTTTAGAAGAAAATAGTGGATATAAGGACATGAAGCCGAGCGAGGTAATTAGAAGACTCCTCGCCTATGAGTCTAGGAAGGCTCCTAGCTCTACTCCTCTGAAAAAGCATAAAGGAATTGCTTTAAAAGCCTCTAAGGATGAAAATAAGGAGAAGATTGACTCGAACGAAGACTTTGCCTTATTTGTGAAAAGGTTCAATAAGGTTATGAAGTTCGAGAAAAAGGGCTTTGGATCAAAAGGCCAAAACTTGAAGAAAAAGGGTCCCTTCAAGAAGTTTGAGCCTAGGCAAGAGAAGGCCGAAAGGAAAAGGGTCCAATGCTATAAGTGTGGTGGGATAGGTCACTTTGCCCCCGAATGTGCTAATCATAATGACAAGAAGAAGGGAAAAGTGATGGCCGCCACTTGGAGTGAAAGTAGGAATGACTCTAATGAGGGAGATGAGTATTCGGATGATGAAGAACTCATGGCTAAGTTCCTAACCTTTACCTCCTCTCACAAGAGAAAAAGTGCTAGTGAAGAAGAACAAGTGAGTCAAGAGGAAAATGACTCAAGTGAAAATGACTCCTCATGTCACTCCACAAATGGATATGTGGAGAAAAAGGTTTTTGTTGAATACCTTTTTTTTTGGGTAAGTAAATAGTATCATAGAAAGAGAGAAAGAATGTACAAATACAAGGGGCATACCCCAGGAAGCAAAGCAAGAGCTAAACAAAAGGCTCAAAACAAGCACAAACGCACGAGCAAACAAGAAACAAGAGCTCGTAAAGGGCTCAAAACAAGCTCAAAGAAAAGAGCAAGCAACAAACAAGAGCAAAGCACTAAAATTAATTAGCGTTAACAATCCAATTCAAAGTAATAAGCGGGTGATCCTTTAGATTGATAGAGGATAGAGAGAGCTGACAGCGAATGGTGTCAATATTTGTGTGAACAACAACCGAACTAGACTTTTTGGTGTCTTCAAAAATTCTACAATTACGCTCTCTCCAAATATGATAAACAGCCACAACAAGACAAAGCTTCTTTGTGACAATAATATGGGTGTCCCCTCTCCAATGGGCAGAAGCCCAAGCAATAAAAGCATTCCAACCAAGGCCATTCCAAGGAGACCCACAATAATTCAGAAGTTGAGTCCAAATGGCTCTACTGAAAGAGCACTCAAAGAAAAGGTGAGCATGAGATTCAATATGGGAGTTACAAAGAACACAAGTAGTAACAGCCCTAGGGTCATATTTATGAATGTGGTCACGGGTGGAAAGCCTACCTCTAATAGCCATCCAAAGGATGAAACTCATTCTCGGAATGTTTTGAGGGAACCAAACCAGCTTAAACCAAGGAACAAGAGGGTGAGGGGCTTTAAGAGAAGCCAAAGCAGAAGAGGCCGAGTAAATACCATTGGAAGAAGGGAGCCACCGAATACTATCCTCTAGATCGGAGTTAGGATTGTAAGTAGGCATTCGACTTCTAATTTCAACAAGATCAATGGACATAACAACTGGCCATCTCCAAGAATCACCAAGAACAATGGTATTAACCGCTGCGTTGATAGGGAGGCCGGAATCATAGACCACACAGGGGCTCCATTTCAAAAGGAGAGGACCATCCGGATGCCAATTGTCAAACCATAAAGAGGTACTAGAACCATTGCCAATGAAGTGCTGAATTAAAGGACAAACAATAGGCCGAAGATGGAGGAGTTTCCTCCAATTCCAAGAGCAGATATTAGGAGCTTTAGCCTCTCATATGTTACAACCTTTTAGGTGATAGGCTTTAATCCAAGAAGACCAGAGATTATTCGTTCCATAAATAAGAATCCAAAGATGCCTAATCATCAAGGCCTTGTTCCAAGAAGAGAGGTCCATGATTCCAAGACCACCCTCTTTCTTAGGGAGACAAATATCAGACCAAGAAATCTTAGCACCCTTGCTGTCACCATCAACCCCTTTCCACAAGAAACTTCTGAATTTTCGTTCAATAATCTTCAAAATCTTGATAGGGAGACAAAGATAACTAGCCCAAAAGACTTGTAAATTTGACAAGACCGAGACAATTAGCTGTAAGCGCTCGGCATAAGAGAGACCACGGTTCAGCCAATAAGAAAGTCTACCAGAGACTTTATCCACAAGGGAGGAGCAATCACGAAGACAAAGCTTAGTAGAGATAATCGGAATACCAAGATAACGAATGGGAAGAGAACCCACTGTATAACCAAAGAGATTAATAAGTTGCTGATTTGTAGTAGAGAATAAACCCGAAATGAAGATGTTGCTCTTGGCATGATTAGCAAGGAGGCCCGAAAGTAAGGAGAACTCATCAAGGGCAGCCTTAAGGACATGAGCTGAAGAAGGGGAGCCATGGCAAAGCATAATTAGGTCATCAGCAAAACAAATGTGGGAAAGCTTTATCTTATCACACTTCCAATGAAACTTGAAACTATGAGAGTCCGCAATGCGCTTGGCCAGAATTTTAGATAGAACTTCCATAACAATAACAAAGAGGTAGGGAGACATAGGATCCCTTTGCTGACGACCCCTTTTTCCGGAGAAGAAACCAGCTAGCTCACCGTTTAAGGAGATAGAGAACTGGGGGGTAGTAAGGCAAGCTTTGATCCACTTAATAACCCTAGAAGGAAAGTGAAAAACAGCAAGAGTTTCAAGTAAGAAGCCTCAATCTACCATGTCAATGGCCTTCTTCAAATCCACTTTGAGAGTTAACCTAGGGCAGCTAATATCTGTATGATAATTCCTCATAAGTTCTTGTGCAAGAAGGATGTTATCCCCAATGCTCCTACCAGCCACAAAAGTCGATTGAGAAGGGCTAATAATATTTGGGAGACAAGGCTTAATCCTATTGGCAATGATCTTGGCAATGATCTTATAGAGAGTGTTGCAACAAAAGATAGGTCTAAAGTCTTTCATCATAGAAGGATTAGGGACTTTAGGGACCAAAGAAATAATCGTAGCATTGAGTTCCTTAAAAAGATGACCAGATCTAAAGAACTCTTGGATAGCATTAATCACATCTTCACCAACAATGTCCTAAGTTTTCTTGAAAAAAATGAGTGTTGAAGCCATCGGGACTAGGGGCCTTGTTAGGGTGGAGAGAAAAGCAAACCTTACGAATCTCATCATTAGTGACATCTCTATCCATTAAATCAGCTTGATCATTGGAGATGACATTATCAATAATATTGCTCAAAGTATCAATACCATGTCTAGTGGGCATAGTGCAACCAAGAATATTCTGAAAATGACGAATAGCTTCATTCTTAACCGAAATGTCACATTCAATCAAGAAGCCATCATCTCCAGAAATAGAGTGGATCTTGCTTATATTCCGCCTACCATTGATAGCTTTGAAGAAGTAGGAAGAGTTACAGTCACCAGCCTTGAGCCATTGGATTCTAGATTTTTGCCTAAGGAGGTCCTCTTCAGTCTGAAGAGTCAAAGTGTAGCTGTTATAAGCTCATTTTCCCGAATTCTGAGGTTAGTATCAAGGGGATGCAGATCAAGAAGGAGTTGACAAACATCTAGGGCAGCCTTAGCTTCAATCGATTTAATTGACACATCTCCCACCTTGTCATTGTTAAAGGTCTTTAGCGCTTTCTTCAAAATACGGAGCTTAGAGCAAAGCTTGTATTGCATAGTGCCATGAACTTGCTCCTACCAAACGGTCTCAACCAATGGGAGAAAGTCCTCTCTATCCGTTAGAAAATTGAAAAACTTGAAAGGGTAGTTTTTCTTATTAACCGGCAACCCGAGCTTGACCACGGATGGGCAATGGTCCGAAATGCTAGGAGGAAGGAACATTGCTTCTGAATGCTCAAACTTGACAAGCTATTCATTATTGACGAGAACTCTATCCAATTTCTAAGAGATGCAACCATCACCTCTCTTGTTGCACCAAATGTGAAGAAAGCCTGATGAACGAAGATCATCAAGCTCCGAAGCTTGAAGACAATCAACAAATTCCTCTATAGCGACAGTAATTCTGGAGCAGCCCCCAATTGACTCATCAATCCTCCTAGAGACATTAAAATCTTCAAGTACAATCCAAGGGGAACCTTGCTGGTTTGAGCACAAACTTTGCCAAAGAGCTCTTCTTGATCTGTCCTCATTAGAACCATAAACAAAGGAGATACAAAACTGATCATTAGTATCCAAGATACAAGCATTACAATGAATAATCTGATCAGTTTCACTAATTTTAGTGATTGTGAGAATTCTCAGATCCCAACCAACCCAAATTGTACCAAGACCATGACTATTTTAATTGTCTAACATATCCCAATCCTTAAAAACTGAATTAACAACAAGAGGCTTTTTGTTAATTTTCAACCTTGTCTCAATTAAACAAATAAGACTAAGCTTTTGATCTAGCAACATTTTCCTTACTTCTAATTTTTTAGGGGTAGCATTCAGGCCCCTAATATTCCAACAAGCGATATTAATCATTGAGAAGTTGAGAAGGCATCACCTTAGCTTGCGAGCTATTATCCTTGCCTATCTTAGCATCCATTTTCTTATTCTTCTTCTTACTAGAGGAATCCATGGGGCTGGAGAGCCCTATAATTTTGACCCCATCAATATTTTTGATCTTTGAGTGCCAAAGGGAATGGTCCGGAGAGGCTGTAGTAGGAGAATCAACATCATTACATTGGTTATTGCATTGGTCAGTACAAGAATCACCATCCGCATCAAGAGCAGCAAACTTGTTAAAGGTATCAACACCTTTTTCCTTGGAGAGATCATTGCATTGGTCATGAATAGACAAGTTGGTAGTATGCAAAGAAGGCACATTTTCCACATTACAAGAGGAAATAACTTCATCAACATTCAATGAACCAATGGGAGAAGGTTCCATATCTGCATGAGGTGAGGAAACTAGGGGCGCATCCCCTCTAAAAACTATCCTCCATTCTTGTTTGAGCTTGGGATCAAAATTAACATCAGAGGAAGGGTGTAAGGGCTTGAGCCGAGGGCAAGTTGCAATAGAGTGGCCAAAAGACTTACATTATGTATAGATTTTCGGTTTCCATTGGTATTCAACCAAGATTTCCACATTTTCACTAGGTTTTGGATCCGAATTGTCACCCATAAATAGGTCGAAGGAATCCACTAGGTCACAACATGCATCAATTTCAATACAAACCCTAGCAAAGGAAATTCTCTTCATGGATTCGGTTAGGCTATCAGCATAAAATGGCTTCCCAACCGCACTAGCAATATGGCTCAATCCCTCTTCATTCCAGTATTCATGAGGAATGTTGAAGAGCTTGACCCAAACCGAAATTTTGGAGTAGGAATCTTTAGAAAGAATGAGCTTAGGATGCCATTTTTTGAGGATCACCATCCTTCCAGCAAATAACCAAGGGCCGACCTCTAACACATTAGAACAAGCTTCATCATTTGAGAACTTGAAGAAGTAAAACCCCTTATCATTAGCCAAAACTTCCAGCAGACCACGATTGCCCCAAATATGCATGGCAATGTTGTTAACTAGAGAAAATGAGAGCTTTTTCTCAATAAAATAACCCACCAAGCAGTTCTTCCAAGCTTTAGAGCCATCCTTTGCAACTTCCATGGGTGGGGAGACACACTTCCTATTTCCACTTTGTAAGGGCTAGTAGAATTTTAGGTTCATAGGCTTACTTGTGGGGATATCCATAATTGGACCATTGTAAGCACCTTTCAGCACATTACTATAAGTGTTAACATCTTTATTCACGAAAAAAGGAGTGATAAAGATGCCTTTATTATGAGACACCTCATCAAGTTGGGCCACAGGGGAGGAGTCAGAATGTTGCTGCTCCGTAGCTAATAAACCTTCAATCTCAAGAGGCAACCCAGCTCCGTTGTAAAAAGTATCGTTACCAGCCGAAATATTTTCAGTACTTTCTTCATCTCCATGGGAACGAGCCATCTTTGAAACCCTACTAGCTTCCAAGAGAGAAGAAAAACCAGCAGATAAAGATACAAAGAAGGGTGGATTTTCCATGACAGAGCCGGAGAAACAAAAGAGAAAAAACAACCCAGAACAGAAAACTTAAAAAGGACGTAACTCAGTGCCAAAAACCCCAAATCACAAACTTCTTAATTCCTTGTTGCATAAAAAATCACGATCTTCAAACTTTATGAAGGAAAAAATAATAGAATTGGATCGGAACAGGACCAAATAATCAAAACGGCGCTGAAACCCTAGTTTAAAAAACAAACCAGAATAAAAATCTTGAAACAGACGTAACTATGTGATAAAAACTTCAAATCACTAGATTCTTGATTCCATATCGCATAAAATTTCATGTTCTACAATTTTGTTGAATACCTTGCCGAGTTTAAAAGCTTATAGATGAAAACCATAAGAAAGATTCAAAGATTAAGAGAAGAGAATTTATAGCTTTCATCTCATAATAACCACTTAAGTGAACAAGTGGTAAGAGTAAAGAAAATTGAAGATAAGTTAAGAGAGGAGTTAGACTTATCTATGAGGAATCAAGAAGGCTTGAAAAGGGAGCTTGAAGAAGCTAAAGGGTCATTAACTAGGATGGCTTCTAGCAGCAAAAAGCTTGACCATATGCTTAGTGTTGGAAAGAGTCCATGTGACAAGAGAGGTCTTGGATTTGAAGATGGTGAGGAGACCTCCACTTCCCATAAGACGGTGTTTGTTAAGAGTTTGGGCAACAAAGTAGCCTCACCCGTGCTAACTCCTAGGAAGAAAATTGATTTAGGAAAATGCTCACAAAGTGCACAAGTGATGGTGGTTTAAAGAAGACAACCACAAACTCAACCCTCAAGAGCTTATCAAGTTAACTTTCCTCAACAAATGGCTCTCAACAAAGGAAAGAGACCAATCATGCAACCTCAAGCTAGGAAGCAAGCTAGACTGGTTCAACAACGAAGATACATTGAACCAATTTTACCACACCAACATGGGAAGGCTCCAATGTAAGCACAAGGTTATGGTATGATCCCTAACTTTATCCCTACATGTTATTTTTGTGGTTTTGATGGTCATATTAGACTAAGGTGCTTTCAATACATTAAAATGTATAAAACTAAAAGCATGATTGAGAAGAAAATGAAAAGAGCCATAATGTATGTACCTAGGAATGATAAAATTAATATGAATTATCCTAGGGCTTCTAGAACCCATGTACCAAAGACCACTAGGAAAGAAAATGTTTTACCTAGGTGGATTCGAAAGAATGAAAATGTTTGCCATGCTGCACAAATTGCCTTGAAGCAAATTCTTCTAATTTTTGGTATCTTGATAGTAAGTGTTCTAGACACATGATGGGAAACAAGAGTTTCTTTGAGACTCTTGTCATGGAGAAAGGAGGATGTGTCACATTTGGTGATGGATCCAAAAAGAGAGTTGTAGGGAAAGGAACCATTTCCATTCCTAGATTACCCTCCTTGTCCAATGTTTTATTTGTTGATGGCTTGAAAACCAATTTAATTAGCATTTCTCATCTAAGTGATGAAGGACTTTCCGTCTTATTTAGCAAAAATGATTGCTCAATCTTATTGCTCAATGGACAAACCTTGTTGAAAGGTATGAGATCTAGCGACAATTTCTATTGTTTTAAAACTAGAATAGTCTCAGACAATGTGTCCAACGAAGAGCAAGTTGAGTTGTGGCATGAAAGACTTTGCCACATAAACTTTCGGGATTTATGAATCCTTGACAAGTTCAATGTTGTGTGTGGCCTTCCCAAGCTTGGGAAGAAAGCCAATAGTGTTTGTGGACCTTGCCAACAAGGAAAACAAACTAAGAGCATGCACAAAAAGGCCAAGTATCTCTCCACCAAGGAGCCCCTTGAGCTCTCCACATGGATCTAATGGATCTCATGCAAACCGAGAGTTTATGTGGAAAGAGATACATTTTTGTTTGTGTAGATGATTTCTCTAGGTTCATATGGACATATTTTCTTAGAGAAAAATCCGAAACTTTTGATAAGTTTAAAATGCTTTGTAATACACATCAAAATGAAATGAACTCAACTATTAAAAGCATAAAACAGATTAGAAGTGATCTTAGGAGAGAATTTAAGAATGTTTCCTTTGGAACTTATTGTGATAGTGTAGGCATCTCCCATGAGTTTTCGGCTCCTAGGACACCTCAACAAAATGGAGTTGTTGAGAGGAAAAATAGGGTCCTTCAAGAGATGGCCTGTGTTATGTTACTTAGCAACAATGTCCCTAGGAACCTATAGGCCGAAGCCGTCAATACGGCTTGCTATATAGGGAATAGAGTTTTCCTAAGGCTTGGTACTAGGCAAACCTACTATGAGTTGTGGAGAGATAGGAAGCCAAATGGAAGCTACTTCCACACCTTTGGAAGCAAATGGTATTTTTTGAATGACCGTGATCAACTTGGCAAGTTTGATGCTAAGAGTGATAAGGGTATATTTATTGGCTACGCCTTAAATAGTAAAGCCTACAAAGTTTTCAATTTGAAGACTCGAATCGTCATGGAATCATCCAATGTTATCATTGATGATACAAGGCTCAAGTCTAATGACCATGAGGAGAAGGTTGCAATAGATGATGACTCTCCCTTAGAGAAGGTTAAGACTCCTAATGTTGGGACATCTAACCTAGATTTAGAGGTCACACAACCTTTTGATAAAGTTCCTCTCTTGAACTCTAATGAACCGGCTTCATGGGTTAGGAAACTCCATAATAAAGATGACATCATTGGAGAAGTTAATGAAGGTGTTAGGACTAAGCGTTAATTAACTAATCTAATTAGCTATACATGATACACCTTTCAAATAGAACCCAAAAAGGTTGATGAGGCCGTGAATGATGAATTTTAGGTTCTTGTCATGCAAGAAGAGCTAAACCAATTCGAAAGGAGTGAGGTTTGGACTATAGTTCCTAGGCCTAAGAACACTAATGTGATAGGCATCAAGTGGATTTATAGGAACAAAACCGATGAGGATGGCAACATAGTGCGTAACAAGGCTAGACTTGTTGCACAAGGATACTCTCAAATTGAGGGTATTGACTTTGAGGAGACATTTGCTCTCGTTGCCCGTGTAGAGTCCATTAGGCTTCTCTTGTCCATTTCTTGTGTGCACAAGTTTAAATTTCACCAAATGGACGTCAAGAGTGCCTTCCTCTTTGGCTTATTGCAAGAGGAAGTGTTTGTTGAACAACCCAAGGGGTTTATGGATGCTCACCACCCCAACCATGTCTATCGCCTCAAGAAGGCTTTATATGGGTTGAAACAAGCACTGAGGGCTTGGTATGAGCGCCTCACTCAATTTTTTGTTGATAATGACTACAAAAGAGGTAGTGTTGACAAGACACTATTCATTAAGAAAAACAATGATGAGCTTTTCATAGCTCAAATATATGTTGATGATATAGTTTTTGGCTCCACCAACAACACCAAAGTCCAACAATTTATTGATGTCATGTCTCATGAATTTGAGATGAGTCTTATTGGTGAGCTAAGTTACTTCCTAGGTTTGCAAATTAGGTAATTAAATGATGGGATTTTTATAACCTAAGCCAAATATGCCAAAAACCTAGTGAAGAAGTTTGGTCTAGATTATGCCAAACATTGTGATACACTCATGAGTACCACTTTGAAGCTAAGCAAGGATGCTAGTGGAAAAAGTGTGGAACAAACTCTATATCGTTGCATGATTGGAAGCTTGCTTTACTTGACCGCAAGTAGGCCCGATATATCTTTTAGTGTGGGTGTGTGTGCTAGGTATCAAATGGATCCTAAGGAGTCTTATCTCTCTTCCGTAAAGAGAATCATTTGCTATGTGAATGGGACATCCGACTATGGGATTTGGTACTCCTTTGACACTACAATTTAGTTGGCATTAGTGATGCAGATTGGGCAGGAAATTCTGATGATATGAAGAGCACATCGGGCGGTTGCTTCTTTCTAGGCAACAACTTGGTGTCTTGGTTTTGCAAAACTCGATTTCCTTGTCTACGGCCGAGGCCGAGTATATAGCCACGGGGAGTGGATGCACACAACTCCTATGGATGAAGCAAATGCTAGTCGACTACGGAGTTAACCAAGGTACACTCATTTTCTTTTGTGATAATTTGAGTGCTATTAATATTTCCAAGAATCCGGTACAACACTTTAGGACTAAGCATATTTACATCCGTTATCACTTCATTAGAGATCTTGTTGAAAATAAATGCATAGTGCTTGAACATGTAGGCACTAATGATCAACTAGCAGACTTATTTACTAAACCCTTAGATGCTACTCGATTTAAAACACTTAGTAGATCTATTGAGATATATCTTGTGGAGTGATGTATTTTGGTGATTGACCCCATATGGGGAACTCAAGCAAAGAGAGCAATTGCATACTTGTTGCATGCAATATTTGAAAAAGTTTATGCTTCTTTTTTTAATTGCTTGAGTATCTTGGTTGCACATATGTTGATATGTTTTTATCTATAAGTGTAAACCTTGCTTTTAATGTAATCAATGTCATATTTATGTTTAAACATGCATTTTTGGACTAGGAGATATACTTAGGAAATACTTTTGAATGACCTATAATGATCTCCATGACATGATGATTCTTTTTATTAACATGCTCAATATGAAAAAGCATGAATTGATGATTGCAATTCTTAAATACAAAGCAATGTGTGAAAAAGCAAATGAGACTCAAATGAAAATCAAAATGTCTCTCTTTCTTTATTTGTTGAACATGGCATACGGATATCTTATCCGAAAAAATCAAATAGGGTGCAAAGTTGCTCATGACATGTTTCGCTTATAAAATTGGATATAGTTCTCTAAAATTGAAATCAATAAATTCTCTATATCCTTGCTTTTATTCATGATAAATGGTGAAATTGGTTTGAATTCTTATAAGAAACCTTTGTCATTTTGTTTTGCCAAATTCGATTGATTTTTGGACTTGAATGCAATATGTCTTGCATGCAAAGCATTTTAATCACACATTTTGTATGAAAATAAATCTCCTTGTATCTCTCCATTTGATTTAGTTGCATAAAGTGCTTTATATGATTAAGCAAATGACATGTATACTTTTGTCTCTCTTTGCTACAAGTGACCTTTTTGGGGAATACTCATTTGCCCATCTCATGACAAAAAAGGGGAGTAGGATGTGGTAAGGAGTTACATGGTAAGGGGTAACATGTTGGGGAGAATACACATTAAGGGGGAGCATTGCATTCACATACATTGCATGATGTTGTGCTAAAATTCCTTAGAATGCAAATGCTTGTTTATATTCTCACTTGATTAATCTCACATTTCATTAAGCTAGAATGTGTAGAAACTTTGTTTTGAAGGGTTGATAATTCTACAAGAGATTGAAGACTTGAAGTTTTTTTTACTTTCTTATCTCTTTGTATTGTAGAATATCTTGTTGTCCCGTAGTTTCTATTTTGTTGTGAGGAATCAATGTGAGTGGTGGTTTTGTCACGAAATAGACAAAATGGGAGATTGTAAGGATTCCCATATTTTTATTGGCTTATTTTGTGGACAAACCACATATTGGGGTTTGAATGTAAAGGTACTTTAGGTGATTAAGATTCAAGATCAAAGTCCCTTTCAAGACCTTAAAAGATCAAGCACTCCAAAGGTAAATTTCTAAGTGCTTACTTGCTTTGAAGAGATAGTTGCACACACCCACAACCTATGCATAGGTCTTTTCTTGTATGTTATGTGTGTTTATATTGTGTGCATTAATGTTCATTAATCTCTCTTCTTGCATGTTTAATTGTTTGCTTCTTACTAGTTAAATGTCATAACATGTTAGGTATTAGGATGCATTCACTTCACTCGCACACTAGCACCTATTGCATGATCTATGTGTGAGAAGCTGCATGAGAAGCTGCATGAGAAGGCATTGACCTTCTCTGCCGCTGTTGTAGTGCCGCGGTTGGATCAACAGCAGCACATAGATGACAGAGATACATTCTCTGTGTCGCGGCAGTCGACGGCCGCGGCAGTCCGCCTTGCGTGAAAGTCCAAAACACTACAGTTTTGTTAGGAGTCTATAAATATCTCACTTTCATTTTAGGTCGGGCCCAAGAGTTCCAAAAGCATATTTTTCTCTTAGAACACTTTTTAAGAGCTAAAAATCCTCAAGAACTCACCTTTAATCACTCAAAGCATTTCTTTTTTGCATCAAACTTCATATTGCATCATCTATGCTCTCATAGAGTGCATCCATGCATGGTTTTGCATCATCACATCTTACTTGGTAAGATTCTCACTAACTTCATCTAATTTTAGTGTCTTTCTTAACAATTCATCTCTTTATTCACTTGTATGTTTTTAGAACACATGCTAGATACAAGATAAAGATTGTTTGTGATGAATTGATTGAGTGTTGTATTATGATAGCTGTCTAGGTTTTCATAATCTATGTTTAGCTAAGCTTTTTGACATGTCATGTAGCTATTGATATCTAAGATTGCATTAATTGTTATTCATCATCCTATATAAGCATCTAAGGTTACCTAGCTTGATTTGCTCTTTGGATATCATCATATATTCACATAGTTTTTTGTTAACCGAAAATTCGCTCTGGGTGAGGAATTTCAATTAACACCTTCAAACCGCTACCTAGTAGACTGCAGCGGGGTAGGTACCTATAGGTACCATAGTTTTGTATGAGTAAAAAATTTGGAGTAAGGTGCAAGAGGTAGGAGAAAAATCACCCCGCCCATCAGGGCTTGAAGCATGTAGAGAAGATATGGCGCTTGGAATTACCATGCTAGTGTAAGAGCTTTGATCATTTTTTATGGTAAGAGCTTTGATCATTTTTTATGGTACCCTATATTAGGTACCCCATACCCCATACCTCGTACCCCATACCCCGTACCCCATACCTTGTACCCCGTACCCCGTACCCCATACCTCGTACCACGTACCCCGTACTTAGTACCTCGTACCTCGTACCTTGTACCTTATACCTAGTACCTTGTACCTTGTACCTCATACCTAGTACCCGGTACCCCGTACCCCGTACCCCTACCTCGTACCTCGTACCTCGTACCTCGTACCTCGTACCTCGTACCTCGTACCTCGTACCTCGTACCCCGTACCTCGTACCCTGTATCCTGTACCTCGTATCCAATATTATTTTCTAGATCTCCTTTGTAGTTCCCCGACCCAGATAGCAAGTATGAAGGAGGAGGGGTAAGAGTTCTTCAGTGATATAGGTGTGGTCATGGAGGATCAGACCACCTCGGTTCTTCTAGCTAGTCTGAATATTCTTTCCCCTTTTTGTGTTTGACTTGGCGTGTAGACAGGTGGAAAAGACAACTAAGACCAGTGGGGTCAGAATCTAACTCACATATACACATACATGCATAATAATATAGATAAATAGGGAGAGAATAACAAGTCTTTTGATAGAAGGTGGACTGGCCTAGGGGGAGAAAGCATCACGTATGATCACATGCTGAAAAACCCCTAGGTAGTATCTGGTGGAGAGAGTGACCGCTCTTTATGTATTTATCAATAAAGCGTGCTCCGGGGAGCTTACACAAGTATGAAAATAATACATCATAAGTGTTCCAGAGAGAGCTTATAATAATAAGCGGGCTTAGACCCTTTTCTCTCATCCTTAAAAAAAGAAGAAGAATAATATGTGTCTTTTTTTTGGGTAAATAAATAGTATCATAGAAAAAGGAAAGAATATACAAATACAAGGGGAATACCCCAGGAAACAAAGAAACCAGAACACAAAGGCCCAAAACAAGCTCAAAAACAAGAGCTAAACAAAAGTTTTAACAAAGCAAAAACCCAAAAGAAAGAGCAAACAAACAGCCAACATCACAATGATCATCTAGAGGTGATATTCCAATTCATAGTAATCAAAGGACAATCCTTCAAATTGATAGAACAGAGCCGGCTACGAATAGTGTCAATAATTGTCCGGGCAACCTCAGCATTAGGCCTTCTAAAGCTCTTAAAAATACGACAATTTCGTTCTCTCCGAATAAAATAAACAGCCACCGTAAGACAAAGCTTTTTAGTCACAGTGGAAGGAGAGTTCCCTTTCCAATGAATGGAAATCCAATCAATTAAATCATTCCAGCTGAGACCAATCCAAGTGCAACCACACTTGTTCAAGAGTTGAGTCCAAATGGCTTTGCTATACAAACACTCAAAGAAAAGGTGGGCATGAGTTTCGTTTTAAGAATTGCAAAGGACACATGTAGCAATAACTTGAGGATCGTAGCGCTGAACACGGTCCAAGGTAGAAAGCCTACCTTTAATAGCCAACCATAAGATGAAGCCCATCCTCGGAATATTATGAGGGAACCACACAATATTAAACTAGGGAACAAGAGAGTGATGGGTTCTAAGAGACTCTATAGCCGAAGCAGCAGAATAAATACCATTTGGAGAGGGGAGCCACAGAATAATATCATCCAAAATGGAGTTTGGATTGTAAGAAGGCATATGACTCTTAATTTCAGCAAGATCAATTGACATAGCAACATGCCATCTCCAAATATCACCAAGGACAATGGAATTAACCTTAGCATTGATAGAGAGACCGGAATCGTTGATAACTCAAGAAAATTAATTTCGAACAAATAGGGCCATCAGGGTGCCAATTATCAAACCATAAGGAAGTGTTCAAGCCACTACCAATAATGTGTTGAATTAAAGGACGGACTAAAGGCCTAAGATGAAGTAGCTTTCTCCAATTCCAAGAACAGGTATGAGGAGCTTTCACCTCCCACAAACTTAAACCTTTGAGGTGGTAAGCATGGATCCAAGAAGTCCAAAGATTATTAGTACCATAAACCAGATTCCAAATGTGCCTAATCATTAGCGCCTTTTCCACAAAGAGAGGTCCTTGATTCCAAGACCACCCTCTTTCTTGGGAATACAAATATCAGACCAAGCAATTTTAGAACCTTTGCTACTACCTTCAACCCCATTTCAAAAAAAAACTACGAAATTTTTGCTTTATAACCTTTAAGATCTTCTTAGGAAGACAAAGATGACTAGCCCAAAACACTTGAATACTTGTTAAGACCGAGAAAATAAGTTGAAGACGACCAGCATAAGCAAGGCACCGATTCAACCAAGAAGAAAGTCTACTCGAAACTTTATCCACAAGGGGAGAGCAATCACACAAATTCAATTTAGAAGAGATAATAGGAATCCCCAAATAACAAACAGGAAGAGAGCCAACCGTGTAACCAAAAAGGTTGATAAGCTGCTTACTAATTGCGTTGGGCAATCCCGACATGAAAGTGTTGCTCTTAGCATGATTAACACCAAGACCTGACAACAAGGAGAACTCATCGAGGGCTGATTTGAGAACAAGAGCTGAATGATAGGAACCATGGCAAAGCATAATAAGATCATCAGCAAAGCAAAGGTGAGAAAGCTTAATCTTGTCACACTTCCAATGATATTTGAAGTTAGGAGAGTCCGTAAAATGATTGGCTAAAAGTTTCGAGAGGACCTCCATAGCCATAACAAAGAGATATGGAGACATAGGGTCCCCTTGTCGAAGAGCCCTCTTTCCGGAGAAGAAACCAGCAAGCTCACCATTAATAGAGATAGAGAACTTAGGAATAGTAAGGCAAACTCTAATCCAATTTATGACTTTCAAAGGAAACTGAAACGCAACAAGAGTGTCAAGTAAGAAGCCCCAATCAACCATATCAAAAGCTTTCATCAAATCCACCTTAAGGGCCAACTTAGGCGTACCGTCATCTTTGTGGTAATTCCTCATTAGCTCTTGGACAAGATGAATGTTGTCACCAATTCTCCTACCTGCCACAAAAACTGATTGGGAGGGGCTAATAATGCCAGGAAGACAAGGCTTGATTCTATTAGCAATGATCTTAGCAATGATCTTGTAGAGAGTGTTGCAGTAAGAGATTGGTCTAAAATCCGTCATCTTAGAGGGATTAGGGACCTTAGGGACCAAAGTAAGAATTGTAGCATTGAGCTCTTTAAGAAAAAGGCTAGTACGGAAGAATTCTTGAACATCATTAATAACATCATCACCAACAGTGTGCTAAGTATTCTTGAAGAAATGAGCATTAAAACCATCAGGACCATGAGCCTTATTAGGGTGGAGAGAAAAGCAAACCTCAGTATTTCATCATTTATGACCTTTCTACTCATGAAATCAGCTTGATCAGTGGAGATGTGTTTATCAATAACATTTCTCAAAGGACGAGAACCATGTCTAGAAGGCAAAGAACAACCAAAAATATTTTGGAAGTGACGAACAACCTCATATTTTATTTGAGTATCTTCTTCAATCAAGGAACCATCTTCTCCAGTAATAGAGAGGATCTTACTTCTATTCCGTCTTCCATTGATGACTTTGAAAAAATAGGAGGTGTTACGGTCACCAGCCTTAAGCCATTGAACTCTAGATTTCTGCCTCAAAAAATCCTCCTCCGTTTGAAGAGCCAGAGTGTAAGAGCTCATAAGCTCTTTCTCTTGAATTCTAAGGCCTTTATTAAGAGGTTGCATATCAAGAAGACTTTGGCAATCAACAAAAGCAGCCTTGGCTTTAATAGATTTAACCGTCAAATCTCCCACCGTATGCTTTTTAAGGGACTTTAAAACCTTCTTTAAATTTTGGAGCTTAGAGCAAAGCTGAAATTGCATATTGCCATGAAAATTCTCTTGCCAACAACTCTCAACTAAAGGAAGAAAGTCTTCCCTTTCCGTTAGAAAATTGAAAATTTTAAAAGGGCAATTCTTTTTATTACCTTGCAATCCGAGCTTAACCAAAGAGGGGCTGTGATCCGAGATGCTAGGAGGAAGAAAAAAGGCTTCAGAGTGCTCAAACTTGGCCATCCATTCCTTATTAACAAGAACTCTATCCAACTTCTTAGAGATGCAGCCAATGGTTCTCTTATTACACCAAGTGTGGAGAAAACCCGAGAAACAAAGGTCATCAAGTTCAGAAACATAAAGACAGTCATTAAACTCTTCCATAGCTGAGGAAATACGAGATGAACCCCCAATTGACTCATTCACCCTCCTAGAGACATTGAGATCGCCAAGAACCATCCAAGGAGTATCTTGCTGACTAGAGCATATACTATGCCAAAGAGCTCTTCTAGAACTATCAACATTAGAACCATAAACAAATGAGATATGGAACCTATCATTACCATCAAAAATATGAGCTTGGCAATGAATAATCTGATCAGTTTCAAAAATTTTAGTGATTTTGATGATCCTAGGATCCCAACCAATCCAAATTCTACCAAGATCATGACTATTGTAATTGTCAAGCATTTCCCAATCCATGAAAACAGAATTGACTACAAGAGGCTGATGGATCATACTCACTCTTGTCTCAATTAAACAAACTAGACTAAGCTTGTGGTCAAGTATCATCTTCTTAACTTCAAATTGTTTAGGGGTAGCCTTCAAACCCCTAATGTTCCAACAAGCTAAATTAATCATTAAGAGGTTGAAGAGATTTCACCTTAGCTTGCGAGCTATTATCCATTCCTTTCTTTGCAGACCGTTTCTTCTTCTTCTTCTTCTTGTTACTAGAGGACTCTAGAGTGCTAGAAAGCCCTATGATAGGAACCCCATCAATGTTCTTAATCTTTGAGAGCCATAAGGAATGATAGAGGCTATGGTAGGAGAGTCATCATCACTACATTCAACAACACTTTCCTTAGAGAGGACACTATTACCATTCTCATCAAGAGTAGAGAACTTGTTAGAGGTATCAATAGCACTCTCCTCAAAATCTTATCACATAGCTCGGCAAGGTACCCTACTATTGCACCAGTTAGGTATCCCGCTACTAAAATCAACAGGGTACCCCCGCTGCCGTATCAGATAGGCATCCATATACTACATCCGCTAAATACCCCGCTTCTACATTCAGCCAGGTACCCCATTACAAGAACAGCTGATATCAGGATACCCCGTCGACCAAGCACCTAACCAAGAAATCAAACTAGCAAGAGGGGGTACACGAGAACCCAGATGAACCCAAATACCTCCAGGGATCCTCTAGCCAGTTAACCATAAGAAATTAACAGAATCCGAAATTAGTATGTCTAGGCGGAAAAGTGCGCAACACTCGAACCTCGAATCCACTATATGCAATAGCGTATACAACCTAATCCCGGTTTGATGGCCTAATCCCGACCAATATCCTACTACCACTACCCGCAAGCCTTTTATAGAGGGCCTAGTCCAATTTTCTTGAGTGACCACTTAATCCCGGTGTAACAACCTAATCTCGGTCAATCACACAAGACTTACATTCTCCGAAGATATCAAACCCTATTGTGAATATTCAATGATATCCAAATATGCAAGATAGAGCTAGGGTACTCTAGATGCTTACCTAGGATTATATGATGACAATAAAATCAATCCTAGATATGAAAATAGTTATATGTCATGGCATACAACTTTAGCTAAGTAAAGGATAACCAATCTTAGATACAAAGCTATCAAAAACAATCTCAAACATTTCAATGAGATTAATTAGCTAGATGACATATAAACAATAATACCTAGCTATCACAAAACAACCCAATCAACACATAATCTCAATCTTGTATGTAAAAATTACTCTAAGAACATACAAATAATAAAAGAGATAAACTGATAAGTAAAAACACTAATTATGTACGATAATAATGTTCAACATATCATACCATGTGTGTTGAAGAAGACCCATGCATTAGCACATACTAGATGATCCTAGATGATGCTTAGATGATGATTTATGCATGTGGAAATGGGTTTGGATGATCAAAAATGAGTTCTTGGGTTAATTTCTCTCTTTTGAAAATCCTCTCAATCAAAAATATGGGTTTTTTGAGTCATAGGGACGACCTAAGGTCAAAGAGGCATATATATATATATGATGTTCAATTGAAGCGATGTTGTTTTGGAAATTTTTCAAAAGTTTTAAGGCGGGTGAAGGGCGGATTGAAAAATCAACCAGGTGCCTGCTATACGTAGGGCGAGTGAACAGCGGTTTGGCCGTGACAGTGCATCAGCTTCAGCTTCAAGCGCCTCAAAATATGACCAAACGACATCAAAACATTTCGTATTATATATCATTGGAAATCTATCGAAGTCTTCTTTCTACTCCAATTCCTGGAATGACATTTTGATGTCTGTAGAAAAAGTTATGGTCAATTGAGTGACCAAAGATCAGAAACGGAGAACAACATAGTTGCCCTATTTTGGTGGTCACTTTGGAGATTTCAAAACTAATCCAAACGGTCATGAAATATTATGAATAATATATCGTTGAAAAGGTATGGGTGTCTAGTTTTTCCAGAATTTTACAAAACTCAATTTAAATCTTTTTATAAACTGTTATGATCACAAGACCATACAAAGGTCAGTTTTGAAAAACATATAAATCATTGAAATCCAATCTTTTCAAACTAGACACTTCACTCCAAATAACCAAACAAAAACTGCCACTTATCCAAGAGAAGAATGAGACCTTCTCAAGTGGTCAATCATCGTGCTAAGACATGCACATAATTGTGCAAGCATAGGCGTTTCCGATCACACAAACGGAAATGAATTACACCACACTTAAAACTAACAAACATGAAGTGCATGTGTGGGAATTGAATGCATCCTAATGCCTAACATGTCATGGCATTATCATAGAACAAGATGCAATCAATTAAAACATGCAAGAAGAGATATTTAAGAGCTACGTGCACTTATATAAAACACACAACATACAAGAATAAGATATATGCATGAGTTGTGTGTGTGTGCAACTAGATCTCTTCAAAGCAAGAAAGCACTAAAATATACCTTTGGTACTTCTTCTCTTGAAGTCTTGAGCGGGCCACTTAAGGAGTGGGCCTTGGTTGTACAAAACACCAACCATCAAATACCTGAGCTACCTTGACATCAAGCCCCAATATGTGGTTTGGCCACAAAATAAGTCAATTAATAGATGAGAATCCTTACAATCTCAAAATTGGAGTTTGAAGAGTTTCTCTCACCATTTGAGTCACTTTCTTCTTTGTCACTCACACTTTCATTACTCTTGTGAGAGGATGAGAAAGCAATAAAGTTGGCAACTTGGTCTTCATCATCATCCAAAGATTTATCTTCCTCTTCTAGGTCATCACTATCATTCCAAGTGACCTCCACGGCCTTTCCTCTCTTATTCTTCAAGTTTGCACATTTCGGAGCAATATGTCCAAAGCCACTACACTCATAGCATTGGATACCTTTCTTGTGATCTTTCTCTTGAGTTTGCTCCACTTTCTTGAAAGGAGTCTTCTTCTTCACAAACTTTCCCTTGAAGCCAAAACCCTTCTTCTCAAATCTTACAAATTGCTTGGACTTCTTTGCCATCAAAGCAATTTCTTCATCTAAGTCCTCTTCCTCTTTTTCCACGTTAATGCTCTTCAAAGCCAAGCTCTTTCACTTCTTTGGAGGTGTAGTTGTAGGACCCTTCCTTGATTCATAAGCCAAGAGCCTTCTTATCACTTCACTTGGATTCATTTTTGAGTAGTCACTATTTTCCTCCAAAGCCGTCACTTTGGATTCGAATTTCTCGGGAAGCGATCTCATTATCTTTCCTTCTATCTGAGTAAGGATCATCAAGTTAGTGACTTTGATTCACAATATCCATAAGCTTCACTTGGAAGTAATTGAAGCACTCATCCTCCTCTATCCTTATGGTCTTAAATTATGTTTAGAGGACTTAGAGCTTGGAGTCCTTGACTACCTCGGTTCCTTCATGAGCCGTCTCTAGGATATCCGAAGCTTCCTTTGCAATCCTTGTGGTTTGAATAAATTTGTATTGGTTGTTATCCATAGCACAAAGGATTGCGTGCATGGCTTTATTATTCCACTTGGATGCCTCAAACTCTTGGGTACTCCATTACGCCTTTGGCTTGAGAACTTCCTCTCCACCTCCCGTAAGAGTCATCATAGGTGGAGTATAACCATCTTCGATCGCCATCCATGCATGATCATGAATTTGGCAAACATATGCTTCCATTTTGCCCTTCTATGATGCGTAATTCACTCCGGTGAGCAAGGGAGGTCTTGTGCTAGAAGAACCCTCGCTTCCAATCCCATTTCCACTTATTGTGTTTGGGTGAGAATGATATGAATGTAAACAAATAAGCAAAGCAAACAAGATACAAAAAAATGCAAACAAATGCAATAGACTCTAACAAGAGAAAAGATCTTCTAAGTATGTTAAGGAACCCGCTCTGTTTCCAATTGAAAATAAATATAAAACGTGTCCTAATAATCTAGAGAGGGGTAAATAGATTTTATCAGATTTTACCCAATTTTCAATATAAATCAATATTCCGAAAATGCCCCTATCTAGTTAAAAATATATCAAGTGTACAAAGTGCGGAATTATAAAATATACAAGATATTTACATGGAAACCCTCACAGGAAAAACTATGGGCTGTTATATGCGCCATACAAGAACCTCGAATCCACTATTTGGTAATTCGATTACAATCTAGGTTGATCACATCACACCTAAGATTACTAATCCATCTATGCTACCCGCGGGCCTTTAACAGTGACTCTAGTCCCCTGCTTGCAAACTACCAAATGGTAAATACAAGACTTGTCTCTAAAGAGAAGAGATAAAACAACCTAAGGTGAATATATGCAATATTCAAGATGCTAAAATGCAAGGTTAGACATTTAAGCTTATCTAGGCATGGATGAACATGTTATACATTCCTATATATCATTTTGCTAGATGACATGCATAAAACATAGCTAAATAAGCAAACCAAGTTCTATATGCAATATCTACCATAACCAACACACAAAACACAATAGAAAGCTATCTTGAAACTAGTCAAGTAATAAAAATGTAATCTTGAACCTAGTCAAGTAATAAAAAAGCTATCTTGTAAAGCAAGAACATATAAGAAGATGCAAGTGATGTTCTAGCTACCAGTCATGTGAGCAAAGAAAAGAAACCAAGAGAAACCATACCTAACCCATGCAAGATGATGTATGAAACATGAAAGATGAAGGGTATTGGTGTTTGGAAGATCAAAGATTAAGTCTTGGTGGTTTGTATTTGAAGACACTCTATGGCTCTTGAAAGATGTAATTTTTGCTCTACCAGATGAGCTAAGGCTAATAAGGGATATATAAAGGCAACCAAAATGAAATGACATTGTTTTGGAAAAGGGGTCAGAAAAAGGTAGATTTGTGCCCTTGATTCAGTGGCCGGTGACCGCATAACAAGGGCACTGAATACCAACAGACGTGCTGATAGTGATTCTACGGCCTATTTCTGCGCCTTTAGCCACCGAATCAAGAGCGTCGAATTTATGTGACACCTCTGGTCCCTTTTCAGCGGCCTCATTCTGCGGCCCCTAATCGCCGAACTAAGGGCGCAAAAAATTCTACGGCTGGTAGACCCCGAATAAGGGCGCAAAAAAACCCTTGGCAATGCATCCTAAAACTAAGTATGTTATGGCAAAACAAGCAAGATGCAATAAAAAAAAAAACAAAAAAAAAAAAAAAACAAGCATGAAATGTGAGTGTGTGCAACTACATTTCTTCAAATAGAGTCAAGATCAAGTAAATTACCTTCCTTGAAGCTCTTAAAGGCCACAATGGATTCCTTTGACATTTGATGAGGATATCTTCAATCATAAGCTACCTTTACATGATTAAACCCAATTGTGGTTTTGTCAACGAAATTAAGCCAATCAAAAAGAGGCACTTACACCCATCAATTGAAAATAGCAGGAGTCGTCGCCTGCTGAACCTCCTCACCAGGGATAGCATTAACCTCGCTAATCATGGATTTTTTATTCTTCACCAAAGGAACTTTTTCTTCCTCATCTGAAGAAATCAGAAAAGCACCTCGCATGATGCATTCCCATGGAGCAGGCTCTGGGGAACGCTATCTCTTGATTGTAGGGTAAGAAGGCCCAACAACAGTACATTTCCCTTTATCGGTAGATCGGTTAAGGGAAGGACCTGTTGAGGTTGTCTCACGCTTGTGATGAATGGGCTGTTAAAGAGAAGAAGGAAGAGATGAACTATTAAGAAAGGTATTCTGAGGATGCAAACGGTTAAAATTCAATCATTCAAAAATGGTGCAAGAAAAATGAATAAATGAAGACTTACACCAAGTTTTACCATCGAAGTGCATGGGGAAAATATTTAGGTCGATCATCCTCCCATCACAAACGGGTTCAGATGACATCTCTTTAACTAGGAAGAGGTCAAGACCTAGGAAATATGCTTATCCTCTTTCGATGTTAGGCGACAAGTTGTGTAGCTAGGAGGACATGGACAAGAAAAGTGTCGAGGTACACGAGTAAAATTTTAGGCACAACAAAGAACCACCCGTTCCTCTAGGAGGTCGCCACTCCCCCTCTCCCAAGATAAGCTCACCCCCCATTTCTAGAGGGATCACACTCAATCGGCCCCAAAGGTTGGACGTCCACTAGCTAGTCATCCATGGGGGTTGGGACGAGGCGAAAAACTCTATGCCTAAGATATTACAGCTGCTTGTAGAAGTGCAAGATTTTGCAAAAGGTAGGGGTGGAAAGCCATTCAACTTTCAAAGAGCGAACGTTTACATCAAAATGCGATAGCACGTCGAAATCTGTTGGTAGGGCGAGAGCCTCACCTACCCTAGGAAGTGAGAGATGAAGGGCTAAAGAGGAAGAGTAACTCTACAGCACAACATGATGCCATAAATGACCACAGCATTTTGGGGAGGGTTCCACACTGCTCGACCCTCAAAAGGTAGTAGTTCAACTGCCGATGAGAGTTCGAAGTGGTCGATGTCAGAGGTCCAGTCATCATTGTTTTTTACCTTACTCAGCTCGCAATCAAACTGACATGGAGAGTCAGGAGAAATTTGTATTCCGGGTCTCAAAAATTATGCGTGATTAGGCTCCATAACCTACTGAGGGCCCAACCTTGAAACTCCTAAACCAGCTCCAGCCATTACGAAGATTTTAGAAGAAAAAGAATAGACAAAGTGATTGCAAAAGTAGGTCAAGAAAGATAATAGCAAATGCTTGAAGAAATTCAAATATGACGAAGCAAGTAGATAGGGCATTAGCATTTATAGTGTTCAGGGAAATAGGAAAATCAAGAGACGTGTCGTTTTGGAGAAGCATACTCGTTAAGAAAGAAAGTGGTGCTAAATACGAAGGGTAACTTCCTCACCAATCGTAGCAATACACGTGTCGTGATGGGAGATGAATGGGAATGAAGTGACCCTTCATTTATGTTCAATCATTGAGCCATTCGAATGTTTTGGAAAGTTAATGTTGAAGGCACGGTTATCTAGACTGTTGAGGGTTAGTCAGCCCATTAATATAGCATAAAATGCAAGATCTTAATAGAGAACGTACATTGGAGTCAGACTAAAAAATTAGGGTTGTGCCCAACTACCCACACACATAGTCTAAAGAGTGTGGATATTGTCATTCATAAAACTAATTAGTACACACATTTTTACAAGTACACCTATGTCTAAAATTAAATATATATATATATATATATATATATTACTATAAACACCTATCTTAATGACAATAGTCCTCTTATTGAAATGAATATATTCATTTTAAAACATTTTATTTATAAACCCTCTTAGGCTCTGAAATTATGAACACAACCATATATATATATATATAATCATCTTATTTTTGGAATCAAATCCTCTTTTAATGATGGTCCAATTTACTTTTGAAAATGTCTCGAATGTAGGAGCATTTTGGAAGGAAAGATATAGAACTGGATTGTATATGAGGTCAAGATATTTTAAATCTGAAATTCTTTTACATATACAGTTATCTTAAATAAATAAATAAATAAACTAATTGATATCTACAGCTATCTTTAAAAAAAAATTATTTTGTTTATCGATAGAGTTTATAACTAGATATAAACGAAAAAAAAAAAAAAAAAAAAAAGGTAAAATAATACCCACCTCTATATGATCAAAGTCCTTTGAAAATTCTTTTTCCATTACTTTGTTATATGATAATGTCATGAAAGTTTTATACATGAAATAAAATTAGAGTTAAATTAGGGTTTATCTTAAAAATTATGGTTTATCATGATCCTTTTTTTTTTTTTTTAATAAAGAGATATAGTTGAATATATGTGTGTAATTAATGGATGTACATTATACCTTTTATTTGAGTGGTGCTATTGGCACCCCTACTAATCTATTTATGCCCCACTTTTTTAATTATTTAGTATTTTTTTTTTCCTTTATCAAAATTACTAAAAGAGACATACAATTTAAGAAAAAAAATTCTATAAAGTAAATCTAATAAAACCCCACATTCCTTAAAAATTAAAATAAATAAATAAATAAATAAAAGTTCTTTTAATCCTTTTCTTGATATATATATATATATATATTTCATAACTCTCAAACCCTAAAAATATTTGTACTGGATCTTATTTAAACAATAAATCAAACACTTGAGGTGCATTATACAAATGATCAGATATTGATTATTATTTAATTTCATTACTCTTTTAGAATCTGAAAGTGAAATAATGATAATCAAAACAAATACTTGCTCTTTGCTTCTTGTTTCGTTTTGTTCGTGGGCTGTTTCGTTTTTTTTTTTTTTGTTCTATGTGTTTTATCTTGAGTTGCTTTGTTCTTTACTCTTTTTTGAGGCTGTTCACTTGTTCTTTGTCTCATGACTTCTTGGCTTTTTCTATAAAGCTTGATGTCAAAAAAAAAAAAATCGTTCATGAGAGGTAAGAGAAAGACGAGACTAAAGATAAAGATATCTGAGATAGACATTAGAGATGAGATTTATTAAGTTTGAAAAATAAGTAAAAGAGTAGTTTTGAAAATAAATAAAATAAAATAATAAAAATATTTAACTTTATTTAATTAAATCAAAAATTAAACAAGTGGGGCATAATAGATCAGTAGGGGTGTGCCAATAGCATCGCTTTTTTGTTTTACCGATTATATAACTAATAGGATTTGCGTCTGCTTGATATTTCTTCTTCCTTGTTTTTTTCTTCAACATATGATCTTTTATGATGATTTTTCTCTTAGGTTAGTCCAATTTTAGAAAGAAAAAAATAAATTGAATATTTACCTGGTTTATTCGGTTTTGTTCAGTTTTTAGCATGGCAAAACCTTCCATGAGGCGCATAAACTCGGTTTTTATTTTTTTTAATCAGATTGACTCGTTTTAACATGGTGACTCCACTCGAATACGAATCTTAGGTTCGGTTCGATTTGATTTGATTTATCTCAAATTGTAAAACTATATCCACTCCTACAAATTGGTATTTAAAATTTTATTTTATAAAAAATATATATATATTACAATAATTTAGAATTTTGGGGCAAGGGATAGACTCGAACCCACTGGACCAACTTCATATTCTTAATGTATGAAAAATAAAAATAAAAATAAAATATTTGTATGAAAAACATTCTTCGTTAACAGTTGATATTTCACGCAAGAAGCAAATCCTGTAGTGTGAATAAGTGAAGGGGAATAACTTTCAGTTAAAGCCAAACCCAGTTAAATAGACAACCTGGAATCTCAGAGAGAGACATATATTTGGTTTTATTTATTTATTTATATTTAATAATTATCATAATAATTGTAACCTTTCTCTACAAAGATATACTTAAACAAAAAGTGATGGTTGATTGTGGTTCAGGTAGATTAGATTATTATTAGTTTAATATAAACAGAAACCCGACAAATCTAAGAGAAACACACATCTAAAGTCTCAACCAACTTGGCTGTCTTTTCCTTGATTGCTACAGGACTGTCTTAGAAGCCAAGATAAGATAACAAAAATCTTCACTCTGAGTCACCTCTTTATTTTATTTGTTGTATTTTATGATCTGACGAAGATTCAGGTGGGTTGTGTTGTGTTTCACTCTAGCTGTCAATGGTGGATTTTCAAGTATCTTCTTATCTGGGTTGGCTTTATTTTTACTGAATTGTGTACTGACAGCTATAGATTTGGCTATCAATGTGTTTGATGTAATATTGTAATCATTTTTAGTATTGAGCTTAGAAATTGGTTGTACAAGTGGTGAAATCTGTGAATTTTGAGGTGTATGTTGACAATCTGATTGTTTTTTATTTTCCTGAATTGTTTGTGTGTTTTGTAGATTTAACTTAATGCTAAAACATTGCTAGTATTTTGATTTTGAATCATGTACTTCTTTTATGTGATTGTAAACTTATATAAAATGGAGAAATCACAACAAAAATACCCAACCCAATTCTTTCTTGATTCTCTGGTATCTATCCAGCGGTGTGTTGTTATATTTCAATATCCAGAATACGATTCCTCTTGAATTATCAAAAACTTCTTTGTTGGCAATGTTCTTCTGGTAATTGCATCATTCTCAGATTTGAGAATTTCTATTCCATTTGTCTGCTTGTATTTTCTTAATGTCTGCTTTGTTTTGTTTTGTTTTTGTTTTTGGCTCTCAAATCAATAATTTGTGATTTTTCAGGAGAGTTATTATTCTTTTAATGACCCATGTCTGCTTTCTGTCTTCTTCAAAGATAATTGGACAATGTTAGATATTTAATTTAAAGTCAATGTTGGTTTTTAAAATTTTCATGTTCCTAAATAAGCTGAAAACATAGAAAGTAAATTGTCAAGTTTGGCTATTGCAAACTGTGTCTTTTTTCAGTTCAGTTCTGTCAAACATATTTAGAATCATTCTGTCTGATTATAGATTATCAGAATCTGATTTATTTTTATATCATGTGGTTGCAGTTCATTTGAATAACTTGGTTGGCGAGTCTGCTGCAATGGACTCACAAAGGGGAATCTTCCTCTTCTTTTTCTTTCTGGTTTCGCTTCCTTCATTTTTGACTCAAGAAGTTGGACCAGCTACGATTATAGTGGATGGAACTTCAACAATTGCTACAAATGATGATAAGTTTATCTGTGCTACAATTGATTGGTGGCCTCATGATAAGTGTAACTACAATCAGTGTCCATGGGGGAATTCATCTGCAATGAATTTGGTGAGACTTTAATTTTTTATGGCTTTAAAATAAAAAATACTCCAACACTTTATTTATTTTTTATTTTTTTTTCTCTTTATGAGATCAAATTTAGCCTTTTTAGGATATTTTTAGTGCATTTTCTTATGATTTGAGGGATAATAGCTTAAAGTTGCTTATTATTTTCAGGACTTGTCTCATCCTGTACTTGCCAAAGCTATCCAAGGTATGTCTTCGTCATTTCGAAAAATTGCCTCCCTTATATTAATCTTGTATGATTTGAGTTCTATGAGTAATAAGCTTTGTTATAGTTAGCATTTTTGTTAAGTATTCCCATTTGAGACTTGATAAGATTGTTTCAATATCGGTGGTATTATAGCTTTCAAGCCCTTGAGGATAAGAATCGGAGGTTCATTGCAAGATCGAGTATTGTATGATGTTGGAAATTTGAAGTTTCCTTGCCACCCATTCATACGCATGGAAGATAGGTTGTTTGGGTTTTCAAAGGGATGTTTACATATGAGTAGGTGGGATGAGCTATACCATCTATTTAATACAACAGGGTAAGTCATATATATAACATTTTGTGCTTACTAAACTTGTCAATCTGTATGGTCCATTTAACAATTCCTTACTAATTGTTGTAGTACCCAAGTGAGGATTAAATATGGCTATTTGACTTTTTTTAATTTAACATAACATGCGCAAAAGATGTGTCCTGCAGGTGGTACATTAGGTTTTCTCTAACTTAAGATATATATATATATATACATCTTTGATCTTACATTTTCAGGGCTGTACTGACATTCGGTTTAAACGCTCTCTATGGGAGGCACCAAATCAAGAAGGGTGTTTGGGGAGGAGCTTGGGATTCTAGTAACGCTCAAGATTTTATAAAGTATACTATTTCAAAGGGACACCGTATAGATTCATGGGAATTCGGTATATAACTTATGAGTTTAGAAAGAGAATTTAATTTATTTCCTTTGCACTTTTTTCCCCTTTTCACCTCTATTCTTGCTTTGCTATTCTAGGTAATGAGTTGAGTGGAAGTGGCGTTGGTGCGAGTGTTGATGCTGAACTATATGGGAAAGATTTGATAAACCTTAAGAAAATTATCAATAAGTTGTATGAAAAATCAACCTCAAAACCAGCACTTGTGGCACCTGGAGGATTCTTTGACCAGAAGTGGTATTCTCAGTTTCTTAAGGTCTCAGGTCCAGGTGTAGTCAATGTTCTGACTCATCATATATACAATTTGGGTGCAGGTGAGCTAGTGGTGGTCTCTGATCTTTTTTATTTATTTTTTTAGCAGCTGAATATATGCAGATATGTAGTGAAAATAACAATACGCAAGTATTGATTTGTGCTACTTGTAGGAATATTATGTTTTGATTTGGTCTAAAATATGCTTGAAAAGTAGATATTATAAGTGCAAAAGAATTATATTTCAGAAATCCATAATCAAATTGGTATACTATAGTTTCCATGTAGAGATAACATTTGAAACATCTAGACTCTCAATCATGTTCTTCTTTTGAAAGATCCAAGATTTGTCATGATGCCAACATACTCACATACATGCTGCTATTTATTGGTCCTCTCTCCAATGTGATGTGAGCACTTTCTCTCTGTTTCAGGTGTCGATCCCAATCTTGTGAAAAAGATACTGGATCCCCGTCACCTAAGCAAAATATCAGAAACGTTTAGCAATCTTAAACAAACCATTGACCATGATGGTCCTTGGGCTTCTGCCTGGGTTGGAGAATCTGGTGGGGCCTATAACAGTGGCGGTCGTCATGTGTCTAACACATTTGTGAACAGCTTTTGGTAAATGGGTTATCTAATTGCTTTCATTAGATAATTATTTCTTCATAATCAGTAATAGCTCAATTCTTGTGACTCTCACATTTTTCCTTAGGTACTTGGATCAGCTTGGAATGTCATCCAAATACAACACTAAAGTATATTGCAGACAGACTTTAATCGGTGGGAACTACGGACTCCTCAACAAAACCACATTTGTCCCGAACCCTGATTATTATAGGCAAGAGCTTTAATTTTTTCATGGATGGGTGATGAGGAAATTTATAAATGTAGTTTATGTCGTTTTAAGACTCTTCTAATCTAAATTTCCTTTGTTGGATATATATGGACACTAAACAGTGCGCTTCTATGGCATCGACTTATGGGAAAAGGTGTTCTACTTGTTGGTAGCAGCGCTTCTTCATTTCTACGCACTTATGCCCATTGTTCGAAAGGAAGAGTAAGGATCTTCCTCATGCTTTTCACTTGTACATAAACATAGTATGTTGATTGGAGTCTTCAACTAAATATCACATGTACATAAAGAAGCTTCTTGATTGTTGTAATCTTCATGCAGGAGGGCATGACTTTACTGCTGATCAATTTAAGCAATCAGACTACTTACACCATCGATGTTCAAAATAGGAAGGACATGTATTTGCCTGCGCGAGAGAGAAATATAAAAGAAAGTTTTGTCTTGCACAGTCTTAAGAGATCAGTGGCATGGGTCGGAAACAGAGCATCGGAAGAAGCATTGTCCAGAGAGGAGTACCATTTAACTCCAAAAGACGGCGACATCCAAAGCCAGACCATGGTTCTCAACGGGTTTCCATTAAAGCTTACAGAGGATGGAGGCATCCCAACGATGGAACCTGTACGTGTTGATGTGAAAAGCCCGATATATGTGGCTCCTTTATCAATTGCATTCATAGTATTTCCAAACTTTGATGCACCAGCATGTGTATGAAAAATCTAAAGTTTCCCAGAAAGTAAAAATGAAATAGAAAAAAAAAAGATGTGCATATGCATATAATTGCAGTCACAAGTGAAGCTACAAAGTACACCTCTGTTGTATATTATTGATTCAAGAAATTTTAGGTATTGTATTTGTTATAGTTATAACATTTTGGGAAATAAGTTATATACAGTTTATGTGCAAGTGTTCACAACCATTTGATTTTTCAATATTCAATAACCAATCCAATCAAAAAGTAAAAGTTTAAATCTAATTAAGTCAAATCAATATAATCCAATCCATTTAAACTAAACTAATTATAATATATTAAAAAACAATGAAATGCAATCAAATCTAATGATGGTTTAGTATTGTTTTAGCTTTTACATAATTATTGATAATTGTGTTGAAGAAAATATCAGCTATCAAACATGGCTTTTGGGTTTTGAAAAGATTTCTGGGAAGCATGACACATATATCCCTTAAAACTTAAACGGTTTAAACTACAAAGAAGCATGACACATTTATCCCTTAACAAACTCTTAACATTTTCTTTCTCTTTTTGCTTATAATACGTTCTTGTAAACCTTGAATAAACAAACAAATCATAATAAAACTTAGATCATGACATGTGTACTTTTACCTGTAATTGAACAATATAGAGCAAGTAGAGTATCGTTTCTACGAGAATTAAGGTTGTTAAGTATCGAAATTAGTCAAGTCTACTATTATTTCGAAAATCGAGATATAGGTGATGTGAAATTAAAACAAACTATTTAAATTAAGTTGAAAGCAAATCCAAATTAACAATTAACTAAAAACAACTAAAATGCAAGATTGATGTAAGAAATGAGATGAGATAGCTTGGGTTTGGATTTCACCATACAAATCCTATTAAATGGTTAAGAGCACCAATTCATTGAGACATGCTAGAAAGTGTTGAATATCGTGTTCACCAAACTTTAACCAATATTCTCTCTCGAGCAACAAAGGAGTTACTCACATACACCAATAATCTATCTCTCGATGACTACTAGAAATACACATGAGTTCATTAATATTTATGACACACATAAAAAGATCATACATGCAAGCTCGTATATTTCTATCCAACTAAAACATGCTATGGACATTTAATCGACTACGTTGCGTACGTCACCTCTCAGTCCTTAACACAACATCCAAAATTCATTCAAGTGATAGCTAATCACCTAAAAGCCTTAACAACTTAAATATCCACTCAACAAACATGGTGTCTTCATTCAACATTCATGATAAGGATTCATCATAACCCTAGCATAAAAGATTTAGTTCATGTTCAAGATAACAAATATACAAGGCTTGAGTACAAACCTAAACATGACTAAATAAAAAAGAGATGGAAAGTAGACTTTTTAACAAAACATACAATTAACTATTGCAAAATAAGACATATAATTTGACTTTTAGCAATATTCAAACATGCAGACAATGAACGTTACTAAAAGCCATCTATACCAACATGCGAGTAATATATATTGCCAAAAGTCATTTATCACAACATACACAAAATACACAAAATAACGTACAAGTGAATGTTGCCAATAATTGAGCACATCTGGCAACACATAATCACAACCGCACGAAAATCATTGCAGAAAACTTCATGCCAATTTGTCACGGTTCTCCATGACAACACCAAGGCAGCGAAATCATGTGGAAGGATTGTCGCGCCCATTTTTCACGGTGATCCAAGATGACATTTAAAGTATTTGACATGAAACATTTAAAGTGACTGGGAACTGACATGTAAATTTATAACTAACCAACATGTAACTTTAAAATAAACCGACATGTAATAAAACAATAACCGATGGCATGTAACTTCAAAAGTAACCAAATGACATGTAACTTAGAAATAAACTAGCATGTAAAGTTGTTGACTTATTGATTGGCAGACTAATTGGGATTGATTGAGTTGACTTTTATTGGGATTGATTGTTGCTAATATGCTAGCCACACATGATCCTCAAAATCATTATTTGTAATGATGTTTACAACCTAAGTTGACCTCAACCATTCTTGGTCACTGACCCACCACTACTACCCAACATGCCTTTAATAGTAATTCTAGATCAACTTGCTTGCGTACTAAGCAATCTTAGTCACAAAACTTAATTCTCAATGAAGAGATTAACAACCTATGTGAATATGATAATATTCTAAATGCAAATAATGCTAGGTTACACTAAATGCTTATCTGGGAATTAAAGATGTCAATAATAGCAATCCTAGATATCATGTGTCTACATGTCATATGTAAACTTAGCTCTTTAAGATAAAATAATCATAGATGTCATAGCTATCAAAATACAACTTACAATCAAACAACACAATAATCTCAAACTTGTAAATAGAATTTAATCTAAATGCATACAAGTGAAAAAAGAGATTCATTGATAAGTAAGAACACTAAAATGGATGAGTATGGTGTTCAACTTACCAAATCATGTGTGTTGAAGAAGACCCATGCATATATACATCCTAGATGATACTAGATGATGTTTAGATGATGTTTGATGCACATGGATATGAGTTTGGAGAATCGAAGGAGAAATCTTTGTGCTTTTTCTCTCAAAAATCTCTATTTCTCTATTAGGGTTCTTGATGCTCAAAGAGCTAATTGAAAGAGAGTGACATAGTGGTGTATTTATAGAGAGCAACAAAATGCTTGGTGAAAAGACAATTTTGCCCCTGAAACACACCAATCTGCGGTTTCATTGGGCGGTTGGAAACCGCCGATCACAACCGCCGAATTGAACCCGAGAGCGTCAGGTATCAATGGCGGTTTCATTTGGCAATTTTATGGTCGCCGATTACAACCGTCGATTTGAGACCAAGATATTTAAAATCAATCAGGTCAAACGACGGTTTCAATCGGTGGTCGGGGCCGCCAATCATAACCACAGAAACATTCCAGAGACTATTGAAATCTAACAACGGTTTCATTCGGCGGTCAGGGCTGCCAATCAAACTGTTGTTTCACCAATTGTGGTGAAACCAAAGGAGAAGCCAATAGCATTCTCTGAGGGCGATCCTCGCGCTAAACCAAGCACACCAACATACATGCGCGGACGTTTCCAAACAACCTTCAGGAAATGAATTACTAGACACACTAATGCACAACAAGATTCAACAAGTGTAAGTGTGAAATGTGAAGAGAATGCACACAAGAGAAATGAACACATATGCAAGCATGAGAAGTGTGCGTGTGTAACTAAGTCTCTTCAATGAAAATTAAGGACAAGTGTTTTACCTTTGAAGTGCTTATCATCTTGAGGTCTTGAGAGGGCATTTGTTGAACTTGATCACTAACAATAAAATGCCTAAGCTACCCTTACGTGTCAAACCCTAATTGTGGTTTGTCACCGAAATAAGTCAATCAAACTTGAGGAACTTACAAATATGTTTGGGTGATGACTAATAAAGATCAGTGATGTATGGATGATGAAGATGAAGATGAAGATGACGTTGGGTGATGTTTGGGTGATGAAAGAAGATTTTGAAATCTGAAAATGGTGTTTGGGAGGTGAGAAAATGAAAGAGAATGAAAAGGAAAAATAATTTGGAAAGAAAAAAATATATATGTTGATGCCAAACGGTGATGGTCTAGGTTGGATGATCTTCAAAATGATTCACTATTTTTTGTTAATTATTTGTGGTTCTTTTTGTATGGATATGTTTGGGTGATGACTAGAGGTGGCCATGGTTTTGGTTAAACCGACGGTTTTGCCCGCGGTTTAACCGAAACCGTACTTCCAAAAACCGCCCCAAAATCGAAACCGAAACCGAAACCGGTGGTTTCAAAACCGGTCGGAAAGCGGTTGAACCGGTTACGGTTTCGGTTTGGGTACTTCCTAAAACCGCCAAAAACCGACGGTTAAACCGGCGGTTTTAACTGCGGTTAAACCGCCGGTTTTTTTATAAAAAAATTAATTAAAAAAAATCGACTAATCAGAAGCTGACACGTGGCATTTTTTTGAATTTTTTTTTGAAAAACCGAAACCGAACCGAAACCGAACCCAAAACCGTCGGTTTTTAAACCGAAACCGAAACCGAAACCGTAAAACCGCCGGTTAGAAACCGTGTACCAAACCGGTTTTCCGGTTACGGTTTCGGTTTTGGGTGGCCACGGAACCGAAACCGCCGGTTTCAAACCGAAACCGAACCGTGGCCACCTCTAGTGATGACCAATGAAGATCGATGATGAATGAACGATATGAATGAATGATGAAGATGAAGATGAAGTTGGGTGATGTTTGGATGATGAAAGATGATTTTGAAGTCTGAAAATGGTGTTTGCAAGGTGAGATTGTCTGATCCATTTTTTTTAAAAGAAATTTTTTTTAATTATTCTTTTTAAATGGTTTGAGATTGTCAGATCCAGTTTATTTAAAAGATTTTTTGTTTTCTGTTTTTTGAAATATTTTAAAATATAATAATTAAGTAATAAAATTGATTTTAAAATAATAAAAATATGACAAAATAAGTCTTTCAAAAAAAATTTGGTACAGATACACTCTGGTCATTTAAAGCTCTTGTCTTGTCTTGTCTTGTCTCAACCATACTAAACGCATAATAGTATAGTTAACAGTCATATCCCAAATATTCCAAACATAATACAAAACAACTTTCATGTCCTGTGATACCAAATGCACATTAAAGGCACATGTTAACTTTACCCAATAAACAAATATAGTTTAGTAGAGATTTCCAATGCTTGTGTATATTATATTCATCTTTAGTCGTTAGATATTAGATGTCTTTGAAGTTTGAAGCAAATATGGTTTTTTTGTTAGATAATAGATTATTTTAACATTTTTTAAAAAATTTTATTGAAAAATTTAATGTTTTAAACCAAATTTCTATACTTTTCGTAGATTTTTTTTATCAATATTTGATATTTCTATTAAATTGATATATCCGTCGATATGGATAAGATGGTCTTTGAGTACACAAAGCGCTGTACCACTAACGATTTCGCCAGAACCAGATTAAATTTGGTCGGCATACGCGGAGGGTAAGAATAAGTTAGCATTGGCTAAACAACAGAGCATCTTGGAACTAGATGATGCTGCTATCTTTGTGATTGATTTATTATACGACTAATATGAGTTTTCAGTTTGTAATAAATTGGTTGTAAATGTGCCTAATTCTATGGCATCTTATGACAGTTGGTTTTATAAGTAATATTCTCATCCAAAATGAAGCATTGGACTGGATCCATAAATGAATTTCAATAAGGAAAATATTCATACTCAATATCATAATGTATTAAACGTCCAAATTTATGAAGGATAATTCCATATCCATAGATGCACTCTAGCTGGAGGGAGCAATAAGCAAGGCCAGCCCTGTAACAGATATGCAGACTATTTTCCAAGTAAACGACGACCTCGTTGATTTGCATCCCTAACACGGAAATTTAGCACATCCACATCATCTTCAAGATGATCCAAACCTTTGTTTTGACTGCAACAAAATCAAGAGCACTTTGAACATCAACACTGTTTTAAATGGAGACAGGTATATGCTAAATCAACACAACTAACCTCTCAAGTTCAGACCCCATATCAATAGCCATATTTTTCAACTCTCCTAAGACATTACTTAATTCAGATAGTGAATCATCCTGCTTTGTCTTTTCCACCTGATAAACAGTGATGATGAGATTAATGCATGAAAACATACTGCATCTATTGAGTAATCTAAAATGTATATAAAATTCAAGATTAAAGACATCTTTTCAAGCAATGTAAAATGGCTGAGATCATAACCCCATACTGATTGCTCAAACGAACCTCAACTTTCTGAAATGCATCTGCCGGTTCAGGTGGTGGTGTTCTACTGTTAGACCGCCCCTTGGATGAATGATTTAGTCCCAACTTCTCCCTTAGCTCCAAGTGGTTGCCTCTTCTTTTGGGTGAATCATCTGCAGAACCAAAGCACATCAGACATACTGTAGGCTAGATATAAGCCATCTCAAAAATCATCTTATTTACAATGCAGAATTATTAATTGTATTTTTTTTTTAACCTCTTGTTATGACAGGGCCCATTATTGGACGGGTCTTCTTTGGCTTCCATGTCTTAGAGAACATGCCCCCAAGGCTACCCAAAAGCTTCTCACCCTGAAAATGCAATTCAACAACCATGAGTGTTCTTTTTACAACCCATGAGCAAAATCCAAAATTTCCTCTTGCTATAAATCTACTCTTCCTATGAAGTCATGCAATCCATATAATTAGAGGAACATAGCAGCACTTGTTATAAATCAGTTATGAGCCTAACATGGCTGAAACAGATAGTACACATGTAAGATGAAATCGTCATACATCAAGGAGATCACTCACAAAGTTCATATTACAAATTCCATTTCACCTACTCTATCTTCTATTTATAAACTATGACTTCATAAAAATACAACTTACTTCTGCTTAAATAATTCTTATCTTGAATCCTAGCATACAGAGCATTAAAAATATTCCCATGTATATAAAAATATTATATATATATATATATAATCATTGTTAACTGTTAAGTATACTTGATAATTCAACATAATAATCTATGTACAAGTGTACAACCAACAGTGAAGCATTGAATCCTAATAGTCAAATCGATTTTATCCATGTTTTACTGCATCATCCATGTATCTCATACCCATATCAAGGTGTTTCATAGGGTGTTTCGTAGGTGTTTGGTGGCACTAGAAATGTGTGTATGGTTGCATGTATAAAATCAATATGTATATACACAAAAATGTTAAAGAAATGCTACTCCAAGATTATCGGACAAGCAATAGCAACACAATATATAACTATGAAAAAAGTAATGTGCCTTCATTTGACGCAGATATGTACACAATCACATTCACTGATATGAATATTTATAATATATTAGAAAGAATCATGTGATGTCAAACTGAAGCTGGTGCCAATGTTGTTAAAAATAAAAAATAAAAAGAAAGCCTTGATTTTAACAAATTCTCAGCTTATATATGACACAGAAACTACAATACAGTTCAAATCAGCATCATGGACACCAATGATGCCATATCAGAGAGTAAAACATCTAAGTAGAACATATCATGTATACTTCTACTTTCTTGTATATATGTTATTCCAATTATAATTCACAGTTTAATATCAAAGGCCATACCCGACTAAGATCATGATCAATGTCGGCAGCGGTGTGGTGTGTCCTGGTAATTTGCTCACCCTGATCATGCAAAGTGACCAAAGTTTTTGTAGCATCCTCTCTAATCTCCTCTGCAATCTTCAGGCAGCCATTCACTGTCTTTGTAGTTTCCTCAGCCTTGTACACAGCATAGTTTTCCAATTCTTGCACTGACTGATTCTCCACACCGCCAGAGTCACGAAAATCATTCATGTATTTGTTTCTTGCTGCTGAAGACTGTGAATATGAGGATGCATGAGTAGTAGTCCCTTTTAGCCCATCATCATCAAAAGGGTTGGTGCTAACATTTGGTGTTGTTAGATTCGGTTCAGAAGAAGTCCTTTTCGCAGGTTTGAGGGTCTTTTTATTGTCCAACTCATCGTCAGAATCAAAAGGGTTTGAGCGAGACGAAACTGGATCAACGGAGTTATGCTTAGTGAACCTTATGGGAGATTTCTTTGAACCAAACATTCTTCTTAAAGCAGAATCCTTATAGAGAGAATCTGTGGGAAATTAAAAAATGTTCCTGGACTGAAAAAATAGTCACAATCAATACAAATTAGATAATGAACTAGAATGCAGTCAAAATGATTGCATAAAATCTTCAGTTCAAAAAGACAGACTTTAAAGGCTTAAAGTTGAAAAAGGTAACCAAAATTGAAATAAAATCAAGATAGTAAAAAGTTTAATTAAACAGAGGCTTATGATCTTTTTTGAATTGTAAAAGATTGGGAATATGGAATACTATGAAAAAGAAACATAAAAGAGAACAAACAAACCAAACAAAAACCAAAAAAAAAAAAAGAAAAACAAAAGAATCATCATATACAAGAAAAAAGAAACACTATCAGAAATCATCAAAAATAATTCATACTAAATTTCACCAATTAGAATATAGAAATGAAGTCAATTGAACTTGAGGGTTTCATTTCTGTCAGTCAAAAGCCGTCGAGTACTTTCTCAGAAATCAACCAAAAAAACAAAGAAAAGCATAAACCCATAAAGATACCAATCTAAAATCTTAACAAGAAAAATAGATATCATATAATAACCTGAAATTGCGAGAAGAACAAAACGTGGGTTTTGTTTGAAGCAGAATCAAAAGCAAGTAATCAGCAAAAGAGATGGAGTTGTGTACCTGAGAAAATGGAGGAGAAGATCTTGCGAACAAAGATTTTGAAGCGGTTTTGGTTTGAAAACAAAGGACGAGACTCGCGTATAAATCGCACTTTCAAACTCCAAACTCCAAACTCCTCAGAAATGGATGACTTTTTTTTTTGTGGAATCATGTTTTGTTAATAACGTTTGTTTATAAAGTAATAAAATTCTTTGATTTGAACAAATCAAAGTAAAGACTTGACTTGATCCACTTTGACGATAACAGGGGACCGCGTTAGATTTTTGGATCATTTTTAAATTAAATAATTACGTGTAAACTAACCAAAGGGTATTTTTGTCATTTTATTTTTCTTAATATTTCATTTTAAAAGTAGATTTTCTCCTATTTCACACTTCTTTTCTAAAAGTATTTTCTATTCTGTACCAAATTATTGTGAAATATTAAAATTTAGCACACACAGTATACAAAAACCATTCTTTAATCTAGAGTCAAATTTAACACAACAATAAATATTTTTTTTTTTTCTAATTTTTAAAATATCATTATATAGTTTTTAAAATGAAATAATGAATATATTAGTGGAACTTTACATTGAAGTATTAAAAGAAGTAATAAATGTATTAAAGGTAAGTATTTACTTTTATAGTTTTAATTAATAAAATAATAAAAATTACATTTTAAATAAAATAGTAGAGCACAGCGTTAAATCGATTTGCCAAATATAGCATTTACTTTTTTTGTATCAAATTTGATATTGATATTGACATATACATCAGATATGGTCTAAGGACACAATATTTTTAAAAGGGATGTTATCATTTGAGTTCCTCTGTTTTTTTTTTTTAATTATCTGTTTTTTAATCATTTATTCATTTTTCACTGAATTGGTTCTTATGTTTTCAAAAATCAATTAATTTTGTCCTTCTGTGAGTCAACCGTTAGTCAAATTAAACGATTCTAAGGTCATTTTTATCTTTAAACAATGAGATACCATGTGTCAACACACAAATAAATAGAAATATATATTTATATATAATAAAAATTAAATTAATATGTAAATAAAAATTATAAAATTATAATCAAAAGAACAATTAAAAAATTATTAAAAAAATAAAAATAAAATATCTCTGATTCTTTTCCAATAAAAAAAAAAGATTAAAACTAATTAAAAACAAATTAAAAAACCAAAGTGACCCATCATTAATTTACATTGGATTTTTGTTCAAACACAAAAAGAAATTAATTTGGTGAAACGCCCACATATCACTCTGTTGACGCCACCGCCACCGGCCCACCACGACTCAAAGATATCAAGTTACTCTTCCTCCCTCTATCAATCTCTATGTTTTCATATTCGATTTCTCTACTTTTGCTTCCGTTTGTAGGGGCGATAAGTCAGAAAAATGTAGATATAAAATCGATTGAAGCAGTCGCCATGCGCTTCCGTCTCTTCTAGATCAATCGTTATTGGAATTGTGTTACGATTTTGCTTATTTTAAATTTAAAATGTTTGTTTTTGTTTTAAATTCAAATAGGATGATAATATCTTATTTTAAATAAGATTATATAGGATTTGTTTAGATAGGATTTCTGTTATTTCTTTAGTTTGTAGTCTCTATAAATAGAGATTTGTTTTCAATAAAATGTATGAATGGATTTTTAAGTATGATGTGTTAGTCTTTTATGACTTTTGGGAGGTTCTAATTTCCCTCGAAGCAAACCAGGTTTCTATTTTTGGGTCCATCAAATCGTGCTCGTATCAAATTGACATCTGTTTGGTGGAGAATCGGACGACGATGACGGTCAGCGAAAGATGGCAAGTTGACGTCGAGATTGTTAGGATTATGCTCAATAGCAAGAGTGTAATGTTGTAATTAACAATCTTTTTCATATTAATAAAGTGATTTCTGGTTTAACAAATCGTATAGCATTTATAGTTTGTATTATAATTGTCAAAGTAAATAATCATAAGGTCTAAAGACTATGGGAAAAGAAGAATTGTTCGTACATCTGGATATGTATGTGGTAGACACAATTCTTTAGTTAGTCTTGAATATTGTTCACAACTTAAGTTAAAGGTTGGGCACCTTTATCTTGTTAAAGTTGTAGAATTCTTTTGCTAGCATTTGAGTGGGATCAAATGAGATATGATGAGTCTAAAATCATCGGAGTGTCTTCGAGCAAAAGGATCTAGTGCACTGGGTGCATTGAACTGGATCACAATGAAAAGCTTTATCTAGAACCGTCAATAGATAATAGTCTTTTCATTATCAGGACAATCGGAGAGTCTATCTTAATCCTGAGATAAATGATGGACTTATGGTTGCAAGTGATATCATTTGAGTTATCAATGAGTACGATTATATCGCATAGTCTATCCTCGATAGTTTGGTGATATTCATTTGTTAATCGATAGAGGACTTCATTTATAGATATGGACATCGTGGCTCCATTTAATTAAATGAGAGTATAATATCATCATATGGATGTTTTGAGGTAATTGGATATTAAATCTCAACGTTGAGTTTTCAATAGTGTCTATTGAAAACATGGCTTCTGGACAAGTCAAAATATCCAAGTTCAAAACGTGGTCATATGAGTAAATATGGTAACTTGGAGAGTTATAGGCGGTCTATGAACTCTTGGCGATTACTGATATTAATCACGAGGATACACTATCTCCAATATGATTGTCTAGGGTATGAATGAGGAGCATCTTCCTTTTCTATCTTTATTTAAGAGTTCAGTTTTAGCTCTTTAGTGGAATGAGTTAAAATTAATGGATCGGACCTAAGTGAATCATTTGTTGATTGTGATTAGGTTATGTCTATTGAAGCTTAAATTTAGATGGCCCGCCAAGATCCCCAATCCACACGGACTTGCATGGATCACTTGATATATTCTACCGGACCAATTTAAGGGTCCATCTAGAATTGCATTTAATATATTAAGAATATAATTTGCACATTATTTAAGTAATGGGCTGCTCAATTATATTAATATATTAATGAAAGACATGTGGGCTTGTTTCTTTTAGTAAGAATGGGTCTGGTTCACATGTGGGCTTTTTTATTTAAAGTCCAATGGATTAAATGAAATAGGAAAATAATATTAGGCCCATCTTATATATAAGTGGGGCGGCTAGGTTAAGGTTTTGACCTAAAAATATTATTTTGTTTCATTTGTTTTAATTAAATAAGAATTAATTGATTTATTGATTAATTGTTTAATTAAAGAAACAAATCTTTCCTAAAAGTAAAAGACTTGTTTGATAAGTAAATAAATAAATTAGTATTATTTATTTAATCAAATAAGGAGTCTTTTTTTTTTAGTCAAATAAAAGAATAAAAATAAAAGAGTTGGATTAGGGTTTGAAGTCTATAAAGTTAAAAAGAATTAGGGTTGAATTTTAGTCACCCTATATAAGTGACATGATGAAATTCGGCCAACCCTAATTACATACTAAATAGAATTCGGCAACCCTAAAGGAAAAAGAAGAAAAATTCGGCCAACCTATATATATGTTCTTATAGGGTTCGGCCACATCAATTAATTGGTGCTTGAGTTTTTATTTTCTTTCTTCTTCTTCTTAATTCTAAGAGAGTTTTTATTCTAGAGAGACAAAAAGGAGTGAAAAATTATTCTTTGATAGTATACAATTGCTTAAACATCAATAAGCTTGTGTATACGATATCGATCTAGGTTCACGCGAGTTTCGATCATAAGATTGTGAACTCAAAAGTGACCGGAATAATTTTGACATTCTTTTGATTGTTTTGTGACTAACAAAGAAAAGAAAGTATTTGTTTGGTCCATTCACAGGTTTGCAATTCAAAGGAAAGGGAGACCACGCTCCTAGGTGATCCACGTTCGTGCTCGGATTGAAGGTCTTGCGGATTACCATCGACGTAAGTCAATCGGATCACGCGACAAGAGGTAATTTACTTTTGTTGATATATATGCATGTTTATTGATTAAAAGGGTTTAAGGTTCATAAAGGAAAAATTTTAAAAGTCACTAAATCGTCTTTAGTATCGCTTCCGCTGCGTATAACACTTTTATTTGTTTATTTTTCCCTACAGAGATGTGAGGACGAAGAGAGAGGGAAATTTGGGATCCAGCTGTAAACAAAGATGAAGAGATCTGTTTTTTTTTTTCTCCTTTTTTGAACAGATCTGTTCCAGAAGTGAGCTCACTTTTTTTTGGTGTGGATCCTTTAGTTGATTTGTGGATTTATTATGGCTTATGGTTTGTGTTTTGGAATTCAATTTGTGTTTGGGATTCAATTTGTGTTTGGGATTGAAAGATATTTGAGTTTGTGAAGTTGAGATATTGTTTTGATTGATGATATATGTTGGATGTTGGAGGGGAGAATCTGGGTTTATGAAGATTGAAGATCGATGAAGATGGGTTTGTGAAGGTTGATTGATCTGAGTTTGTGATGGTTGATTGGTTTTTGTAAAAAATTATAAGAAAAAAAAAGTGATGGTCGATCGATATGGGTTTGCAAGGGGTGGAGTTTTTGTTTTTTGTTTTTTATTTTTTTTAAAATGATTAATTTGATGTCTATCATTTTTTTTATAAAAGGTTTTATGCTAAAGCAATAGATAAATGACATAAAATAAATTCGAATGTGATTATGGAGAGAAATATACTAGGACTTGACTACACCCCACCATAAATTGACTTCCGTTCTAAACTCAATTGAACACCCAATTCATGCTTATGCAATTCATAGATTCATGCACCCTAAAATTAACCTACAATCTCAGTCAAGTAAAATAGGTTACACTCAAAATCATACCTAGGCCTATCTCTTGATTACTCGGAATATATGAATGGGTTAGTTAAAGACATTGGCACACTAACGAATCATATACGCTAGCCTAAGTAGGTCTACTTTTCTAGACATACATAGAGGGTGTTTTATCAATCACGTAGTATGCGTCTCTGGTCGGTACATAATACACCATCGAAAGAACAATCAATAGGAGATCAATCTATTAATATAACATTAATCATACTACAACATCCATACAAACTACAAGTAGAAAAATGAAGGATAAACAAAGGTTAATATAAATATATTGTCATTGAGAGAGAGAGAGAGAGAGAGAGAGAGAGAGAGAGAGAGAGAGAGAGAGAGATAGGGGGTTCATCAAATCTTAGTACTAAGTGATTAGCTCATATCACAAAATGTAGCCATGCAATGAATATATTGAAATGAATACATGGCTAATATAAAGAACATGGAAAGGAAAAAGTGATAGAAGAAACTATGTAGAGTAGCTCCTCCTTTGCTTTGCTCTTCTTTTTCCAAGCTCTTTCGTCAACTCTCTTTTGGTTCCAAACGATAAGATGATGGTGGTTGTGAAGTAAGGAAGGGATTTTTGTATTTGGATGTTAGGGAAGTGATGATGTAAGAGAAATGCCAAAGCTGATGGTCTAGGTCTAATTTGGAAAAAAGAGTTGGTTCCTTTGAATATTCCAAAAAGTGGTATTTATATAGGAGCCAAAATAGGGCAAAAAGTCACCCAACTGATGTAATGACGGACTGCCGCGGTTGGAATTTCTTAGCCACCAACCGCGGCAGTAGAATCGCGGCAAGCCAAAGATATATCTATCGCTTGGGTGCTGCGGTTCCTCAGACCGCGACACTTCGGGAAGATCTCTGTTGCTCTAGTGCCGTTGTGGTCCAACCGCAGCACTTGAGGAGTGGCATTCTGGCCCAATGCTCCAAACTCTTCATATTTGCACACTGACCCTTCGAATCTTCTCTTTTAGTACCAAGACACCTGTGCTAAAACAAAAACCTCAAACAAGTCATTAAACACAAGATTTTACCCAAGAACGATCTCAAAACGATATGGAAATAGTGCTACATTTTGTGTATAAATGAACCAATCAAATAACCCCGAACTTATCTTTTGGTCATCCTCGAGCAAAACCAAAACAAACAAACAAAAAGAAAACTAAAACAAAAGAAAGAAAATAAAACATAAATAAATAAAATGTATGTGATAAGTCTTTTAAACCCATAGGCGATCCCTAGTGGGACGAGTGATGTCTCGTGAGGGCTTACAGTACAATACCCACAAATGTCTTTCCTGATGAGCCAACTATAGATAAAGACACAATAATGGGCGAACCATGGCACATGCATGCTAAAACCCCTAAGAAAAAACTTAGGGAATGCAAGCCAAGGTGCTACAGCAAGAGAGATTGCAATTCCATACTTCTTAGTGAACAAAGCTTCAAAAAGCATCGAACACAAGAGTCTTATGATAGCATTTCGCCTCGACTCTATTCCTTTCAGGATCTCTCTTATTTTACCACTCAGAACCTAGGCTCACTCAATAAACATATGCGGTTGGAAATTAAGCACAATAAATTTTCAAATTTTACATGCATATGATAAATTTTGAAAAACCGCTAATGTTTAAATGCAATTGGACCACAAGAACGGATTTGAACATTAAGAATAAGAGCATAGCACCATTTGATACCTTTATCAACAAACTAAAACTCCTCCTAAAGATCAATTAGGACTTCTTTAAAGTTCAAGGGATGCTATGGTGAATTGGTGGTGGAGAGGCTAGGTGGGTACGGGATTATGGGCTAGCTAACGATTATTCTTTAAACTTCTATTTTGGTATGCTCATCACAATTAAAGCGTCTAGGTATGATTTGTTCAATTAATCACTTTGTGCTAATTTTTAAGTTGCTTTATATTTTGGCAACTTTTACACTTTTGAAGATTAGAAGACTTTTTGTGCTATTGGTTTTCTTTAAGCACTTTTTAATTTTTCATTTATTTTAAGCCTTATTCTTTGCACAAATTACACATCTAGCTTGAGTACACGCTATTTTTACATTTTTGAGTTCATTCATGAGCTTCATCTTGATATGATAACAAGCCGTAATCGTAGCAAATAAGGGTTGGTCTAGTGTTTAGGTAAGATGTGGTGATGTGTATGATATGGGAGGATATAGTGATGGGGTGTAGTGTGTAGGTCAACATAGATAGGTCATTTAAGCACACACACAAGGCATGGGACGTGTTTGGGAATTTTATAGTGAATTAACACACATAGCCTACATCATCTCTATAGGTTCGAGCTAAGCAAGCAAACAAAGGCGAAACAACGGAGATGCTCTTAAAATGACGTTTTTTAATGCCCAAAGCATGGAGTGAGGTCCTTTTATATTAAGCTTATTTATCTACAAGAAGAGTATTTAAGATGAAACAATCAAACAGATCACACTCATAAGGACGCTATTTAGGCTCTGGCCTCACATGGGTAGTCTCCACTAATGATCTAGACATCTCAAATGCGATACCCAATTACTAAGACACTTTCGAGTTTGGTAGGGTGCGTGCAAGCAATGTGGTGCAGCTTTAATTAGCATAACCTTTGCCTAGACTCAGGGATTCAATACATGCAAAAATTTGCCTCAAAAGGCATAACCCAAAAGCATTTCATTAAGCAAGTTAATGCTCCAAATTTTGGCTTGAAGTAAGAGAACAGACTCATCAAACACACAATCATGCAAAAATTTGAAAAAAAATTCACAAAAAATAAACACAAACAAAACAATCATACAAAAATGGTCATTAGATGGCCACACCCCCAAACCTAAATGAAACATTGTCCCCAATGTTTGCACAAAAGCGGATTGGACAATATAAGCTTAGAAACATGAGGGAAGCCAAACGCACAACCAATAACAAGCACGCTGCAAACCTAAAAACTAGGCACAATACAACGTCACACATGTAATCTCAAACAAGAAAAAACAATAAAAATAAACCCCACTGTTTGGAAACTGAAATGAGCTCAATGCATAAATCCAACAATGAAGAGTAACTAACATAACCGAAACTAAAAAGCAAATAGATGATATCCAATAAGAAAACAATTAACGATTCAAAGTAACTAAAAACAATAAAACAAGTCTAAAAGAAAGATAAACAAAGCACTAAAAATGGTGGAATGTGGCTACGAGGTCCCCAGTAACTTTCTTTTGCCCTTGCCTGATGGGTCTCTCGCTACGGCCTCTCTGTCTGCTAATTCCTTCAAGGACCTCTCTGTTGTAATGCATATCTGAGCTGTTTCTTCTTAAAGGATGGGCCTTCTTCTGTCTACTATAAGGGGAGACCTTGAGTTCAGTCCTCAGCTCAGAAAAATCCTGCATGAGCCTATCTTTTACATCACTGATCACCGCCCTTGTTCTCAGCTCGGAAAAATCCTGCATGAGCCTATCTCTTACATGGCCGCTATCTCCCTTAGGATATCATCCTTGACAGCCTGAATCTCCTCCTTTCGTGCCGCATGCGCATCTGCCTACTCTAACCGAGTAGCCTTTAGAACTTTCAACATCTAAGTCAGCAATCTCATATTATCATCCTCCTCAGCACCTTCAACATCCTCAGCCTCTGGTTCTGAACCCTCAACCTCTGATTTTGAACCCTTAGCCTCTGACTCTAAATCCTCAGCCTCTGTCTGCGCCCTCTTGGGTCCTCTAGGCCTCTTCAGTCCCTTGCTAGGATAGAGTGAATACCATTGATTGATTCCGATATCCACTAGAGGCTTCTTCATCTCCTCTGTAGAAAGATCAACACATGTTTGTATGTAGAAACAGGTAATCATACTAGGGAACCCCATGGCCTCATTCTTTCTCTCATCTTTACCATACTTATGGATTTCCATCTTTATGAGCACACCAATATCGAGCGGCTGGCCCTGTTGCAAACAATAAAGCAGTTGTGCCACCTCATTGGCTACAGTGGTGCGATAACTACAAGGCCTTAAGGAGTAGGAAATAAAGACATGCCAGAATGCCAGGTCAATATAGATCTTCGACTGCTTCAGAGGACTAGACCTAGTGTTCCAAAATAGCATTGCTTTTTCATGAGGAACTAGGGCGTTTGCTAACTCCACATTCATCTTTGTGAAGATGTCGTTTCTAGCCAACCCTTTAAACATATTTCCCCACTCTTCCTCTAGTATAGTGGCTCTGAAGTACCTGTTGATGTAAGCAGGGTTTATCCTGACTTCCCTACCTCTGACCATTACTGTGTCGCCCAATAGATAGTTTCTCGGGATCATGCATGCATAAAATTCGTCCACAATGCGTCTACAATATGGGGGTAGGGTCTGGACATAAGTCTACCAACCCCTGTTCTTAATAGTCTGAGGAATCGGCGTCTCGTCAAACTCTGATACATTAATCTCCTTTTCTAGAATTAATTTCCTTTTTGCCCACTTAGCCAACTGGCTCGGAAAATCAGGATTTGGGACACATGGTGGAATGCCCTTTCTTGGCCTAGACGACTGGCTAGAATCGCCCTTTTCAGCTGTCTTTGCAGTTTGCTTAGTTCTTACCATATGGACACTCGGAAAACTGTGTCGCTTCACATTTCTAACACAATTTCGGTAGCAATTCGGCACTCAAACACATAACCAGCTAGTAACCTAATACACCACGGGTACCCACTAGCCATAAACCACCAACAATGCAAAACAAAAACTACAGAGCACTTCCAATCAACCACCAAACAACCTAATTTCGGCCTAGTGTCACTATCTCAAGCCAAATATTCAATAAATACTACAATCATCAAATAAGCATGCCAACAACCCTCAAACCACTAACAAACATCAACCCACACAACAATTTCGGAAAAATGAAGCACAATACACCTTATTTCACAAAAAATCTTCCCCAAAACACCCAAACTAACCTTAAGATTGCAAGGAAGGGGAATGAGAGGGGAATGAGAGGGGAATGGGAACAATATCAACTAAAAATGAGCAAAAATAGAGAAGGGTTACCGATTACGTGCGGAAGATGGCAATGGTTGGAAAGGGAATCGCTGCTTTTGTTTTGAAACCTCAAATGAGGTGTGCCCTAGCCGAACAAATCCTTTTATACTGTCAGGGTGCCACGGTCTCGACTGCCGCAGTTGGTCTAACTGCAGCACCAAAACGACTGCGTTTTGGTCGAAACGACATCGTTCCACTAAGTCTGGACTACTGCAGCTGCTTCTTCCAGGCAACACCCACGCGACACTCAGGCGATAGAGATGTTTTGAGATTTCTGTTGCTCGAGTGCCGCTCCAATACCGCGGTCTCGACTTTGGAGCGACACTCATTTGGCAGTTGGGTGACAGAGATGTTTTGAGGATCTCTATCGCTCGACTGCCGTGACACACTGCATCTTGGTCACATATGGTTGTTGAAAATGCTAACTTTCTACACCAAAAACACTAGCACACAACATCAAGCACACCTATTCTAACATTCTGAACAAGATTAAAACAAAATAACGATTTATAAAACTAAAAGAAAAACTTAAAAGAAAACAAATATGTACAAGAGATGGTACCTCCCTTTGATTTCTTGTTTAGGGTGGTTCTTGAAAGCAGACCACCTCCTTTGGTTTCTGATCTTCAAATTCCCAAAATATTTTTAGCCGTTGCCCATTCACTTTGAACCTTTCCTTCTTGACATCCTCGATCTCCACCGTTCCATAAGGAAAAATATTAGTGATGGTGTAAGGACCCATCCATCGACTCTTTAGCTTGCCCGGGAATAACTTCAACCTTGAGTTGAAAAGAAGCACCTTTTGAACCACTTATAATTCCTTGTTTTCTATTCGCTTGTCGTGCCACCTTTTGGTTTTCTCCTTGAAGATTCTTGAGTTCTTAAATGATTCGAGCCGTAGCTCCTCTAACTCATTAAATTGGAGGCATCTCTTTTCACCGGCCTCTTGCATGCTCATGTTGAGGAGCTTAATTGCCTACCATGTCTTGTGCTCAAGCTCAAATGGCAAGTGACACGCTTTTCCATATACTAGCTAGAATGGAGACATGCCAATAGGAGATTTGTAGGCCGTTCGGTAAGCCCATAAGGCATCCTCCAACTTTTTGGCCCAATCCTTCCTTCTAATCCGTACGGTTTTCTCCAAGATACTCTTAATTTCTCTATTTGAGACTTCGGCTTGACCGTTGGCTTACGGGTGGTACGAGGTGGTGACTTTGTGTTTCACTCCGTATTTCTTCAATAGGTCCTCAAACTTCTTGTTGCAAAAATGAGATCCTCCATCAGTCACTATTGCTCGTGGCGTGCCAAAATGGGTGAAGATATTCCCTTTTAAGAACTTGGTCACTTCCTTTCCTTCACAAGTTGGAGTGTCTATTGCTTCAATCCATTTAGACACATAGTCTTCGGCAGCTAGAATGTACTTCTTCCCAAAGGATGTTGGGAATGGTCCTATGAAGTCTATGCCCCAAATGTCAAAAAGTTCCACCTCCAACATGACATTCATTGCCATCTTGTCTCTCTTAGTGATGTTGCCAGTTCTTTGGCGCCGGTCACATGCCTCTATAAATCTCCTTGAGTCCTTGAACAAAGATGGCCACCAAAAACTCGATTAGAGGACTTTCTTAGCCATCCGTGAAGCACCAAAATGACCACCACACTCCTTAGAGTGACAAAGCCCCAAAATATCTAGCATCTCTTCTTCGGGAACGCACTTGCGAATTACCCCATCCCCACATGGTCTGAACAAGAGCGACTCATCCTACAAATAGAATTTCAACTCAGCAAAGAATTTTCTCTTTTGGTGCACATTTAGCTCTAGGGGCACTATGTCACTAACTAGGTAGTTTAACACATCTGCGAACCATGGAATTAGAAGACTTTGTAATTCAAAAAGTTGCTCATCGGGGAACTCTTCTTGATGGGCTCATCAACTTTCTCATTATCGTCCCTCTCAAGTCTCGAAAGGTGGTCCGTAACCACGTTTTCGATCCCTTTCTTATCTCTAATCTCGAGATTGAACTCTTGGAGGAGTAGCACCTATCTTATAAGTCTTGGCTTTGCATCCTTCTTTGCTAGAAGGTAATTAATGGCTGCATGGTCCGTGTAGACAACTACCTTAGATCCTACCAAGTATGACTTGAATTTGTCAAAAGTGAACACGATGGCCAACAATTCTTTTTCTGTTATTGCATAGTTGACCTGTGCCTCATTTAGTGTATGACTTGCATAGTAAATAACATGTTGCCGCTTCTCATTTCTTTGACCTAATACGGCGCCCACCACATAGTCACTAGCATCACACATCAACTCAAAGGGGAGGTCCTAATCCGGAGCCCTCATGATAGGAGCCGAAACAAGCTCTTTCTTTAAAAGTTCAAAAGCCTTCAAGCATGCTTCGTCAAACACAAACGGCACATCTTTCATCAAAAGGGAGCACAAAGGCTTTGCAATCTTTGAAAAGTCTTTGATGAATCTTCTATAGAACCCGGCATGTCTTAGAAAACTTCGGATTCCCTTCACTGAGGTTGGCGGAGGCAACTTTTCAATAACCTCAATTTTTGCTTTGTCCACTTCAATCCCTTCAGAGGAGATTTTATGACCCAACACTATTCCCTCCTTGACCATGAAATGGTACTTCTCCTAGTTGAGTATTAGGTTGGTCTCTTCACACCTTTTAACCACCTTCCTTAAGTTCTCTAAACAGCCATCAAATGATGACCCAAAAACGGAGAAGTCATCCATGAAGATCTCAATGTACCTCTCCACCATGTCAGAAAAAATAGCCATCATACATCTTTGGAATGTCACCGGAGCGTTACAAAGTCCAAAGGGCATTCTTCGGTAGGAAAACGTCCCATATGGACATGTGAACTTTGTTTTTTCTTGATCTTTGGGGTCTATTGGAATTTGGTTGTAACTAGAATATCCATATAAGAAACAATAGTATTTGTGCCCCGCTAGCCTTTCCAACATTTGGTCTATAAAGGGTAAGGGAAAATGATCTTTCCGTGTGGCCGTGTTGAGTTTTCTGTAGTTAATACAAACCCTCTAACCTGTGACGGTCCGTGTCGGAATGAGTTCATTGTGTTCATTAGGTACCACAATAATCCCTCCTTTCTTAGACACCACCTTACTGGACTAACCCACAGACTATCTGAAATTGGGTAAATGATACCCACATTTAGAAGCTTTAGGACCTCAGCTCTAACTACCTCTTGCATATTAGGATTCAATCTTCTTTGGTTCTCCACTGTTGGTTTAAACTCCTCCTCCATCAATATTTTGTGCATGCAAATCAAAGGACTCAATCCCTTAATATCGGAGATAGACCAACCGATGGCTTTCTTATGGCTTCTTAGAACCCTCAACAACTTTTCTTCTTCAATCTTTTACAAGGAGGCCAAAATTAGCACCAGAAGTGATAATGACTTACCAAGGAAAGCATATCTCAAATGCTCCGGTAGTTGCTTCAACTCAAGCTTAGGAGGTTTTTCAATAGACGGGGGTAATCTAGGCTTTCCCTCTCCTAACTCCTCGAACCTCCTTCTTTCTCTAAACTTCTTCAAAGGTTGGGAATTCAAGTGTAGAGCATACTCTGCAACTTTCTCATCTTCATCCTCCTCAGAGGCTCTATGAACTATGAATGCCTCTAATGGTTCCTTAGGAGTTTCTCTTCTAACAAACTCTTCAACTAACCGTTCAACAATCTCAACCATCAAACACTTATCCACGTCCATCGGTCTCTTAGCCACCTTTTTCATGTCAGACACCATATGTTCATCTCCTACCTTCAATGTCATCTTGTCTTCCTTCACATCTATCAAAGCCCCTACGGTCTTCATGAATGGCCTACCTAGAAGCAAAGGGATTTCCACGTCCTCCTCCATCTCAAGTACCATAAAGTCCACAGGAAAGTACAAGTTTTCTACTTTTACCAAGACATCTTCCATGACTCCTATCGGATACTTGATTGACCTATCGGCTAGTTGTAGAGTAACATGAGTAGGCTTCACTTCCCCTACTCCCAACTTCTGAATAACTGAGTATGGCATCAAATTGATGCTTGCCCCGGAATCGATCAATGCCTTCCCAAACTCCGTTTGACCAATGGTGCATGGGATTGTAAATTTCCTAGGATCCTTTAGCTTAGGTGGGAGTTTGTTTTGTAGGATTTCACTACACTCTTTCGTTAATGCAACCGTCTCAAATTCTTCTAACTTCCTCTTGTTGGAGAGCAACTCCTTGAGAAATCTCACATAAGTGGGTATTTGGGCAAGTGCTTCGGCAAACGGGATGTTGATGTGAAGCTTCTTAAATACCTCTAAGAACTTACTGAAATTGTGAGCATCCTTACGTTTCTTCAATCTTTGTGGATATGGAATGGTAGGCACATAAGCTTTGACTTGGGGTTGTGGAGGTGGATCATGTGATGTGGTGGGCAATTCATCATGGCTAGTACTTTTCTTTTCTTCTTTAACCTCTTCTTCAATAATACCCTCATCTTCAACAACTTCTTTTCCCTTCCCAAAGTTTTTCGGTAATTTAATCTCTTTACCACTCCTCAATGCGATGGCCTTGCATGATTCCTTAGGGTTTATCACTGTGTCGCTTGGTAAAGACCCTTGTTGTCTTCCTTGTTGTCCCCTAGCTAGTTGACTGACTTGTGTTTCCAAGTTTTGGATTGAGGATTGGGTATGTTGAGCAAGTTGGTCAAATTTCGTATCAAGCTTCCTCAAGGATAAGTCTTGGGTCTCAATTCTATTGTCCATCTTACCCATATATTTGGAGAACATTTCCTCTAGGTTAGATTTTCTCTCTCTTTGATTGTTTAGGGGTTGGTTGGGTAGTTTTGTTGTTGTGGTTGAGGGAATCCGGGTGGTTGTCTTTGGTGGAGGTTGTGTTGATGTTAGGGTTGATTATCTTTCCATGACAAATTTTAGTGGTTTTTCCATGCGGGGTTGTATGTGTTTAGGTATTGGTTGTGTTTGGGATTTTGGATGGCATGTTGTTGAGGTTGATTTTGGAAGTTCCGGTTGTAGTTCACAAAAGCTACTTGTTCCGATGAGCTTGAAGCAAAAAGGTTTCCAACTTAACAATCCATGCTAGAGTGTGGCCCCAAACACCACTCACATTGAGCCACTTGCAAATTGCTAGGCCCGGCAGTCAACTTGCTCATTTGATTCTAAAGTGCTAAAATCTAAGCTTGCACTCTTGTATTGTTATCTACTTTTAGCACACTTGGAATCTTCTTAGGTACTTGTCTTTGTGTTCCCCATTGGCTATTGTTGAGTGCCATTTCCTCTAGGAGATCGTTTGCCGCATCCATTGTTTTGCTCATTAGAGAACCCCCAGTAGCCACATCTACTAAGTTCCTAGTTGACATGGTGATGCCTTGGTAGAATGCTTGCAAAGTTTGCCACTTTGCAAGGCCATTGTGAGGACATCTCCTTTGAAGCTCCTTAAACCTCTCCCAAGCTTCGTAGATACTTTCATTCTCAAATTGTTGAAAAGAAAGGATCTCATTCCTGAGACGAGCAACCTTCCTTGGTGGAAAAAATCTTTTAAGATTGCTTGGGCTAACTGATCAAAGGTAATGATCGAGTTAGGTGGTAGTGAGTTTAACCATATCTTCGCATCATGTCCCAAAGAGAATGGGAACAACTTCAACTTGATAAAATCTTCGGGAATTCCATTGTACTTAAAGGTTTCACATATTTCGTAGAAGTTCTGAAGGTGCAAATTTGGATTATCACTCGCTAACCCATTGAACATACATGTAGTGCTAATCATTTGAATCACTGAAGGCTTTATCTCAAAAGAATTTGCTGCAATTGTAGGTCGGCGAATAAATGACATGTTCTGCTCAAATCTAGGCATTCTGTAATCTCTCAGAGTGCGCTCATGTTCCCCATGAAACAAACCATCTTGAAATGGAATGGTCGTATGAGGCAATTCTCTCTGGTTTTGATTTGCTACAGGAGGCAATTCCCTCTGTTCTAAATGTGCCGATCACCCATCTCTGCTCCTCTCAACCTTGCCTCATGTCTATTTCTTCGAGCTATCCTCTCAATTTCCGGATTAAAGTTCAAGAAGTGAAGATTTTGGCTCATTGTATATGGGTACTGTTAGGATTATGCTCAATAGCAAGAGTGTAATGTTGTAATTAACAATCTTTTTCATATTAATAAAGAGATTTCTGGTTTAACAAATCGTATAGCATTTATAGTTTATATTATAATTGTCAAAGTAAATAATCATAAGGTCTAAAGACTATGGGAAAAGAAGAATTGTTCGTACATCTGGATATGTATGTGGTAGACACAATTCTTTAGTTAGTCTTGAATAATGTTCACAACTTAAGTTAAAGGTTGGGCACCTTTATCTTGTTAAAGTTGTAGAATTCTTTTGCTAGCATTTGAGTGGGATCAAATGAGATATGATGAGTCTAAAATCATCGGAGTGTCTTCGAGCAAAAGGATCTAGTGCACTGGGTGCATTGAACTGGATCACAATGAAAAGCTTTATCTAGAACCGTCAATAGATAATAGTCTTTTCATTATCAGGACAATCGGAGGGTCTATCTTAATCCTGAGATAAATGATGGACTTATGGTTGCAAGTGATATCATTTGAGTTATCAATGAATACGATTATATCGCATAGTCTATCCTCGATAGTTTGGTGATATTCATTTGTTAATCGATAGAGGACTTCATTTATAGATATGGACATCGTGGCTCCATTTAATTAAATGAGAGTATAATATCATCATATGGATGTTTTGAGGTAATTGGATATTAAATCTCAACGTTGAGTTTTCGATAGTGTCTATTGAAAACATGACTTCTGGACAAGTCAAAATATCCAAATTCAAAACATGGTCATATGAGTAAATATGGTAACTTGGAGAGTTATAGGCGGTCTATGAACTCTTGGCGATTACTGATATTAATCACGAGGATACACTATCTCCAATATGATTGTCTAGGGTATGAATGAGGAGCATCTTCCTTTTCTATCTTTATTTAAGAGTTCAGTTTTAGCTCTTTAGTGGAATGAGTTAAAATTAATGGATCGGACCTAAGTGAATCATTTGTTGATTGTGATTAGGTTATGTCTATTGAAGCTTAAATTTAGATGGCCCGCCAAGATCCCCAATCCACACGGACTTGCATGGATCACTTGATATATTCTACCGGACCAATTTAAGGGTCCATCTAGAATTGCATTTAATATATTAAGAATATAATTTGCACATTATTTAAGTAATGGGCTGCTCAATTATATTAATATATTAATGAAAGACATGTGGGCTTGTTTCTTTTAGTAAGAATGGGTCTGGTTCACATGTGGGCTTTTTATTTAAAGTCCAATGGATTAAATGAAATAAGAAAATAATGTTAGGCCCAATCTTAATCAAGTGGGGCGGCAAGGTTAAAATTTTAACCTAAAATATTATTTTGTTTCATTTGTTTTAATTAAATAAGAATTAATTAATTTATTGATTAATTGTTTAATTAAAGAAACAAATCTTTCCTAAAAGTAAAAGACTTGTTTGACAAGGAAATAAATAAATTAGTTTTATTTATTTAATCAAATAAGGAGTCTTTTTATTTAGTCAAAATAAAAGAATAAAAATCAAGGAGTTCGATTAGGGTTTGAAGTCTATTAAGTTGAAAAGAATTAGGGTTGAATTTAAGTCACCCTATATAAGTGACATTATAGAATTCGGCCAACCCTAATCTTAGACTACATAGAATTCGGCAACCCTAAAGGAAAAAGAAGAAAAAATTCGGCCAACCTATATATGTGTTCTTATAGGGTTCGGCCACCACAATCTATGGTGCTTGAGTTTTTTATTTCTTTCTTCTTCTTCTTAATTCCAAGAGAGAGTTTTTATTCTAAAAAGACAAAAGAGAGTGTGAAATTATTCTTTGATAGTATACTATTGCTTAATCATCAATAAGCTTGTGTATACGATATCGATCTAGGTTCACGCGAGTTTCGATCATTAGATTGAGAACTCAAAAGTGACCGGAATAATTTTTGACATTCTTTTGATTGTTTTGTGACTAACAAAGAAAAGAAAGTTTTTTGTTTGGTCCATTCACAGGTTTGCAATTCAAAGAAAAGAGAGACCACGCTCCTAGGTGATCCACGTTCGTGCTCGGATTGAAGGTCTTGCGGATTACCATCGACGTAAGTCAATCGGATCATGCGACAAAAGGTAATTTACTTTTGTTAACATATATGCATGTTTATTGATTAAAAGGGTTTAAGGTTCATAAAGGAAAAATTTTAAAAGTCACTAAATCGTTTTTAGTATCGCTTCCGCTGCGTGTACCACTTTTATTTATTATTTTTCCCTACAATTGGTATCAGAGCCTAGGTAGAACCCTTTTAATTAATTAACGTATATATACGTGGATCTATTTCTTTTTATTGTGATTATGCATGTTTAGAAAGAGATGGCACTCTAGGTATTCAAATATATAATTACATGTGATGTATGGATTTATATATGTTTTATGTGGTTTGTTATTGCTCGATTTTGGCCCTAGATTTTCAATGTAATTTTTGTTTCGGAGTTGTAACAAGAAGGGTGGTCTATTATCGCCATAATTCCTTCTTGGTAGATTGCTAGGTTTTATTTTTTTTATATGTGCAGTATTTTTTTTAGGGTTACTGCAGTTTTTATTTTTATTTTTTTTGTATGTGCAGTTTTTTGTTTGTAAAATACTGCAGTGAATAAAAAAAAAAAAAATTAATACTGTAGTATTTATTATATATATATACTGCCGTAATATGTTTAGGTCTTGAAGATTCGAAGACACGAAGCAAAACGAAGCAACCGGAACCATGAACGAGCACCGTGCACACCCTAGGAGTGGATTGGGCTGCGCATGGCAAGCCCAAGCTTGGTGGGCTGCGCACGGCAGCCCTGGAGTCCTCATGGGCTGCACACGGCAGCCCCTTAGTGGGGTTGTGAGTTGTGCTCGCCTGTGGGTTGGGCCGAAGGATGAGCGTATGGTTGATAGGCCACCTGAAGATCTTGTATTCCTGACAAATTGTAATTTACTTGTTTTTCTAGGATGGCCAAAGTTGTTGCTATTTAATTTATGCTTAAATATTACAATATTTGTTATTGTATGATAACATGACATATAGAATAGGAGTGCCACGCATTTATCTCTTTTTGGTATGAACATGCATTGAATGATTTAGGTATCTAAATTGACATCTAGATAACTCGGTAAATCATTCTATTGGATTTAATCACATGCCTTAAATAATTGAGTGGGAGAAGGTGTTTTGGTAACACCTATGGCCTCCAAGGTTAGTTGAGCTTTATTATTTATTGGTAATCCCCCCAAGGGGCGTCCATGAATGGAATTTAGCAACATACTTCCTTACAAGGATAGACTAGACAATGGACTCAAACGAGATCTACTCCCCAAGGAGGGATTTTCGTGAGAGAAAATTGAGGGTCGATATCTTGGTAACACACTCAATGTAATTTTATTGATATCCTCCCAAGAGTTCTTGTTAATAAAATTGCAAGGCTAAAATTGAAAACGCTGGTTGTTATGTTAACAATTAGGTGGGATCTAGTCTAACTAGTAAATGGTGCGAACTCCCAAAGGAGGCGTAACATTTATGGGTGTTAGATCACCGTTGAATTTTATGATTGAGTTATTTATTTAATTCAAGATAAATATTTAAAAGTGCTTTATCATGATTATTTACTTATATATGTTTTGTTCAGAAATCATGACCCCATCACTTATGAACATCCTGAAAGATAACACTTTAACTGGAGATAATTATGTCACATGGAAAAGGAAAATTGGGTTGTTGCTGCAAAGTGAAAAACATAAGTTTGTTCTAACTACTCCTAAACCACCTGCTCCTAATAATGAATCTAGCATAATGTATAGAGATGAGTATGAGCAGTGGAAGACTTCAGATGATATGGCAAAATGTTACATTATGGCCACTATCTCCGACGTGTTGCAACAGCAGCATGAAGGAATGGAGTCCGCTGCTGATATAATGATATCTCTAGAGGAGATGTTTGCTATGAAGTCTAGGACGACTAAGAGAGAGGCAGTGACTACTTTTATGAATCTTAGGATGAAACCTGGACAGGCTGTGAAAGATCACATGATGAAAGTCATAGCACATCTCAACATTGCTGAACTGCATGGCGCTGAGATAGATGGTGAGACAAAGATTGATATGGTTGTCAATTCATTGTCAGATTCCTTTGATCAGTTCAAATTGGACTACACTTTGAACAAAAAGGAATACACCTTACAAGGCCTGATGCAAGATGTTCAAAGTGCTGAAAAGATCCTTGTGAAAGGCAAAGGTCAAGAGATTCATATGGTTGGTAAAGTTGCTACTGTTAAGGCCCGTCAAAAGGTCAAGAAACAACAGAAGAAAAAGCAACTTGGGCCTATCAAGAAGGAGACCAAGAAAGTAACCAAGATCAAAGGGAAATGCTTCCTTTGTGGTGAAAAGGGACATTGGAAGAGAAATTGCCCAAAGTCCCAGAACAAGAAGGAAGAAGGTAATTTGAATTATCTAGAAACATGTTTTTTGGCTAATTCTACAGATTCTTGGATCATAGACTCAGGAGCCACTAATCATGTTTGTTATTCCTTGCAGGGGTTTCAAGAAAGGAGAAAGCTGAGTAAGAATGAAATCAATTTGCGCTTGGGCAACGGAACGTTAGTGTCTGCAAGTGCAGTGGGAGATATTAGAGTTTATTTGGATTCTAGAAGACATTTAGATTTAATAGACGTTTATTATGTACCTTAATTCAAGAGGAATTTAATTTCAGTTTCTTGTTTGAATAAATTTGGATATTCGGTTATTTTTAATTAAGTTTTTATTATTAGTAAGAATGACAAAATTATTTGCCAGGTACATTGGAAAACGGTATATACTTTTTGCATAGAAATATCTCTCACTCGTTAGACACAGAAATAACGGAACCTAATCATAAAAGAGTAAAATTATCAACAGATGAAACCTACCTTTGGCATTTACGCTTAGGTCATATTAACCTTAATAGGATTAAAAGATTGGTATGTGACGGACCTTTGAGTGACTTAAAGGTTGATGATCTACCAACTTGTGAGTCTTGTTTGGAAGGTAAAATGACCAAAAGGACGTTCTCTGCCAAAGGTGCAAGAGCCACTGAATGTTTAGGATTGATACACACTGATGTATGTGGACCTATGAGCATTCAAGCTAGAGGTGGATATGAGTACTTCATCACCTTCACGGATGATTACTCGAGATTTGGTTTTGTGTATCTCATGAGACATAAGTCGGATGCTTTTGACATGTTCAAAGCATTCAAAGCTGAAGTGGAAAATCAGCTTGAGAAACACATAAAAATCTTGAGATCTGATCGTGGTGGAGAATATCTATCTGGTGAGTTTCAGCAATATCTTATTGATAATGGGATAGTTTCTCAGTTTTCTGCACCAGGTACACCTCAACAGAATGGGGTAGCAGAAAGGAGAAATAGAACTCTTTTGGATATGGTTAGGTCTATGTTGAGTTATTCAACGCTTCCTATTTCTTTTTGGGGATATGCTTTACAAACTGCTATATACATTCTAAACGATGTACCATCTAAGTCTGTTCCTAAAACACCGCATGAGTTGTGGACTGGGCGCAAGCCTAGTTTACAACACTTAAGGATATTTGGTTGTCCTGCGCATGTGTTAAAAGGAAAGACAGAAAAGATGGAGTCCCGTTCAGAAACATGTATATTTGTAGGGTATCCAAAAGAAACTAAAGGATATTATTTCTATAGTCCTTCAGATCTTAAAGTATTTGTTTCGACAAATGCTAAATTTCTGGAAAAGGACTATATGAATGATTCTGTGCCTAGAAGTAGAATTGTCCTGAATGAGATATCAGGAGATACAATTCCACGAGAGGTTACACAACCTAACCCAATTGTAAGTTCCGATCCAACACAAGATCAATAACCTACCATTCTTCGACGTAGTGGGAGGGTTAGAACACAACCCGAAAGATACATCGGTCTGGGAGAATCAGTGGAGAATCTCCCGGACGACGATGATCCCTATACGTACAAGGAAGCTATGGAGGATGTTGATAGTTGCCATTGGCAAAAGTTAATGCAATCCGAGATTGAATCTATGTTCGATAACAAAGTCTGGTCCCTTGTAGACTTGCCTAAAGGGATAAAACCCATTGGGTGCAAGTGGGTATAAAAGAGGAAAAGAGGTATGAATGGAAAGGTGGAAACCTTTAAAGCTAGATTGGTAGCTAAAGGGTATACACAGAAAGAAGGTATCGATTACGAGGAAACCTTCTCTCCTGTGGCCATGCTTAAATCCATTAGTATACTCTTATCCATTGCAGCATCTTTAGATCTAGAGATTTGGCAAATGGACGTCAAGACAGCTTTCCTAAATGGAAGTCTTGACGAAAGCATCTACATGATGCAACCAGAGGGATTCATTGAAAAGGGCCAAATGGATAAGGTATGCAAGTTGCAGAAATCCATATATGGATTAAAGCAAGCATCCAGATCCTGGAACATAAGGTTTGATCAAGCTGTCAAAGGTTTTGGATTTATTCAGAATCCTGACGAACCTTGTGTATACAAAAGGATTAGGCGACAAATTGGTTTTCCTGATTCTTTATGTTGATGATATACTACTCATTGGAAACGATGTAGGTGTATTGACATCAGTAAAAGAATAGTTAGCAAAACAATTTGATATGAAGGACTTAGGAGAAGCAAGTTTTATTCTAGGTATCCAAGTAATAAGGGATAGAAAGAATAGAACGATTGCATTATCCCAAGCTTCATACATAGACAAAATCTTGTCTAGGTTTTCCATGCAGGATTCCAAGAAAGGTATGTTACCTTTCAAGACATGGAATCAAGCTTTCTAAGGAACAAGTTCCTAAGAATGAGCATGAAGAGCAATTCATGAGTAGAGTTCCATATGCCTCGGCAGTTGGAAGTCTCATGTATGCAATGCTCTGTACTAGACCAGATATTTGTTTTGCTGTTGGCATAGTTAGCAGGTTTCAATCGAAACCTGGTCCTGATCACTGGACGGCAGTCAAGCATATTTTCAAGTATCTCAAGAGAACGAGAGATAATATGCTTGTATACTCTGGAGGGGATTTGGTTCCCGTTGGGTATACAGATTCTGATTTCCAATCAGATTCTGACTCCAGAAAATCCACATCAGGGGTTGTGTTTACTATTGGAGGAGGAGCAGTTATATGGAGGAGTATCAAGCAATCTTGTATTGCTGATTCCACCATGGAAGCTGAGTATGTTGCTGCATGCGAAGCTGCCAAAGAGGCTGTTTGGCTCCGCCAATTCTTGATTGACTTAGAAGTGGTTCCTAGTGCGAATAAGCAGATCACTATCTACTGTGACAACAGTGGAGCAGTGGCTAATTCGAAAGAACCAAGAAGTCACAAGAGAGGTAAACACATTGAAAGAAAGTATCATCTTTTAAGGGAGATTGTTCAAAGAGGTGACGTGATGATTACCAAAATCGCATCAGCAGAAAATCTAGCAGATCCCTTCACAAAGGCTTTACCTCAGAAGAATTTCGATGGGCATCTAGAGAATATGAGCTTGAGAGATATGACACATTTGCTATAGCGCAAGTGGGAGATTGTTAGGATTATGCTCAATAGCAAGAGTGTAATGTTGTAATTAACAATCTTTTTCATATTAATAAAGAGATTTCTGGTTTAACAAATCGTATAGCATTTATAGTTTATATTATAATTGTCAAAGTAAATAATCATAAGGTCTAAAGACTATGGGAAAAGAAGAATTGTTCGTACATTTGGATATGTATGTGGTAGACACAATTCCTTAGTTAGTCTTGAATAATGTTCACAACTTAAGTTAAAGGTTGGGCACCTTTATCTTTTTAAAGTTGTAGAATTCTTTTGCTAGCATTTGAGTGGGAACAAATGAGATATGATGAGTCTAAAATCATCGGAGTGTCTTCGAGCAAAAGGATCTAGTGCACTGGCTGCATTGAACTGGATCAAAATGAAAAGCTTTATCTAGAACCGTCAATAGATAATAGTCTTTTCATTATCAGGACAATCGGAGGGTCTATCTTAATCCCGAGATAAATGATGGACTTATGGTTGCAAGTGATATCATTTGAGTTATCAATGAGTACGATTATATCGCATAGTCTATCCTTGATAGTTTGGTGATATTCATTTGTTAATCGATAGAGGACTTCATTTATAGATATGGACATCGTGGCTCCATTTAATTAAATGAGAGTATAATATCATCATATGGATGTTTTGAGGTAATTGGATATTAAATCTCAACGTTGAGTTTTCGATAGTGTCTATTGAAAACATGGCTTCTGGACAAGTCAAAATATCCAAGTTCAAAACGTGGTCATATGAGTAAATATGGTAACTTGGAGAGTTATAGGCGGTCTATGAACTCTTGGCGATTACTGATATTAATCACGAGGATACACTATCTCCAATATGATTGTCTAGGGTATGAATGAGGAGCATCTTCCTTTTCTATCTTTATTTAAGAGTTCAGTTTTAGCTCTTTAGTGGAATGAGTTAAAATTAATGGATCGGACCTAAGTGAATCATTTGTTGATTGTGATTAGGTTATGTCTATTGAAGCTTAAATTTAGATGGCCCGCCAAGATCCCCAATCCACACGGACTTGCATGGATCACTTGATATATTCTACCGAACCAATTTAAGGGTCCATCTAGAATTGCATTTAATATATTAAGAATATAATTTGCACATTATTTTAATAATGGGCTGCTCAATTATATTAATATATTAATGAAAGACATGTGGGCTTGTTTCTTTTAGTAAGAATGGGTCTGGTTCACATGTGGGCTTTTTATTTAAAGTCCAATGGATTAAATGAAATAAGAAAATAATGTTAGGCCCAATCTTAATCAAGTGGGGCGGCAAGGTTAAAATTTTAACCTAAAATATTATTTTGTTTCATTTGTTTTAATTAAATAAGAATTAATTAATTTATTGATTAATTGTTTAATTAAAGAAACAAATCTTTCCTAAAAGTAAATGATTTGTTTGACAAGGAAATAAATAAATTAGTTTTATTTATTTAATCAAATAAGGAGTCTTTTTATTTAGTCAAAATAAAAGAATAAAAATCAAGGAGTTCGATTAGGGTTTGAAGTCTATTAAGTTGAAAAGAATTAGGGTTGAATTTAAGTCACCCTATATAAGTGACATTATAAAATTCGGCCAACCCTAATCTTAGACTACATAGAATTCGGCAACCCTAAAGGAAAAAGAAGAAAAAATTCGGCCAACCTATATATGTGTTCTTATAGGGTTCGGCCACCACAATCCATTGTGCTTGAGTTTTTTATTTCTTTCTTCTTCTTCTTAATTCCAAGAGAGAGTTTTTATTCTAAAAAGACAAAAGAGAGTGTGAAATTATTCTTTGATAGTATACTATTGCTTAATCATCAATAAGCTTGTGTATACGATATCGATCTAGGTTCACGCGAGTTTCGATCATTAGATTGAGAACTCAAAAGTGACCGGAATAATTTTTGACATTCTTTTGATTGTTTTGTGACTAACAAAGAAAAGAAAGTTTTTTGTTTGGTCCATTCACAGGTTTGCAATTCAAAGAAAAGAGAGACCACGCTCCTAGGTGATCCACGTTCGTGCTCGGATTAAAGGTCTTGCGGATTACCATCGACGTAAGTCAATCGGATCACGCGACAAAAGGTAATTTACTTTTGTTAACATATATGCATGTTTATTGATTAAAAGGGTTGAAGGTTCATAAAGGAAAAATTTTAAAAGTCACTAAATCGTTTTTAGTATCGCTTCCGCTGCGTTTACCACTTTTATTTATTATTTTTCCCTACAGGTGCATGCAAGAGCAATAGTACATATCAAGAGAAAAAAAATACTAACTAAATTAAAAGGTTCAAATTAGCATTAAACTAACTAGTATCGATATCAATCATCCACTCAATCCCCGGCAGCGGCACCAAAAATTGACTAATTTCAAGTGTGTGACACTCGCAATAGGACGAGGTCATAGAGTAGCACAATGATAAGTGAAGTTCGTTCCCATAGGGATCGAGTGACTGATTACCAAAATTGATTAGTCTAAGTGCTATTCAAACAATCATATTGAAACGTTTTCATTTTAAACTAACTAAACTAGATTTATAAAAGGTTTTATGCTAAAGCAATAGATAAATGACACAAAATAAATTCGAATGTGATTATGGAGATAAATATACTAGGACTTGACTACACCCCAACTTAAATTGATTTCCGTTCTAAACTCTATTAAACACCCAATTCATAGATTCATGCACCCTAAAATTAACCTACAATCTCGGTCGAGTAAAATAGGTTACACCCAAAATCATACCTAAGCCTATCTCTCGATTACTCGAAATATATGAATGGGTTCGTTAAGGACATTGGCACACTAACGAATCCTATACGCTAGCCTAAGTAGGTCTACTTTTCTAGATATGCATAGAGGATGTTTTATCGATCACGTGGTGTGCATCTCCGGTCGGTACATAACACACCATCGAAAGAACAATCAATAGGAGATCAATCTATTAATATAACATTAATCATACTAAAACATCCATACAAACTACAAGTAGCAAAATGAAGGATAAACAAAGGTTAATATAAATATATTGTCTTAGGGGGGTTTCATCAAATCCTAGCACTAAGTGATTAGCTTATATCATAAAATGTAGCCATGCAATGAATATATTGAAATGAATACATGGCTAACATAAAGAACATGGAAAAGAAAAAGTGATAGAAGAAACTATGTAGAGTAGCTGCTCCTTTGCTTTGCTCTTCTTTTTCCAAGCTCTTTCGTCAACTCTCTTTTGGTTCCAAACGATAAGATGATGGTGGTTGTGAAGTAACAAAGGGATTTTTGTATTTGGATGTTAGGGAAGTGATGATGTAAGAGAAATGCCAAAGGTGATGGTCTAGGTCTAATTTGGAAAAAAGAGTTGGTTCCTTTGAATATTCCAAAGAGTGGTATTTATATAGGAGCCAAAATAGGGCAAAAAGTCACCCAATTGATGTAATGACGGACTGCCGCGGTTGGAATTTCTTAGCCACCAAGCGCGGCAGTAGAACCAAGGCAAGCCAGAGATATCTCTATCGCTTGGGTGCTGCGGTTCCTCAATCCACGACACTTCGGGAAGATCTCTGTTGCTGGAGTGCCGTTGTGGTCCAACCGTAGCACTTGAGGAGCGGCACTCTGGCCCAATGCTCCAAACTCTTCATATTTACACACTGGCCTTCAATTCTTCTCTTTTAGTACCAAGACACCCTTGCTAAAACAAAAACCTCAAACAAGCCGTTAAACACAAGATTTTACCCGAGAACGATCTCAAAATGATATGGAAATGGGGCTACATTTTGTGTATAAATGAACCAATCATTGACCGTTAAAAATCTGGTCAAATAGACCAAATTGACTGGTTTTTAAAAACATATGGACCAATCCAGTGAAAAATGAATAAGTGAGTAAAAAACAGATCATTCAAAAAAACATAGGGATCCAAATGATAATATCCCTTTTAGAAAAGAGTGAATAACACCCAACCCCCGAGGTTTGCTCTTTGACGCATGAAATCGACTTTTTCAAAAACTAACACTTAACCTTTCCTAATGTTAGTCAACACTCATCCAATTTAACAATTGGCTATATTGGAATGGCAATTTTGTCTTTCAATAGGTTTTTACTATTCACCTCAAATCAGACATATCATATCAGTCAACAACGTTACTCTTGAATTTTAAATTGAAAATGAATTAAATTTTTTTAAAATAGATTACTTATGAAAAAATAAGAGGCACAAAGCAAAGTAAACTAACTGTTTTCTAAAAATGAAATCTCTCTCTAGAAAAACCACATTTGTTGGAGTTCGTCGAAGAAGTTGAAGCATGATTGCGGTGGAAAACAAAAAGGCATCGAGATGGGTGAAAGGTAAATGCATTGTCTCAATCAACAAGCCCTTCTTTTCCATTTTTTATTCAAGATTTTTATGTGTTATTTGTTGAGATGGTTTGATGCTTATCGTCAATCAACCACTATTTAGGTTTTTTAGGGTTTGGACTTGTTAAATTTTTGGGATGCAAGAATGGGCGTTTGTTTGATTGAAATTTCTAGGGTGTTCTTACAAGTTTTCACTTTTGGTTTGTTTAGGGTTTAAATGATTTTGTATTTTAGTTTTGGGTTCAAGTGGACCATTCATATGGTGTTATGCTATATGTCGTTTTTTCCAATCCAAACAAAATTTTATTTGTCGTATTTTGTGTTTGTATTTTGGTTATTTATACAAATGCATGTTACTTGGCTGTGTTTAAAATGTTTAAGGTCATGTTATACAGATGTATTTTATATGTATGTGTTTGGGTGAATGTTTTAGTGTTTTGATGTTTCTTGGTTGATGCTGTATTTTGCATATCTTTATTGTTTGAATGAGTTTTTATGTTTCAATAATCTTTTTTAGTGGGTTTTCCATTTCTTGCAAATTTGATTTGTACTAATGATATTTTCGGTGTCTTTTTTTTTTTTGTTTTTTTTTGTTTTGTTTTGTTTTGTTTTGTTTTGTTTTGTTTTTGTTGGTGTGTTAGCTTATTAGTTGTATATCTCTGTTTTGTGTTTTTTTTTGGCAAGTTCAATGTGTACGAATTTATTTGGCTACTGGGACTTTCATGTTTATATCTATAGTGTGTATTTATTTCATATGTATATCTCGAATTTGTATCCATACTTCAAATGTATATCTCTAAATTGTATTTATTTTTACAGGATTTTCATGTTCACAGCGACTGATACCATGAACCTTCCATGTCTGAACGAAAAATAGAGAATATGATAACGATTCTTGGTAAATAATGGGTAATGAATGGGGAAAAAATTGAATTTTTAGATAATATGGGGAGTTATGAATGGAGAAAATAAATTTGAATCACTTGGGTAAAATAACAATTTGGCTTTGCCATTTTATAAACAATCAGAGAATTTGCCATTACTATCCAACAGTCATAATTCTAATTTTTTACTTGTTTAAGGGCATTTATTTCTAAAGAAAAATATAACAACCAACATTTGCTGCAAATTGTGTTCCCGCCCTTTAGAAATAGAATAATGGTTTTTTTTATTATTTTTATTTTTTTATGTTTTTATTTTTTTTTACTTTTAGAGAGGATAAAATCGTAGATAGTGTGATGTCATTTTAGGGGCATTCTAGACTTTTACACGATCTGACATGGTCAACTATAAAATTGGACGGGTGTTGACTAATGTTAGGGGGCTTAAGTGTCAGTTTTTGACAAGGTTGATTCCGCGTGTCAAAAGGCAAACCTCAAGGGGGTTGGGTGTTATTCACTCTTTACAAAATTCTAAAGACATTCAATTCCTTTTCCAAAATTAGCCATTTTATCTTTTGAGTTTTGACACTCCTATTTTAAAAACAATTCATCAATCCTAAACATTAAGAAAAAAATTTTAGAAGTAAAAAAAATCTACACAAAATATTTTTCTTATCGATGCAGTTGATTTGGCCAGAAAAAAAAAAAAAAGCATAGAAGAAGAGAAAAGAAAGAAAAACCAATGTACGTGCTTAAAGAGGACAAGGAATTCTTGTAGAAATTCTTTCAAGAAACTCCTCTATGGGGGCAATCTATACGTATTTCTTCCTATGGAAGCTCTGGTGTGTTTGCCAATTCAGAGTTTTCAAATTCGAATGCCACTTTTAGGGCCTTGGTTAGTGATTAATCAAGCTCAACAACATTATTAGTATTGTCGTCATTGCATTCCTCTTATGGGGATGTGCAGTTGATATGAACTTCACTAAGAGTAGTGAGACCCGGAACCAATATATGGTAATGGAGGATCGTTTTCTAAATTCAAGTTTATAAAAAACAAAGAAAATAAAGGACCACGACCCATTATCTATAAAGAGATAAGAACCAACAGTATCAAGAAGGTTGTAGACGCCACACTCAAAGAGAAAAAGGTGAGTGATAAGTCAAGGTTTGAACGCTACAAGGTAGAACCTTGATAAGTTCATAGTTCAATGAAGAACAAAGAGAAAACGTTCACTCAAATAATTATTTCATTCCAAAGTCTTCTTAATAATACATCAATGAGTCTCTTAAATACTAAAAATATCTAAACCCTAAAAAGAAAGATAAATGAAATAAAATATTCGGCAATTAATGCCTTACAATCAGGAAAATAAATGCAAACAAATTTAGGAAATAAATAAAGACTAAAACTAACAACTAGTTGATTTGCTCCTTATTTGGAAAGCTTCATTTGGGAAACAAAATCAGCCCTTCAATTGGGAAACAAATCGAATCTTTATTTGGAAAATAAATAAAACAGGAAATATCCTAAAATTCTGACTCATCCAAACCCTAGCTTGTTCCTCACGCACAACAAAATAGATAGCCGAATTTGGGCCTGTTGTGATCTGTTTTGGAGGATGGAGTCTTCATAACATCTGTAGAGGGCCGAACTTGGACTTCAGCAACTCAGAATCAACCCTCATTAAATACTTCTTTGATCCTCTTGGCCTTTGTAATTGGCTCAACTGGAACAAGCAATGGATCATTTGATGATGCTTCTTGATTCTCATCAGCAGTCTTCAATTATTAAAGGCTTTGCAGGGGAGTTCACTTTTGCTCACCGATCGGCGGTTTCCAAACCACTGATTAAACCGCCGTTTCAAACCCGAAAGCATCAGGTATGATTGGCAGTTTCATTCGGCAGTTTCATCACCGCCGTCAAACCGCCGTTTTGAGACTTAAGATATTTTCAATCAGGTCTGATCGGTGGTTTCAAACGGCGGTCTGGCCACCGATCAAACTGCCGATTCACCATTATAGGTGAAACCAAAGGAGAAGCCATGGCATTCTCCGAAAGCGATCTTTGTGCTGAACCAAGCACCCATTTGTGCATGCGTGGACGTTTTTGAACAGTATTGGGAAATGAATTACAAGACACATAAACACACAACAATAGACAACAATAAAGTGCAAGTGTGAAATGTGACATTTGAAGAGACTGCACACACAAGTAAAGCATACATATGCAACCGTTGCTAGTGTGTGTGTGCATCTAAATCTCTTCAATGAAAAACTAAGCACAAGAGATATATCTTTGGCGTGCTTAACCCTTGAGGTCTTGAAGAAGCCTTTGAGCTTGATCCTCAATCACTAAAGCTACCCTTACAACAAAACCCAATACGTGGTTTGTCCATGAAATAAGCCAATCCAAATATGGGAATCCTTACAGTTAACAATTCCTAACTTTATTCCTACATGTCATTTTTGTGTTGTTGATGGTCACATTAGACCAAATTGCTTTCGTTATATAAAATTGCGTAGAATTGAAAGCATGATAGAAAAGAAAAAGGCCAAAGCAAAGATGCATGTTCCTAGGAATGAAAGACCTATTTTGCATGATCCTAGAACATCTAGCCCAAATACCAAAGACCGCCAGGAAAGAAAATGTGTCACCTAGGTGGATTAGAAGAGATGAACAAGTTTGCCATGTTGCACAAATTGACTTGAAGGCAAACTCTTCTAACTTTTGGTATCTAGATAGTGGGTGCTCTAGGCACATGACGAGAAACAAGAGTTTCTTTAAGACTCTTGTCATGGAGGAAAGAGGATGTATCACCTTTGGTGATGGATCCAAGAAGAGAGTTAAATGGAAATGAACCATTTCCATTCCCGGATTACCCTCATTGTCCAATGCTTTATTAGTTGACGGCTTGAAAACCAATTTGATAAGCATTTCACATCTAAGTGATGAAGGACTTTCCGTCTTATTTAGCAAAAATGATTGCTCTATCCTATTACCTAATGGACAAACCTTGTTAAAAGGAATGAGATCTAGTGACAATTACTATTGTCTTGAAGCTAGTATAGTCTCTTGCAATGTGTCCAAGGAAGTGCAAATTGAGTTGTGGCATGAAAGACTTGGCCACATGAACTTTCGGGATTTACGAATCTTAGACAAGTTTAATGTTGTGCGTGGCCTCCCTAAGCTTAGGAAGAAAGCCAATGGTGTTTGTGGACCTTGCCAACAAGGGAAACAAACCAAAAGCAAGCACAAAAAGGGCAAGTATATCTCTACCAAGGAGCCCCTGGTGCTTCTCCACAAGGATCTTATGGGTCCTATGCATACCGAGAGTTTAGGTGGAAAGAGATACATTTTTGTTTGTGTAGATGATTTCTTTAGGTTCACATGGTCATATTTCCTTAGAGAAAAATCTGAAACTTTTGATAAGTTTAAAATGCTTTATAAATGAAATGAACTCAAACATTAAAAGAATAAAACGGATTAGAAGTGACTATGGGAGGGAATTTGAGAATATTTTGAAACCTATTGTGATAGTGTAGGCTCCTAGGACACCTCAACAAAATAGAGTTGTTGAGTGAAAGAATAGGGTCCTTCAAGAGATGGCCTGTGTGATGTTGCTTAGCAACAATGTCCCTAAGAAACTATGGGCCGAAGTAATCAATACAGCTTGCTATATAGGGAATAAAGTTTTCCTATGGCCCGGCACTAGGCAAATCTCTTATGAGTGATGGAGAGGTAGAAAGCCAAATGTAAGCTACTTCCACTCTTTTGGAAGCAAAAGCTACAAACTAAATTACCGTGATTAACTTGGCAAATTTGATACTAAGAGTGATAAGGGTATCTTTATTGGCTATGCCTTAAATAGAGCATATATAGTTTTCAACTTGAAGACTCGAACCGTCATGGAATCATCCAATGTTGTCATTGATGATACTAGGCTCAAGTCTAATGACTAGGAGGAGGAGGTTGCCATAGATGATGACTCTCCTTTGCAGAAGCTTGTAGAGACTCCTATGGATGGTGATGAGAATAAGGGAGCTACACCAAGGGATCCATTGCATGTTCCGGCTGGTCCAATAACAAGAGCAAAGGCCAAGAGATTCAAAGAGGCACTCAACAGCCTGATTCAAGACACTTGGGCTGATTCTGAAATTTTAAAGTCCAAGATGAGCCCACATGAAGACCAAGGCTTAATTAACATCATCAATGCAATTAATTGGGCCGAATAAGAGAAGCTTAGACGTGAAGCACAAGCTGGGGTGTGTGGAAGAGATTTAATTTCAGTTTTTTCCTTTTTAGTTTTTAGAGAATAAAGAGTTGATTTGTTTCCCAAATTAAGAGGCTGATTTGTTTCCAGTTTTAGCTTTCCAAATAGGGAGCAAGTCAATAGTTGCTTGTTTTAGTTTTAGTTTTAGTTTTATTGTCTTTCCCATTTGTAAGGCCTTTGGCTGATTTCTCTTTTTTCCTTTCTTGTTCATTAGGGTTTTAGTTTATAAGGAACCCTTTAATGTATTATTTCGACAGACTTTTGATTGAAATAAAAATTGAGAGGATTCTTTTTTTTCTCTTTTGTTCTTTGAGAACTATTTGAACTTATCATATTTTCTCTGTGGCGTTCATCCTTGACTTATCAATCAAGTATTCCATCATTGATTGTGGGGTCCTCCTTATACCAAGGTTCACATCTCTTTATAGGTGTTGGGTCGCGGTTTTCCATCCAAAAACCTGAGCTTAGAACGATCTTAGGCATCAAACCGGCGAGGTTCATATCATTTGGTATCAGAGCTTAGGCTTCGAAAATTAGGTTTAATCTATCCCTGTTCTTCTTTCTTCTTTGATTTCGTACCATAAAAAAAAAAAAAACTTGATTCCGATTGATCAAGGTCAAAAGAAAAAAAAGTACAAAAAAAAAAGTTCCTTTGAAAGGTCATATAGTTGAACTTATATCAACTAGTGTTAGTCGTAGCATCTCATCTTTGTTATTTTTGTTCTCTAACTTTTTCATTCCAGACTCTTTGTGATTTGTTTAGTGTGAACGTGGCTAAGAAATCATGGTTATTGTTTGATTAGTTTGATAAGGACTTTTGAGAAAATAACGAGTGGAAAAAGGCAAGAGTGGTGAGTACGTATTGAGGGTAAAAGCCGATTTTTATTGTGTGAAAACACGAGTGTTGAGTGATCTGAATTTTTTTTTTTGAGTGAAACACGTGATGGAGTGTTGTGAGGTCTTTTTTTTTTTTTTTCTAATCTTTATTTTGCAAGGAAAACATGTCTGAAAACAATGATAAAGGCGTTACTGATAATTCTTCCATACCGACGGACCTAAAACTTTGGAAGTAAGCATTAGTAGGGGAGATGAGACGGATGATGAGGGGTGAATTGGAACAATTACATGAGTGCTTAGATCAAGTGGAGAACTCACGCACGGAACAGCCACAACCCGTTCCACAAGCACGTAGGAGAGAGAGAGTTCCGGTTAGAGAAGAAGTCAATGATTATTAAGGGGATGATAATGACATAGAGGAGGATGATCGCATGTCCAATGTGGGTGCGGGCAGATTTAGGCGTGGAATTGGAGGTAGAGGCGCTAGGTTTGGGAATAGAGAAGATAGGTATGGGAATATAGGAGATAGGTATGGAGATAGGTATGGAGAGAGGGTTGATAATAATTTGGGTAGTATTAAGGTGAAAATTCCAACCTTCCAAGGTAAAACTGATCCTGAAGCTTATTTGGAGTGGGAGAAAAGAATAGAATTGGTGTTTGATTGCCATGACTATTCCGAGTTGAAGAAGGTGAAGTTGGCTGCCATAGAGTTTACTGATTATGCTATTGTTTGGTTGGATCAATTGATTATGAGTAGGAGACGAAATGGAGAGAGACCTATTGAGATGTGGGAGGAGATGAAAACTGTTATGAGGAGGCGATTCATTCTGAGTCACTATTATAAGGGTTTGTTTCAGAAATTGCAAACTCTTACTCAATGGTCTAAGTGTGTTCAAGACTACTACAAGTAGATGGAGATAGCCATGATTCGGGCCGATATAGAGGAGGACCGAGAGGCTACTATGGCTAGGTTTCTAAATGGGCTAAACTGAGACATTGCAAATGTGGTGGAGTTGCAACATTATGTTGAGCTGAATGACATGGTGCATGTGGCCATTAAAGTAGAACAACAGTTAAAGAGGAAGGGTTCAACACGGGTTGGGCAAAATTCGGGTTCTTCATCATCATAGAAACCAAATTGGAGCAAGAAGGATGACCAGCCTAGTTTCAAGGCCAATATCGAACCTTCCAAAGATCTTAAGGCTGGGGGCACATTAAATTAAGGTAAATCAGATTCTCAACCTTCTAGAAACCGTGACATTAAGTGCTTTAAGTGTTTGGGAGCAGGTCATATTGCATGACAATGTCCAAACAAGAGAGTAATGGTTTTGAAGGATTGTGGTATCGAATCCGAGGGTGAATCTGATAATGAGTACATGCCACTTTTGGAGGATGCAAGTGACAATGCATATCCGGTGGGTGGAGAGCTTTTGGTTGCTAGAAGAGCTCTTAGTGCTCAAGCCAAGGAAGATGATGAGGTATAACATGACAACATCTTTCACACCCGTTGCCATGTAAATGATAAGGTATGTAGCATGATTATTGATGGGGGGAGTTGTACTAATGTGGCTAGCACTATTTTGGTGGAAAAACTGAATTTGACAACTTTTAAGCACCCAAACCTTATAAGCTACAATGGTTGAATGATAGTGGGGAAGTTAGGGTAAATAAGCAGGTGTTGGTGTCTTTTTCAATTGGAAGATACAAAGATGAAGTTACTTGTGACGTGGTGCCAATGAATGCGGGTCATATCTTTTTAGGAAGACCATGGCAGTTTGATAGGAATGTGTCTCATGATGGATATACTAATAGATACTCATTTGTACTCGACAAAAGGCCAATCACTCTTGTACCTTTAACCTCAAGACAAGTATATGAAGATCAAATGTGGTTAAAAAAAGATAGAGATGTAAAACAAGAGAGAGAGAGCTCAAAAGAAAAAGAGTATGAATCAGCAAAAAAAGAAACAAAAGTTCAAAAAGAAAAAGAGGCTGATGAGAGAAAAAGAGAGAGAAAACAAGTGAGCTTTTATGCAAGAGAGAGTGAGATAAAAAAAACTTTGTTTTCAAATCAGCCGATGATTGTACTTTTGTACAAAGAGGCTTGTTTTAGTACTAATGAATTTGACTCTTCTTTGCCTAGTTTTGTTGTTTCACTTTTGCAGGACTTTGATGAAGTGTTTCCCGAAGAGATGCCTATTGGTTTACCACCAACAAGGGGGATTAAGCACCAAATTGATTTTGTACCCGGAGCACCTATCCTAAATAGACCCGCATACAGAAGTAATCCGGAGGAGACGAAAGAACTTCAAAGGCAAGTTAATGAGCTCATGGAAAGGGGGTACGTGTGTGAGAGTATGAGTCCTTGTGCGGTTCCCGTATTACTTGTGCCTAAGAAGGATGAAACATGCAAGATGTGCGTTGATTGTCGTGCAATCAACAATATTACTGTAAAGTATCGACATCCTATTCCTAGATTAGATGATATGCTTGATGAATTGCATGGTTCTGTTGTTTTTACTAAAATTGATCTTAAGAGTGGATATCATCAAATTAGGATGAAAGAAGGTGATGAGTGCAAAAAACTGCTTTTAAAACAAAATATGGTTTATATGAGTGGTTAGTTATGCCTTTTGGATTAACTAATGCACCAAGTACTTTCATGAGATTAATGAACCATGTTTTGCGTGCTTTTATTGGAAAATTTGTGGTTGTTTACTTTGATGACATTTTGATTTATAGCAAAAACCTTGATGAGCATGTTGAACATTTAAAACTTGTTTTAGGTGTTTTAAGAGCTGAAAAGTTGTTTGCTAATCTCAAAAAGTGTACCTTTTGCACGAATAAGCTTGTATTTCTTGGTTTTGTTGTTAGTGCTAAAGGGATTGGGGTTGATGAAGAAAAGGTTAAGGCAATTAAGGAGTGGCCGAAACCTACAAATGTGGGACAAGTGAGGAGTTTCCATGGGTTGGCTAGTTTTTATAGAAGGTTTTTGAGGGATTTTAGTAGTCTAGCCACACCTTTAACTGAAGTTATCAAAAAGAATGTGGGTTTTAAGTGGGGTAATGAACAAGAAAAGGCATTTAACTTGATTAAGGAGAAATTAACTAACACACATTTGCTTGCTTTGCCTAACTTTGCTAAAGCTTTTGAGATTGAGTGTGATGCTTCAAGAATAAGTATTGGAGCTGTTCTAATGCAAGAAGGACGTCCCATCGCATTTTTTAGTGAGAAGATAAGTGGAGCAGCCTTGAATTATCCTACCTACGACAAGGAGATGTATGCTTTGGTTAGGGCATTGGAAACTTGGCAACACTACCTTTGGCCGATAGAATTCGTGATTCACACAGATCATGAGTCCTTGAAGCATTAAAAGAGGCAGCACAAGCTAAATAAGCGGCATGCCAAATGGGTGAAGTTCATAGAAACATTTCCTTATGTGATCAAGTACAATAAAGGTAAGGAAAACGTGGTCGTTGATGCGTTGTCGAGAAGGTATGTTTTACTTTCTACTTTGGATGCAAGAATGCTTGGTTTTAATTACATTAAAGAACTATATGTGGAAGATTCTAATTTAGGCAATGTATTCAATGCATGTGAAAAGGTTGCATTTGGCAAGTTTTATAGGCATTATGGATTTTTGTTTAGAGAAACTAAATTATGTGTGCCTAAGAGTTCTTTGCGTGAATTGCTTGTTAGAAAAGCTCATGGGGGTGGTTTGATGGGGCATTTTGGGATAGCCAAGACACTAGATGTTTTGCATGAAAACTTCTTTTGGCCTCATATGAAATGTGATGTAGAAAGAGTTTGTGATAAATGCATTATATGTAGACAAGCTAAGTCTAGGTTTAAGCCTCATGGTTTGTATACTCCTTTGCCTATACCTAGTGGACCTTGGATTGACATTTCTATGGATTTTGTGTTGGGTTTGCCTAGATCAAAGAGGGGTAGGGATTCTATATATATGGTTGTTGATAGGTTTTCAAAAATGGTACATTTCATTCCTTGTCATAAAACTGATGATGCATCACATATTGTTGATTTGTTTTTAAAAGAAATTGTTAGATTGCATGGCACGCCTAAAACCATTGTTTCAGATAGAGACGCTAAGTTCTTAAGCTACTTTTGGAAAACTTTGTAGGGTAAGTTAGGAACTAAACTTTTATTTTCTACTACTTGTCATCCACAAACTGATGGTCAAATTGAAGTAGTTAATAGGACTTTATCTGCCTTGTTGCGAGCTATAATACAAAAGAATTTAAAAACATTGGAGGATTGTTTGCCGCATGTAGAGTTTGCTTATAATAAGAGTGTGCATTCTGCAACTCATTTTTCTCCTTTTGAAATTGTCTATGGTTTTAACCCATTGACTCCTTTGGATTTAATTCTTTTACTTGTGAATGAGCATGTTAACTTGGATGGGAAGAAAAAGGCAGAATTTGTTAAGCAAATCCATGAAAAGACTAGACAAAACATCGAGAGGAGAACTGAGCAATATGCCAACCAAGCTAATAAAGTGATGAGAATCAAGAAGCATCATCAAATGATCCATTGTTTGTTCCAGTTGGGCCAATTACAAGGGCCAAGAGGATCGAAGAAGCATTTAATGGGGTTTGATTCTAAGCAGCTGAAGTCCAAGTTCGGCCCACATGAAGACCAAATCCGGGCTGAACTTTGTGGGCCTCTACAAAGAGCATCTGAATTCGGATCGTCTATCATAATATGTTTTCAGAAAGCCCAAAACGATATCTACAGATGTTATGAAGACTCAATCCTCCAAAACAGATAACAACAGCCCTAAATTCGACCATATATTTTGTTGCGCGTGAGGAACAAGCTAGGGTTTGGATGAGTCTGAATTTTAGGGTATTTCCTGTTTTATTTATTTTCCAAATAAAGAGTTAATTTGTTTCCCAATTGAAAGGCTGATTTTGTTTCCCAAATGAAGCTTTCTAAATAAGGAGCAAATCAACTAGTTGTTAGTTTTAGTCTTTATTTATTTCCTTATTTTGTTTGCATTTATTTTCTTGATTGTAAGACATTAATTGCCGAATATTTTATTTCCTTTATCGTTCTTTCTAGGGCTTAGATTTTTTTAATATTTAAAGGACTCATGGATGTATTATTGAAAAGACTTTGGAATGAAATAATTATTTGAGAGAACGTTTTCTCTTTGGTTCTTCATTGAACTATGAACTTATCAAGGGTTATACCTTGTGGCGTTCAAAACCCTGACTTATCACTCACCTTCTTCTCTTCTTGAGTGTGGCGGCGTCTACAACCTTCTTGATACCGTTGGTTCTTATCTCTTTATAGATAATGGGTCGCGGTTTTTTATTTTCTTTGTTTTTTATAAACTTGAATTTAGAAAACGATCCTTTGAATCCATATATTGGTTCTGGCTCTCACTATTCTTGGTGAGGTTCATATCAGTTGGTATCAGAGCTTAGGCTTCTAAAATCAGGTTTGATCTATCCCTTTTTTTTATTATTATTTCTTTTATTTCCGTGTTATCAAAAAGAAAAAAAAAATTTTGATCAGATTTTGTTTAAAAAAAAAAAAAAAAGTTTGATCAAGTTTTGTTTAAAAAAAAATTAATCAAATTTCGTATCGAAAAAAAAAAAAAAGTTTGTTCAAGTTTCATTAAAATAAAATTGATTAGATTTTGTTTCAAAAAAAAAATGATCAGATCCGTTATCAAAAAAAAAAAAAAGTTTGATCTGATTCGTTATCAAAAAAAAAAAAAAAAAGTTGATTAGATCTGGTATCAAAAAAATAAAATTTGTGCGAGCTCATCAGAGGGTAAAAGCCAAAAATCGAGTCAAACACGAGTGTGAGTGCCATCATTATTGAGAATAAACTCGTGAGGGAGTGTTTGTGAGGCTTACTAATTTGTTTTTGCAGGTTAAAAAAAAAATGTCTGACGATGCACCAGAAAAGTTTGATTTCACGCTTTTAGTTGCAAGAAGAGCTCTTAGTGCTCAAGCAAAAGAAGATGATGAGCTACGACGTGACATTGTCTTTTACACCCGATGCCATGTTAATGATAAGGTTTGTAGCTTGATTATTGATGGAGGGAGTTGTACTAATATGGCTAGCACTACAATGGTGGAAAAATTGAATTTGGCCACTTTGAAGCACCCAAAACCGTATAAGCTATAATGGTTGATTGATGGTGAAGAAATCAAGGTGACTAAATAGGTGTTGGTGTCTTTTTCCATTGGGAAGTACAAAGATGAAGTCTTGTGTGATGTGGTACCGATGCATGTGAGCCATATCCTTTTGGGGCGACCATGGCAATTTGATAGGCGTGTAACTTATGATGGTTATACAAATAAATACTCTTTTTTACTCAATAAAAAATGAATCTCTCTTGTACCCTTAACCCCAAAACAAGTATATGAAGATCAAGTGAGGTTAAAAGAAAAGAGAGATGTAAATAAGGAGAGGGAGAGTTCAAAAGAAAGAGAGATTGAATTAGCAAAAAAAGAAATCACGGCTGTTGAAAAAAAAAGAGAGAGAAAGCAAGTGAACATCCATGCAAAAACAAGTGAGTTAAAAAAGGCATTGTTTTCAAATCAGTCAACTTCTAGGCCTAGTGTTCTTGTTTTACTTTTTCAGGACATTGATGAAGTGTCACAGGCTATCAACAACATTATGGTGAAGATTCGAGGATGAATCCTTTTGAAGAGTGGGGGAATGATGAGAATCAAGAAGCATCATCAAATGATTCATTGCTTGTTCCAGTTGGGCCAATTACAAGGGCCAAAAGGATTGAAGAAGCATTTAATGGGGTTTGATTCTGAGCAGCTGAAGTCCAAGTTCGGCCCACATGAAGACCAAATTCGGGCTGAACTTTGTGGGCCTTTACAAAGAGCTTCTGAATTCAGATCGTCTATTATAATATGTTTTCAGAAAGCCCAAGACGATATCTACAGATGTTATGAAGACTCCATCCTCCAAAACAGATAACAACAGCCCCAAATTCGGCCATCTATTTTGTTGCGCGTGAGGAACAAGCTAGGGTTTGGATGAGTCTGAATTTTAGGATATTTCCTGTTTTATTTATTTTCCAAATAAAGAGTCAATTTGTTTCCCAATTGAAGGGCTGATTTTGTTTCCCAAATGAAGCTTTCTAAATAAGGAGCAAATCAACTAGTTGTTAGTTTTAGTCTTTATTTATTTCCTTATTTTGTTTGCATTTATTTTCTTGATTGTAAGACATTAATTGCCAAATAATTTATTTCCTTTATCGTTCTTTCTAGGGCTTAGATATTTTTAATATTTAAGGGACTCATGGATGTATTATTGAAAAGACTTTGGAATGAAATAATTATTTGAGAGAACGTTTTCTCTTTGGTTCTTCATTGAACTATGAACTTATCAAGGGTTATACCTTGTGGCGTTCAAAACCCTGACTTATCACTCACCTTCTTCTCTTCTTGAGTGTGGCATCTACAACCTTCTTGATACCATTGGTTCTTATCTTTTTATAGATAACAGGTTGCGGTCCTTTATTTTCTTTGTTTTTTATAAACTTGAATTTAGAAAACGATCCTTTGAATCCATATATTGGTTCTGGGTCTCACTATTCTTGGTGAGGTTCATATCATAAAGGGCGCAAGAAAGTTTTGTTTGAGCCCGGTGATTGGGTGTGGTTGCATATGAGGAAGGAACGGTTTCCAGTCCAGCGGCGTTCTAAACTACTTCCAAGAGGAGATGACCCATTTCAAGTGATTGAAAGAATCAATGACAACACCTACAAGTTAGATCTTCCAGGTGAGTATAATATTAGTGCAAGCTTCAATGTTTCTGATTTGTCTCCGTTTGATGTAGGTGACGATTTGAGGACAAATCCTTTTCAAGAGGGAGGGAATGATGAGAATAAGGGAGTTGCACTAAAGGATCCATTGCATGTTCCGGCTGGTCTAATAACAAGAGCAAGGGCCAAGAGATTCAAAGAGGCACTCAACGGCCTGATTCAAGACACTTGGGCTGATTCTGAAGTTTTAAAGTCCAAGATGAGCCCACATGAAGACCAAGGCTTAATTAACGTCATCAATGCAATTAATTGGGCCAAATAAGAGAAACTTAGGCGTGAAGCACAAGCTGGGGTGTGTGGAGGAGATTTAATTTCAGTTTTTTCCTTTTAGTTTTTAGAGAATAAAGAGTTGATTTGTTTCCCAAATTAAGAGGCTGATTTGTTTCCAGTTTTAGCTTTCCAAATAGGGAGCAAGTCAATAGTTGCTTGTTTTAGTTTTAATTTTATTGTCTTTCTCGTTTGTAAGGCCTTTGGCTGATTTCTCTTTTTTCGTTTCTTGTCCATTAGGGTTTTAGTTTATAAGGAACCCTTTAATGTATTATTTCGACAGACTTTTGATTGAAATAAAAATTGAAAGGATTCTTTTTTTTCTCTTTTGTTCTTTGAGAACTATTTGAATTTATCAGATTTTCTCTGTGGCGTTCATCGTTGACTTATCAATCAAGTATTCCATCCTTGATTATGGCGTCCTTTTTATACCAAGGTTCACATCTCTTTATAGGTGTTGGGTCGCGGTTTTTTCATCCAAAAACCTGAGCTTAGAATGATTTTAGGCATCAAACCGGCAAGGTTCATATCAGATGGGAAGTTTAACCTAGATGAAGAGGTCACTCAACCTCTTGATAGAGTTCCTCTCTTGAACTCTAATGAACCCGCTCCATGGGTTAGGAAACTCCATGATAAAGATGACATCATTGGAGAAGTGAATAAGGTTGTTAAGACTAGGCGTCAAATAGCTAATCTCATTAACTATACATGCTACACCTCTCAAATAGAACCCAAAAAGGTTAATGAGGCCTTGAATGATGAATTTTGGGTTCTTGCCATGCAAGAAGAGCTAAACCAATTCAAAAGGAATGAGGTTTGGACTCTAGTTCCTAGGCCTAAGAGCACTAATGTGATAGGAACCAAGTTGATCTATAGGAACAAATCTGATGAGGATGGCAACATAGTACGTAACAAGGCTAGACTTGTTGCACAAGGGTACTCTTAAATTGAGGGTATTAACCTTAAGGAGACATTTGCTCCCGTTGACCGTTTAGAGTCTATTAGGCTTCTCATGTCCATTTGTTGTGTGCACAAGTTCAAATTTCACCAAATGGACTTCAAGAGTGCCTTCCTCAATAGCTTCTTGCAAGAGGAAGTGTTTGTTAAGCAACCCAAGGGGTTTGTGGATGCACACCAACCTAACCATGTCTATCGCCTCAAGAAGGCTCTATATGGGTTGAAACAAGCACCGAGGGCTTGGTATGAGCGTCTCACTCAATTTCTTGTTGATAATAACTACACAAGGGGTAGTGTTGACAAGACTCTATTCATCAAGAAAGACAAAGATAAGCTTTTTATAGCTCAAATATATGTTGATGATATAATTGTTAGGATTATGCTCAATAGCAAGAGTGTAATGTTGTAATTGACAATCTTTTTCATATTAATAAAGTGATTTCTGGTTTAACAAATCGTATAGCATTTATAGTTTAGTATTATAATTGTCAAAGTAAATAATCATAAGGTCTAAAGACTATGGGAAAAGAAGAATTGTTCGTACATCTGGATATGTATGTGGTAGACACAATTCTTTAGTTAGTCTTGAATAATGTTCACAACTTAAGTTAAAGGTTGGGCACCTTTATCTTGTTAAAGTTGTAGAATTCTTTTGCTAGCATTTGAGTGGGATCAAATGAGATATGATGAGTCTAAAATCATCGGAGTGTCTTCGAGCAAAAGGATCTAGTGCACTGGGTGCATTGAACTGGATAACAATGAAATACTTTATCTATAACCGTCAGTAGATAAAAGTCTTTTCATTATCAGGATAATCGGAGAGTCTATCTTAATCCTGAGATAAATGATGGACTTATGGTTGCAAGTGATATCATTTGAGTTATCAATGAGTACGATTATATCGCATAGTCTATCCTCGATAGTTTGGTGATATTCATTTGTTAATCGATAGAGGACTTCATTTATGGTTGCAAGTGATATCATTTGAGTTATCAATGAGTACGATTATATTGCATAGTCTATCCTCGATAGTTTGGTGATATTCATTTGTTAATCGATAGAGGACTTCATTTATAGATATGGACATCGTGGCTCCATTTAATTAAATGAGAGTATAATATCATCATATGGATGTTTTGAGGTAATTGGATATTAAATCTCAACGTTGAGTTTTCGATAGTGTCAATTGAAAACATGGCTTATGGACAAGTCAAAATATCCAAGTTCAAAACGTGGTCATATGAGTAAATATGGTAACTTTGAGAGTTATAGGCAGTCTATGAACTCTTGGCGATTACTGATATTAATCACGAGGATACACTATCTCCAATATGATTTTCTAGGGTATGAATGAGGAGGATCTTCTTTTTCTATCTTTATTTAAGAGTTCAGTTTTAGCTCTTTAGTGGAATGAGTTAAAATTAATGGATCGGACCTAAGTGAATCATTTGTTGATTGTGATTAGGTTATGTCTATTGAAGCTTAAATTTAGATTGCCCGCCAAGATCCCCAATCCACACGGACTTGCATGGATCACTTGATATATTCTACCAGACCAATTTAAGGGTCCATCTAGAATTGCATTTAATATATTAAGAATATAATTTGCACATTATTTTAGTAATGGGCTGCTCAATTATATTAATATATTAATGAAAGACATGTGGGCTTGTTTCTTTTAGTAAGAATGGGTCTGGTTCACATGTGGGCTTTTTATTTAAAGTCCAATGGATTAAATGAAATAAGAAAATAATATTTTGGCCCATTTACTCTAAGTGGGGCGGCAAGGGTTAGTTTAACCTAATATATTATTTTATTTCATTGTTTTAATTAAATAAAAATTAATTAATTGTTTAATTAAAGAAACAAATCTTTTCTAATCAGGAAATATATTTCCTAAAAGTAAAATTAAAAGACTTTTTTGATAAGGAAATAAATAATTAGTTTTATTTATTTAATCAAATAAGAAGTTTTTTTTATTTAGTCAAAATAAAAGAATAAAAGATCTATGAGTTGGATTAGGGTTTGATGTCTTAAAAACTAGATGGAAATTAGGGTGCAACATAAGCCTATGGTGGGCATGTGATTTCGGCAACCCTAGTTATTTCTAGGTTAGGATTTCGGCAACCCTAATAATAAAAGAAAAGAAGAAGCAAACTAGGGCCACCTATATATTGACAAGTATAGAATTCGGCCACAATATGATATGGGTTCATGATACAAATTTCTTCTTCTTCTCAATTCATAGAAAGCTTTTTATTCTACTAAAACAAAAAGGAGTGTTAGATTATTCTTTGATAGTATACTATTTGCTTATTCATCAATAAGCTTGTGTATACGATATCGATCTAGGTTCACGCGAGTTTCGATCATTAGATTGAGAACTCAAAAGTGACCGGAATAATCTTAGTCATTCTTTTGATTGTTTTTGTGACTAACATAGAAAAGAAAAGTTTGTTTTGTCCATTCACAGGTTTGCAATTCAAAGAAAAGGGAGACCACGCTCTTAGGTGATCCACGTTCGTGCTAGGATTGAAGATCTTGCGGATTACCATCGACGTAAGTCAATCGGATCACGTGACAAAAGATCTTGCGGATTACCATCGACGTAAGTCAATCGGATCACGCGACAAAAGGTATTCTACTTTTTGTTATTGTATATGTATGTTTAATTAATTAAAGGGTTTAAGGTTCATAAAGAAATTTTTTTTTAAAAGTCACTAAATCTAATTTTTAGTATCGCTTCCACTGCGTGTACTTCTTTGGTAATTTTCCCAACAATAATGTTTGGATCTACCAACAAGACCAAGGTCCAACAATTTGTTGAGGTTATGTCTCATGAGTTTGAGATAAGTCTAGTTGGTGAGTTGGGTTACTTCCTAGGTTTGCAAATTAGGCAATTAAATGATGAGATTTTCATTACCCAAGCCAAATATGCCAAAAACCTAGTGAAGAAGTTTGGTCTTGAAAATGCCAAACATTGTGATACACCCATGAGTACCACTTTGAAGCTAAGCAAGGGTGCTAGTGGTAAAAGTGTGGATCAAACTCTATATCAGGGCATGATTGGAAGCTTGCTTTACTTGACCTCAAGTAGGCCCGATATATCCTTTAGTGTGGGTGTGTGTGTGTGTGTGCTAGGTACCAAGCGGATCTTTGGGAGTCCCATCTCTTTTCTGTTAAGAGAATCATTCGCTATGTGAATGGGACATCCAACTATGGGATTTGGTACTCTTTCGATACTAATGCTAGTCTAGTTGGCTTTAGTGATGCGGATTGGGTAGGAAATTGTGATGATAGGAAGAGCACATCAGACGGTTGCTTCTTCCTAAGGAACAACTTGGTGTCTTGGTTTTGCAAGAAGCAAAATTCGATTTCCTTATCAACGGCCGAAACCGAGTACATAGTCGCGAGGAGTGGATGCACACAACTCCTATGGATGAAGCAAATGTTAGTCAACTACGGATTCAATCAAGGTACTCTAACCCTCTTTTGTGATAACATGAGTGCTATTAATATTTCCAAGAATCCGGTTCAACATTCTGGGACTAAGCATATTGACATCCGTTATCATTTCATAAGAGAACTAGTTGAGAACAAATGCATTGCACTTGAACATGTAGGTACAAATGGTCAACTAGCAGACTTATTCACTAAACCATTAGATGTAACTAGGTTTAAAACACTTAGTAGATCTATTGGGATTTGCCTTGTGGAGTGATGTGTTTTGGTGATTGACCCCATTTGGCGAACTCAAGCAAAGATAGTGATTACATGCTTGTTGCATGTAAAAATTTAGAAATGTTTATGCTTCTTTATTAATTGTTTGAGTATCTTGGTTATACATATGTATATATGCTTTTATCTCAATAAGTGTGAACCATGTTTTGAATGCAATCCATGTTAATTTTATGTTTAAAGATGTATTTTTGGTCTAGGAGATTCACTTAGGAAGTACTTATTGAATGACCTATAATGATCTCCATAACATGATGTTTTCCTAATGACATGCTCAAATGAAAAAGCATGAATTGTTGATTGCAATTCTTAAATGCAAAACAATGTGCGAAAAGCTAATGAAACTCAAATGTTTATCATAATGTCTCTCTTTCTTTATTTGTTGAACATGTATACTATCATACAGATATCTTATTCAGAAAAATCAAATAGGGTACAAAGTTGCTCATGACATGTTTTGCTTATGAAGTTGGATATAGTGCTCTAAATTTTGAAATCAATAAATTCTCTATATCCTTGCTTTATTTCATGACAAATGGTGAAATTGGTTTGAATTCCTATAGGAAACCTTTGTCATTTGCTTTGCCAAAAACCATTGATTTTTGGACTTGAATGCAATATGTCTTGCATGCAAAGCATTTTTACTCACACATTCTCTATGAAAAATAAATCTACTTGTATCTCTCCGTTTAATTGAGTTGCATAAAGTGCCTTATATGATTATGCAAATGACATGTATGCTTCTATCTCTCTTTGCCAAAGTGACCCATTTTGGGGAATATTCTTTTTCCCATCTCATGACAAAAAGGGGGAGTAGTGGGTGGTAAGGGGAGAATGCTTATTGTGCTATTTAGTGTGGCAAAATTATATGTTGGGGAGAATACACATTGAGGGGGAGTAATCTTTTGAGGGGGAGCATTGCATTACACATATATTGCATTATGTTGTGCTTAAATTCTTAAATGCAAATGCTTGTTTTTGTTCTCACATGATTAATCTCACATTTTCTTGTATTGGAAAGTGTAGAAACTTTGTTTTGAAGGTTTGGTTTGTCTACATGATATTGAAGACTTGAAGTTTTATTTTTGCAATATCTCTTTGTAACGTAGAAAATCATTGTATGCCAAGTAGTTTCTATTTTGTTGTGAGGATTAATGTGAGTGGTGGTTTTGTCACAAAATAGCCAAAGGGGGAGATTGTTAGTTCCTCTAGTTTGATTGGCTCATTTCGGTGACAAACCACATGTGGGGTTCAATGGAAGGGTAGCATAGGTGTTTGATGGTTGATGCTTTACACAACCAAGGCCTTCTCAAGACCTCAATAAAAGAAGCACCAAAGGTAAAATTCCAAGTGCTTACTTGCTTTGAAGAGACAGTTGCACTCACTCACAACTCATGCATATGTTTTATTCTTAGTATGTTGTGTGTCTATTTTGTGTGCATTAATCTTCATTAAGCTCTCTTCTTGCATGTTTATATGATTGCATCTTGTATGTCAAATGCCATATCATGTTTAGACTTAAAATTACATGCACTGTGCAAGGTGCTATACAAAGCGCTATTGAAAGCGTTGTACGTACAGTACCCAACCCAGACCTGGTCTATTGGGTTTTGCATGTATCAGAATTGATGCATTTTTTTTTTTAATTTTATTGAAAGCGCTGTACGTACAGCGCCTAGTCTCTATACGTACATCGACCATCTGGAACCAGAAATGGGCAAAGAATTGGCGTTGTACAGGCACTATTCAGAAGTGTTGTACGTACAGCGCCTAGTCGCTCTACATACAGCAACTTGTACATCGTCCAAGGAATATCAAAGGTCACTTACCCAAAATGACACCATTTCATTTTGACACTCTATAAATGTGCCTCTTTCATCCTATGTCGTTTTTAAGTGTTCCAAAAGCATAATTTTGCCTTAGAACACATTTCAAGAGAAAAATTATCAAGAACTCACCTTTATACACTTAAAGTCATTCCTTTGTGCATCAAAGTCCATATAGCATCTTAAAGACCATATAGGATGTATCTATACATGAGTTTGCATCATCACATCATCACATCTTGCTTGGTAAGTTTTTCACTAACTTCATCTAATTTTAGTGTTTTTCTTAGCAAGCCATCTCTTTTTATCACTTGAATGCTTTTGAATATTATTCTAGTTACAAGATAGAGATTGTATGTGCTGAATTGATTGAGTGTTGTATTGTGATAACTTTCTAGGTTTTCATAATTGTATGTGATGAATTGATTGAGTGTTGTATTGTAATAGCTTTCTAGGTTTTCATAATCTATGCTTAGCTAAGCTTTTTGATATGTCATTTAGCCATTGATATATAGGAATGGATCAATTGTCATATTATCATTCTTGATAAGCATCTAAAGTTCCCTAGCTTTGTTTGCTCTTTGAATATCATCATATATTCACATAGGACACATTATCTCTTCATTGAGAAGTAAGACTTGTGTAACTTCCGGGACTAGGTGGCATAAATCACAAGCAATTAGACTAGGTTCACTTATACTGGGATTAGGTAGTGGTAGTGAGTTACTAACCGAGATTAGGTTGTAATCTCCTTTGCCATTAGTAGATTTGAGGTTCGTGTGTAGCGCACATAACAGCCCATGGTTTTTCCCATAAGGGTTTCCACGTAAATATCTCATGTTATTTAATTCCGCACTTATTACACTTGATATTTTATTTTGACTAGTTAGAGATATTTTCGGAATATTGACTTATAAAGAAAATTGGATAAAATCTATTCACACCCCCCCTCTAGATAGTTTATACACCGTTTATTATAAGTTCCAAACATATTAGGGAAATCGAGGCCCGTGTTTTACACAGTGTCCTTAAGACAATTTCACCGGCTAACATCGTATGTGTATGGCTATTGTCTCCCATGATACAATGATTTAAACAGTGGATGTGTAGAACACAAACCACTCTTAGCGAACTCAGATTGAATTCAAACTTACTAAGATATGAAGAATAGAAGAACTGGGAAAAGAACAATTATTTTCTCTGTAATTTTTGTGATTTCATAATCTTTTCTTTGAAAGAGTAGACTAGGGTTTTATAGAAAAACCAAATCAATAGGGTTCAATAGGATTGATATGGAAATAACTTAATTACCACATTTTTAATGATATAGGAAATTAATCAAGGAATAATCTATAAAGAGATTTATTCCTAATTAAACACCGATTCGGTTTTCTTAGTGATCAAGTATCATAATTCAAAATGAAATTATTATTTTCCTTATCGTTAAACCGTCTGTCTTAGGGAAGTAGCAAAAAGTCAATTGTACTCTCATAGTCCAAATGGTGTATGCAGGTCGCACCCACACACGAGTCGTGCAACCGAAAGTTCGAGGTCCATGATTTGCACCCCCCTCCTACGCTCGCGAGAGAGAGAGAGTCTCTATTCTACACATGTTGATAAGTTACTATCACATAATCACTTATATACCACATATAAGTGTTTTCCCTAGCCAATGTGGGATGTACAATTTTCCCTACATTATGGGCTTACTTTGAGACTCAATTTCTCATTCACCCATTAATCATTTTGTGAGTTTGAGTATAGAGGAAAATTCGTATATACTTTTATCTACCATTTTTATGGAATCAATCATACCCAAATAATGCTCTTAAAATGTGAGTTCATCACAAAATTTCCAACAAAACTCCAATATCATTTCTATAAAAAAATGATAACTACAGAAAATATATCTAGAATAGCGGATAAAAATAGAGAGAAAACAAAAAGGTTGCATTTAATCCACTCGGATCCATTTCTTCTTCCCTGTCTCTTACTTCTCTCACCCAAATCATTATACACCTAATAGGCCCAAACAAAAATCTTTCAAAACACAATATCTCTCAATGGAAACATCATTGATTCAAGACAGTACAACATCACTGATAAAGAAAAAAAAAATAGGAAAAGAAGAAAAGAAAAAAAAAAAAAAGGAGATGAAGTCCGCTTTTTTGCGAGGACTCCTTTGTGAGGATTAGATTTTCTCCTTGTGGAGGAACGGTTTACTCCTCCACCAGCGATGCAATCAATTTTGTTAAAAAAAATAAATTATTTGTTTTAGGTTGAATGTTTGGGTGAGAAAAATATCGGAGTTTGACAGTGGTGTGAAGAAGATAAAGTTGGATGTCTAGGGAAGATAAAGATGATAATTTTTTAAAAGTTAATATTTATTTTCCCATTAATTGTAAAAAGAATAAATTACCCTTTTGATATTAATGGATGATTGATGGAGATTAATGAAAGGGTATGTTTATGTTCAATTTCATAAACTTAGCACTATTTTGCCTTAAGGTAAAAATTCAAGGTAATTTAGTGCAATAAACCCTTTTAAATTTTGTTTTAATAAAAATGATTTGACTGGCTTTTTAGAAAAAACTCATTTTTATCATCTGTATATTTATAAAACCAATAGAATCATGATGTAGGTACGTGACATAATTCTGTTGTTATATATATGCGTAAAGGAAAATAAGCATAAAAAAAAAAAGAATTAAAAGTAAATTAAGGTGTGACATTGATAAACTCTTTACACCTATATCAATAAGATCGTAAGTTTTAATTATATTCCCTTTTCAAACTCTAAATTTTAATAATTAAAAGGGAGAATTGTAAATAATCCCCTGACTTTTGATCAAATGCCAAACCAAATCCTATAATTTAAACGATCAGAGAAAAACCCCATACCACTAATTGATAATTAGTTGACTTTACTTAAATTTGAGATAATTACAAAAGCATCCCCTCATAATTAATTAAATTGTTGATGGAAAAAATTATTATTACTTATTTATACTTTTTTTAATTGTTTATTTACAAAAATAAATGGATAGAGGAGATATGATCTTCTACACCCATCAGATCTCCACCGTTGAATTTTTTTTCAAATATTAAAAAAATAAACACCGAAATCTACCATCATCACTAAACCCTGAAGGTTTAGAACACCATCATCACCACCGTACCAACACCAGATTCAACATTTTTTTTTTTTACTCTAAACCAGATTCAAATCATAATTTTAAAAAACTAACTAAACAAAATCGAATCCCAAACTAGATTCAACACTTAACCCCATCAACCCAATACACCCACACACATATCAAACCGAATCTACTTTCAACTGTTACAAATCAACCGCCATCAACACCATGCACAAAGTTTTTCAATTGCCATCAACGCTGTCAACCGCTATCAAGCCTGTGAAAGGAACAAACACTGATGAGAGGAGATTGGCACCAAAGTAATGTCGACTGAAAGGAGATCGGCACCACCAAATCAAAACATTGAGAGAGAGAGAGGTTTGTTTTTTTTTTTCTTTCAATTTTTTGGTTTCTAGTGGTGGTGGTTTGGGTCGATTTGGTTTTTGGTGGTGGTTAACAGACTTGTAATTTTTATTTTTATTTTTGTGTTGATGATGAAAGTTTATTAGTGTGATGAAGATGTTTAATTTTGGCTGATAAAGATGAGTTAGATCGCTACCTCATCTTTATATTATCATTATTTTAATTGTTTTATTTATTTATTTTGTTTTCCAAACTGATGGTAAATTTCTTTTTTTTTTTAATATTCAAAAAAATATATATTTTTCAACAGTGGAGATCTGATGGATGGAGAACATCATATCTTCTCCATCCATTTATTTTTTAAAAAAATTTAATAAATATAATATAAATAAGTAATAATAATTTTGTCCATCAACAATTAAACTAATTGTGAGGGGATGCTTTTGCAGTTAGCTTAGATTTAATCAAAGTCAACTAATGGTCAACTAACTGTCAATTAGTAGTAGGGTTTTTGTAACCACAAAGTTTGATTATTCAAACCACAGAATTTGATTTGACATTTAATCAAAAGTCAATGGGTTATTTACGATTCTCCCTAATTAAAATAAAAGGAAAGAAAGAAAGAAAGAGGAGGTTAGTGGTCTTGTTTTGACTTAGGATAGGCTAGCTAGGACAAAACAAATAGAGTGTTTATTTTCTCTCTTCATTAAATGAGGCACAAAGGTCACCATCCTTTTAAGTCGTCGATATTTGCTTTGACAAGTTCTTTCTAATACATGGTATCAATTTAGGTTTGTTTATTGACCTCACCACTTTCTCAATCAATTAAAAAATAATAATTAAAGAAAGCATATTACATATGTAGGGAAAATACACGAGGCGGAAGCGAAAATTTGATTTGGTATATTTCAAAAAATTTCCTTTAAAAAGAACCTTAACCCTTGATTAATTAATACATAATAAAAGGGTATCGTATTTTTTTCCACGCGATGATTGGTGTTGCGTCAATAGTAATCCGCAAGATCTTTTAATCCAATCATGAACATTAATCACCTAGGAGTGTGGGCTTAATTTCTTTGAATTGTATACTAGAGGATGGATAACAAAAAACGTTTTCTTATGTTAGTCACAATAAACTTCCTAGAGAAAAACAAAGAACGTTCAGTCACTTTTGAATTCTCAATCTATTGATCGAAACTCGCTTGAACCTTATTCGAAGTTGTGCATAAAACCTTTTGATGTAAAAGCTAGTAATGCACTATCGAAAATAAAACGTTTTTGTTTTTCCTCTTGGCCTAATTCTACACACTATGCTTAGAGTTGGATTATTTTTTCAAGCAAAAGAAATAACTCTCTCTCAAAGAATTTAGGGTTGGCCAAAATCTATATCTTCTAATATATAGTGGCCGAATTTCCTTCTTAAAATTATTTAGCCTTGGCCGAATTCTATGATAGAAAAACAAGGTGGTGGCAAAAATCCTCACTCAAAGAGTAATTGTGTTTTACCTAAAGACTTCTATCATTCTTTAGAATTCAAACCCTAATCCAACTCTTTAGTGTATTATTAATTGTGACTATATCAAAGACTTCCTAATTTGACTAGATAAATAAATTCTTGTTATTTATCTACTTACCAAATAAAGTCTTCAATTCTTATTATACTACCAACAATAGTATAACACTTAGAAACCTATTTCCTAATTAGAAAAAGATTTTGATTTTTAGTTAATTAATAAATTAATTAACTTCCATTTAATTAAATAATAAAATAAAATAATATTTTAGGCCATTATATTTAGCCTTGTCGCCCATGTCCATAAACATGTGCTATATATTGTTTTTCCATTTTATTAAATTCATTGGACCTTAATAAAAAGCCCACATGTGAACTAGACCCATTATTACTAAAAGAAACAAGTCTACATGCCTTAAATCAATACATTAATATAATTTAACAACCCATTAAATAAATAATGTACAAATTATATTCTAATGTATTAATTACAATTCTAGATTGACTCATAAATTAGTCAGGTAGAATATATCAAGTGATCCATGTAAGTCTGTGTGGATTAGGGATTTTGGCGAGCTATCTAAATTTAGGCTTTAATAGACATAATCCAATCACAATCAACAAATGATTCACTTAGATTCGATCTATTAATTTTAGCTCATTCCACTAAAGAACTAAAATTGAACTCTTAAAGAAAGATAGAATAAGTAAATGTTTCTCATTCATACCCTAGACAATCTTATTGGAGATAGTGTATTCTCGTGAATAATATCAGTAATTGCCAAGAGCTCATAGATCGCCTACAGATCTCAATGAATAGCTTTTTATTTTTTGAATGGTATTTCCAAAAAAACGTAGTTCTATATTAAAAAAACGTATTCGTAAAATTATTTGGAAAAATCGGGGATATTGGGCAGCGCTGAAAGCTTTTTCGTTAGCGAAATCCCTTTCGACCTAGAATTCAAAAAGTTTTTTGTACGACAAATAATTAATAAAACGTTGGAATAATTTGAATCTGCATCAACCCGACTCCAAAAACTCCTAGTTACCATATTTACTCATATGACCACATTTTGAACTTGGATATTCTGACTTGTCTAAAAACCATGTTTCAATAGACACTATTGAAAACTCAACGTTAAGATTTAATATCCAATACCTTAAAATATCCATATGATAATTTTATCCTCTCTCATTTAATAAATGGAGTCACAATGTCCATAGTTATAAATGAATTCATCTATCGATTAGCAAATAAATACCACCAAACTATCGTGGATAGACTATGCTATATAATCGTACTCATTGATAGCTCAAATGATAACTCTCGTAAACATAAGTCCATCATTTATCTCAGGATTAAGATAGATTCTCAGATTGTCCTCATAATGAAAACATTTATCCACTGACGGTTCTAGATAAAGTATTTCATTGTGATCCTATTCAATGCACCTAGTGCACTAGATTCTTTTACTCAAAGACACCTCGATGATTTTAGACTCATCATAGCACATTTGATCCCACTCAAATGCTAGCAAAAGAATCTACAACTTTAAGGGTAAAGATGCCCAATCTTTATCTTAAGTTGTGAACATTATTCAAGACTAACTAAAGAATTGTGTCTACCTCATATATATCCAGATGTATGAACAATTCTTCATTTCTCATAGTTTTTTGACCTTATGATTATTTACTTTTGACAATTATAATAATCAAACTATAAATGCTATAAGATTTGTTAAGCCAGAAATCACTTTATTAATATGAAAAGATTGTCAAATACATTATTAAACTCTTATTATTGAATATAATCCTAACAACAAACCCTTCTCCAACTCGTGCAACACGCAAAACTCGCCTTAAAATACATTTTAGGGCAAATTGAATTAACTTACCCTAACTATATTAGTAATTGTACTAACTTCGCTTCTACAATCATAATAACTAACATCCCATATGACCCGTTAACTAACAATTGATCACCGTTATTCAGTTAATGTAAAAGGGCGATACAGTCTTTTTAGTGATTGTTAGTATAGTCGATCAGATCTACAATTATAATTTTTGTCGAGCTAGGCATTGGCAACCTGCAAAACGAATAGAAAAATAGCAATCGTTGAGCCATAAAAGTGGGTGGTACCAGTGGGCGACTCTCCGACACTTAAGTCAGTATATTGTAAGAAATATGGTCGAGTTAAAAAAGAAAGGTTAGAATTATCAAACCGTGAGTTTGACTTGTTGAGTCGGATAATTTGGAGTCGTCGTTGGGTGTCGAGGAAATGAACTTGTGAGTGACAAGTCGCCAAGGGTTTCCTTGGGTTAGGTTCGCCTAGGTCGAAGACTAGATTGGCTCGACACATGAAATGTCATGCGAGAAGCAATAAATGAATAACGAGAATTGCAAAGCAAAATTAACATAGCTTTCGCCTATGAGGGTCGTGAAAAGCAGGACCTGTTTTTTTGGGAAGGGGTCTGACATTTATAGTGAAGGTCTTGAGCCTACAACGACTAGCTCATTAATGTGAGGGCGCAAATCTCTGGCCCTTTATTGGCCGTTTTGATTCATATGAACTTGGCAATAAGGGCCATGACGGATCCTGTCTGGAGTTGGGATTTGAATAACGCTCGACAGCGGTCAAGGCGTGATCAAAGTCATTTATGATGCCTTTGACCACATTTTCAATTGGTCTGATGCCATAGTGGGCTGGGTCAGGCTATGGGCCTTTGACATCTGATAGTTGTTCTGGGCCACGATTTGGACCTTTTGTTAGTGGGCTTGATGGTTAGGCCGTAGGATGGTTTTTTGACCACTACAGTTATTAAAAAATAAAAAATAAAAAATATTTTCCGATCAAAATATGCCACGTCAACTCTAAATTATTTACTAGTTAAAAAATATATTATAAATTTTAACCAATATTTATTAATTTAAAAAAAATCTAATCGATGGGCCATATTTATTTAGATTTGATAGTAGGAAATTCTGAATCGTCCATCTGATCTGATTAGATAGAGACTTCGTCTAATTGATTGAGGTTTGCTTTATTAGAGCATACCTCTTCTCATGGATGAGCGATATGCTCCTTCAATCAGGAAGAACACTCCACGATGGAGGAGAACCATTGTTGGTTTCTTAACCAACAGTGAAATTTTCTTTAAAACAATAAAAATAAATGATGGTGAGAAAGGGAGAGAAAATAGTGGGAGATGATTTTTTTTTTTAATAAAATTTAAATTAGAAATGGCAAAAAGACATAATATATTGCACCTCTACCATAACTAACTAACGGTCGTCATCGGGGTCATAGGGATGTTAGTGTAATTATGACACAATTTTATTCTCGGTTTGATGGAGTAGTTATCTCCCGTTATGAGAGTATATATTAGGACCGTACATGTATTGTTTGATCTCAACAGGTCTCTGCAGTCCTATTGTAATAATCCTTGTAATACTTAAAAAAAAAAAAAAACGAATTGAATTATTTATGTCAAAATTTGGCGTTAACGACTTACCGCTCATTCTCCTCATTTTCATTTAATTGGTTATTTTATTTTGAGGAAATTTGTCAAAATTCCATGTGCAAGTTCCTCATATTTTAATTGTCTTTAAGTTCCTCATATTTTAATTGGCTTATTTCGTTGACAAACCACATTTTGGGATTTCTATGTAATGGGTAGCTTAGGCTCTTGTTGACAAGTTTCCAAGCATCCCGGTGACTTCAAGAGTAAGAGCGAAAAGTAAATCACTTGCCTTGCCTATTGAAGAGATTAGTTGCACACACACTTATTCATGCATGTTTGATTCATCTTGCATTTGTGCTTCAATTCCTATGTGTGCATTCTTCACACTTCACACTTGCACATCTTTGTTGGATTTTGTTGTATGATAGTGTCTAGTAATTCGTTTCCATTTGTGTGATCGGAAATTTTCGTGCTTACACGATGGTATGCATGTCTTAGCACGATGGTTGACCATTTGAGAATGTCTTATTCTTCTCTTGGATAAGTGTTAGCTTTGGTTTGATTGTTTAGAGTAAAGTGTTTAGTTTTAAAAGATTGGATTTCAATGATTTAAATGATTTTTAAAACTGACATTTGTATGGTCTTGTGACCATAATTTTTTATACAAAGCTTCAAAATTAGTTTTGAAAATTTATGTACAAACTAGACACCCATATCTTTCCAACGGTATATTATTCATAATATTTCATGACTGTTTGGATTGGTTTTGAAATCTCTAAAGTAACTACCGGGCAACTCTGTTGTTGTCTGTTTCTGACCTTTGGTCATTCAATTGACCATAACATTTTCTATATCTAAATGTTATTCCATAAAAGGAGTAGAAAGTAGACATCCATACATTTCCAATGATATATCATACAAAAGGTTTTGATGTCATTTGGTTATGTTTTGAGGCGTTTGAAATTGAAGCTGATGCACTATCAAGTCCAAACTGTTGTACTCTCGCCCTACGTACATCGTGCACCTAATTGATTTTTAAAACTGTTGTATACCCGCCCAAAAGTCATTGTTTGTACAGCTATTGTCAGAGAATTTGTTCTTCGCTTTCCAAGTGACCCGATGTACAACCGCCCTATATAGAGCCGGTGTACAGTGGTCAAGACAAAGTTTTTTTGAAAATTTATCAAAAAACCGTAGCTTCAATTGGACATCATATATATATATATGTGTCTTTGTCCTTAGGTCATTCAAATGAATCAAAATCATATTTTTTAACTTAGAGTATTTTTCAAGAGAGAAAATCATCCAAGAACTCATCTTTGATTACACAAACTCAATTCCATGTGCTTTAAACATCATCTAAACATCATCTAGGATTATCTAGGATGTATCTATGCATGAGTTTTCTTCAACACACTTGACTTGGTAAGTTGAACACCATCTATTCATTTTTGTGTTCTTACTTAGCAAGACATCTCATTTTAACTTGTGTTTATTTAGATTATATTCTATTTACAAGATTGAGATTATTGTGTTGATTGATTGAGTTATTTTGTGATAGCTAGGATTTCAAGTTCATACATCATCTAGCAAATTTATCTCATTGATTGATTGAGATTGTTTGTGATAGATATTGTATCTAGGATTTGTTATCCTTTTCATAGCTAAGTTGTATGCTATGACAAATAGCAATATTGATATCTAGGAAATTTCTCATTGACATCTTAAATTCCTAGATAAGCATTAGCATTATTTGCATATTGAATATCATAATATTCACATAGGTCATTGATCTCTTCATTGAAAAGTAAGTCTTGTGGCTAAAGTGGCTTAGTGCAAAAGTAAATTGATCTAGGTTCGCTTTTAAAGACTCGTTGGGCAGTAGTGGTGGGTTAGTGACCGTGTAGGGTTTGATGTGGTCAATTTAGGTTGTAAACAGCATTACAAATAGTGGATTCGAGGATCATGTGTGGCGTGCATATTAGCCCATGGTTTTTCATTGTTGATGGTTTCCATGTAAAATCAAGTGTTATTTAATTTCCGTATTTTACACTTAATTGTATTTTTGACTATATAGGGGTTTTTATTGAATATTGACTAATCAAGAAAAATTGGTAATTAACTTGATTAAAATCTATTTACCCCCCTCTAGATATAATTAGACATGCCATAATTGTTTCACCATGGTTTATTTATTCGCCTTACATGGAAGGGCGGATATTGACCCTCATAAATATGATAAGCACACCCATATTTATAAGTACACCAATGTCTAAAATTTAAAATTAAATCATTACTATAAGCATCTATCTTAATGTCAATAGTATCCTTATTTAAATGAATGTATTCATTTTAATACAATTTTTATTTTTAATTTTTTATAAACCTTCTTAAGTTATTAACAGATCCAATTTCACAAATGATAAATTCTTAAGTTCGCCATGCTCGAAAACACAGTACAGTCGTAATAAGTTATTTGCTATTAACAACTGCATCAGATATCTTCTTAACATTTACAAATCTTAAGCATCGTCTATGTTGATAATAATCAAGTTGTTGATATTTATTACAACAGATTTCACATCTTCATATCACCATTGATCTCCTGGATATACAATGATATTTACTGTTATCTTTTTTTTTTTTTTAAAAAAAAAAAAAAAAAAAAAAAAAAAAAAAAAAAAGCACATCTGTAGTTTTTTATTTTTTATTTTTAATAAAGAGATATGAGTATAATTAACGAGTATACATAATATTTGATTTATTTTTAATTAAACTAATTGTCCTTATTGGTAAATTCATATTGAGATATTTTTGTAATTAATTTTATTTATTAAAATATGAGTATGATTATCATATTGGAGAGTAGAATTTCGAAGAGATACGATACTATCCCGAGTGGGACTTCGAACCTGAATGCTGATGAGATAGAGTATTTGCAAAGACTTGTAAAGTACAAGGACTCAGCCTTACTTTTGCTAAATAAGCCCCCAAAGTTTCCTGTTAAGGGGAATCTTCCGGTTCACAACAGCATGGATGCATTGGCAGCTGCAGCTTTATCTTATGGCTGCAATGAGGGTCCTAAGTTGGTTCATCGTCTTGACAGGGAATCCAGTGGCCTTCTCTTGATGGGAAGAACTAAAGAAAGTGTATCTCTTCTAAATTGGTTGTTCAGTGATTTAAACAGAGGAAAATCATCTTATAAGGCTTGGAATAATGCATGCGAAGCAACATATCAACGGTTTTGGGCATTGGTTATTGGTTCTCCCAAGGAAAAGGAAGGTTTAATTCGTGCTCGTCTTCCAAAGGTGCTTCTTGATGATGGAAAAACTGAACGGATAATCTTGGCTCAGCACTCAGGTTTTGAAGCTTCCCAAGAAGCTGTAACTGAATATCGGGTGCTAGGGCCTATGATAAATGGATGTTCTTGGATTGAATTGCGTCCACATACTATGCGAAAACATCAGCTCCGTGTCCATTGTGCTGAAGCTTTGGGCACTCCAACTGTTGGCGACTATAAGTATGGTTGGTTTGTGCATCAGAGATGGAAGCAAATGCTGCGTGTTGACATTGAGCCTACGACTGGGGCACCATACAAGTTGCGAAGGCCAGAAGGTCTAGATATTCAGAAGGGAAGTATCTTATCTTGGGTACCCTTGTTACATCTTCACTGTAGAGAGATTGTACTTCCAAACATTGCAAAGTTCCTTCATGTTTTGAATCAGAAATCAGAAGACTTGCCTCCGCCAATTAGCACAAAGCCTGATCTTATTCGGTATGTGGCATCGATGCCCACTCACATGAAAATTAGCTGGAATTTGATGTCGTCCTATTTAGTATGAAAATACTAGGTTTTTTTTTGTACTCTGTATTTGCACGATTAATTTAGGAATGAAGTTATGTGATCAAAACTCAACCTCCAAAAGTTGATAAACTTTTTCAGGAACGTTATAACCAAAAAAAAAAAAGAGTATGATTATCATATTTATGGGTATCAATATTGGCACCATACATGTAAATCATATTCCACCTGATATTAGACAGGATTGCATTTAACTTAAATTTAAGATAAAGATTGAATTGGATTGAATTGAAAATTAGGTAAGAAATTGTTCATTTCTCGGTAGAAACTCTTGATTTTAATCCACACGCAGGGGCCAAGAGAAAAGTTAGTACCAAATATATGACCCTTTTCAAGGTTTTTGGCTTGACTGAACAAATTCTCATTTTGGTTTAAAGATATCTTAATTTATTTTGTATTGCATGAATCTTTCTTTCACCTGAAGTTGATGGTCACATTCACATTAATCCAAAACGTGTCACCTAACACTCAGACCTTTGGGAAGAAACTTCGAGGAAGAAGAAATATACGGAACAAAACAAAACCTGAGAAGTAAGACATCTTCCGAGCAAGCAAGTAATCGCCCTATTTATTTTTTTCTTTTTTGTAATAAATACGTTTTTGACTAGATTAAGGTTTATAAAAACGTTTTGGAATGTAACTCCTACTCAAGAAATATATCCAATATCCATCCTCATATATGTTTGAAATATATATCCCTATCTCCGTATCTCTCAATTCTAAGTAAGCGGGACGGATTCATAATATTAATTTTTTATACTTTACATGAGAAATATGTAACTAACAACAATAAGCATACATTCTAATATTAAAATGGAGGAAAAAAAATCTGGAATAATATTTAAAAAATTTCTAGCACATAAAACATTCTAGATTGTGGTAGCAAAAAAAAATCATACGGCCCAAGTCTTGAGCTCAAGTAATAACCAAGCTTTTATTGATCTGGATGGGCTAAAAGTTATCATACCTTATACGAATCAGACCCAATCAAGCCCAAGAGCAATTGCAAACCTTGACTAAGTCTACAAAGGCCAAGTCAGTGACATTGCCCAACTGTCAACAAATTTAAAGATATTCGGATTACCATAATTCTAGAGGATAAATTCGAATATCTCGGGCTGAGATAAGTGGGATCACACGATCACTTCGTGAAAGGATCTTCACCTTTACTACAAATAGAAGACACCCCATCATTTTAAGGGGGTCACGACTTTGCATTCCCATTCACCCAAAAAGTAGTTATGGGGCCTTCTCAACCCATTCTCCTTCTTTCTCAATTGATTCTTAATTGATTCTCAGTTAAATTATCTTCCATTCATGGTCAATTCATAAGACAATATATTATTATTATTATTATTATTATTATTATGAGTTTTCCTAGCAATTTAATTTGCTAAACTCCATGCTCAAATTGTTCTCCTTTGAATCTATATTAGCATCAAAACAAGGGCTCTACAGTCCAACGCCCACGCATTCAAAACGAGGGTTCTACAGTCCAATGCCCACACATTCAAAACGAGGGTTCTACGGTCCAACGCCTACACATACGCGTCAAAATGAGGGCTCTACAATCCAATGCCCACATATACGGTTACAAAGTGCTCAACCTCGTCGATCCCTCTACTGTCTCTCACCACTCATTTGCAGGATTGTCAGTGTCTACCACTTTACAAATTCATCTGTGGATTTTTTGGATCTACAGTTTGGAGCCCATCGTGGGGCCCTGACAATCATTTTTGCAAAAATAATGTATATGCAGGATTAAACGCCATACGAAATGGCTCAAATATCCTCTCCAACGAATCTTGATGCTCAACTAGTAGTCATCAGAAGAGAGTAGAGGACAAGCTACCTTCGTACAACCATAACGAACCAATGGAAGTGACAGAAACGATTGCCATCCCAGCAAATCCATCGACGTTGCTTGGAACACAGAATTTTTTAATGGATAATCCTCGTTGGGATAGAAACAAAGCCAAGGGAGATCATTCTATTTTTATGGATAATCCTCGTTGCTAGACGAGTTGGATCACACTACGTCAAGCAACAAGTACTGAAATTTGTTTCTTAAAAAAAAATCTTGTCCCGCAATTATAATGGATAGCAAAATTCAAATAAAAAATGATTCAAATCACACTACACAACGTTGTCCTACATATGGTGTAGCTTGAGAAGTTGAAAGTATATCATATCAAGTTACATGTCAAACTACAATGATTGATGTTTCTATGTCTTGTTAGGAAGTATGCCCTAAAGCAAGAATTATTTTTTATTTTTTATTTTTTTAACAAATCATTTGATATCAATAAAAGTTATTTTTTTTTTTTACAAATAAATTATGTAGCATATATAAATTTTTTATTATATATGTCAAAAGCAAAATATTCTAAGGATCCAAGACTAAAAGAAACATAAAACATTATTCAAATAAAGGAGTTTCTGTGTGGTAGACATAATTTTTTATTCAGTCTAAAAATGTTTACAACTTAAGATACATGCTGGCCACCTTATCTTGATTAAAATTGCCATTTTGTTTTCAATTAGGAAATAATGAGTCTAGAATCACCAAGAGAAAGACTTTGAACAAAAGACCTAGTACATATGATGTATTGAACCGATCAAGTGAATAATATATTTTGAGTTGACCGTTAATAGAATAATACATTCCCAATAGAGTAATTGAAATATCTATCTTAATCATGAGATAAATAATGTACCATATGTATTATGAGTTGTAACGTTTGAGCTATCAATGGGTGTGACCACAGAATAACGATTTAATACCGATAGTTTGGCATTATTGATTTATATGTCATATCGGACATATATTTATAGATATAGACATCATGACTCTTATAATACAATAAGAGTAAATACCATTTTATGGGTCTTACGAGGACTTGGATAATAAATATTGGTACCGAGTATTCAATAAGGAGTTATTAAATCATGATTTATGATAAATCAAAATTATCCATTAGACGTAAGGACGGTCCTAAGGAAAAATAATAATTAATAATGCAATGGTCAAAAGGCATTTTAATTATCGATATTTTTCATGAGGATACATATTTCACATAATTGCTTAGGGTAAAAATATTTAATATATTTTATTTTAATTAAAGTGTGCAATTTTAGTTTTTTAGTGTAATAAACTGAAATTAATATATTTGGGCTCAGTTAATTAAGAGTTAATTGGTACTTGGGCAAAATATATTGGAGCTTATAATTAAAATAACTCGTAGATCCCGAAACTTTACAAGTTAAATTGGATCATCTAAAATGAACCTATTAGGCTCAAATGTTGGGTTCCAAAACAAAGACCCATCTTACTTCTTTTATTTTATTTCCCATTAGGAATAGAAAATAAATCAAAATAGGATTTTTTGAATAAATAAATAAAATAAAATACAAAGGAAAAGACTTCTATTAAGATTAGACTTACTAAATCACAATAGGATTTGTGATTCTTGTGTCCTATAAGAAAACAAATTATTCTTTTCTAAACCTAAAAATAGGTGGCTTAAGAGAATGAATAGATTTACACCAAGCTTGTCATTCTCATTGGTGTTGACACAAGCTTGAAAGTAAGTTGTAAGTTCCAAATTCGATTTAAGCTTTTAATTTTTTTCTTTAAGTCTTGTTGTTGGATTTACACCTTGGTTCAAAGAAAAAGGAGTTCACACTCCAAGGTGATTCGATCTTGTGCTAAGTGCGAAAGATATTTAGAGACTAAACTACAAAGGTAATCTTTAAATTAATTCAATTTGCATTATGTTTAGAAAACGATCCGACGATGTTTTGATTTTGATTTTTTTTTAAAGTTCCACAAATACATTTATTTTCAAAATGGTTATTTTTCCTTACAATTGGTAATAGAGCCAAGTTGTTATATTCTAAACTAGTGCTTCTTGAATTAAATCTTGCTATGAATCTTTAATTTTCTTTAATAAGCATGTTATGTTAGAAGAGTTGGAACCCTAGGGTGATGCATGAGATTACTATTATTTCAATTTGGATCTCATTTATGGTCTAGATTTTATGTGTATTTTTCCGCTATCAATTGTAACAAGAAGGGTGGCATATTATCGTATGTTCCTTCTTGATGGATTTAAGTTTTGTTTCGTAAACATTTTGTATTTCAGTTATTGATGTAATCAAAGAGGAGTCTGAGATAAATCCAACTATGAAAATGGTGTAGGAATTCGGTCTTGAACGTGCCCGTACAAGCCGCTGGAAGAATGTTGTGCGCCAAAGGTGTTGGGGCTCGTGAGGGCACGTGTGGCACAGTTTCAGGGAAATTTTTGGCACGTGGAACTCCTAGAAGACATGGGAAAACATGTGGGGGAGTTGGCTTTCTTGATGGGGAAGTTTTCGTTTCGGGAATACGTGTTTAGAAAAAGACTTGTTAGGTGGTTTTCAATTATTTATGGGAGTCTGATTCCTTAAATAAAGAATTTTTTTTTCTTAATTTCCAAGTAATTGATTTCCTGAACTCACAAGAGTTGTGAATTGGGTGGCAGTCTATTTTGAAAATAAAGTTTTATTTAGAAAAAAAAATTTGAGTTTCCTAATTACACAAAAGTTGTGGAATAGTTGGAAACCTATTTTGATAAGGATTCTTCTCCAACAAGTTTTAATCAACAAGAGTTATTGATTAACTGATTATATTATCCTTTTATGTATTTATTAATTCACAGGAGTTGTGGATTAGATTGAATTTTTAATTATTCTGGGAGTATGCGATTAAAAGTTCAAGACGAAGACAAAGACATGAAGATTCAAGTTTTTGTAATCTTTGTAATTTTTTTTTTTTTAGGGACGACCATAGATAAGATTATTATTTATATGTTTATTTAACATTTATTTAATTATTTGGATGATTATATGAATGCTATGCATAAAATAACATGTCATATAGAATAGTGAGTACCACTCATATTTCTTTTATGCCATGACATGCATCAAATGGTTAGGTTTCTAAAGGCATCTAGAAAACTTGGTAAATCTTTAAGTGTAAATCCACAAATGCCAAAAATTGAGTGGGAGAAGGTATAAGATACCTTGGCCTCCAAAGTTGATCAAGTAAGATGTTTCATTGATACACCCCTAGGATCTCATATGAATGGAAACTTAGGAGATCTCATAAAGTGATAGACTAGACATTGACTTGATCAAGATTATATTCCCCTAGAAAATAATTGTTGTGACAGAAAATTAAGGGTTGAAACTTTTGGTTATACACTCAATATGGATTTATTAATATCCTCCCTAGAGTTCTTGTTACTAAAATCCATAAGGCTAAATTGATGGCAATAATTAATATTGAATATCGGATATTGAAGATATATTAACAATAAAAGATTTCAAATCCAATTAATAAATGCACAGTTGGAAACGTACGTGTCTAGGATAGTCTGGTGAGGAAAGACTTGGTTGTTAAATGGACTGTCAAGTCCCACCTCCCTTTCTTGGGAACTATTGGATATGTTGTTACCTACGAGCATTTATAAAAAGGATATATGAAATATTCAACTAATAAACAAAACGTGTACTCCCCTAGGATGCATGTTGTGTCAGGATTATGCTCAATAGCAAGAGTGTAATAACGTAATTGACAATCTTTTCATATTAATAAAGTGATTTCTGGTTTAACAAATCTTATAGCATTCATAGTTTAATTATTATAATTGTCAAAAGTAAATAATCATAAGGTCAATAGATTATGAGATATAAAGAATTGTTCGTACATTTGGATATGTACGAGGTAGACACAATTCTTTAGTTAGTCTTGAATAATGTTCACAACTTAAGATAAAGGTTTGGCACCTTTACCTTGTTAAAGTTGTAGATTCTTTTGCTAGCATTTGAGTGGGATCAAATGTGATATGATGAGTCTAAAATCATCAAAGTGTCTTTGAGTAAAAGAATCTAATGCACTAGGTGCATTGAATAGGATCACAATGAAATACTTTATCTAGTACCGTCGGTAGATAAAAGTTTTCATTATGAAGACAATCAGAGAGTCTATCTTAATCCTGAGATAAATGATGGACTTATGGTTACAAGTGTTGATGAGAATTAAGAAGCATCATCAAATGATACATTGCTTGTTCCAATTGGGCCAATTACAAGGGCTAAGAGGATTAAGTAAGCATTTAATGGGAGCTGATTCTGAGTTGCTGAAGTCCAAATTCGGCCCACATGAAGACCAAATCCAGACTGAATTTTGTGGGCCTCTATAGATAGAAACGGAAGTCGGATCATCTATCATAATATGTTTTCGGAAAGCCTAAGACGATCTCTACAGATGTTATGAAGACTCCATCATCCAAAACAAATCACAACAGGCCCAAATTTGGCCATCTATTTTGTTACGCGTGAGGAACAAACTAGGGTTTGGATGAGTCCGAATTTTAGGATATTTCCTGTTTTATTTATTTTCCAAATAAAGAGTCAATTTGTTTCCCAATTGAAGGGCTGATTTTTTTTTTTCCAAATGAAGCTTTCCAAATAAGGAGCAAATCAACTAGTTGTTAGTTTTAGTTTTTATTTATTTCCTAAATTTGTTTGCATTTATTTTCTTGATTTTAAGGCATTAATTGCCGAATATTTTATTTCCTTTATCTTTCTTTCTAGGGTTTAGATATTTTTAGTATTTAAGGGACTCAATGATGTATTATTAAAAAAGACTTTGGAATGAAATAATTATTTGAGAGAACGTTTTCTCTTTGGTTCTTCATTGAACTATAAACTTATCAAGGGTTATACTTTGTGGCGTTCAAAACCCTGACTTATCACTCACCTTCTTCTGTTCTTAAGTGTGGCGTCTACAACCATCTTGATACCCTTGGTTCTTATCTCTTTATAGATAACGGGTCACGGTCCTTTATTTTCTTTGCTTTTTTATAAACTTGAATTTAGAAAACGATCCTTCATTACCATATATTGGTTCCGGGTCTCATTACTCTTGGTGAGGTTCGTATCAATTGGTATCAGAGCTTAGGCTTCTAAAATCAAGTTTAATCTATCCCTTTTTTTTTTTTCTTTTATTTCCATGTTATTAAAAAAAATTGATCAGATTTGGTTTCAAAAAAATAAAAATAAATAAAAAAACTTGATCAGATCCGATATCAAAAAAAAAAAAAAAAATTTGTGCGAGCTCATTAGAGGGAAAAAGCCAAAAATCGAGTGAAACACGAATGTATTTGCCATTATTATTGAGAATAAACACGTGAAGGAGTGTTTGTGAGGCTTACTAATTTGTTTTTGTAGGTTAAAAGAAAAATGTCTGACGATGCACCAGAAAAGATTGATTTCACGCTTTTAGTTGCAAGAGGAGCTCTTAGTGCTCAAGCAAAAGAAGATGATGAGCTACGACGTGACAATGTCTTTTACACATGATGCCATGTTAATGATAAGGTTTGTAGCTTGATTATTGATGGAGGGAGTTGTACTAATATGGCTAGCACTACAATGGTGGAAAAATTGAATTTGGCCACTTTGAGGCACCCAAAACCGTATAAGCTACAATGGTTGATTGATAGTGAAGAAATTAAAGTGACTAAATAGGTGTTGGTGTCTTTTTCCATTGGGAAGTACAAAGATGAAGTCTTGTGTGATGTGGTACCGATGCATGCGAGCCATATCTTTTTGGGGCGACCATGGCAATTTGATAGGTGTGTAACTTATGATGGTTATACAAATAGATACTCATTTTTACTCAATAAAAAACGAATCACTCTTGTACCCTTAACCCCAAAACAAGTATATGAAGATCAAGTGAGGTTAAAAGAAAAGAGAGATGTAAAAAAGGAGAGTGAGAGTTCAAAAGAAAGAGAGACAAAAGAAAGAGAGATTGAAATAGCAAAAAAAGAAATCATGATTGATGATAAAAAAATAGAAACAAAAGAAAGAGATATTGAAATAGCAAAAAAAGAAATCACGGCTATTGAGAGAAAAAAGAGTGAGAAAGCAAGTGAACTTCTATGCAAAAAAAGTTAGTTAAAAAAGGTATTGTTTTCAAATCAGTCAACTTCTTGGCCTAGTGTTCTTGTTTCACTTTTTCAGGACATTGATGAAGTGTCACAGGCTATCAACAACATTATGGTGAAGATTCGATGACGAATCCTTTTGAAGAGTGGGGAATGATGAGAATTAAGAAGCATCATCAAATGATCCATTGCTTGTTCCAATTGGGCCAATTACAAGGGCCAAGAGAATAAAGTAAGCATTTAATGGGGGTTGATTCTGAGTTGCTGAAGTCCAAATTCGGCCCACATGAAAGACCAAATCGAGACTGAATTTTGTGTGCATCTACAGAGAGATTCTGAAGTCAGATCAGATCATCTATTATAATATGTTTTCGGAAAGCCTATGACGATCTCTACAGATGTTATGAAGACTCTATCCTCCAAAATAGATCTCAACAGTCCCAAATTTGGCCATCTATTTTGTTGCGCGTGAGGAACAAGCTAGGGTTTGGATGAGTCTGAATTTTAGGATATTTCCTGTTTTATTTATTTTCCAAATAAAGAGTCGATTTGTTTCCCAATTGAAGGGCGGATTTTGTTTCCCAAATGAAGCTTTCCAAATAAGGAGAAAATCAACTAGTTGTTAGTTTTAGTTTTTATATATTTCCTAAATTTGTTTGCATTTATTTTCCTGATTGTAAGATATTAATTGCCGAATATTTTATTTCCTTTATCTTTCTTTCTAGGGTTTAGATATTTTTAGTATTTAAGAGACTCATTGATGTTTTATTAAAAAAGACTTTGGAATGAAATAATTATTTAAGAGAACGTTTTCTCTTTGGTTCTTAATTGAACTATGAACTTTTCAAGGGTTATACATTGCAGCGTTCAAAACCCTGACTTATCACTCACCTTTTTCTCTTCTTGAGTGTGGCGTCTACAACCTTCTTGATACCGTTGGTTCTTATCTCTTTATAGATAACGGGTCGCGGTCCTTTATTTTCTTTGTTTTTTTTATAAACTTGAATTTACAAAACGATCCTCCATTACCATATATTGGTTCCGGGTCTCACTACTCTTGGTGAGGTTCGTATCAGTTGGTATCAGAGCTTAGGCTTCTAAAATCAGGTTTGATCTATCCCTTTTTTTTATTTCTTTTATTTCCGTGTTATTAAAAAAAAAATTTTGATCAGATTTTGTTTCAAAAAAAAAAAAAAAGTTTGATCAAGTTTCGTTTTAAAAAAATTGATCAGATTTCGTTTCAAAAAAAAAAAAAACTTGATCAGATCCGTTATCAAAAAAAAAAAAATGTGCGAGCTCATCAGAGGGTAAAAGCCAAAAATCGAGTGAAACACGAGTGTGAGTGCCATCATTATTGAGAATAAACACGTGAGGGAGTGTTTGTGAGGCTTACTAATTTGTTTTTGCAGGTTAAAAAAAAAATGTCTGACGATGCACCAGAAAAGATTGATTTCACGCTTTTAGTTGCAAGAGGTGATCTTAGTGCTCAAGCAAAAGAAGATGATGAGCTACAACGTGACAATGTCTTTTACACCCGATGCCATGTTAATGATAAGGTTTGTAGCTTGATTATTGATGGGGGGAGTTGTACTAATATGGCTAGCACTACAATGGTGGAAAAATTGAATTTGGCCACTTTGAAGCACCCAAAACCGTATAAGCTACAATGGTTGATTGATAGTGAAGAAATTAAAGTGACTAAATAGGTGTTGGTGTCTTTTTCCATTGGGAAGTACAAAGATGAAGTCTTGTGTGATGTGGTACCGATGCATGCGAGCCATATCTTTTTGGGGCGACCATGGCATTTGATAGGTGTGTAACTTATGATGGTTATACAAATAGATACTCATTTTTACTCAATAAAAAATGAATCACTCTTGTGCCCTTAACCCCAAAACAAGTATATGAAGATCAAGTGAGGTTAAAAGAAAAGAGAGATGTAAAAAAGAAGAGTGAGAGTTCAAAAGAAAGAGAGACAAAAGAAAGAGTGATTGAAATAGCAAAAAAGGAAATCATGGCTGATGATAAAAAAAGAGAGACAAAAGAAAGAGATATTGAAATAGCAAAAAAAAGAAATCACGGCAGTTGAAAAAAAAAAAGATAAAGAAAGCAAGCGAACTTCTATGCAAAAAAAGTGAGTTAAAAAAGGCCTTATTTTCAAATCAGTCAACTTCTTGGCCTAGTGTTCTTGTTTTACTTTTTGAGGACATTGATGAAGTGTCACAGGCTTTCAACAACATTATGGTGAAGATTCGAGGACAAATCTTTTTGAAGAGTGGGGGAATGATGAGAATTAAGAAGCATCATCAAATTATCCATTGCTTGTTCCAATTGGGCCAATTACAAGGGCCAAGAGGATCAAGTAAGCTTTTAATGGAGGCTAATTCTGAGTTGCTGAAGTCCAAATTCGGCCCACATGAAGACCAAATCTAGACTGAATTTCATGGGCCTCTACAGAGATAATCTGAATTCGGATCATTTATTATAATATATTTTCAGAAAGCCTAAGACGATTTCTACAGATGTTATGAAGACTCCATCCTCCAAAACAGATCACAATAGGTCCAAATTTTGCCATCTACTTTGTTGCGCGTAAGGAATAAGCTAGGGTTTGGATGAGTCTGAATTTTAGGATATTTCTTGTTTTATTTATTTTCCAAATAAAGAGTCTATTTGTTTCCCAATTGAAGGGTTGATTTTGTTTCCCAAATGAAGCTTTCCAAATAAGGAGAAAATCAACTAGTTGTTAGTTTTAGTTTTTATTTATTTCCTAAATTTGTTTGTATTTATTTTCCTGATTGTAAGGTATTAATTGCCGAATATTTTATTTCCTTTATCTTTCTTTCTAGGGTTTAGATATTTTTTGTATTTAAGGGACTCATTGCTGTATTAATAAAAAGACTTTGGAATGAAATAATTATTTGAGAGAACGTTTTCTCTTTGGTTCTTCATTGAACTATGAACTTATCAAGGGTTATACCTTGTGGCGTTCAAAACCCTGACTTATCAATCACCTTCTTCTCTTCTTGAGTGTGGCGTCTACAACCTTCTTGATACCGTTGGTTCTTATCTTTTTATAGATAACGGGTCGCGGTCCTTTATTTTCTTTGTTTTTTTATAAACTTGAATTTAGAAAACGATCATCCATTACTATATATTGGTTCCGGGTCTCACTACTCTTGGTGAGGTTCGTATCAGTGAAATGATGAGAATCAAGAAGCATCATCAAATGATCCATTGCTTGTTCCAGTTGGTCCAATTACAAGGGCCAAGAGGTTCGAAGAAGCATTTAATGGGGGTTGATTCTGAGTTGCTAAAGTCCAAGTTCGGACCACATGAAGACCAAATCCGTGTTGAATTTCGTGGGCCTCTACAGAGAGCATCTAATTGATGAGAATAAGGAAGCTGCACTAAGGGATCCATTGCATGTTCTGGTTGGTCCATTAACAAGAGCAAGGGCCAAGAGATTCAAAGAGGCACTCAACGGCCTGATTCAAGACACTTGGGCTGATTCTGAAGTTTTAAAGTCCAAGATGAGCCCACATGAAGACCAAGGCTTAATTAACGTCATCAATGCAATTAATTGGGCCGAATAAGAGAAGCTTAGGCATGAAGCACAAGCTGGGGTGTGTGGAGGAGATTTAATTTCAGTTTTTTCCTTTTTAGTTTTTAGAGAATAAAGAGTTGATTTGTTTCCCAAATTAAGAGGCTGATTTGTTTCCAGTTTTAGCTTTCCAAATAGGGAGCAAGTCAATAGTTGCTTGTTTTAGTTTTAGTTTTATTGTCTTTCCCGTTTGTAAGGCCTTTGGCTGATTTCTCTTTTTTCCTTTCTTGTCCATTAGAGTTTTAGTTTATAAGGAACCCTTTAATGTATTATTTCGGCAGACTTTGATTGAATTAAAAATTGAGAGAATTTTTTTTTTATTTTGTTCTTTGAGAACTATTTGAACTTATCAGATTTTCTCTGTGGCGTTCATCCTTGACTTATCAATCAAGTATTCCATTCTTGATTGTGGCGTCCTCCTTATACCAAGGTTCACATCTCTTTATAGGTGTTGGGTCGTGGTTTTCCATCCAAAAACCTGAGCTTAGAACGATCTTAGGCATCAAACCGACGAGGTTCATATCATTAATTCTCCTACCTTCCACAAAAGCTGATTGGGAGGGGCTAATAATGCCAGGAAGACAAGGCTTGATTCTATTAGGAATGATCTTATAGAGGTGTTGCAGCAAGAGATTGGTTTAAAATTAGTCATTTTAGACGGATTAGGGACCTTAGGGACTAAAGTAAGAATCGTAGCATTGAGCTCTTTAAGAAGAAGGCCAGTACGGAAGAATTCTTGAACAGCATTAATAACATTCTTTCTCTCTTTCTATGATACTATTTACTCACCCAAAAAAAAAAAAAACATCATCAACAACGATGTGCCAAGTATTCTTGAAGAAATGAGCAATAAAACCATCAGGACCGGGAGCCTTATTAGGGTGGAGAGAAAAGCAAACCTCACGAATTTCATCATTTGTGACCTCTCTACTCATGAAATCAGCTTGATCAGTGGAGATGTATTTATCAATAACATTTCTCATAAAAACATGTTAGTGAACTGAAAAGCACTCTCGTGTTCCAAAAAGTATTCTTGCATGTCAAAAAATGAGCAATAAAACCATTAGGACCGAGAGCCTTATTAGGGTGGAGAGAAAAGCAAACCTCACGAATTTCATCATTTGTGACCTCTTTACTCATGAAATCAGCTTGATCAGTGGAGATGTGTTTATCAATAACATTTCTCAAAAAAACATGTTAGTGAACTGAAAAGCACTCTTCTGTTCCAAAAAGAATTCCTGTATGTCAAAAAGAAAGTTGATATGCCAAAAAGAAAGTTTGCATGATAAAAAACGCCCGAAAACCAAAAAAAAATGTTTGCGTTCCAAAAAGCACACCCGGAAGCCAAAAAGAAAAAATGGAAACTAAAAAGCATGTTAGAGAACTGAAAAGCACACTCGCGTTCAAAAAAGCATTCCCGCATGCCAAATTGAAAGTTGAAATGCCATAAAGAAACTTTGCAGGCAGAAAATAACGCCCGAAATCCAAAAATAAAGTTTTCTTTCCAAAAAGAACGTTTGGAAGCTAAAAAAAAAGCATGGAAACTAAAAAGCATGTTAGAGAACTGAAAAGCACTCTCGCGTTCAAAAAAGCATTTCCACATGCCAAAAAGAAAGTGGACATATCAATAAGAAAGTTTGCATGCCAAAAAGAATGCCCGAAAACCGAAACGAATGTTTGCCTTCCAAAAAGAACACTCGAAAGCCAAAAGGAAAATATAGAAACTAAAAAGCATGTTAGAGAACTGAAAAGCACTCCCACGTTCAAAAAAGCATTCCAGCATGCACAAAAGAAAGTTGACATACCATAAAGAAAGTTTGCATGTAAAAAAGAACGTTCGAAAGCCAAAAATAAAGTTTGCTTTCCAAAAAGAAAGCCCGGAAGCCGAAAACAAAGCATGCAAACTAAAAAGCATGTTAGAGAACTGAAAAACACTCTCTGATTTAAAAAAGCGTACCCGCATGAAAAAAAGAAAATTGACATACCAAAAAGAAAGTTTGCTTTCAAAAAAGAATGCACGAAAGCCAAAAAGAAAGCATTGAAACTAAAAAACATGTTAGAGAACTGAAAAGCACTCTCGCTTTCAAAAAAGTATTCTTGCATGCCATAAAGAAAGTTGATATGCCAAAAAGAAAGTTTGCATGAGAAAAAAAAACGCCTGAAAACCAAAAAGAATGTTTACCTTCAAAAAGGACGCCCGTAAGCCGAAAAGAAAGCATGGAAACTAAAAAGTATGTTAAAGAACTGGAAAGCACTATCGCATTCAAAAAAGCATTCCCGCATGAAAAAAAGAAAGTTAAAATGCCATAAAGAAAGTTTGGAAAGCTTCATTTGGGAACCAAAATCAGCCCATCAATTGGGAAACAAATCGACTCTTTATTTGGAAAATAAATAAAACAGGAAATATCCTAAAATTCGGACTCATCCAAACCCTAGCTTGTTCCTCACGTGTAACAACCTAGATGGCCGAATTTGGGCCTGTTGTGATCTGTTATGGAGGATGGAGTCTTCAAAACATCTAAAGAGATCGTCTTGGGCTTTCCGAAAACATATTAGAATAGACGATCCGACTTCAGATGCTCTCTATAGTGGCCCACAAAGTTCAGCCCGAATTTGGTGCTTAATCCCCCTTGTTGGTAGTAAACCAATAGGCATCTCTTTGGGAAACACTTCATCAAAGTCCTCCAAAAGTGAAACAACAACACTAGGCAAAGAACAGTCAATTTCATTAGTACTAAAACAAGCCTCTTTGTACAAAAGTACAATCATCGACTGATTTGAAAACAAAACTTTTTTTATCTCACGCTCTCTTGCATAAAAGCTCACTTGTTTTCTCTCTCTTTTTCTCTTATCATCATCTTTTTCTGTTTTAACTTGTTTCTTTTTTTGCTGATTTGGACTCTCTTTCTTTTAAGCTCTCACTCTTTTTTTTTTTTGACATCTCTATCTTTTTTTAACCTCATTTGATCTTCATATACTTGTCCTTTTGTTGAGTACAAGAGTGATTGGCCTTTTGTTGAGTACAAATGAGTATCTATTAGTATATCCATCATGAGTCACATGCCTATCAAACTGCCATGGTCTTCCCAAAAGGATATGACCCGCATTCATTGGCACCACATCACAAGTAACTTCATCTTTGTATCTTCCAATTGAAAAAGACACTAACACCTGCTTATTCGCCCTAACTTCCCCACTATCATTCAACCATTGTAGCTTATAAGGTTTTGGGTGCTTAAAAGTGGTCAAATTCAGTTTTTCCACTAAAATAGTGCTAGCCACATTAGTAGAACTCCCCCCCATCAATAATCATGCTACATACCTTATCATTAACATTGCAGTAGGTGTGAAAGATGTTGTCACGTTGTACCTCATCATCTTTCTTGGCTTGAGCACTTTGAGCTCTTCTTGCAACCAGAAGTTGTCCACCTACCGGATATTCATTGTCACTTGCATCCTCCAAAGGTAGCATGGACTCATTATCAGATTAACCCTTAGATTCGATACCACCATCCTTCAAAACCATTACTCTCTTGTTTGGACATTATGATGCAATATGACCTGCTCCCAAACACTTAAAGCACTTAATGTCACGGTTTCTAGAAGGTTGAGAATCTGATTTACCTTGATTTAATGTGCCCCCGGCCTTAAGATCTTTGGAAGGTTCGGTCTTGGCCTTGAAACTAGGCTGGTCATCCTTCTTGCTCCAATTCGGTTTCCATGATGATGAAGAACCCGAATTTTGCCCAACCTGTGTGAAACCTTTTCTCTTCAACTGTTGTTCTACTTTAATGGCCACATGCACCATGTCATTCAGCTCAACATAATGTTGCAACTCAACCACATTTGCAATGTTTCGGTTTAGCCCATTTAGAAACCTAGCCATAGTAGCCTCTCGGTCCTCCTCTATATCAGCCCGAATCATGGCTATCTCCATCTCCTTGTAGTAGTCTTCAACACACTTAGACCCTTGAGTAAGAGTTTGCAATTTCTGAAACAAATCCCTATAATAGTGGCTTGGAATGAATCGCCTCCTCATAACAGTTTTCATCTCCTCCCACGTCTCAATAGGTTTCTCTCCATTTCGCCTCCTACTCACAATCAGTTTATCCCACCAAACAATAGCATAATCAGTAAACTCTATGGCAGCTAACTTCACCTTCTTCAACTTAGAATAGTCATGGCAATCAAACACCAATTCTATTCTTTTCTCCCACTCCAAATAAGCTTCAGTATCAGTTTTACCTTGGAAGGTTGGAATTTTCACATTTTTTTTAAAAATAAAATTGGATTGATCTAAGGGGAAAAAACATCACAAATGATCATTTGCTGAAAAACACTTAGACAGTATCCATATATAAAAAAAAAAAAGAGAAATGAAAAGTAAAAAGAGACAAAAAGCAACAAAGCACAAAGAACCAAGGGGAAAACAACCCCAAACAAGAAGAGGCACGCAAGCCACACAAAAAAGAAAAAGAAAACATCAAGAAAAACGAAAAGACTCTCATTCATTGATTGGATTGATTTAATTGATTGGATTTCCATTCATCGGAAAGGGAACTCTCCTTCCACTGTGACTAAAAAACTTTGTCTTGCGGTGGCTGTCTATTTTATTTGGAGAGAACGAAATTGTCGTATTTTTAAGAGCTCTAGAAGGCCTAATGCTGAGGTTGCCCGGACAATTATTGACACTATTCGTAGCCGGCTCTGTTCTATCAATTTGAAGGATTGTCATTTGATTACTATGAATTGGAATATCACTTCTAGATGATCATTGTGCTGTTGGCTGTTTGTTTGCTCTTTCTTTTGGGTTTTTGCTTTGCTAAAGCTTTTGTTTAGCTCTTGTTTTTGAGCTTGTTTTGGGCCTTTGTGCTTTGTTTTCTTTGTTTCCTGGGGTATGCCCCTTGTATTTGTATTTTCTTTCCTTTTTCTATGATACTATTTATTTACCCAAAAAAAGAAAAGACTCCCGACCTATGTAGTCGTTGCCAACTAAAGTAGAACAGAACGGCGGGGCTAAGAACCTTCAAGAATCACCCTGAAGCCCCAAAGCATGCTTAAAAAGTGTATCTGCTACCCAAATTATTATCAACCCTCTCTCCATACCTATCTCTTCTATTCCCATACCTATCTTCTCTATTCCCAAACCTAGCGCCTCTACCTCCAATTCCACGCCTAAATCTGCCCGCACCCATATTGGACATGTGATCTTCCTTCTCTATGTCATTATCATCCCCATAATAATCATTGACTTCTTCTCTAACCGAAACTCTCTCTCTCCTACGTGCTTGTGGGACGTGTTGTGGCTGTTCCATGTGAGAGTTCTCCACTTGATCTAAGCGCTCATGTAATTGTTCTAATCCACCCCTCATCATTCGTCTCATCTACCTTACTAATGCCTCCTTCCAAAGCTTTAGATCTGCCGGTATGGAAAAATCATCAGTAACACCTTTATCTTTGTTTTCGAACATGTTTTCCCTGTAAAATAAAAATTAGAAAAAAAAAAAAAAAGACCTCACAACACTCCCTCACTTGTGTCACTCGAAAAAAACAGATCACTCAACATTCGTGTTTTCACACAATAAAAAATTGGCTTTTACCCTCAATATGTACTCACCACTCTTGCATTTTTCCACTCGTTATTTTCTCAAAAGTTCTTATCAAACTAATCAAACAATAACCAGGATTTCTTAGCCACATTCACACGAAACAAATCACAAAGAGACTGGAATGAAAAAAAAAATAATAAAAGAACAAGAATAACAAAGATGAGAATCTGCGACTATTTTTTTATTTTTTTTTTGAATATCAATGCATGAAATCAAGAAGAAGAATAACACTAGTTGATATAAGTTCAACTATATGACCTTTCAAAGAAACATTTTTGTACCTTTTTTTTTTTTTTTTGACCGTGAGCAATCGTTATCAAGTTTTTTTTTTTTGTTTTTTTGATGGTACGAAAAGAAGAAAGAAGAACAAAGATGGATTAAACCTGATTTTCGAAGCCTAAGCTCTGATACCAAATGATACGAACCTCGCCGGTTTGATTCCTAAGATCGTTCTAAGCTTAGGTTTTTGGATGGAAACCGCGACCCAACACCTATAAAGGGATGTGAACCTTGGTATATAGAGGACGACACAATGAAAGATGGAATACTTGATTGATAAGTCAACGATGAACGCCACAGAGAAAATCTGATAAGTTCAAATAGTTCTCAAAGAACAAAAGAGAAAAAGAATTCTCTCCATTTTTAATTTAATCAAAGTCTGTCGAAATAATACATTAGAGGGTTCTTTATAAACTAAAAACCTAATGGACAAGAAAGGAAAAAAGAGAAATCGGCCAAAGGCCTTACAAACATGAAAGAAAATAAAACTAAAACTAAAACAAACAACTATTGACTGGCTCCCTATTTGGAAAGCTAAAACTAGAAACAAATTAACCCCTTAATTTGGGAAACAAATCAACTCTTTATTCTTTAAAAACTAAAAAGGAAAAAAAACTGAAATTAAATCTCCTCCACACACCCCAACTTGAGCTTTACGCCCAAGCTTCTCTTATTCAGCCCAATTAATTGCATTGATGACGTTAATTAAGCCTTGGTCTTCATGTGGGCTTATCTTGGACTTTAACACTTCAGAATCAGCCCAAGTGTCTTGTATCAGGCCATTGAGTGCCGCTTTGAATCTCTTGGCCCTTGCTCTTGTTATTGGACCAGCCGGAACAATGGATCCCTTAGTGTAGCTCCCTTATTCTCATCATCATCTTTCTACTTCCTAATGAAAAAAGACACCAACACTTGTTTAGTCACCTTGTTTTCTTCACTATCAATCAACCATTGTAGATTATATGGTTTTGGGTGTTTCAAAGTGGCCAAATTAAATTTTTCCACCATAGTAGTGCTAGCCATATTAGCCAAAAGAAAGTTTCCATGTCAAAAATTAAGCTCGAAAGCCAAAAAGAATGTTTGAAAGCCAAAAAGAACGCTCGGAAGCAAAAAAAAAAAAAGTAAAGCATGGAAACTAAAAAGCATGTTAGAGAAATGAAAAGCACTCTCGCGTTCAAAAAGCATTCCCACATGCCAAAAAGAAAGTTGACAAGCCAAAAAGAAAGTTTGCATGTAATAAAGAACACCCAAAAGCTATAAAGAAAGTTTGCTATTCAAAAAGAACGCTCGGAAGCCAAAAATAAAGAATGGAAACTAAAAAGCATGCTAGACAACATAAAACCACTCTCGCATTCAAAAAAGAATTCTCACATGGCAAAAAGAAAGTTGACATGCCAAAAAGAACGCTCGAAAGCCAAAAAGAAAGTTTGCTTTCCAAAAAGAACGCCTGAAAGCCAAAAAGAAAGCATGGAAACTAAAAAGCATGTTAGACAACCTAAAAGAACTCTCTCATTCTAAAACGAATTCCCACATGCCAAAAAGAAAGTTTACATGCCAAAAAGATAGTTTGCATGCCAAAAAGAACACCCAAAAGCCAAAAAGAAAGTTTGCTTTCCAAAAGGAACTTCTGGAAGCCAAAAATAAAGCATGGAAACTAAAAAGCATATTAGAGAAATGAAAAGCTCCGTCACGTTCAAAAAAGCCTTCTTGCATGCCAAAAAGAACGCCCGAATGCCGAAAAGAAAGTTTGATTTTAAAAATAATCGCCCAGAAACCAAAAAGAAAGCATGGAAACTAAAAAGTAAGTTAAAGAACTGAAAAGCACTCTCGCGTTCAAAAAAGCATTCTCGCATGCCAAAAAGAAAGTTGACAAGCCAAAAATAAAGTTTGCATGCCAAAAAGAATGCCCAAATGCTAAAAAGAAAGTTTGTTTTTCAAGAAGTATGCCCTTAAGCCGAAAAGAAAGCATGGAAACAAAAAAGCATGCTACACATCTTAAAACCACTCTCGCATTCAAAAAAGAATTCCTGTATGGCAAAAAGAAAGTTGACATGCCAAAAAAAAGTTTGCAAGCCAAAAAGAAGGCCTGAAGGCCAAAAACAAAGTTTGCTTTCCAAACAGAACGTCCGGAAGCCAAAAAGAAAGTTTGCTTTCCAAAAAGAACGCCCGGAAGCAAAAAAGAAAGTTTGCTTTCGAAAAAGAACACCCCGAAGCCAAAGAGAAAATGTGGAAACTAAAACCCATGTTAGAGAACCGAAAAGCACTCTCGCATTCAAAACAGCATTCCTGGATGCCAAAAAGAAAGTTGACAAGCTAAAAACAAAGTTTGCATGCCAAAAAGAACGCCCGAAAGCCAAAAACAAAGTTTGCATTCCAAAAAGAACGCCCGTAAGCCAATAAGAAGGCATAAAAACTAAAAAGCATGTTTGTGAACTAAATAACACTCTGGCGTTCAAAAAATCATTCTCGCATGTCAAAAAAAAAAGTTTGCATGCCAAAAAGACCGCCCGAAAGCCAAAAAGAAAGTTTGTTTTTCAAAAAGAAAGCTCGAAAGGCAAAATGAAAGAGACGACAGAGCATATTAGAGATCTGAAAAACACTTTCGTGTTCAAAAGAGCATTCCCACATGCCAAAAAGAAAGTTTGCATTCCAAAAGAAAGCCCGAAAGCCATAAAGAAATATGGCTTTCAAAAAGAACGCCTGAAAGCCAAAAAGAAAGCATGGAAACTAAAAAGAATGTTAGAGAACTGAAAAACACTCTCGGGTTCAAAATTGCATTCCCGCATGCCAAAAAGAAATTTTCATGCCAAAAAAAAAAGTTTGCTTACCAAAAAGAACGCTCGAAAGCCACAAACCACAAAGAAAGTTTGCTTTCCAAAAAGAACATCTGGAATCCAAAAAGAAAGCATGCAAACTAAAAAGCATGTTAGAGAACTGAAAAGCATTATCACATTCAAAAAAGCCTTCTTGCATGCCAAAAAGAAAGTTGCCATGTCAAAAAGCATTACGCATGCCAAAAAGAAAGTTGACATACAAAACTAAAAGTTTGCATGCAAAAAAGAACGCTCGAGAGCCAAAAAGAAAGTTTGCTTTCCAAAAAGAACGCCCGAAAGCCAAAGAGAAAGCATGGAAAGTAAAAAGCATGCTAGACAACCTAAAAGCATCCTCGAGTTCAAAAATGAATTACCGTATGCCCAAAAGAATGTTTGCTTTCCAAAAAAAAGCCTGAAAGCCAAAAATAAAGCATGGAAACTAAAAAGCATGTTAGACAACCTAAAAGCACTCTCGAGTTAAAAAAAGAATTCCCATATGCCAAAAAGAAAGTTTGCATGCCAAAAAGAACGCCCAAAAGCCAAAAAGAAAGTTTGCTTTCCAAAAAGAACGCTCGGAAGCCAAAAATAAAGCATGGAAACTAAAAAGCATGTTAGAGAACTGAAAAGCTCTGTCGCGTTCAAAAAAGCCTTCTTGCATGCCAAAAAGAAAGTTGCCATGTCAAAAAGAAAGTTTGCATGCAAAAAAGAATGCCCGAATGCCAAAAAGAAAGTTTTCTTTTAAAAACGAACGCCCGGAAACCAAAAAGAAAGCATGGAAACTAAAAAGTATGTTAAGAACTGAAAAGCATTTTCGCGTTCAAAAAAGCATTCCTGCATGCCAAAAAGAAAGTTAACAAGCCAAAAATAAAGTTTGCATGCCTAAAAGAACGCCCGAAAGCTAAAAAGAAAGTTTGCTTTCAAAAAAGTACACCTGGAAGCCAAAAAGAAGCATAGAAACAGAAAAGCATGCTAGACAACCTAAATCCACTCTCGCATTCAAAAAAGAATTCCCGCATGGCAAAAAGAAAGTTGACATGCCAAAAAGAATGCCTGGAAGCTAAAAACAAAGTTTGCTTTCCAAAAAGAATGCCCGGAAGTAAAAAAAATGGTTTGCATGCCAAAAAGAACGCCTGAAAGCCAAAAAGAAAGTTTGCTTTCCAAAAAGAAAGCCCGCAAGGCAAAATGAAAAAAACGATAAAGCATATTAGAGATCCTAAAAAATCTCTCGCGTTTAAAAGAGCAATCCCGCATGCCGAAAAGAAAGTTGACATGCCAAAAAGAAAGATTGCATGCCAAAAAGATAGCCCGAAAGCCAAAAACTAATTTTGCTTTCCGAAAAGAATGCCCGAAAGCCAAAATGAAAGCATGGAAACTAAAAAGAATGTTAGAGAACTGAAAAGCACTCTCGCATTTAAAATTACATTCCGGCATGCCAAAAAGAAAGTTGACATACCAAAAAGAAAGTTTACATGCCAAAAAGAAAGTTTGCATACCGAAAAGAACTCCCGAAAGCCACAAAGAAAGTTTGCTTTCCAAAAAGAACTCCCGGAACCCAAAAAGAAAGCATGGAAGCTAAAAAGTATGTTAAATAACTGAAAAACACTCTCGCGTTCAAAAAAGCATTCCTGCATGCCAAAAAGAAAGTTCACAAGCCAAAAATAAAGTTTGCATGCCAAAACGAACGCCCAAAAGCTAAAAAGAAAGTTTGCTTTCAAAAAAGTACGCCTAGAAGCCAAAAAGAAAGCATGGAAACAGAAAAGCATGCTAGACAACCTAAAACCACTATCGCATTCAAAAAATAATTCCCGCATGGCAAAAAGAAATTTGACATGCTAAAAAGAAAGTTTGCATGCCAAAAAGAATGCCTAGAAGCCAAAAACAAAGTTTGCTTTCCAAAAGAATGCCCGGAAGTAAAAAAAAAGTTTGCATGCCAAAAAGAACGCCCGAAAGCCAAAAAGAAAGTTTGCTTTCCAAAAAGAAAGCCCGGAAAGCAAAATGAAAGAAACGACAAAGCATATTAGAGATCTGAAAAACACTCACGCGTTTAAAAGAGCAATCCCGCATGCCGAAAAGAAAGTTGACATGCCAAAAAGAAAGATTGCATTCCAAAAAGATAGTCCAAAAGCCAAAAAGAAATTTTGCTTTCCGAAAAGAACGCCCGGAAGCCAAAATGAAAACATGGAAACTAAAAAGAATGTTCAAAAACTGAAAAGCACTCTTGCATTCAAAACTATATTCCCACATGCTAAAAAGAAAGTTAACATGCCAAAAAGAAAGTTTGCATTCCCAAAAGAAAGTTTGCATGCCAAAAAAAAACTCCCTAAAGCCACAAAGAAAGTTTGCTTTCCAAAAAGTACGCTCGGAACCCAAAAAGAAAGCATGGAAACTAAAAAGCATGTTAGAGATCTAAAAATCACTCTCACGTTCAAAAAAGCGTTCCGCATGCCAAAAAGAAAGTTGACATACAAAACTAAAAGCTTGCATGCCAAAAAGAACGCTCGAAAGGCAAAAAGAAAGTTTGCTTTCCAAAAGGACGCCTGAAAGCCAAAAGGAACGCCCGGAAGCCAAAAAGAAAGCATGGAAAGTAAAAAGCATGATAGACAACCTAAAACCACTCTCACATTTAAGAAAGAATTCCCGTATGCCAAAAAGAACGCCCGAAAGCTAAAAAGAATGTTTGCACATCAAAAAGAATGCCCGGAAGCTAAAACAAAAGCATGGAAACAAAAAATCATGCCAGATAACATTAAAAGTACTCTCTCCTTCAAAAAAGAAATCCCACTAGCCATAAAGAACGCTTGAAAGGTAAAAAGAAAGTTTGCTTTCCAAAAGGACGCCCGAAAGCCAAAAAGAAAGCATGGAAACTAAAAAGCATACTAGACAACCTAAAAGCACTCTTGCGATCAAGAAAGCATTCCCGCGTGCCAAAAAGAAAGTTTGCATGACATAAAAAACGCCCGAAAGCCAAAAAGAATGTTTGCTTTCAAAAAAGAATGCCCAGAAGCAGAAAAGAGAGCATGGAAACTAAAATGCTTGCTAGACAACCTAAAAGAACTCTCGCGTTCAGAAAAGAATTCCCGTATGTCAAAAAGAAAGTTTGCATAGCAAAAAGAACTTTCGAAAGCCAAAAAGAAAGTTTGCTTTCCAAAAAGAATGCTCGGAAGCCAAAAAGAAAGCATAGAAACTAAAAAGCTTGCTAGACAACCTAAAAGCACTCTTGCGATCAAACAAGCATTCTCTCATGCCAAAAATAAAGTTCACATGCCAAAATGAAAGTTTGCATGAAAAAAAGAACGCCCGAAAGCCAAGAAGAAAGTTTGCTTTAAAAAAAGAATGCCCGGAAGCAGAAAAGAAAGCATGGAAACTAAAAAGCTTGCTAGAAAACCTAAAAGCACTCTCGGGTTCAGAAACGAATTACCGTATACCAAAAAGAAAGTTTGCATAGCAAAAAGAACTTTCGAAAGCCAAAAAGAAAGTTTGCTTTCCAAAAAGAACACCCGGAAGCCAAAACGAAAGCATGGAAACTAAAAAGCATGCTAGACAACCTAAAAGCACTCTCGCGATTGAAAAAGCATTCCTGCATGCCAAAAGAAAATTGACATGCAAAAAAGAAAGTTTGCATGCCAAAAAGAACGCTCGAAAGCCAAAAAGAAAGTTTGCTTTCCAAAAAGAATGCCTAGAAGTCAAAAAGAAAGCATGGAAACTAAAAAGCATGCTAGACAATCTAAAAGCACTCTCGAGTTCAAAAAAGCATTCCTGCATGCCAAAAAGGTAGTTGACATACCAAAGAGAAAGTTTGCATACCAAAGAGAAAGTTTTCTTTCCAAAAAGAACTCTCGGAAGCCAAAAAAAAGCATAGAAACTAAAAAGCATGCTAGATAACCTAAAAGCACTTTCATGATCAAAAAAGCATTCCCGCATGCCAAAAAGAAAGTTGACATGCCAAAATGAAAGTTTGCATGACAAAAAGAACGGCCGAAAGGCAAAAAGAAAGTTTGCTTTCAAAAAAGAATGCCCGGAACCAGAAAAAAAAAGCATGGAAAGTAAAAAGCTTGCCAGACAACCTAAAAGCACTATCGCGTTCAGAAAAGAATTCCCATATGCGAAAAAGAAAGTTTGCATAGCAAAAACAACTTCTGAAAGCCAAAAAGAAAGCTTAGAAACTAAAAAGTTTGCTAGACAACCTAAAAGAACTCTTGCGATCAAAAAAGCATTCCCGCATACCAAAAAGAAAGTTGACATGCAGAAAAGAAAGTTTGCATGACAAAAAGAATGCCCGCAAGCCAAAAAGAAAGTTTCTTTCAAAAAAGAATGTCGAGAAGCAGAAAAGAAAGCATGGAAACTAAAAAGCTTGCTAGAAAACCTAAAAGCACTCTCGGGTTCAGAAAAGAATTCCCGTATGCCAAAAAGAAAGTTTGCATAGCAAAAAGAACATCCGAAAGCCAAAAAGAAAGTTTGCTTTCCAAAAAGAACACCCGGAAGCCAAAACGAAAGCATGGAAACTAAAAAGCATGGTAGACATCCTAAAAGCACTCTTGCGTTCAAAAAGCATTCCTACATGCCAAAAGAAAATTAACATGCTAAAAAGAAAGTTTGCATGCCAAAAAGAACGCCCTAAAGCCAAAAAGAAAGTTTGCTTTCCAAAAAGAACGCCTAGAAGTCAAAAAGAAAGCATGGAAACTGAAAAACATGCTAGACAACCTAAAAGCACTCTTGAGTTCAAAAAAGCATTCCCGCATGCCAAAAAGGTAGTTGACCTACCAAAAAGAAAGTTTGCATGCCAAAAAGAAAGTTTTCTTTCCAAAAAGAACGCTCGGAAGCCAAAAAGAAAGCATAGAAACTAAAAATCATGCTATACAACCTAAAAGCACTCTCGCGATCAAAAAAGCATTCCCGGAAGCCAAAAAGAAAGAATGGAAACTAATAAACATGTTAGAGAACTGAAAAACACTCTCAGGTTCAAAACAACATTCCCACATGCCAAAAAAAAGTTGAGAGGCCAAAAAGAAAGTATGGAAACTAAAAAACATGTTAGAGAACTGAAAAGCACTCTTGTGTTTAAAAAAACATTCCTACATGCCAAAAAGAAAGTTGACATGCCTAAAAGAAAGTTTGCATGCCAAAAAGAAAGCCTAAAAGCCAAAAATAAAGGTTGCTTTCCAAAAAGAACGTCGGAAACCAACAAGAAAACATGGAAACTAAAAAGCATGTTAGAGAACTGAAAATAAAGTTTGCTACAAAAAAGAACACCAGAAAGCCAAAAAGAAAGTTTGCTTTCCAAAAGGAACCCCCGGAAGCCAAAAAGAAAGCATGGAAACTAAAAAGAATGATAGAGAACTATAAAGCAGATTCGCGTTCAAAACAGAATTCCTGCATGCCAAAAAAAAAGTTTAAATGCCAAAAAGAACACCCGAAAGCCATAAAGAAAGTTTTCTTTGAGCTTGTTTTGAGCCCTTTACGAGCTCTTGTTTCTTGTTTGCTCGTGCGTTTGTGCTTATTTTGAGCCTTTGTTTAGCTCTTGCTTTGCTTCTTGGGGTATGCCCCTTGTATTTGTACATTCTTTCTATCTTTCTTTGATACTATTTACTTACCAAAAAAAAAAAAAAAAAAGAAAAAAAAAAAAAGAGAATGCTCGGAAGCTAAAAAGAAAGTATGGAAACTAAAAAGCATGATAGAGAACTAAAAAGCATTCTTGTGTTTAAAAAAGCATTCCTGCATCACAAAATGAAAGTTGACATGCCTAAAAGAAAGTTTGCATGACAAAAAGAAAGCCCGAAAGCCAAAAATAAAGGTTGTTTTCCAAAAAGAACGTCCGGAAGCTAAAAAGAAAGCATGGGAACTAAAAAGCATGTTAGAGAACTAAAAAGCACTCTCGTGTTTAAAAAAGCTTTCCCGCATGCCAAAAAGAAAGTTTGAATGCCAAAAAGAATGCTCGAAAACCATAAAGAAAGTTTGCTTTCCAGAAGGAACGCTTGGAAGTCATAAAGAAAGTATGGTAACTAAAAAGCATGTTAGAGAACTAAAAAGCACTCTCGTGTTCAAAAAAGCATTCTCGCATGCCAAAAGAAAGTTGACATGCCAATATGGAAGTTTGCATGCTAAAAAGAACATCTGAAAGCCAAAAAGAAAGTTTTCTTTAAAAAATGAACACCCGTAAGCCAAAAAGAAACCATGGAAACTAAAAATAATGTTAGAGAACTGAAAAGCACTCTCATGTTCAAAAAAAGTATTCCCATATGCCATAAAGAAAGTTGACATGCCAAAAAGAAAGTTTGCATACCAAAAAGAACGCCCAAAAGCAAAAAACAAAGTTTGCTTCCAATACGAACACATAGAAGCCAAAAAGAAATAATGGAAACTAAAAAGCATGTTAGACAACTGAAAAGCACTCTCGTGTGCAAAAAAGAATTCCTGCATGCCAAAGAAAGTTGACATGCCAAAAAGAATATTTGCATGCCAAAAAGAACGCCCGAAAGCCAAAAAGAAAGTTTGCTTTCCCATACGAATGCACGGAAGCCAAAATGAATGTATGGAAACTAAAAACATGTTAGAGAACTGAAAAGCACTCTCGTGTTCAACAAAGCATTCCCGCATGCCAAAAAGAATGCCCGAAAGCCATAAAGAAAGTAGACTTTCAAAAAAGAACGCTCAGAAGCCAAAAAGAAAGCATGGAAACTAAAAAGCATGTTAGAAAACTGAAAAGCACTCTCGCGTTCAAAAAAGCATTCCCACATGCCATAAAGAAAGTTTACATGCCAAAAAGAAAGATTGCATGCCAAAAAGAACGCCCGAAAGCCAAAATGAAAGTTTGCTTTCTAATAGGAACGCTCGGAAGCCAAAAAGAAAGCATGGAAACTAAAAAGCATGTTAGACAACTGAAAAGCATTCTCGTGTGCAAAAAAGCATTCCCGTATGTCAAAAAGAAAGTTTAAATTCGAAAAAGAGAGTTTGCATAACAAAAAAAACACCCAAAAGCCATAAAGAAAGTTTGATATCCAAACAGAAAGCCCGGAAACCAAAAGAAAGCATGGAAACTAAAACACATGTTAGAGAACTGGAAATCACTCTCGTCTATAATAAAGCTTTCGCCCATACCAAAAAGAAAGTTTGCATGCCAAAAAGAAGGCTCGAAAGTCATGAAGAAAGTTTACTTTCCAAAAAGAACGCTGTAAAGCAAAAAAGAAAACATGGAAACTAAAAAGCATGTTAGATAATTGAAAAGCACTCTCGCATTCAAAAAAGCTTTCTCGCAAGCTATAAGGAAGGTTGACATGACAAAAAGAAAGTTTGCATGCATAAAAGAACGCCCGAAAGCTTAAAAGAAAGTTTGATTTCCAAAAGGAACACCCGGAAGTCAAAAAAAAGTATGGAGACTAAAAAGCATTTTAGAGAATTGAAAAACACTCTCGTGTTAAAAAAAGTATTCCCACATGCCGAAAAGAATGTTGACAAGCAAAAAAAACAAAGTTTGCATGCCAAAAAAAATGTCCGAAAGCCATAAAGAAAGTTTGCTTTCCAAAAAGAATGCCCAAAAACCAAAAAGAAACAACGAAACTAAAAAACATGTTAGAGAACTAAAAAACATGTTAGATGATCTTTTTGGCTGTTTGTTTGCTCTTTCTTTAGGGTTTTTGCTTTGTTAAAGCTTTTGTTTAACTCTTGTTTTTGAGTTTTTTTTTGGGCCTTTGTGCTCTTGTTTCTTTGTTTCCTGGGGTATGCCCCTTGTATTTGTACATTCTTTCATTTTTTCTATGATACTATTTATTTACCCAAAAAAAAAACTCTCGTGTTCTAAACAACATTCCTGCATGCCAAAAAAAAAGTTGACCTGCCAAAAAGAATGTTTGCATGCCAAAAAGAATGTCTGAAAGCCAAAAAGAAAGTTTACTTTCCAAAAGGAACACTTGGGAGAAGAAGGAGGTGTTTACAATTTTTTATTTAAACCCTAAAAAAACGCTCTGCATGGATGGAAGATTAGGTTTTAGGGTTTCGACGCGGTTTTGTTTTTTTGAGCCTCTTTTGGTTCGATTTTGATTTTATGCTCTGCACCAAAGTTGTAGATCATGAAAGTTTATGTGATCTAGAATCAAGAATCTTGTGATTTGAAGTTGTTATCACATAGTTACGTCTGTTTCAAGATTTTTATTCTGGTTTGTTTTTTAAACTAGGGTTTCAGCGCCGTTTTGATTTTTTGGTCCTTTTCCGGTCCGATTCTATTATTGTTTCCTACATAAAGTTTGAAGATCATGATTTTTTATGCAACAAGGAATCAAGAAGTTTGTGATTTGGGGTTTTCGGCACTGAGTTACGTCTATTTCAAATTTACAGTTCTGGGTTGTTTTTTCTCTTTCGTTTCTCCGGTTCTGTCATGGAAAATCCACCCTTTTCTATATCTTCGTCTGCTGGTTTTCCTTCTCTCTTGGAAGCTAGTAGGGTTTCGAAGATGGCTCGTTCCCATGGAGATGAAGTGAGTATTGAAAATATTTCGACTGGTAACGATACTTTTTGCAACGGAGTTGGGTTGCCTCTTGAGATTGAAGGTTTATTAGCTAAGGAGCAGCAACATTCTAACTCCTCCCCTATGGCCCAACTTGAGGAGCTGTCTCATAATAAAGGTATCTCTGTCACTCCTTTTGAGAATAAATATGCTAACACTTATAGTAATGTGCTAAAAGGTGCTCACAACGGTCCAATCATGGATATCCCCACAAGTAAGCCTATGAACCTAAAATTCTACTAGCCCTTACAAAGTGGAAATAGGAAGTGTGTCTCCCCACTCATGGAAGTTGCAAAGGATGGCTCTAAAGCTTGGAAGAACTGCTTGGTGGGTTATTTTATTGAGAAAACCTCCCATTTTCTCTAGTTAACAACATTGCCATGCGTATTTGAGACAATCGTGGTTTGCTGGAAGTTTTGGCTAATGATAAGGGGTTTTACTTCTTCAAGTTCTCGAATGATGAAGCTTGTTCTAATGTGTTAGAGGCCGGCCCTTGGGTATTTGCTGAAAGGATGGTGATCCTCAAAAAAGGGCATCATGAGCTCATTCTTTCTAAAGATTCCTACTCCAAAATTCCGGTTTGGGTCAAGCTCTTCAACATTCCCCATGAATACTGGAATGAAAAGGGATTGAGCTATATTGCTAGTGCGGTTGGGAAGCCACTTTATGTCGATAGCCTAACCGAATCCATGAAAAGAATTTCCTTTGCTAGGGTTTATTTTGAAATTGATGCCTCTTGTGACCTAGTGGATTCCTTCGACCTATTTATGGGTGACAATTCGGATCCAAAACCTAGTGAAAATATGGAAATCTTGGTTGAATACATATGGAAACAGAAAATATGTATAGAATGCAAGTCTTTTGGCCACTCTATTACGACTTGCCCTCGGCTCAAGCCCTTACACCCTCCCTCTGATGTTAATTCTGCTCCCAAGCTCAAACAAGAATGGAGGATAGTTACTAGAGGGGATGTGCCCCTGGTTTCCTCACCTCATGCAGATATGGAACCTCCTCCCATTGGTTCATTGAATGTTGATGATGTTATTTCCACTTGTGATGTGGAAAATGTGCCTTATTTGTGTCCTACAACCTTGCCTATTCATGACTAATGTAATGATCTCTCCAAGGAAAAGGGTGTTGATACCTCTAATAAGTTTGCTGCTCTTGATGCGGATGGTGATTGGGTTTGAGCCCGGTGATTGGGTTTGAGCCCAGTGATTGGGTGTGGTTGCATATGAGGAAGGAACGGTTTCCAGTCCAGCGGCGTTCTAAACTACTTCCAAGAGGAGATGGCCCATTTCAAGTGATTGAAAGAATCAATGACAATGCCTACAAGTTAGATCTTCCAACTGAGTATAATATCAGTGCAAGCTTCAATGTTTCTGATTTGTCTCCGTTTGATGTAGGTGACGATTTGGGGACAAATCCTTTTCAAGAGGGAGGGAATGATGAGAATAAGGGAGCAGCCCTAAGGGATCCATTGCATGTTTCGGCTGGTCCAATAACAAGAGCAAGGGCCAAGAGATTCAAAGAGGCACTCAACGGCCTGATTCAAGACACTTGGGCTGATTCTTAAGTTTTAAAGTCCAAGATAAGCCCACATGAAGACCAAGGCTTAATTAACGTCATCAATGCAATTAATTAGGCCGACATCAATGCAATTAATTGGGCCGAATAAGAGAAGCTTAGGCATGAAGCACAAGCTGGGGTGTGTGGAGGAGATTTAATTTCAGTTTTTTTTCCTTTTTAGTTTTTAGAGAATAAAGAGTTGATTTGTTTCCCAAATTAAGAGGCTGATTTGTTGCCATTTTTAGCTTTCCAAATAGGGAGCAAGTGAATAGTTGCTTGTTTTTGTTTTAGTTTTATTGTCTTTCCCGTTTATAAGGCCTTTGGCTGATTTCTATTTTTTCCTTTCTTGTCCATTAGGGTTTTAGTTTATAAGGAACCCTTTAATGTATTATTTCGGCAGACTTTTCATTGAAATAAAAATTGAGAGGATTCTTTTTTTTCTCTTTTGTTCTTTGAGAACTATTTGAACTTATCAGATTTTCTCTGTGGCGTTCGTCCTTGACTTATCAATCAAGTATTCCATCCTTGATTGTGGCGCCCTCTTTATACCAAGGTTCACATCTCTTTATAGGTGTTGGGTCACGGTTTTCCATCCAAAATCCTGAGCTTAGAACGATCTTAGGCATCAAACCGACGAGGTTCATATCACATGTCAACTTTCTTTTTGGCATGCAATAATGCTTTGTTGAACGCGAGAGTACTTTTAGGTTGTCTAGCTAGCTTTTTAGTTTCTATACTTTCTTTTTGGCTTCCGGCTATTCTTTTTGGAAAGCAAACTATCTTTTTGGCTTTCGGGCGATCTTTATGGCATGCAAATTTTCTTTTTTGCTTCTCAAATTTCTTTTTCGCATGCGGGAATGCTTTTTTAAACGCGAGAATGCTTTTAGGTTGTCTTGCATGCTTTTTAGTTTCCGTGCTTTTCCTTTTGGCTTTCGGGCGTTCTTTTTTAAAAGTAAACTTTCTTTTTGGCTTTCAGGCGTTCTTTTTTTCATGCAAAGTTTCTTTTTAGAATATCAACTTTCTTTTTTGAATGCGAGAGTGATTTTAGGTTATGATACGAACCTTACTGGTTTGATTCCTAAGATCATTTTAAGCTCAGGTTTTAGGATGGAAACCGCTACCCAACACCTATAAAGAGATGCGAACCTTGGTATATGGAGGATGCCACAATCAAGGATGGAATACTTGATTGATAAGTCAAGGATGAACGCCACAGAGAAAATCTAATAAGTTCAAATAGTTCTCAAAGAACAAAAGAGAAAAAGAATCCTCTCAATTTTTAATTCAATCAAATTCTGCCGAAAATTACGTTAGAGGTTTCCTTATATACTAAAACCCTAATGGACAAGAAAGGGAAAAGAGAATTCGGCCAAAGGCCTAACAAACGGGAAAGAAAATAAAAAACTAAAACTAAAACAAGCAATTATTGACTTGCTCCCTATTTGGAAAGCTAAAACTGGAAACAAATCAGCCCCTTCATTTGGGAAACAAATCAACTCTTTATTTTCTAAAAACTAAAAAGGAAAACTGAAATTATATCTCCTCCACACACCTCAGCTTTTGCTTCATGCCTAAGTTTCTCTTATTCGGGCCAATTAATTGCATTGATGATGTTAATTAAGCCTTGGTCTTCATGTGGGCTCATCTTGGACTTTAACACTTCAGAATCAGCCCAAGTGTCTTGAATCAGGCCATTGAGTGCCTCTTTAAATATCTTGGCCCTTGCTCTTGTAATTGGACCAGCCGAAACATGCAATGGATCCCTTGGTCTTGTTAGGATTATGCTCAAGAGCAAGAGTGTAATGTTGTAATTAACAATCTTTTTCATATTAATAAAGTGATTTCTGGTTTAACAAATCGTATAGCATTTATAGTTTGTATTATAATTGTCAAAGTAAATAATCATAAGGTCTAAAGACTATGGGAAAAGAAGAATTGTTCGTACATCTGGATATGTATGTGGTAGACACAATTCTTTAGTTAGTCTTGAATATTGTTCACAACTTAAGTTAAAGGTTGGGCACCTTTATCTTGTTAAAGTTGTAGAATTCTTTTGCTAGCATTTGAGTGGGATCAAATGAGATATGATGAGTCTAAAATCATCGGAGTGTCTTCGAGCAAAAGGATCTAGTGCACTGGGTGCATTGAACTGGATCACAATGAAAAGCTTTATCTAGAACCGTCAATAGATAATAGTCTTTTCATTATCAGGACAATCGGAGAGTCTATCTTAATCCTGAGATAAATGATGGACTTATGGTTGCAAGTGATATCATTTGAGTTATCAATGAGTACGATTATATTGCATAGTCTATCCTCGATAGTTTGGTGATATTCATTTGTTAATCGATAGAGGACTTCATTTATAGATATGGACATCGTGGCTCCATTTAATTAAATGAGAGTATAATATCATCATATGGATGTTTTGAGGTAATTGGATATTAAATCTCAACGTTGAGTTTTCAATAGTGTCTATTGAAAACATGGCTTCTGGACAAGTCAAAATATCCAAGTTCAAAACGTGGTCATATGAGTAAATATGGTAACTTGGAGAGTTATAGGCGGTCTATGAACTCTTGGCGATTACTGATATTAATCACGAGGATACACTATCTCCAATATGATTGTCTAGGGTATGAATGAGGAGCATCTTCCTTTTCTATCTTTATTTAAGAGTTCAGTTTTAGCTCTTTAGTGGAATGAGTTAAAATTAATGGATCGGACCTAAGTGAATCATTTGTTAATTGTGATTAGGTTATGTCTATTGAAGCTTAAATTTAGATGGCCCGCCAAGATCCCCAATCCACACGGACTTGCATGGATCACTTGATATATTCTACCGGACCAATTTAAGGGTCCATCTAGAATTGCATTTAATATATTAAGAATATAATTTGCACATTATTTAAGTAATGGGCTGCTCAATTATATTAATATATTAATGAAAGACATGTGGGCTTGTTTCTTTTAGTAAGAATGGGTCTGGTTCACATGTGGGCTTTTTTATTTAAAGTCCAATGGATTAAATGAAATAGGAAAATAATATTAGGCCCATCTTATATATAAGTGGGGCGGCTAGGTTAAGGTTTTGACCTAAAAATATTATTTTGTTTCATTTGTTTTAATTAAATACGAATTAATTGATTTATTGATTAATTGTTTAATTAAAGAAACAAATCTTTCCTAAAAGTAAAAGACTTGTTTGATAAGTAAATAAATAAATTAGTATTATTTATTTAATCAAATAAGGAGTCTTTTTTTTTTATTTAGTCAAATAAAAGAATAAAAATAAAAGAGTTGGATTAGGGTTTGAAGTCTATAAAGTTAAAAAGAATTAGGGTTGAATTTCAGTCACCCTATATAAGTGACATGATGAAATTCGGCCAACCCTAATTAGATACTACATAGAATTCGGCAACCCTAAAGGAAAAAGAAGAAAAATTCGGCCAACCTATATATATGTTCTTATAGGGTTCGGCCACATCAATTAATTGGTGCTTGAGTTTTTATTTTCTTTCTTCTTCTTCTTAATTCTAAGAGAGTTTTTATTCTAGAGAGACAAAAAGGAGTGAAAAATTATTCTTTGATAGTATACAATTGCTTAAACATCAATAAGCTTGTGTATACGATATCGATCTAGGTTCACGCGAGTTTCGATCATAAGATTGTGAACTCAAAAGTGACCGAAATAATTTTGACATTCTTTTGATTGTTTTGTGACTAACAAAGAAAAGAAAGTATTTGTTTGGTCCATTCACAGGTTTGCAATTCAAAGGAAAGGGAGACCACGCTCCTAGGTGATCCACGTTCGTGCTCGGATTGAAGGTCTTGCGGATTACCATCGACGTAAGTCAATCGGATCACGCGACAAGAGGTAATTTACTTTTGTTGATATATATGCATGTTTATTGATTAAAAGGGTTTAAGGTTCATAAAGGAAAAATTTTAAAAGTCACTAAATTGTCTTTAGTATCGCTTCCGCTGCGTGTAACACTTTTATTTGTTTATTTTTACCTACAATTGGTATCAGAGCCTAGGTTGAACCCTTTTAATTAATTAACGTATATATACGTGGATCTATTTCTTTTTATTGTGATTATGCATGTTTAGAAAGAGATGGCACTCTAGGTATTCAAATATATAATTACATGTGATGTATGGATTTATATGTATTTTATGTGGTTTGTTATTGCTCGATTTTGGCCCGAGATTTTCAATGTAATTTTTGTTTCGGAGTTGTAACAAGAAGGGTGGTCTATTATCGCCATAATTCCTTCTTGGTAGATTGCTAGGTTTTATTATTATTTTTTTTTTACATATATGTGCAGTATTTTTTTAGGGTTACTGCAGTTTTTTTTTATTGATTTTTAGTATGTTCAGTTTTTGGTTTGTAAAAATACTGCAGTGAATAAAAAAAAAAAAAAAAAATTAATACTGCAGTATTTATTATATATATACTGCCGTAATATATTTAGGTCTTGGAGATTCGAAGACACGAAGCAAAACGAAGCAACCGGAACCAAGTACGAGAACCGTGCGCACCCTAGGAGTGGATTGGGCTGCACATGACAAGCCCAAACTTTGGTGGGCTGCGCATGGCAGCGTTGTATGGCCTTATGGGCTGCGCAAGGCAGCCCCTTTGTGGGGTTGTGGGCTGCGCACGCCCATGGGAGAAGGCCAAAGGATGAGTGTATGGTTGATGGGCCACCTGAAGATCTTGTATTCCTGACAAATTGTAATTTACTTGTTTTTCTAGGATGGGCCAAAATTGTTGCTATTTAATTTATGCTTAAATATTACAATATTTTTATTGTATGATAACATGACATATAGAATAGGAGTGACACGCATATATCTCTTTTGGTATGAACATGCATTGAATGATTTAGGTATCTAAATTGGCATCTAGATAACTCGGTAAATCATTCTATGGGATTTAATCACACGCCTTAAATAATTGAGTGGGAGAAGGTGTTTTGGTAACACCTATGGCCTCCAAGGTTAGTTGAGCTTTATTATTTATTGGTAATCCCCCCAAGGGGCGTCCATGAATGGAATTTAGCAACATACTTCCTTACAAGGATAGACTAGACAATGGACTCAAACGAGATCTACTCCCCAAGGAGGGATTTTCGTGAGAGAAAATTGAGGGTCGATATCTTGGTAACACACTCAATGTAATTTTATTGATATCCTCCCAAGAGTTCTTGTCAGTAAAATTGCAAGGCTAAAATTGAAAACGCTGGTTGTTATGTTAACAATTAGGTGGGACCTAGTCTAACTAGTAAATGGTGCGAACTCCCAAAGGAGGCGTAACATTTATGGGTGTTAGATCACCGTTGAATTTTATGATTGAGTTATTTATTTAATTCAAGATAAATATTTAAAAGTGCTTTATCATGATTATTTACTTATATATGTTTTGTTTTATTCAGAAATCATGACCCCATCACTTATGAACATCCTGAAAGATAACACTTTAACTGGAGATAATTATGTCACATGGAAAAGGAAAATTGGGTTGTTACTGCAAAGTGAAAAACATAAGTTTGTTCTAACTACTCCTAAACCACCTGCTCCTAATAATGAATCTAGCGTAATGTGCAGAGATGAGTATGAGCAGTGGAAGACTTCAGATGATATGGCAAAATGTTACATTATGGCCACTATCTCCGACGTGTTGCAACAGCAGCATGAAGGAATGGAGTCCGCTGCTGATATAATGATGTCTCTAGAGGAGATGTTTGCTATGAAGTCTAGGACGACTAAGAGAGAGGCAGTGACTGCTTTTATGAATCTTAGGATGAAACCTGGACAGGCTGTGAAAGATCACATGATGAAAGTCATAGCACATCTCAACATTGCTGAACTGCATGGCGCTGAGATAGATGGTGAGACAAAGATTGATATGGTTGTCAATTCATTGTCAGATTCCTTTGATCAGTTCAAATTGGACTACACTTTGAACAAAAAGGAATACACCTTACAAGGCCTGATGCAAGATGTTCAAAGTGCTGAAAAGATCCTTGTGAAAGGCAAAGGTCAAGAGATTCATATGGTTGGTAAAGTTGCTACTGTTAAGGCCCGTCAAAAGGTCAAGAAACAACAGAAGAAAAAGCAACTTGGGCCTATCAAGAAGGAGACCAAGAAAGTAACCAAGATCAAAGGGAAATGCTTCCTTTGTGGTGAAAAGGGACATTGGAAGAGAAATTGCCCAAAGTCCCAGAACAAGAAGGAAGAAGGTAATTTGAATTATCTAGAAACATGTTTTTTGGCTGATTCTACAGATTCTTGGATCATAGACTCAGGAGCCACTAATCATGTTTGTTATTCCTTGCAGGGGTTTCAAGAAAGGAGAAAGCTGAGTAAGAATGAAATCAATTTGCGCTTGGGCAACGGAACGTTAGTGTCTGCAAGTGCAGTGGGAGATATTAGAGTTTATTTGGATTCTAGAAGGCATTTAGATTTAATAGACGTTTATTATGTACCTCAATTCAAGAGGAATTTAATTTCAGTTTCTTGTTTGAATAAATTTGGATATTCGGTTACTTTTAATAAAGTTTTTATTATTAGTAAGAATGACAAAATTATTTGCCAAGGTACATTGGAAAACGGTCTATACTTTTTGCATAGAAATATCTCTCACTCGTTAGACACAGAAATAACGGAACATAATCATAAAAGAGTAAAATTATCAACAGATGAAACCTACCTTTGGCATTTACGCTTAGGTCATATTAACCTTAATAGGATTAAAAGATTGGTAAGTGACGGACCTTTAAGTGACTTAAAGGTTGATGATCTACCAACTTGTGAATCTTGTTTGGAAGGTAAAATGACCAAAAGGACGTTCTCTGCCAAAGGTGCAAGAGCCACTGAATGTTTAGGATTGATACACACCGATGTATGTGGACCTATGAGCATTCAAGCTAGAGGTGGATATGAGTACTTCATCACCTTCACGGATGATTACTCAAGATTTGGTTATGTGTATCTCATGAGACATAAGTCGGATGCTTTTGACATGTTCAAAGCATTCAAAGCTGAAGTGGAAAATCAGCTTGAGAAACACATAAAAATCTTGAGATCTGATCGTGGTGGAGAATATCTATCTGGTGAGTTTCAGCAATATCTTATTGATAATGGGATAGTTTCTCAGTTTTCTGCACCAGGTACACCTCAACAGAATGGGGTAGCAGAAAGGAGAAATAGAACTCTTTTGGATATGGTTAGGTCTATGTTGAGTTATTCAACGCTTCCTATTTCTTTTTGGGGATATGCTTTACAAACTGCTATATACATTCTAAACGATGTACCATCTAAGTCTGTTCCTAAAACACCGCATGAGTTGTGGACTGGGCGCAAGCCTAGTTTACAACACTTAAGGATATTTGGTTGTCCTGCGCATGTGTTAAAAGGAAAGACAGAAAAGATGGAGTCCCGTTCAGAAACATGTATATTTGTAGGGTATCCAAAAGAAACTAAAGGATATTATTTCTATAGTCCTTCAGATCTTAAAGTATTTGTTTCGACAAATGCTAAATTTCTGGAAAAGGACTATATGAATGATTTTGTGCCTAGAAGTAGAATTGTCCTGAATGAGATGTCAAGAGATACAATTCCACGAGAGGTTGCACAACCTAACCCAATTGTAAGTTCCGATCCAACACAAGATCAACAACCTACCATTCCTCGTCGTAGTGGGAGGGTTAGAACACAACCCGAAAGATACATCGGTCTGGGAGAATCAGTGGAGAATCTCCCGGACGACGATGATCCCTATACGTACAAGGAAGCTATGGAGGATGTTGATAGTCGCCATTGGCAAAAGGCAATGCAATCCGAGATTGAATCTATGTTCGATAACAAAGTCTGGTCCCTTGTAGACTTGCCTAAAGGGATAAAACCCATTGGGTGCAAGTGGGTATACAAGAGGAAAAGAGGTATGGATGGAAAGGTGGAAACCTTTAAAGCTAGATTGGTAGCTAAAGGGTATACACAGAAAGAAGGTATCGATTACGAGGAAACCTTCTCTCCTGTGGCCATGCTTAAATCCATTAGGATACTCTTATCCATTGCAGCATCTTTAGATTTAGAGATTTGGCAAATGGACGTCAAGACAGCTTTCCTAAATGGAAATCTTGACGAAAGCATCTACATGATGCAACCAGAGGGATTCATTGAAAAGGGCCAAGTGGATAAGGTATGCAAGTTGCAGAAATCCATATATGGATTAAAGCAAGCATCCAGATCCTGGAACATAAGGTTTGATCAAGCTGTCAAAGGTTTTGGATTTATTCAGAATCCTGACGAACCTTGTGTATACAAAAGGATTAAAGGCGACAAGTTGGTTTTCCCGATTCTTTATGTTGATGATATACTACTCATTGGAAACGATGTAGGTGTATTAACATCAGTAAAAGAATGGTTAGCAAAACAATTTGATATGAAGGACTTAGGAGAAGCAAGTTTTATTCTAGGTATCCAAGTAATAAGGGATAGAAAGAATAGAACGATTGCATTATCCCAAGCTTCATACATAGACAAAATCTTGTCTAGGTTTTCCATGCAGGATTCCAAGAAAGGTATGTTACCTTTCAGACATGGAATCAAGCTTTCTAAGGAACAAGTTCCTAAGAATGAGCATGAAGAGCAATTCATGAGTAGAGTTCCATATGCCTCGGCAGTTGGAAGTCTCATGTATGCAATACTCTGTACTAGACCAGATATTTGTTTTGCTGTTGGCATAGTTAGCAGGTTTCAATCGAAACCTGGACCTGATCACTGGACGGCAGTCAAGCATATTTTCAAGTATCTTAAGAGAACGAGAGATAATATGCTTGTATACTCTGGAGGGGATTTGGTTCCCGTTGGGTATACAGATTCTGATTTCCAATCAGATTCTGACTCCAGAAAATCCACATCAGGGGCTGTGTTTACTATTGGAGGAGGAGCAGTTATATGGAGGAGTATCAAGCAATCTTGTATTGCTGATTCCACCATGGAAGCTGAGTATGTTGCTGCATGCGAAGCTGCCAAAGAGGCTGTTTGGCTCCGCCAATTCTTGATTGACTTAGAAGTGGTTCCTAGTGCGAATAAGCAGATCACTATCTACTGTGACAACAGTGGAGCAGTGGCTAATTCGAAAGAACCAAGAAGTCACAAGAGAGGTAAACACATTGAAAGAAAGTATCATCTTTTAAGGGAGATTGTTCAAAGAGGTGACGTGACGATTACCAAAATCGCGTCAGCAGAAAATCTAGCGGATCCCTTCACAAAGGCTCTACCTCAGAAGAGTTTCAATGGGCATCTAGAGAATATGGGCTTGAGAGATATGACACATTTGCTATAGCGCAAGTGGGAGATTGTTAGGATTATGCTCAATAGCAAGAGTGTAATGTTGTAATTAACAATCTTTTTCATATTAATAAAGTGATTTCTAGTTTAACAAATCGTATAGCATTTATAGTTTGTATTATAATTGTCAAAGTAAATAATCATAAGGTCTAAAGACTATGGGAAAAGAAGAATTGTTCGTACATCTGGATATGTATGTGGTAGACACAATTCTTTAGTTAGTCTTGAATAATGTTCACAACTTAAGTTAAAGGTTGGGCACCTTTATCTTGTTAAAGTTGTAGAATTCTTTTGCTAGCATTTGAGTGGGATCAAATGAGATATGATGAGTCTAAAATCATCGGAGTGTCTTCGAGCAAAAGGATCTAGTGCACTGGGTGCATTGAACTGGATCACAATGAAAAGCTTTATCTAGAACCGTCAATAGATAATAGTCTTTTCATTATCAGGACAATCGGAGGGTCTATCTTAATCCTGAGATAAATGATGGACTTATGGTTGCAAGTGATATCATTTGAGTTATCAATGAGTACGATTATATCGCATAGTCTATCCTCGATAGTTTGGTTATATTCATTTGTTAATCGATAGAGGACTTCATTTATAGATATGGACATCATGGCTCCATTTAATTAAATGAGAGTATAATATCATCATATGGATGTTTTGAGGTAATTGGATATTAAATCTCAACGTTGAGTTTTCGATAGTGTCTATTGAAAACATGGCTTCTGGACAAGTCAAAATATCCAAGTTCAAAACGTGGTCATATGAGTAAATATGGTAACTTGGAGAGTTATAGGCGGTCTATGAACTCTTGGCGATTACTGATATTAATCACGAGGATACACTATCTCCAATATGATTGTCTAGGGTATGAATGAGGAGCATCTTCCTTTTCTATCTTTATTTAAGAGTTCAGTTTTAGCTCTTTAGTGGAATGAGTTAAAATTAATGGATCGGACCTAAGTGAATCATTTGTTGATTGTGATTAGGTTATGTCTATTGAAGCTTAAATTTAGATGGCCCGCCAAGATCCCCAATCCACACGGACTTGCATGGATCACTTGATATATTCTACCGGACCAATTTAAGGGTCCATCTAGAATTGCATTTAATATATTAAGAATATAATTTGCACATTATTTAAGTAATGGGCTGCTCAATTATATTAATATATTAATGAAAGACATGTGGGCTTGTTTCTTTTAGTAAGAATGGGTCTGGTTCACATGTGGGCTTTTTTATTTAAAGTCCAATGGATTAAATGAAATAGGAAAATAATATTAGGCCCATCTTATATATAAGTGGGGCGGCTAGGTTAAAGTTTTGACCTAAAAATATTATTTTGTTTCATTTGTTTTAATTAAATACGAATTAATTGATTTATTGATTAATTGTTTAATTAAAGAAACAAATCTTTCCTAAAAGTAAAAGACTTGTTTGATAAGTAAATAAATAAATTAGTATTTTTTATTTAATCAAATAAGGAGTTTTTTTTTTTTTTTATTTAGTCAAATAAAAGAATAAAATTAAAAGAGTTGGATTAGGGTTTGAAGTCTATAAAGTTAAAAAGAATTAGGGTTGAATTTCAGTCACCCTATATAAGTGACATGATGAAATTCGGCCAACCCTAATTAGATACTACATAGAATTCGGCAACCCTAAAGGAAAAAGAAGAAAAATTCGGCCAACCTATATATATGTTCTTATAGGGTTCGGCCACATCAATGAATTGGTGCTTGAGTTTTTATTTTCTTTCTTCTTCTTCTTAATTCTAAGAGAGTTTTTATTCTAGAGAGACAAAAAGGAGTGAAAAATTATTCTTTGATAGTATACAATTGCTTAAACATCAATAAGCTTGTGTATACGATATCGATCTAGGTTCACGCGAGTTTCGATCATAAGATTGTGAACTCAAAAGTGACCGGAATAATTTTGACATTCTTTTGATTGTTTTGTGACTAACAAAGAAAAGAAAGTATTTGTTTGGTCCATTCACAGGTTTGCAATTCAAAGGAAAGGGAGACCACGCTCCTAGGTGATCCACGTTCGTGCTCGGATTGAAGGTCTTGCGGATTACCATCGACGTAAGTCAATCGGATCACGCGACAAGAGGTAATTTACTTTTGTTGATATATATGCATGTTTATTGATTAAAAGGGTTTAAGGTTCATAAAGGAAAAATTTTAAAAGTCACTAAATTGTCTTTAGTATCGCTTCCGCTGCGTGTAACACTTTTATTTGTTTATTTTTACCTACAGGATTACAGTAGACCAGTTTTGAGCAACCATCCTTTGTGCATTGTGTTAGAATCCGCAGCAAGAAATTATGAACTAAAAAGTAGCCACTACAACCAGTTACCCGTTTTTCGTGGTACACCAGATGAAGATGTGCTTATTTTCTTCAGAGAGTTCTACGCAGCAATACAATAATTACCCAACTATAGAATTACTTGCTTAGCTTTAACTAGAATTAGTTTAATAGATTAATCACTTTTCCTCGTGGGAACGATCCCTACTTGTCGCTGTATTTATCTCACGATTCATGCACTTGCGAGTTAGGTTTTTATAACACGATTTTACACATCAATGGCAAGCAACGAGACCTATATAGATGACACTACATTCACCAAGAAAAGGAGATCGGAAAGTGACCTCCCCAAACCCTACACTCGTTTTCAGTTCTACTTATCAACAGGCACGAGCACGTAATCCCCACCATCCAACAAAACCTTGAATACCGTCATATATCGCCATCAACACAATTGTATTAGTTGTATCATCAATAAAATCGCGTCTATTAATCTTTTCTGGTGTGAGTTTTTTAACCTTTGTTAACAGGAATCTTGTTGGTATCGAACTACGTGATACCTCTCTGACAGGGATCAACCTCGATCTTGGTTCTTAAAGTTGTTATTTGAAGATTCACCCCAGTGATAATTTTCCATTCACACTTTTGGCGTCGTGTGTGAGGACTACCTTCCCAACATTTATAGAAAAGCTATCTTATTTCTACCCAACAAAGCAAAAAAGATGAGACGACGATCCTCTCAGGCCCATCCGACTCTATCGGGACCCTTGTCACTCGCTTCCACCAAAAGAGCTCGAAGACGTGGTAGAGGATCCTAGAATGACAATCCAGCACCAATACCTCCTCCAGTCACAATCGTAGGCCCCTCTCCTCGAGATCCAATTGGGCAGGAGATCAATCAGGATATTCTAGAGTACCAAGCTACTGCCTACGTAGAAGCCATCCGACTTAGAATGATAGCTCAAGGAATCCCCTTTAAAGCAACTGAGATCGCAGGAGATATTGGCCCAAGTATCCGGGTACCAGTATTTGACTGACTTGGTCCATCTCCACCAACCCCGGTTCGCCAGGCTAGTCTCAGACCCTGACTGGTGAACTCCGCGATTGAGTTTCCAATGAGGAGAGTCTAACCCCTAGCAAGGCCAAGGGGAGAGAAGAAAGATCCACAACCAGACTCAGAAAGAAGCGCCAGATCCTAAAGAAGCCCTAGAAGTAGGCATCAGAAAGCCAAATGGAAGGAAGTGGTTGTTGATTCAGAGACCTCAGATGAAGAAGGCTCGGTGGCCTGATCCAAAAATGCTAAATCTCAACGCCTAGAAGATCAGATGGCCAAAATTGGTAAGGAGTTAGAAGAGTTAAAGAAGGGAAAGCATCAGGGAATCCGGAAGAACCCCCTAGGAAATATGAATGCGCCATTCTCCAAAAGAATCAGGGAGGCGGGGCTACCCTCCAAATTCAGGATGCCCTCCGAAAAGTATTCTGGAACAAAGGATCCTATCAGTCACCTGGAAAGCTTTGTCCACCAAATGAAAGTCCAGAATGCAACATGGTCAGCCATGTGCAGGATGTTCCCCTCGACCTTGACTGACTGTGCCAAAACGTGGTTCGGGAAATTGCCACCAAGTACTGTTGATTCTTTTTCTAAATTCACCACAGCTTTCTGTGCACAGTTTCAGGGAATCAAGCCTCGTCCCAAGGACCCTATCTTGCTTCATATGTAATCCAAACATTGAGGTCTTATGTGGAGAAATTCCATAAGGAAGTGATCCAGATGGGAGTATTCGAAGAAAAAGAAACCTTGGCTAATTTTCGAAGAAACTTGTGGGCGGGTAGACTATTCCGCTCTTTTGCTAAGCATCCACCAGAAACTTACCAAGAAGCCTACAATCGAGCTTTAGAACAAGTAGACATAGAAGAGCAACTCCGGATTAAGGTTGAACATGATAAAGCTTGGTTGGCCCCGCTTCTTAAGAAAGAGGCTCCAAAGCCCGTACTAGTCAAGAGATTCCAAAATCAGCCCCTAAACAGGTCAACCTACAGGCTGCCTCCTATTCCCTCGTAGCAGTAAAGGTACCCGACTAGAAGATCCCCTCCCAGGAGATCGCCTCCCAAGGCGGTCCCTCTGAAAGAAGTTGCCCGAATAGCCCCTCCCCCCCCCCCCCTTCCTTTCAATGCTTCAAGAGAAACCATCTACCTTGCCATCCGAGACAAAGGCCTACTCAAGAAGCGAGGTCCCATGAAAGTCCCAGCTGATAGGTGGAACCCGTACAAGTATTGCGATTTCCACGAGGATGTTGAACACAACACTTCAGAATGCTACAGCCTCCGCAATCAGATCAAATGATTGATAAGGGGAGGCCTGCTGACGGAATTTCTACAGTAGGTATGAGATACCATCAAGGAAAGGAAACAGGTACAAAGCAGGATGCAGGAGGCGGCAAATAGAAAGAGGGATGGAGAGAAGGATTTGATGCAGTAGGTCCAGGTGATTCATACCATTAGTGGAGGCCCTACTTTGGCTGGATCTTCCAACAATTCAAGGAAGAACCACGCAAGAAAGATTCCCAAGCTCAACACAGGACATGAGATATTCAAGGTCAGCAATGGATCCCGAGACCCATCCCGCTCTACCAAGATTGTCTTCACAGAGGAAGATGTTTACAATACAATCCAACCACATGACAATCCCATGGTAATCTCGGTACAGATTGCCAAATGCCGGGTTCACCATGTCTTGATCGATACAGGAAGCAGCGTCGACATCCTATTTAAGGGAGCTCATAAGCAACTTAACTTGAAGAATTCCTGCTACAACAGCTGCACCTCATTTTTGTATGGATTCATAGGGGACTCTGTAATGCCCATGGGATCCAAAATCCTGCCGGTGATAGTCGGAAAAGCTCCACTTCAGCAGAATGTGATGAAGGAGTTCATCGTGGTGGATACCCTGTCTGCCTACAACGCCATTCTAGGGAGGCCCTTCCTCTCAGGGATTAGGGGGTATTGTCCGTCTATCACAACATCCTAAAGTTTCCAGTGGGAACAGAAGTAGGAGATGTCAGAGGGGATCAACAGGTGGTGCGCAATTGCTATGCGGTATCTATCAATCTCGCCACGCTTGCAAGATGGTGCGCATGGGACCAGTGAAGTAAACCTGGGTACACCAGAACAATGTCATTATGACATGGAAGAAGGAGAGGTACCAAACATAGTCATAGAAGAGCAAGAGGATGAACAGCGGGGTTGGACAAGTGGTCGTCCCACGGATCAGTTAGAAGAAATACCCATCAGAGGAGAAGACCTCACTAAGGTAGTGAAAGTTGGAGGGGGATTGGATCCCGAAGTCAAGGAGGACTTGATAAAACTCCTCAGAGAATACAACGATATTTTTGCCTGGACCTATAAGGAAATGCCCGGTATTCCTCTTAGCTTGGCCACTCATAGGTTGGCAATAGACGCAACCGTCAAACTGGTGAAATAGAAACGAAGACATTTCAATGCCAAACGAAACGCCACAGTCCAGGAAGAAGTGGATAAACTCCTGAAGGTCGGGTTCATCAGGGAGTCCCGATATCCCGAATGGATAGCCAATGTGGTCATGGTAACCAAATCTAATTGAAAATGGCGAATGTGTGTGGACTACACATATCTCAACTAGGTTTGCCCCAAAGATAGCTTCCCGTTGCCTAAGCTCGACCAACTCATCGATTCTACCGTGGGAAACAAGCTCATAAGCTTCATGGATGCCTTGTCAGGATACAATCAAATCATGAAGCATCCCTCAGATCAAGACAAGACCAGCTTCATCACTGGACAAGGCCTCTACTGCTATAAGGTAATGTCATTCGGACTTAAAAATTCAAGTGCTACATACCAGCGTATGGTGAACAAATTGTTCAAACAGCAGATAGGAAGATCCATAGAGGTGTACATAGATGATATGATTACAAAATCTTTGGAGGCCAGGCAACACCCGAAAGATTTACGCTAAACTTTCTAGGTAATTAGGAACAACCAGATGAGACTGAACCCCGTAAAGTGTGCTTTCGGGGTAGCGGCAGGAAAATTCTTGGGGTTCATGGTACATGAAAGAGGAATCGAGGCTAATCCTGAGAAGATCAAGGCTATCCTAGACCTCAAGTCTCCCACAATACTCAAGCAGGCTTAGGGATTGACAGGCCGAATAGCAGTATTGAACTGATTCATATCCCGCCCCACCGATAAGTGCCTCCCATTCTTCAAGATTATCCAGTAGGGAAAGAAGCTAAAGTAGGATGAACAAAGCGAGTTGGCTTTCCAAGCCTTGAAGGAATACTTAGCCAGTCCCCCTTTACTGGTCAAGCCTCTCACGGGAGAAGAGCTCCAACTTTACCTAGCCATCTAAGAAGCTGCCACTAGTGGGGCCTTAGTGAAGGAATGCATTGACGGAATACAGAGACCGGTGTACTATGTGAACCATGCTTTCACCAACTCTGAAAAAAATTATACCCTTCTGGAAAAGCTCGCCTATGCCTTGGTAACTACAGCCAGAAAGCTCCGGCCCTATTTTCAGGTACACACTATCATGGTAGTCACCGATCAGCCCTTATGACAATTCCTCCAGATGTCGGATGTATCAGGCAAGTTGGATACTAATAACGAGGCAGAATATGAAGCCTTACTAGTGGGAATGGGAGTAGCAGAAGCCCTAGGAGCCGATTTCCTTCTAGTCAAGAGTGTTTTCCAATTGGTGGTCAACTAGGTGTTAGGGTTTTACCAGGCAAAAGGTGACAATATGGTAGCATATCTGGCTAAAGTCCAAGAAGAAATGTCAGGATTCAAAGGCGTGAGGATGGAACAAATACCCCGAGAAAAAAATCATCGGGTAGATGTTCTAGCCAAAATCGCAACAGGTGAGGGGCATACCTTACCAAGAGGGGTACCCCTCCAACTGATACCGTGTTCCAGCATAGCCAAGGGGGTAGAGATTCTACTAGTTAACCGATTCCCTTGTTGGATGGATCCAATAGCGGACTACTCGAAAATGACACTCTTCCTGCAGATCCAGATCAAGCACGTAAGCTGAAGAGAATCGCTACCCGGTATTCCCTTATAGACGGATACCTTTACCACAAAGGAAAATCCATCCCCCTACTTAGATTCCTTCACCCAGATGATGCTACCTGGGCACTTAACGAGCTACATTCAGGGGACTATAGTAATCATACAGCAGGCGAGACACTAGCCTACCAGATATTTAGAATGGGCTACTTCTGGCCGACTATACATCAAAATGCAAAACAGTTTGCAAAATCATGCGAGGCTTGCCAGAAGACAGCAAACCTCCATCACCTCCCCCCGGAGAGGCTCTCCTTGATCAGTACACCTTACCCATTTGCTATATAGGAACTAGATCTATCGGCCCGCTTCCTACTACACCCGGCCAAGCCAAACAAGCATTAGTAGCAATAGACTACTTTACCCGTTGGGTGGAAGCTAAAGCACTTGTCAGGATAACTGAAGAAAATACAAGTTTTGTCAAAGAGAATATCGTTTACCGCTTCAGTACCCCGATGGCCATCATAACTGATCTGGGAAAGCAATTTGATAACGCCAACTTCAAAGAATTCTGTGAAGATCGAAACATTGATCTTCGATTTGCATCAGTGGCACACCTTCAAACTAATGGGTTACCAACAAGACAATTAAGAAGCTCCTAATGAAAAAGCTCCAACATAAGAAGGGGATATGGGTTGAAAAATTACCTAATGTGCTACAAGAGTACAAGACAACCAGGAAAACTACAACAGGGGAAACCCCTTACTCATTGGTATTCGGAACTGAAGCAGTTTTGCCCATCGAACACAAGCTTATATCTTTCTGGATTCAAAACTATGAACCAGAAGATAATAAGGCTAAGTAAAGAGCCAACATGGACCTACTCGAGGAGAAACAAAGCAGGATCGCTGAAAGAGTAACAGTGTACCAGAGTAAGATAGCCCGACACTTCAACAAGAGAGTGAGGATTCACCATTTCAAAGAAGGAGACTTGGTCCTCAGAAAGGTAACCCAAAGCACACGGAAAAGGTCCGATGGGGTACTAGCCCCTAACTGGGAAGGCCCATATCTGATTAAAGCAATGCTCCGAGGTGGCACCTACAAGCTGGAAGACCTGGAGGGATACCCGGTAGATCACACATGGAATGCTGATCATCTCAGGAAGTTCTACCCTTAGGAATTCAATTTATATCGGCTAGTGTTAGGATTATGCTCAATAGCAAGAGTGTAATGTTGTAATTGACAATCTTTTTCATATTAATAAAGTGATTTCTGGTTTAATAAATCGTATAGCATTTATAATTTAATATTATAATTGTCAAAGTAAATAATCATAAGGTCTAAAGACTATGGGAAAAGAAGAATTGTTCGTACATCTGGATATGTATGTGGTAGACACAATTCTTTAGTTAGTCTTGAATAATGTTCACAACTTAAGTTAAAGGTTGGGCACCTTTATCTTGTTAAAGTTGTAGAATTCTTTTGCTAGCATTTGAGTGGGATCAAATGAGATATGATGAGTCTAAAATCATCTGAGTGTCTTCGAGCAAAAGGATCTAGTGCACTGGGTGCATTGAACTGGATCACAATGAAAAGCTTTATCTAGAACCGTCAATAGATAATAGTCTTTTCATTATCAGGACAATCGGAGAGTCTATCTTAATCCTGAGATAAATGATGGACTTATGGTTGCAAGTGATATCATTTGAGTTATCAATGAGTACGATTATATCGCATAGTCTATCCTCGATAGTTTGGTGATATTCATTTGTTAATCGATAGAGGACTTCATTTATAGATATGGACATCGTGGCTCCATTTAATTAAATGAGAGTATAATATCATCATATGGATGTTTTGAGGTAATTGGATATTAAATCTCAACGTTGAGTTTTCGATAGTGTCTATTGAAAACATGGCTTCTGGACAAGTCAAAATATCCAAGTTCAAAACATGGTCATATGAGTAAATATGGTAACTTGGAGAGTTATAGGCGGTCTATGAACTCTTGGCGATTACTGATATTAATCACGAGGATACACTATCTCCAATATGATTGTCTAGGGTATGAATGAGGAGCATCTTCCTTTTCTATCTTTATTTAAGAGTTCAGTTTTAGCTCTTTAGTGGAATGAGTTAAAATTAATGGATCGGACCTAAGTGAATCATTTGTTGATTGTGATTAGGTTATGTCTATTGAAGCTTAAATTTAGATGGCCCGCCAAGATCCCCAATCCACACGGACTTGCATGGATCACTTGATATATTCTACCGGACCAATTTAAGGGTCCATCTAGAATTGCATTTAATATATTAAGAATATAATTTGCACATTATTTTAGTAATGGGCTGCTCAATTATATTAATATATTAATGAAAGACATGTGGGCTTGTTTCTTTTAGTAAGAATGGGTCTGGTTCACATGTGGGCTTTTTATTTAAAGTCCAATGGATTAAATGAAATAAGAAAATAATATTTTGGCCCATTTACTCTAAGTGGGGTGGCAAGGGTTAGTTTAAACTAATATACTATTTTGTTTCATTGTTTTAATTAAATAAGAATTAATTAATTTATTAATTAATTGTTTAATTAAAGAAACAAATCTTTTCTAATCAAGAAATATATTTCCTAAAAGTAAAATTAAAAGACTTGTTTGATAAGGAATTAAATAATTAGTTTTATTTATTTAATCAGATAAGAAGTCTTTTTTTATTTAGTCAAAATAAAAGAATAAAAGATCTATGAGTTGGATTAGGGTTTGATGTCTTAAAAACTAGATGGAAATTAGGGTGCAACATAAGCCTATGGTAGGCATGTGATTTCGGCAACCCTAGTTATTTCTAGGTTAGGATTTCGGCAACCCTAATAATAATAGAAAAGAAGAAGCAAACTTAGGCCACCTATATATTGACAAGTATAGAATTCGGCGACATATATATGGGTTCATGATACAAATTTCTTCTGCTTCTCAATTCATAGAAAGCTTTTTATTATACTAAAACAAAAAGGAGTGTTAGATTATTCTTTGATAGTATACTATTTGCTTATTCATCAATAAGCTTGTGTATACGATATCGATCTAGGTTCACACGAGTTTCGATCATTAGATTGAGAACTCAAAAGTGACCGGAATAATCTTAGTCATTCTTTTGATTGTTTTTGTGACTAACAAAGAAAAGAAAAGTTTGTTCTTGTCCATTCACAGGTTTGCAATTCAAAGAAAAGGGAGACCACGCTCCTAGGTGATCCACGTCCGTGCTAGGATTGAAGATCTTGCGGATTACCATCGATGTAAGTCAATCGGATCATGCGACAAAAGGTATTCTACTTTTTGTTATTGTATATGTATGTTTAATTAATTAAAGGGTTTAAGGTTCATAAAGGAAAATTTTTTAAAAGTCACTAAATCTAATTTTTAGTATCGCTTCCGCTGCGTGTACTTCTTTGGTAATTTTCCCAACAACTAGAATTCACACCCTGATTTTATATTGTACTATTTGAAAAATTCAATAAAGTCAGTTATCTCTCCTACATGATGCTCCAATGATCACTCTGCAAGCTCCCCTACATAATTCTTCTATAGCTCATATTGCTGCCTTGATCGGGGTATACCCTCCTCCAAGAAGCCTGGTGCTAAAGTGGCCTAAGTTGCCTACCGGGACAGATAATTCTTTACTGAATCGCCTCAAAACCAGGAAATAGCCTTATGGCACATCTGCTGCCTTGGTCGGGGTATACCCTCCTCCAAGAAGATTCTGGATTATCAGACTAAGGACCCGGACTCGTGGCCTTAATTGCCCGCTGTATCCTTAAGACTAGGAAATAGCATTAAGGCGCTCATGCTGCCTTGGTCGGGGTATACCCTCCTCCAAGAAGGATCTGATACACCAGAATAAGGATACGGACTTGCGGCCTTAGTTACCCGCCGTATCCTCAAGACCAGGAAATAGCTTTAAGGCGCTCCTATTGCCTTGGCCGGGGTATACCCTCCGCCAGGAAGCCTGGTGCTAAAGTGGCCTAAGTTGCCTACCAGGACAAACCATTAAAAGGATCGGGATACCTTTTTGGGATACCCGGTTCCTTACTTCTCCATCTCTTCAAAAAGAAATAACCTTAAGGCGCTCCTGCTGCCTTGGCTGGGGTATACCTTCCGCCAGGAAGCCTGGTGCTAAAGTAGCCTGAGTTGCCTACCAGGACAGACCATTAGAAGGATCGGGATACCTTTACGAGATACCCGGTTCCTTACTTCTCCATCTCTCCAAGAAGAAATGACATTAGGGCATTCCAGCTACTTTGGTCGGGGTATACCCACCTCCGAGAAGCCTGATGCTAAAGCAATCTAAATTGCCTATCAGGAAAGAATCTCAGAAGAAACAGGATACCTTACCAAGGTACCTGATGACTTGTTTCTTTCGAAGACACTTATAGCTGAAGCAGGCTTGATTATCAATCGGGATATCCAGAACCTCAAACTGCTACATACTCATTAAAAACCAATTAAAGAAATGGACGTGTTCACTTGCTAGATCCCGTTGGTGTTTACAACGACAAGGTACAAGATTGTTTTATGACTATCAAGTATCCCAATCAAGGAACAGGTCTCTAAATTTAGTTTCGTTCTTTTACAAGTAAAAAAACTACAGGATTTCCCCTAAGTCAAGAGATCTCCTAAGTCTAAATTTTTCCTGAGTCCAGATTTTTCTAAGTAAATTTCTTTCTAAATCAAAAGAGCAAGCAAGATACTATGTGTCTTAGTAAAAGAAAAAAGTTTTATAGACCAGAACAGGGAGCCTAACCCCCAATTATGGGTTACACTAAGGAAAAAAGGTAAACAGTAAAACAAAAAAATCATGCATCACCGTGCTCCCTCACCGCCTCCAGGTCCTAGTCTACCTCACCCGTACCATCAGCTGCCTCGGTGACTGCCTCAGCTTGAATTCCTTCAATCTCGGGTACCTCATGCGTAGCAAGAACCTCTTCCCCCTCAGCTAACTCAATCATTGCCTCTGCAAAATCCTCAGTCTCTTGCGGCCTACCATCTTGTAGGATTGGAAGCTCGAACGCTAATGTTATGTCTTCGTTTGTTTGGCTCGCAATAGGCGGGGTAGGTCCTTGAAGAATAAAGGGATCGAAAACTGCAACAGACGTAGGGGGATCCGGATAGACCAGGGTAGATCCTGAAAGTTGGGCGACTCTTGCTTCAATTTGCTCCCGATCCCATCCCAGAGAGGCCATCAAGTCAAAAGGAGAAGGGAAGGCTTTAACAACTTCATAGGAGGCATAAAAATATCCATCTCAAAAGGCATCATCTATCTTCGCCTTCAAGTTCCCTATCGAACCCCGCAGGAGTTGATTTTCATCACGGAGTAGGACTTTTTCGCTCTTCAAACTATCTTTTTCTTCTCGGCGGCGTAGCGATCTAAAAGTCTCTGTGTCGAAAGCCCGTTCTAGCCAAGCCTAGTCCGTTAAGGCTTTGTCTCTTGCCTTCTCCACCTTAGTCACGGATCAGCTTAGGAATTCGATGCTTGTTTTAGACCGAGCCAACTCTCATTTGGTATCCTCCAATTCTGCCTGGGTAAAGATAGCTGCCTCCCTAAAAAATTCACCTTTTTTTCCATAGCCACAGTAAATCCAAAGGCCTACAAGAAACGAAAGGAGGGTTAGTACCATACCCCGACTTCACAAAGTAAGAAGAAAAAAGTTGAAGGTTATACCTCGGCAAGAAGAGAAGCTCCTTTAGAGACCATGATGTCCCAAGGCAATTGAAGTCTCAGCTTGCATACTCTCTCTAGGACACACCTTCAAGAAGCGGGCTACAATCTCCTTTAAATTCTTATCCCGAGTTCAAGAGCTTGAAGGCTGGTCAACGAGGAGAGTCGTCGAGGTACTAGTTTCCTTTGCCCTATCCACCTAGAGTTGGCTCTTGGAAGGTACAATAGGAGGAGGAGGAGGACTTATATGAGAATGATCAACAGGTTTCATAGAAGAAGTGGTTAGGCCTGCTTTTGGATTTGTCCCGGGATACTTCGAACCCTGGAGGCCCTAGCAGCCATCTCACTCAAAGGAGAGCGTGTCGTAGGCGGGATGGAAAGCTTAGCTAGAAGACTTGTTCGAGACTTAGCCAAGGTCAAAGAAGGAGTGTCAGTAGGCCGGCTAGACCCAAGAGAGTGGCCAACATTGGCAATAGAAGAAACAGAAGAAGGAGATGAAGAAATAAGGGGCGTAGAAGGAAGGAGAACCGCTAGATACATGACAGAAGGATAGGCTGTAAAAACTATAAAATCAGTCAGTATACAAGTCTAAATTTATCAAGTAAAAAGAAGTGAGATATAGAGAGTTACTCACGTGGGGCAGCTAGGGAGATCTTGAGATATAGATCTACCATGCTGCTATCAAAGGGATCAGAGACAGGATACTTCACATTAACATAATGTCGGCCTAGAATTTTCTCCAAGATACCCTGCGATTCCTCGGAGATCTTCCATTTACCCCACTTCTTCTACCCACTAAACTGAATTGGGAATGGGTGCTCAACCCAGTTAACATCAATTGAATTGCCCCACTCTCCTCCTACTACAACCCACTCCTCGTGCCAAGAATGAGGATACTTTACATTGGCTCCTGGGACAATGAATTTCAGGGGATTCTTTGCCCTCAAATAGAATTGGCCTTTGAGACCGGTCTTGAGGGCCACCACTTGGAAAATATACGGATCTCGTCATAGCCCAGTTCTCTCACAATGCAATATATCTCGCATTGCTCTACCCAGAGCACTAAAAATCCTATGAGGTGCTTCCAAAATTCGAGCGAGATCTGCAGTGGGGCAATAACTAGGGCGACCAATAATCTACGCAGGGTAGGATGGAGAGGTAGCCGGAGTCCGCATTCGAAAGCCTCTACATGAATGGGGATCTCGCCTTTGATAGGGGTATAGACATCATAACCCCGATGCAGAAGGGTAAGAGTAATGGCATATGGAATTTGGTACTCCTTCCTCAAGTGGGCTAAGGTATCCGTTGTGCAAATAGAGTTGATGGTGACTTGGTCTTCATAAGGAAGAATGATAGTACGTCTAAGCGGTATCCCAGTGGGGATTCCTTCCTCCTCATCATCGTCTTCATCCTCTTCCACTTACTCATCGGCAAGCTCGACTAGGTTGTCCGGCTTGTTATTAAAGCCTGACCCAATCCTTGGGTTCCTCGTAAACCGGCGGTGTTAAGCCGGAAGGGATCTCCTCGCGGTGTCACCCTCCTCACGACCCCTCTTTCGTGATTGGAGGGGTGTACCTTCAATTGAGGCCTCTTTTTCAGTATCAAACAACTTGTCAAGGCTGTCGACGGGTTTTGGTGGAGTCGCCATTAAAAGAGGAAGAAGAAAGCTTGAAAGAGCGAAGAAGAAAGGCTAGGTTTAGTAAGAAAATTTCTTTTTGAAAAGCAAGTGTGAAAGGAGAAGGAACGGTTAAGTTATTTGTGGGCAAAGATAGGCAGTTACACACAAGGGAAACTGGAGTTGATGAGGAGTGGATGATCAGCAACGTGTTTGGAAGACGTGCCATCAGCGGTTTCGTATTAAACGCGCCAAAACGGCTCATTTTTTAAATTCATAAGCCAATCATCATCTGACAGGTAGCTAATACAATGGTTATTAGCATACCTAGGGGGGATTTCCTTCCCAGCAACGGTACCTAGCCAGATAAAAAATAAGCGGACAAGGCAAGGTAGAAAATCCTTCAAGCAAAGGTAGAATCCTAACTCCAACCCCGACAAGACATCGGTGTTCAAGTCAGGGGGGACTTCTGTTAACCGCAAAAATTGGCAAATGACTAAAGAAGAATTTTCCACCTAGATAAAGGGAAGAGACACAAGCCAAGATACCGCATAGCTACTCCTAGAAAGAAGAATGCTAAATTAAATCTAGGTACCTACCTCCTCCTTCAGATCAAGTCAGCCAAGCCCAACACAGCAATCCTGGTTACCCTTAAGTAGGCCGATGTGATTCTACTCAGAATCATGTCATAGAGCTCGGCAAGGTACCCCGCTATTACACCAGTCAGGTATCCCGCTATTAAGATCAACAGGGTACCCCGCCATTACGTCAACAGGGTACTTCGCTGTCACATCAAATAAGCATCCATATACTACATCCGCTAAGTACCCCACTTCTACATTCAGCCAGGTACCTCGCTGCAAGAACAACCGGTATCAGGATAACCCGCCGACCAAGCATCTAACCAAGAAAGCATCAAACTAGCAAGAGGCAGGGTACACAAGAACCCAGAGGAACCTAAATACCTCCAGGGATCCTCTTGCCAGTTAACCATAAGAAACATTAATAGAATCCGAAATCCATAAGTCCAAGCGGACAAGTCTTGAAACTCCAAAGCTAGGGGGATGAAACGCAGTCGTTCATCTCCTGATAAAAAGGTAAACTCCTTCCCGCCACTTAAGAATTCCATTCGAATAAGGAGTCCATTTTTATTAGAATCCTCTCCAAAAGGAATCACTTGATTTGGATAATTAAAGCTCCTACGAAATCGCCTCTTAGAAGGAAAGAAAGTCCTGTGATCGCCAAAACCCTAGACCGAAAGTATAGGAGTGCATGGCAAGCAACGGGGCCTATATAGATGACACTACATTCACCAAGAAAAGGAGATCAGAAATTGGCCTCCCCAAACCCTACACCCATTTTCAGTTCTACTTATCAACAAGCATGAGCACGCCATCTCCACCATCCAACAAAACCTTGAATACCGTCACATATCGCCATAGACATAATTTTATTAGTTGTATCATCAATAAAATTGTGTCTATTAATCTTTTCTGGTTTGAGTTTTTTAACCTTTGTTTAACAGGAATCTTGTTGGTATCGAACTATATGATACCCTTCCGACCGGGATCAACCTAGATCTTGGTCCTTAAAGTTGTTATTTAGAGATTCACCCCAGTGATAATTTTCCATTAACAAATACTAATCTAAACTCTGTAAATTCGTGCTTGGAATGTATGGAATCTCTTTGGCTTGTTTGGAGGAGAAGAATATATATAGTGGCACTCGGATGTGTACTGTTAACTGCTAGAAATGCTGATATGGCAGGGTGTCACGGTGTGGTGGATTGTCACGGTTTCGAAAACAGCGACACCACCGTGGCAGATGGTTACAAATCCTTCAAATTGATTATCATGGTTGTTTTGATCTTTTTCGTGATTGTGACAACAGTGACACTGAAAGGTGACAAGGAGATCTGAGATCCTACGAGTGGTCACCTGTTTGGTCTCATGGCAATGCAAAACAATGACTTCAGACTTGATGGATTTCTTAGGTTTCAACTTCTCTGCCACTGTTGGCTCAAGGGCGACAAATCACTGCAGCGCCATACCTAATTGATTTTCAGGATTTTATCTTCTCTATCGCAATTTTGTTGCCATAGCGACAATACCGCAGCAACACTTTGGTTAGATTCTTCATTGTAACCTGCCTTCTGTCATCGTGTGCCAAAGGCGACACCATCAAGGGGCGATAATGCCCTGTTTTTCCCACTTTATGCACATTTTGCATCAAATTCCTTTTCTTCTTCACAAATGCCCTTGTGACACAAATAAACCTAAAACATTTTATTAAAGTCATTAAAACATAGGAAAATGCCCGAGAATCAAACATAAAGAAAAGGAAATGATGGCCAAAATCATACCAATTTTGGTACGATCAACCAACTCACATGTATCACTATCTATTGGATATCCCTCCTACCTATTCCCATTAGAGAGAAACTTGTCTACTTTCTAACGGAGACAAATCGCACACCTCTAGAAAGTATCCTTGCTTGGTCTTACTTGAAGCCATATGCTTCTTGCCAAGATTTCCTCAATTGCTTGGTCTTACTTGAAGCCACATGCTTCTTGCCAAGACTTCCTCAATTGCTTGGTCTTACTTGAAGCCTCATGCTCCTTGCCAAGACTTCCCTTGCTTGACTAATCTGAGCTTCTTACTCTTAGTCAAAACTTCTTTTGCTTGGTCTTACTTGAAGCCTCAATCTCCTTGCCAAAACTTCCCTTGCTTGACTAATCCGAGCCCCTTGCTCTTAGTCAAGACTTCATTTGCTTGGTCTTTTTTCAAGCCTCAAGCTCTTTGACAAAACTTCCACCTTTTATAAGGCAAGTGATCCATGTGATGCAAACGATACAAACACAATCAACATAGGACATATGATCAATATGAACTATGGAAACTAGAATTAAACAATGAGCAAACAATGTATGATTTTCTAGTTTACAATTCAAAAGATGCAATCACACAAGATGATGCATGAACAAATGAAATATATGGATTATGTATACTTAATGTAGAACTAGACTTAGTCAACAAAGATCACAACAAAAATAGTATAGGTCTTAACAGATGAAAAATTGAAATCTAATATATGTCAAATCACTAAACTTACATAAATCCTAAATTTGATTAATGCAACTAAAACTTGAAGTAAACACATGTTCATGAAGCACATATTCAAGACTTTAGAACAAAAACTAAAAGACTTAGAGAAATGAGATTAGATCTACAAACTTCTCTAGAAATCAATTAGAGCATATATTCACAAATCAATCAAGTGGATCTTATCAATGCTCTAAACATACATCAAATTGCGCTATTTCCAAACATGTTCAATCAAAGACATATAGCATAACTATGAATTATTAATCATTAGAATATTCATAATCAATGCACATATAATCCTAGATTCAAAGTTAATCACAATACAACTCACAAGCATGTGAAAACTTAGGTTAAGAAAAACCTAACTCATATTCAAGATTCTAATTAAGATCAAATTAGCTTTTAATTGAAGCCTACAAACCTAATGGCATATGATCAAGAACATACACATATATAGGAAGAAAGCCCAAGGTAATTGAAGAACATGTAAGCTCAAAAACACAAAGGATTTGACAATTACCTTAGAACAAGGAGTGCAGTCCGAATTTGGTGTGAAACTAAGTGAAATCTTGATCAAATGACCTCAAGGTTGCTTAGGGTTTGTAGAGGACTCCAATATGAAGATTCTCCAACCTGAATCACTCAAATCAGATGAAAGATGAGAGAGATACGGTGTTTGGAAGTTGGGAAAATCTTATAGAAAATTTTTGCACTCTCTCTTGAAAATGGTTAAAATGTGAAAGTAAAAGAGAGGAAACATTTAAAGGAGAAAGGGAGGGAAAGTAAAAGGGAGTGGGACCCACAAAGAAGGGTGTCCACTTTTCCTTACCGTGGAGGCGCATGGCCACCATGGGGAGGTCGAGGGGCCTCCTTCCCGTGGTGGCCAGGCACCTCTACGGAAAGGCCTCCCTTGTTGGCCTTCTCTCTTTTCACTTCTCTCCCCGTGCACCTCTAGTGTTCTTTGACTATCCTTCGACCTCTGAACTTGGAATTCTAATCTGATTCTGGATTATGAATGGTAACTCACTAACACATGAGGATGACTATAAAACTTTGACAAATGGATATGAACTCGACTCGATACACGACGACGAAGACAACATATTGTAAGAGAACGTAAAGTTTCATAACTTCCTAGTTTGAACTCGAAATCTAATGAGTGAGTAACCAAAATGACCAAAACTGAACAAGGAATCATATGAGATGGCATTCAAGTCCAAATCACTAAAACTCAAACAAATAAACACAAGATCACACAAGTATGCCATTTTCTAGAGATAGCCCTAGAACATGCAGTTCTACAATGTTTGTCAAATTGAGACTGATGCATGTGCATACTTCAACAAGTGTGTGAATGTGTTATTCCAAATTTAGCACAGCGATCTAGGGACACATATGAATACAATGTATATTTGTGCGTTTTGCGCAACGATGCAGGGACACAAATGTATGAATTTTGTGTGTATGCTCCTAAGCCTTGTAAGAAGAAAGAGGTCTTATTACCTTTGTAGTCAATAATGCTTTCCTCACACGAAGGCTTCACTTTGCTTGAAACGTTGTCCATCTTCTTTGAAGCTAGATAAATTGTACAACTAGGACAACTTAACATTACAAAGGAAATAACGTTTTGATGTAGAATAATGCCAACTAGACTCAAAATCCTAACAAAGCTACAAATAACGCTCTAAATCGAGCTAACTTTTGAGTTTGATCGCTAACTTTCAAGTTACAATCCTAATTATGTTCATCGCTCTACGTCGAGCTACGAATATTGCTCTACGTCGAGCTTACTATTGAGTTGGATCGCTAACTTTCTAGTTACGATCCAAAGTATATTTACCACTCTACGTCGAAACACCGCTCTTCGTTGGGTTGAATTTATAAGTTTAGTTCTACGTTTAATAACTTTATGAACCAAAGGCCTATGTTGCACAAATGTGCTCCACGCTCTACGTCGAGCTACGATGCAAATAAAATGTAAATATATTATTGCTCTATGTCGAACCATATATGGTACGTTTGAGTTAAGAGATGCAATCTCATTTACTTAGTTTCAACCTTTAATATGTTTCCAGTCCACGATATAAAAGGCTTCGCGATGAGCTAATGGCCGATCTGTCGTTCTACATTGTTAACTTTATGTTACAACACTATATGTCAAGCTACCTTGCTTTTAATTTGATGAAATTTGAACTGACACTCTGAGTCAAACTACATGGCTTTAGTTTGATAAAAAAAAATGCAAGTTTAAGGCTCCAAATCAGGATGCAAGATAGCTTTTAGTTTGGAAAAGTTGAATTTAGAGCATTATGGCCCATTTTTGGGTCTACAAGATAATTATCAAGATCTATGTTTTCAAAAATCACACTAATCCATACCGTCATTGGATGATAGATGTAGAGTTGATCCGAAGATGATCCAAGTGCTAGACAAAATAAAAATAAGTGGGTCCGCTCCATCAATCTACATTCGACAACCATTGAGAATAGATATTGAAAAAACTGTATCAAGCCCCAAAGTTGACTTATCAACTTCTAGTTAGAATTGTTAACACGATTGGGCCTTATTGCTCATTCATTGATTCAGTCGACATCAATATTACAATGGTCGACTAAAACCTACTCTCTTAGTGGAAAGACTTCAACTCAGAGAATTAGAGACTTACTATGGTAGTCTAAAATCGTCATACGGCCCAAGTCTTGTGCCTAAGTAATAACCAAGTTTTTATTGATCTGGACTGCTAAAAGTTATCATACCTTATACGAATCAGGCCCAATCATAGGCTCAAGAGCAAGTGCAAACCTTCACTAAGTCTACAAAGGCCAAGTCAGTGATGTTGCTCAATTGTCAACAAATTCAAAGATATTTTGATTACCATGACACTAGAGGATAAATTCGAATATCTCGGGCCAAGATAAGTGGGATCACACGATCACTTTGTGAAAGGATCTTCACCTCTACTACAAATAGAAGACACCACCATCATTTGAAGGGGGTCACGGTTTTGCATTCACATTCACCATAAAGTAGTTATGGGACCTTCTCAACCCATTCTCCTTCTTTCTTAAATAATTCTTAATTGATTCTCAGTTAAATTATCTTCCATTCATGGTCAATTCATAGGCCAATATATTATATTATTATTATTATGTGTTCTCCCAACAATTTAATTTGCTAAACTCCACGCTCAAATTGTTCTCCTTTGAATCTATATTAGCATCAAAACAAGGGCTCTACAGTCCAACGCCCACACATTCAAAACGAGGGCTCTACAATCCAACGCCTACACATACGCATCAAAACGAGGGCTCTATAGTCCAACGCCCACACATACGCATAAAAATGAGGGCTCTCCAGTCTAATGCCCACATATATGGTTTGATGTAGTATTTTTGTAGAGTCCGTTCATGTGGAAGGGTGAATTAAATTGGCTAAAACTAGTTAACTAGACTTTAAACTAAACTAAGTGCAAGAAAAGATAAATAAAGACTGTTTTGAAAGTTTGAGAATTTAAAACTAAGAAAGCAATTAAATTAATCAAAAGCTAGGAAATTCAATTGAGTAACAAGAAAGTGTAGGGATATGATAAGGGGCATTAGGGAATTGACGGAACCACTATAAAAAGACCCAATGTTTCATTTAAGCACTTCAATCTAACTTAAGATTATGTTCTATTAAAATCATTAAAAGCCCAAAATTCATACCTTAACTCAAGTAAGCCCTATTACGAGTCTTGGTAAGAACTTAAGTTCAAATATCTACTCAAGTGAACCCCACTATGAGTGTTGACCTAAACATCTTACTTAAGAACAATTAGTCAACATTTAATTGATTAAAACATTAAAAAGCAAACTTCCCATTCATTTGAGCTAAAGATTGGAGAGTGTATTGAAAACCCTTCAAACACTAAACCACAAGCATCACATGTGAACTAATCTAGAAGACTATGCTGAATTGAGCCCTAATATTAACATAGAAATTAAGATAGCAACATTGAGTCCAATAAATATGAGAAACTAAGTTTGGATTAGTTATGGAAAATAAACTAATTAATTACATTAGATAGCTAAATAGGGTCACATCAATCCCCCTAATGGTGGGTTTAATTACACATAATGCAAGAAACAAATAAAGAATACTGTCAACAACAAAAAACAAAAAAAAAAAACAAAAAACAAAAAACAAAACAAAACAAAACAAATAAAGAAAGTTAAGCTATAGAGAAAACCCTTGCAGTCCTCAATGAGTCCTCTTGTCCTTGTTGTGCTTGAGATCCCCTTGGCCTTGGTGAATCTCCTCTTATTTCTTTAATGAATCTTCAAGATGTGGGTGGATTTGTTGGAGTGATGGTTTAAAGATGGGGATTTGGGTGATATAGAAGTGAAATAGAGGTGAAAGGTGGAGTCTTGGAAGGTTTAGGTGTGATTGGAGAGGAAAATGGAGGTTTGGAAGATTTGGATGAGTATAAAGGAGAATGGTGGTTTGAGAGCCACCCATGGACTGGTTATATATGTTGGAGGCTCAAAAATGGGGTATAAATAGGTGGTGTATGAATTAGGGCATAAAAAATAGTGAAATCTCAAGTATGTCCCCGTCAGAATTCAAACAGCTACCTAATTCGGTGGCCACGGCTGCAGTTTTATAGTAGTCGTTTGGACTTTTCAGCTTCACGCACTAGTTACTCAAACTGGTATAACTTCCTTTAGAAAATCTGGAACTGCAATCCGTAAAAACCACTATAAACTAGACGTCTGGGGTTTTCCGAATATACATGGATCAAAACCCAATTCAAATTGAGGAGGGAGTTATGGCTTCCACAAGTTGGACGTTCAGCACAAACATTTACAATTTTATCCATTTTTGTCTCCAAATCTCTTTAATTAAACTCAAACACCTTATATAGGGAATATAACCTACATAAGACTCACACAATACATTATATACATAAAAACCCTCGAAAACGAGTACAAAAGATAGGAAATAGAGACCTACTTTAGGTATAGAAATGGTACGATCACGATTTCAAAGCGCTCAACCTCGTTGATCCCTTTACTATCTCTCACTACTCATTTGCAGGATTGTCAGTGTCCACCACTCTACAAATTCAACTGTGGATTTTGGGATCCACATAGATAACTCTACAAAATATCTTACAAGTTTAAGCACACAAATACAAGTTCAAATAACAAAAAAAGAAAAAAGAAAATCAAATAAAATAAAACTTACAACTTAAATTCTCTAGCAAAAGTCGTCGGTATTTTCGTTCTCTCATGGAGATAAGCTTTGGTACTTCAGGCATAAAAGATGATATGTCGCGCCTAACCAATGACATTTCACCACATCATTATAAAATACAAACTGATTACCATAACTGCACATCAGATAAAATAATTGCCCAAGTCATGAAAATGAAAATGACTTTCCTCTTTCTTCACGACTGTCAACTTCTCATCTCATCTACAGATCTCTCCTTCGTGACTCCATCCATTGCTCCTCTTTTCTTCCAAGTTCTAACATGCTTCGTTTTCTTTTTCCTCCTTCCTTTTAGCATGAAATTTTCTTTCAACATCTTTTCTATCCATTTATTTTCTATATTTGAAAAAATAAAATTGAGACTCCTCCCCGTCGCAGACACCTATTGCTAGAGGAAGCAGATCGACAGAAGAAGCGTCGGCTTACTCCTTCCGACCTAGAGGGAGCCAGCTTCCTCTATCGATCTGGAGGAAGCGCTTCCTCCCATGCCTCCATTTGTGTGTGTATATATATATATATATATATATGAAATCAGTAGCTTCTAAGTTAGTAAAATACAAAAACATGGAAGAAAAAAGGAGCCTCGAGGGAGCCGACTTCCTCTTTCGATCTAGAGGAAGCGCTTCCTCCCATGCCTCTGTTTGTGTATATATATATATATATATAAGAAATCAGAAGCTTCTAAGTTAGTAAAATACAAAAAAAAAATAATAATAAAAAATAGAAAAATGGAAGAAAAAAGGAGCCTTGGATGGAGGAGAGATTTGCAGATGAGAAGTCAACGTTCTTGAAGAAAGAGGAAAGTTATTTTCATTTTCATGACTTAGCAATTATTTTATCTGATGTGGCAGTTTCGATAATGAGTTTGTAATTTATAATGATGTGGCGAAATGTCATTATTAGGCACGACATGTCATCCTTTGTGCCAGAGGTATTGAAGCTTTTCTCTCTCATGAGGCAACTACACAATTACATAATTAGAGTTATCCATATACAGTATAAAATATCAAAATTGATAATGAAGGCGGATGTGGTAAATAAAATTAATAATGCAGGCGGTTGTGGTAAATATCCATGTACTGTATCTATCCGACACTCCGACCCTAATATAATAGTATCCATCTGTATCTATGTATAACTTTGTGATCTCTAGTCTCCACATTTTACGATTTAATAGGCAATACTGATATTATATTAATAAACCGTTGTGGTGTTAACATTTCCGTCCACCAAAACAAGGGACCCTTGATGAAGTATTGTCCATAGCCAAATAGAAGTCACGATGAAATCGAGGGCAAATTCCAAAACTTTCTTTGATGAAATCAGTTAAAAGCCCTTTAACAGAAGATTATTCAGTCGATGACAAAGTGCTTTTAACTAATTGCAGGTTTTCTTCTGATTCTAACGACAGGGAAGGTTTCTATCCAATTCGGAAATCCTAAAGTTATGCTTTAATTTTTGTTAAACATCAAGAGGATTTATTTTTTATTTGTTTATTTATTTATTTTTTATAAATTATCTCTACCATCTAATGAAATAGGGCTGCTATTGTTAATTATTTCGTTGAGATTGTGTCACACTCACACATGAAGAAAGAAACAAAAAGTTTCTATCCATATGAAGAAAGCCCTTGTGTCTACATCCAACACTCTTCACCTTACTCTATCCATGTTCCTATGATCCCATTGAGAGACACCCACCTTCAGAAACTTCCTTTTGTCCTGAGGAAATGAGGGCAAAATACCAAAATTATACAAACAACTTTTCCTAAGACCAAAATAAAATATACATTGCATACATACACATGAATGATGAAACAACATACATAGGGTAGGGGCGGACCCACGTGGAGACCAGATAGGGCCCATGCCCTACCTCAATTTAAAAAATAAAAATTGATAAGTGTATTTAGTATGTATATATATATATATATATATATACTTATTGAGAACGGTTATCAAGTGCTATTAGTCTTGTGGGTAGCAGATTTTCCCTTCTAGACATAGGTGCTTGGTTCAAGTACCATCACTTCTTTAATTATATTTTATCTTTTAATTTTTTATATACCTTTTTTAATTCTTATTTAATTCTATTTTATCTTCTAATTCTTTATTTACCTTTTTTAATTCTATTTTATTCTAATTTTTTATGTCTTATATATTTTACCATCTTTTCCAATTCATTTTTTTTATGTCATCATTGTCGATTTCTTAATTACCATTACTTTGTATTTACTCAATTCAATTTTATTTTAGATTAAATTATATATTATTATTTTATATTTTTATTATTTCCAATAGTTTTAATTTGATATATTTAACACGTCCAATCAATAAACTCTAAAATCTCATATTTTACTGATTAAAATAGTCAATCTATTATAATGATTCATTTTATTTTATCCTTAATATTTTTATTTATTTAAAATCAATAAATCAATAATTTACCAAAAATTTAAAGAATAAATTTTTTTAAAACATGTCTAGTAATAGTTATTAATAAATTATTTTTGTATAAATTTAAATTGAATTCATTATAAATACAAAACTAAATTTCTTATTATAAAATTAGATCGTAATTTATTCTTTTAATTTTTTTCATCATTTATGTTGTTTTTCTTATTATTATTTATTTTTAAATATTTTTTCTTGTTTTCATTTCTTTTTTAATATAAGATTATTTAATTCATCTGAAAAAGTGTTATATTTATTTTATTTTATCTATAAAAATATATATATTTTACTATAATCTTAATTTTTCGATAGTTTTTCATACAATTATGATTTTAATTTATTCAAATGTCCTATTTGATTAAAATTCTTGGATCCGCCACTGATAGGGCATCTGGAGCTAAAACCATCGCAGCATGTTCCGTTCATCTTTTCCTCGAAGCATTGTTCACCACAATATACAGCACCTATTGCTAAAATACATAATCCACTCGAAACCAATTGCAATGGAAATTATGCCTTTCTACATCACTGCCCTAAAGAGTGACGTGCATCGTCTTGCAAACCTGAATAACAAGTTTTGGCTTCTACAGACGTTTTGCAAATCAGTCCTGATTAAGCAATCGGTGCATCTGAACAATGCTCTATAATGTGTACCCCTGCAAAATAATATGAATTTTAAATACATGTTTTGCTACTGAATAGAAATTTTTCAAGTATATAATGGCACACATGCCAGTACTTTCAAACAAAATCTAAGCTTGAGAGAGTTACTTGTAGCCAATAAAATTGACTACAAAAAAGTTAAGAGACAATATTTTAGTCAAGAGATAGTTCATGAAGCCAGCAGCAAGTAATTCGGACTAAGGGGACAATCCAATATGCTATTATTACTAGAAAAAAAAAAAAAGGTTCTGTTTTTTCCTTGGCTTCTTCACCATGCACAAAGTCGACAGAGTACATCACCGTTCTGTTATAGAATAATGTAATTGTCCTGGTAATCCAATGACCAAACTGTCATCCCCGGAAAATGAAAAAAAAATTAAAATTAAGAAATAAAAAATTTCATATACACCTGAGTGAGTAGGCATGCTGGTAAGAACGTATTCCCATAATTCCAATTACCATTAACCATGCTGAAATCAATGGCAATAAAAACCAAAATGAATATGCTTTTATGCATTAACTAATTCATTAACTAATGCATGAGACGAAAATGGTACATAAATAAACACTTGCAATATTTCCTAAATATAGAACTGTATTTATCTCTAAACCATCTGACCACCTAAACAAGCCACACCTATTTCTCATAAATGAGACAAATACAATGCCTATCAGCATAATGCTATTGATGCTGTTGTTGGCATCCTTAGATTAAGTAATGCATCGAAACAAAAGTAAAATAAATACGAAAGAATGCAGTGTACTATTATGCTGAAACATGCATACATGCATGAAACTTATTAAGAACTTGAATAGACGAGCAACACTTTTGTTAAGTGAGGCTTCAGAATAGATATAGATAGATACATCAATGAAAGAGTAAGAGGACGAGAGTGACCTCCACCATAATTTCCAATTCATGGACCTGAACAATTCCTCTTGCAACCACTTCCTATTCTCCATGGATATATCTACCAACAGCAACACATCTTTTCGTTTCTTTTTGGATCTGATCACAAATCAGATTAAACTTCCTAAGAATTCAGGTGAAACCACTTCTTTGGGTACCGCATATCACAACATTAGTACCTGTGCCTCTAACTCAGCTATTCTCTGTAAGGATGCTTGTTCAATGCAAGCACGGCGCTTGCACTCTTCTTCAAGCAAACCAGTCATCTGGTACCTTAGCTCTGCCATTTCTTGAGCTAGGTCTTCTGCTTCTTCTTTTGCCTTCAATTTTTCGTCTCTTAATTCTTCCTATTAACCAAATGCATGTTAATCTCAGCCAGCTTAGAACAAGTTACAGAAATGCAAAACCCAAAAGACAGAGATTTACTTAAAATTTAACTTTTTGTCCCATTTCCAGTTTAAGCAAACCACTTGAACACTCTCCAAGTTCATTCTAATCTCTCAATGGTAATAACTTGTACCTTAAGCTGTTTCACTAGAAGTTCGTATTCACATATTTTAACTGACATGCTTTCCATTTTCTCCTTCAAATCTGCATCCGGTGCCTGTACTAATGCCAGTTTTGAAAGGAGAGCACCGAAGACTTTTCCACAAGAGCTTCACATGTCACAACAAAGAATCAGAGGGTGAATTAATCAAAACTATCTGCACTTCAATAGATACTAGAGAGACAAATCTACAACCATATATTATGTTATAACTTCAATAAACTACAACACTTAGTAGGGAACTTGCCCTAAGTGAAACCTTGTCGTTATCACACAATTAAAAACCTAAATTATCAGACAAGATAACCTTGTAACTTAATTGAAATATAGGTAGCAATGCAGTTTGTAAATTACCTCATTTCTTCTGATATAGTGAGATATCTCTCTAAATCACGCACACAAGACTGAGAACTGATTTCAGTTCTGTCTTCCTTTTCCATCCATTCTTCAATCTTTTGACAAAATGCCCTAGCATTCAATTCAGATGTCACCAGCTTCTTCCTCAGTTCTTTATTTTCTTTGTCTAAACATTCAATAATTTTCTGAGAATCTTGAGTCCTTGACTCAAGCTCCTCAATTAATGAATTCATTCTAGCTTTTTCATGAACATTTTCATTTTGAATTTTCTTAACTTCAAAACAACTCTTCTCCAAGCCCATTATATCAAGCTTCAAGCTCTCTATTTCACACTGAGACTCTAGTGCTGAGGATGACATTGACTCCTCAAGTTTCTCTATGCAAAAAGTTGAATTTTGCAACTCTTCTTCTTTGCTCTGGAGTTCCTCAATCAATAACAAGCGCTCGGAATTGGATCGGTTCAATTCCTCCTCTAACTGGCCTACCCTGTCTTCTATATTTTCCATGTCTACTAATTTCAACTCGAAGTTGTGTACATGTTCATTTAAGCAGTCCACCTCTGCATTCCTCGCATTTAGTTGATCCTTAAGGTAATCTGTCATGAATGCCATGATTGGGTTAAGCAAACAAAACATTCACAAAGTCTCAAGTTAGAAAAGAAGTCTGACAGTTGTTATTAAGGGTGGCAATTGCTGACACGACCCAGTGTCACAACATGAAATTAGCAAGTTAGGTTTGAACCTTATTGGGTTAGGATCATTATTGGATCAATAAGTTAAACATGTTAAATAAATGGGTCGTGTTTGAGATGAGCTCCTTTTCACTCATTAATCCATTTGACACGATTATTTCTTATCTAGGAGATTGTATTTAAAAAAAAAATTATATTAAACTTTTCATGAGACTTTATTTTAAATTTCTTTTAGATGGAGATTATATTATAGTTGATCATTTTATTTATTGAATGAGTTATATTTATTGAATGAGTTAATATATTGAAATTGTGTAATTAACTTAAATATGTTTTAATTATATTTCAAAAAAATTAAATAGGTAAATTGACAAACCTATGAATTAACGGGTTAATTGGGTCATCACAGGTAACCCGTTAATTTAATGGGTCGTGTTTGGGATTTAGCTTGTGACATGACAAGCTTAACAGGATCATGTTTAGGTTGACCACAAAATAAATGGGTCGTGTTCGGGCTTACACAAACGCACCATGGTAACCCAAATTGCCATCCCTAGTTGTTACTAGGTATATAAAGAAAAAAACTGTCATTCAACCAGAAAGGATACTTCCTGGTAGTACCTAGGTGGTTAAAAGGCAACTGCAAGATGATTTTTAAACCCTATAGAAACAAATTTATGAACATTCACAAAAATGAAATTCCAACAAACGTGAGTGAATTCATTATCCACCGGTACTGCTCCACAGCTAATGAAAGATGAGAACCACAAACACATACAAAAATCTATACCCATCAACTCTCATAATTTTTTACCGGTATGCAAAATAAGAACGTCATGACAAATTGACAATGAAGTATTTTGGCATAGAGCATAGGCAGCAGTTGCTATTTTATTTTTAGAATGTTTGATTTTTCTCAGGACTAACCTTTTTGTGTCAGTTTTAAATTCCTTTACATATTTCCATATTTAAAATAATTAAAACCCTATACGTTCTCTCTTTAATCTTTTTCTAAATTCTATTTTCTTCTTCACTTGCACTTGTTTTCTCCCTCTAACCTTTTCCTTTCCCCCTACTTCTAGCTGTCTACTTTCCCTTTCTCTCTATATCTTCTACATCAAATCGCATAAGAGCTTCTTTGTCCTACATCACTATGATAATCTAGTCCATTAACCAAATGCCAATTTATATGCATCAACCTTATATCATAACCATTTACATAATTCATCCCAAAGTTTTATTATTTTCATATGCCATGAAAGAAATTTATGCAAACCTGGATAATCAAGATAAAGATGGTTACCCTGTGCAATAGTTAATAAGTTTAACACGTAGAAATATTTCCGTATTTCACAAATGAGTAATATATTATATGTAAAATAAAATCATCATATAATTGAAGTCCAATAAGCTGGTTCTACAGAAATGAAATCCTATTCAAATAGATTAAATTAAACCAAACATCAATTAACAGGCTTAGCAAGTAAGTATATCAAAAGTCAAAACAAAAGCATCACCACCTATTTCTTGAGAGCAATTCATCAGCTCTCTTTCCAACTGCTGAATGTGTTTCCTGTCCTCGGAACGAGCTTCTGATAATGACTTCACATGGAGTTCTAGTCTCTGAGTATAACATGTATGAAATCAGATACTAAAATTAAAATTTTAATACCTCAATGATGTTTTGTTGAATTATCTTGTCTGACAAGCTCTTTTATATATGAGTGCGAGTGTCTGTGTGAATGCGTGTCAAGGTGAGAGGTAGTTGGAGAAACTCCACATTCATTGTTTTCTTTTTCCATTTTCCTTTTTGTAACTACTACAGTTCAATTGAGTAAATTTGAATGGGAGCCATCTCATGCATCTCTTTGATAACAACTAAATCTGGATGGCGCCATTTTCATGTTTTACATTGCTATATGTATTCTATGATTAGACAATCCATTAAGTAATGAAAAAGAATAATTATAGTGACCTGAACATTTTCTTCAATAGCTGATTTTCAATTGTTGTATATAAGTTATATGGTGATACTATTCATTTAAGCAGACAATTTTTTTTTCACAAATTTCAAGTGGACTTCTTAATATACAAGTAAATTTACACCATTTTTTTATTTTTTATAATTTTATTAAAAGTTTGGTATTCATGAGGCAATCGGTGTCTCAACATGCCCAGCTACCAAATGTACTATTAGCCAATCCAAAATCTGGTTTGTAAAGTAAAATTACAGAAAACTTTGTTCCACAAGAAATTGCATAATATAGAAAATTTCTTCAGACATCTCCCTAATGCCCTCTGTTTTGCAAGGTAAATCCCGATAATAAACTGAAAAATAACTAAAGAATGAAGCTTCAAAGAAACTGAATCCTTCCAACTACATTGTGTTGTGAAAAGAGTAAATTATAGTGAGTTAGTGACAACTGACAAATAACGGCGGGACTGATGCAGGAAAGTAAAGGTAGGTAACACATAGCATGCAATAAATTTACATGGTTTGGTCCGTTGACCTACATCCATGGGGTTGAAGACATTTGAAGAAATTAATTAACCAAAATTAAAGTTTACAAAATGTCAAAAATGGATCTCAAATCCAAAACCTCAATACCCCAAATTAAACTGACAAACAAAGAGCACAAATCCTGGTATTTAACTCTCGGATGCTTGCATCCTGAAATGCATGGATTATTAATAGTTGATGATGAACTATGGTAGTCTCCCACCATGTATTAATGAATTTGTAGCCTCCAAATGAAAAGAAGTTGAAATACACATTTTGTATGTTTATTTCAGGTCAGCTTGAAGTACAAATTTGCTTCTCTTTATTCCTATTAAATGCTTTCACTTCTCATGAATTTATGGACTAGATTTCAGTGTCCTAGTCATAGCCATGGAAGATAAATTCAATCATTCAACAATTAATTGAGGCCAAATTTATGTGCCTTCAAGCGTTTGACATATCTCAAAAACAAATAAGGCAATTGAATGGAAACTAAAGCATATGAGATGGAACACACATTACCTTAATTAGTTGGAAACTCTGTGATTGTGATTCTCTCAACAAATCCTTCTCTTTCCTCAGCTGCATTTGTAAACAAAACCATTTGATTTCACGGCCACTTAAATTCAAAATTAGAAACAAATATTTGATATTTCACAAAGTATCAAGTCAAAAACAGAGACATGTCTCTCTGCCTCTCTGCATCTGCTTCCAACCTGCAAGAGCTCCTCAGAACTACTCGACATTTTCAATCACCTTTGTAACCCTAAATTTACATCACAGACACCTACAAATTATTTTTTATTTTTTTTAAGAAAAAAAATCGAAATATCTGTCAGAACAATTTTAAAAAATAAAAAATAAAAAATAAAAAAATAAAAATAATAAAAACAGAAAGAGAGAATATTTATACAACATTGAAGCACTTACCTTCGCCGAGAAGAAACCAGAATCTGATTATTAAAAAATTTGAGAGCAGTCCTAAATTTTAATTTAAACGTTAATACCAACTATATTAATAGGAATGTGGCAGCTCGACTGCATTTCAAAGGGAAAGGGATGGATTCGGGTCGGCTCCACGAGAAGCGGATACTGAGAATCCAGACCAGTTAAAAAACTGGTTTTCAGCCTAAGATGCAATCCCAACGTTAGTGAAGGCCCATTTCGCTGATTTTCAAATTAACAAGCCCAAATATAAAACGGGTCTGAACCCGAGAGCCATCAAAAGATCTTCTGGTACCAAGTCAAAGGGTCCAACATCTCTCACTTCAGACCAAGTCAACATAACTCCTACCCTTCCAACAACCCAAGATTTCAGGAGTATCTCAACTAGTCCATCCGCCTTGTTCCACCTCAGCCTACCACAGCCTAGTGCTGACCCCGGTCCAATTCCCTGGTTCTAGCGGTTCTAGCAGTTCAGTTTTTTTTTTTTTTTTTTTTCATTTTTTCATATTATTATTATTTTAACAAAACAAAATTATTAGACATGTAAAAATGTAAATACACTTTATTGGGTAACCCAAAATTAAAATAAAATAAATATATGACAAACTAAATAAAGAAATTAAAATAAAACTAAAAATGTAAAATTGGTCTTACACTTAATTTTTACCATAATTAAATTGCTTATGTATCCTCTTGGGGTTTAGATGAATCAAAGGCCACGTAGTTCTCTTACCTTTTATTGTAGGTTTGGTGATGACGTGCTATGAGGTGGAACTGTAACTAATCATTGTCATTTGTTCCAATGGTAGGGGTATGCTGGTTATCATCGAAGAAATCATAAGGTTCATCTTGATCGATTTCTTGTCGTCTGTTTTGCGCCTTGGTCCAATCATCAACACAAGCTTGTATCTGAATTGATTCCAGACTCAAAAGCGAACGTCTTGCGATAAGAATATTTCCAACGGCGCTAAACTCTTATTCCACAGTCATTGTAGAAACTGGTGTTTAAAGAATTTGTTTGGCTATAATAGCCAAAATTGGAAAGTACTTTTCATGCTGATTCCACCAGTGTAAGATGTCAATTTTTTTAACATCATTGTTTCCTATAAACTCAAAGGAGGTACTTAAATAACTTTCAAGCTTATAATACGATGTCGAGCTTCATGAAGACGAACCTAGTAATTTTTGGTTTTTTAGGATGACAGTTTATACCCTAACCCCATTAATCTAGAGGATAATAGGGAATGAAATACATTTTGAGTTTGTGAAACATCTATGTAATTGATGGACCATAAATTCTAAGATATTCATTATATAACTCATACAATAATGTCTACATTTTAGAAGAAGACCCAGTAACATCATAATCTATTTGTAAACATTAATAATAAGCAGTTAGATAGTCAAACAAATTTTCTAATCTACAATGTGGATCAAAACACATTGTAATCAAATAAATAGCTCGAAAGTTCATCTAATAGTCTAACCATTTTGTTTTCATAGCATTAACGAACTCCAGTAATTCTATATCGGATGCACATTCAGAAAATGCATCAACAATATTAACACTCTCAATAATAAATAAATTAGTTATAGGATAATAAATACTAGATAAATTGTTAGTATCATTATTAAAGACTTTTAACAAACCACAAATTTTTGTACAAACATCTCAATGGTTTGAATAAAGATTAATGTGACTAAAATTATATTGAATAAAAGTAACCTTTATCACACTCTAGGTTTTCTTCCTTTAATCTCCTAATTTCTCTCTTGTTCTTTAACTTTGAACTCTCAAACTTGACTATGTAGTCTTGGAGCTCCATGCTATCCACATTTCCATTTGTGGATTGTGATGAAGAGCCATCATCACTTGAGTCAATTTTCTCTTGACTCTCATCCTCTTCTTCACTAACACATTTGCTCTTGTGGGAGGAGGCGATGGCTATGAAGTTAACCATGAGTTCTTCATCATTCGAAGACTCATCTCTCTCATCGAAGTCATCACTTCGACTCCACGTGGCAGCCATCACTCTCCATTTCTTGTTCTTCAAACTACCACAATCATGAGTAGACCTGGCAAGGGTCCGGTTCCAACCGTGGAATCGAACTGGAACCGGTATTATCCGATTCCGGTTTAAATATTTAATAAACCGTCCGGTTCGAACCGTGCTGGAACCGACAGTTCCGGTTCAGTTCAAACCGACCGGTTTTTTTTTTTTTGGCCATTGAGGCCCAACGGTATGCTGACGTCAGCATGACGTTGGGCCCAATGGCATGCTGACAGCTGACGTTAGCATGCCGTTGGGCCCAACGTCATGCTGACGACACCATACCGTTGGCCTCAATGGCCAACCCTTTTAATTTTTTTTTGCTATAAATACCCCTCCTCCCCTTTCATTTTTTTCTCACAATCTCACACTAATTTCTTATTTTCCTCTCATTCTCTATTTCTCTCAAATCTCAATTCTCTCTATTCTCAATTCTATAAATCTCTAATTCTAAATTTCTAATTTTTATTTCAAGTTTCATTGTTTCAATACCCAACTCTCAAGTCTCAAACACTCTCCAACTCTCCAGGACTGAAGACTTCAAGTTTCCAAGGTTTTTATTATGTATTTAATTTTGTAATTTATCATTTATTTGCAATTCATTTTATTTCCAATAAATTTTATTTGCAATTAATTTTATTTTCAAAATTCCAATTAATTTTATTTGCAATAAATTTTATTTCCAATTAATTTTATTTACAATATATTTTATTTCCAATATATTTTATTTGCAATTAATTTTATTTTCAAAATTCCAATTAATTTTATTTGCAATTAATTTTATTTCCAATTAATTTTATTTACAATATATTTTATTTCCAATATATTTTATTTGCAATTAATTTTATTTGCAATTAATTTTATTTATAATTTATTTAATTTCCGAATAACCAATTACTATTTAGTATTTACTAAATACTAAGTTTCCAATTTCATTTATTTGCAATTTATCTTATTTCTAGTTACTACTTAGTACTTACTATAATAGTACTTAGTACTTACTAGTTACTACTAATCTACTATTCTATTATTATAGTATTATATTATTATAGAATATAGATTTATACTTTATAGTATTATTCTTCTAAGTTCTAAGTTTTCAATTATCTATTTCAGATTTTCAGTATTTCTCTAGTCCCAAATTTATTCCGTCCAATCCAATGGCAAGTGGTGGAAATGGAAGGGGTCACGGCCATAACGATCCTAGGTGTTCGATTTCGATGAAAGGTAAGGGTCAGATGGTCGATAATCTCGGTCATAACAACACCACCTATCATGATTATCTGCAACGCCGGGCCTATGCTGAAGACCTAGGCCTAAACATTCCTACTCCCTCTTTAATAATTTTAGAACCAGATCATAATGCCACCCCTTCGGCCTTAATTTGACAAGCCATTCAGAAAATATGCCTGATATTGATACACCTCCGGATTATGATTTTGATCCACCGGAAGCAGATGAGGACGAACCGGATCCGAAGCAGAGCAAATCTAATCTATTCATCAAACATATGAAGAAAGTTATGCAAGAAGATGGAAGCTATGTAGCGGCTTGCAATTATTGCAATAAAGTATATAAGTGGTCCAAATCCGGAGGATATGGCACTTATCGGAAGTATATTCAAACCAAACATCCAGAAGCAAAGACCAGATCGAGGTCACAAACACAAATTCCCAGGTACGCTACTCTTAACCAACAATTATTTCGTTATACTGATGAACAAAATAGGGAAGAATTAGCTAGAATGGTAAAAGTAGAACACTTATCATTCGGTTTTGGTGAAAAGGTTGGTTTTATTAATTATTGTCGACGAGCATTAAACCCTGCTGCATGTCGTGTTCCTAGATCCATTCTTGTATTAACACTTGAAAATATTTATGTAAAAGAAAAAAAAAAGTTGGAAAGATTTTTTGAAAAATATAATGGTCGTGTTTCCGTATGTGCCGACATATGGACTGACCATTGGCGATCACATTCATACTTGGGTGTCACTTGCCATTTTATGGATGATGCATGGAATATCCAAAAAAGAATTCTTGCATTTAGAGTTTTTGATGATTCACATACTGCTCAAAATATTGTTAGAATGCTTAGAATTATTTTTTCAGAGTATAAAATTGAGAACAAAATTTTTGCAATTGGTTTTGATAATGCTTCTAGCAATACTGCTGATATTCCATCTTTAATTAATTTATGCAAACCATTTGTTGGTGGTGTATTTTTTCATCAAAGATGTGCATGCCATGTTTTAAATTTATGTGTTCAAAAAGGATTAGAAAACTCTTGATTATTTTATTCTACCTATTAAACAAGCCCTTCAGTTTTTATGGAAATATTCTTCTATAATGAATGCATGGGTAAAATATTGTAAACAAAATGGTAGACGTGCCGTTAGATTTCCTCGTGATGTTCCAACACGTTGGAATTCTACTTATAAATTGCTTGCTCAAAGTTACGAGTATAGAGATCTATTAGTTTCTTTTATTCAATTTCATGTTATTGACATTCAACTTTATAAATCTCATTGGGATGCTTGTTACAACGTTTTCAATTTGTTAAAAGTTTTTCATACTGCTACAATAAATTTATCTGGTGTTTATTATCCTACAACTCATTTATTTATTATTGAAAGTCTAAATATTGCTGGTGCATTTGCATATTGTGAATCCGACATAGAAATAGGGGAAGCCGTTAATGCTATGAAGAAAAAATGGTTACGTTATTATCATGAGTTGCCAGATATTTATTTGATTGCCATGATTTTTGATCCACGTTGTAAATTACAAAAATTTTGTTATTATCTCAATGGTTATTATGGCATCCAAGGTTTAAAAATAGAATATAATGTTAATGCATGTTATGATAGAATTAAGAAATTATTGTATTCTTTATATGATGAATATCTTTTAGTTTATGGATCCTCACTCAACTTAGATATTACACGAACACAAACTGCACAGCCTACATCATCATCCTCCGGATTTTTGAATTTAGGATATAGTCTATTATCAAAAAAAAAAACAAAAATACCTAGATCTTCTTCTTCATCAAGCATTGACAAGTATTCTGAGCTTGAATCTTATATAAATGATTCTTATGAGTTTATAGAATCCACATCAAACAAACAATTTGATATATTACAATATTGGAAAGAGTACGCAAAGTACTATCCAATCATGGCTATCATAGCCAAAAATATTTTTTCAACACCAGTTTCTACAGTGGCGGTGGAACAAGAGTTCAGCGATGGGGGGAATATCTTGGATGAAAGGCGTTCATGCTTGACTTCGAAAGCACTCCAAATACAGGTTTGTGTGGATGATTGGACAAAGGCTCAATATAGACAACAAGAAATCGAACATGAGATAACATACAATTTCTTCAAAGATGACGAACATGAAAGTGGAGAGACAAGTACAACGAGCCCGGAATAGAAGATGTGGATCACGTATTCACGTTATCACAAGTCCATGTCATCAACAAACTTGCAATAAAAGGTAAGAGAACTACGTGGCCTTTAATTCCTCTAAACCCCTTAAGAGGATACGTAGACAACTTAAATGTAGTGAAAATTAAGTGCAAGGCTAATAATTTTCCATTTTTTTTTTGTTTTATTTTAATTTAATTTTGTAATTTATCATTTATTTATTTATTTTATGTTATTTTTGAACTTCGGGTGACCTAATTCTCAAATATCCAATGAAATGTAATATGTAATTTGTAATTTGACATTTTGTTTATTTTATTTTAATTTCCTTTTGTAATTTGTATTTTTTCATTTGTTTATTTTGTAATTTGTCATTTATATATTTTATTTTATTTAATTATTTAAAATTACATTATTACAAGTTTAGTAGTTTACAATTTAGAAGTTTTTTTTTTTTAAATAAAAAAAAAATACCGGTTCAGAACCGCCGGTTCCACCCAAACCTGAAACCGAACCGGAACCTCGCCACCATTAATCATGAGCAAAGTGTCATATGCCACCGCACTCATAGCATTGGATCCTTTTCTTTTCACACTTCTTGTCTAGGCTCAAATCTCTTGAAAGGAGTTCTTTTCTTTAAGTCTTGACCCTTGGATCCAAATCCCTTCTTCTCGGTCTTGACAAATCTCTTGAACCTTCTTATCAATAAGGCTATGTCTTCATCCCAGTCATCCTTCTCCACCTCATTCTTAACTTTGGAGGCTTTCAACGCAATTCCCTTTTGCTTTTTAGGAGGTGTGGAGATAGGATCTTTCTTAGACTCATAAGCTAGAAGTCTTCCAATGACCTCATTCGGCTTCATATCTTTATAGGTGTTATTCTCCTCTAAGGCTATTACCTTGGATTCAAATCTCTCGGGAAATGATCTCATAGTCTTTTGCTTGATCCTTATATCCGAGTAAGGGTCACCAAGTTGATGACTTTGATTGACTATGTACATCAACTTGATCTCGAAGTCGTTGAAGCACTCATTCTCCTCCATCTTGAGCATCTCAAATTGAGTTTGGAGGACTTGAAGCTTCGAGTCATTCACCATTTCGGTTCCCTCATGTGCAACTTCTAGGATGTCCCATGCCTCCTTAGCTATCCTAGTGTTTTGAATCAATTTGTATTGATTTTCATCCATTGCATATAGATGGCATGCATTGCCTTCCTATCCGATTTTGATGCATCAAACTCTTGCGCGTTCCATTGCGCCTTAGGCTTGAGTACATCCTCTCCTCCACCCGTAAGAGTCATCATTGGGAATTCATAGCCGTCTTCAACTGCCATCCAAGCCAGATCATGGATTTGGCATATGTACGACTTCATCTTGCCTTTCCAAGAGGCATAATATAACCCGGTAAGAAATGAAGGTCTTATGCTCGAAGCACCTTCGTTGCCACCACCGTTTCCACCACCGTTTCCACTCATAGTGTTTATGAATGAATGAAATGAATGCAAATGTATGAATGATCAAAAATCACACAAAATGCACAACACACCAAAATGAGCAAATGATCATTTAAGTATATCTAGGAACCTGCTCTGATACCAATGGAAACAAATTATGGTGTGTTCGATATTAATCTAGAGGGGGTGAATAGATTTTAATCAGTTTTACCCAATTTTCATGATAAGTCAAGTTTACAAAAATGCCCCTAACTATTCAATTTATATAGAAAGTGTAATATGTGTGGAAATATAAAAGACACTTGATATTTACGTGGAAACCTTCAATAAGGAAAAACCACGGGTTGTTATGTGCGCCACACACGAACCTCAAATCCACTAATTGCAATGATGTTTACAACCTAGGTTGACCTCAACCTCTCACGGTCTATAACCCGCCACTACTATCCGTACGCCTATAAAAGTGGACCTAGTCCAATTTGCTTGCACCACTCATTGGTAGTCACAAGACTCACTTCTCAATGAAGAGAATAACAACCTAATGTGAATAATATGATATTCAAAGAGCAAATAATGCTAGGTTACACTAAATGCCTATCTAGGATGAAAGATGACAATAATCACAATCATAGATATCAATCTTTGCTATATGACATGTCATAAAGCTTAACTATCAAAGATTAAGCAATCCTAAAAATAGCTATCAAAATACAACTCTCAAACAATCAACACAATTATCTTAATCTTGTCAATAGAATATGTTCTATAAGCATCCACCTAATAAATGAGATTGCTTGTTAAGAAAGACACAAAATATATGTGATATTAGTGACCAACTTACCAAGCTAAAAGTGTTGAATAAAAACCAAGCATGAATGTGTTAGGATTATGCTCAATAGCAAGAGTGTAATGTTGTAATTGACAATCTTTTTCATATTAATAAAATGATTTCTGGTTTAACAAATCGTATAGCATTTATAGTTTAATATTATAATTGTCAAAGTAAATAATCATAAGGTCTAAAGACTATGGGAAAAGAAGAATTGTTCGTACATCTGGATATGTATGTGGTAGACACAATTCTTTAGTTAGTCTTGAATAATGTTCACAACTTAAGTTAAAGGTTGGGCACCTTTATCTTGTTAAAGTTGTAGAATTCTTTTGCTAGCATTTGAGTGGGATCAAATGAGATATGATGAGTCTAAAATCATCGGAGTGTCTTCGAGCAAAAGGATCTAGTGCACTGGGTGCATTGAACTGGATCACAATGAAATACTTTATCTATAACCGTCAGTAGATAAAAGTCTTTTCATTATCAGGACAATCGGAGAGTCTATCTTAATCCTGAGATAAATGATGGACTTATGGTTGCAAGTGATATCATTTGAGTTATCAATGAGTACGATTATATCGCATAGTCTATCCTCGATAGTTTGGTGATATTCATTTGTTAATCGATAGAGGACTTCATTTATAGATATGGACATCGTTGTAGGGGAAAAATAAACAAATAAAAGTGTTACACGCAGCGGAAGCGATACTAAAGACGATTTAGTGACTTTTAAAATTTTTCCTTTATGAACCTTAAACCCTTTTAATCAATAAACATGCATATATATCAACAAAAGTAAATTACCTCTTGTCGCGTGATCCGATTGACTTACGTCGATGGTAATCCGCAAGACCTTCAATCCGAGCACGAACGTGGATCACCTAGGAGCGTGGTCTCCCTTTCCTTTGAATTGCAAACCTGTGAATGGACCAAACAAATACTTTCTTTTCTTTGTTAGTCACAAAACAATCAAAAGAATGTCAAAATTATTTCGGTCACTTTTGAGTTCACAATCTTATGATCGAAACTCGCGTGAACCTAGATCGATATCGTATACACAAGCTTATTGATGTTTAAGCAATTGTATACTATCAAAGAATAATTTTTCACTCCTTTTTGTCTCTCTAGAATAAAAACTCTCTTAGAATTAAGAAGAAGAAGAAAGAAAATAAAAACTCAAGCACCAATTAATTGATGTGGCCGAACCCTATAAGAACATATATATAGGTTGGCCGAATTTTTCTTCTTTTTCCTTTAGGGTTGCCGAATTCTATGTAGTATCTAATTAGGGTTGGCCGAATTTCATCATGTCACTTATATAGGGTGACTGAAATTCAACCCTAATTCTTTTTAACTTTATAGACTTCAAACCCTAATCCAACTCTTTTATTTTTATTCTTTTATTTGACTAAATAAAAAAAAAGACTCCTTATTTGATTAAATAAATAATACTAATTTATTTATTTACTTATCAAACAAGTCTTTTACTTTTAGGAAAGATTTGTTTCTTTAATTAAACAATTAATCAATAAATCAATTAATTCTTATTTAATTAAAACAAATGAAACAAAATAATATTTTTAGGTCAAAACTTTAACCTAGCCGCCCCACTTATATATAAGATGGGCCTAATATTATTTTCCTATTTCATTTAATCCATTGGACTTTAAATAAAAAAGCCCACATGTGAACCAGACCCATTCTTACTAAAAGAAACAAGCCCACATGTCTTTCATTAATATATTAATATAATTAAGCAGCCCATTACTTAAATAATGTGCAAATTATATTCTTAATATATTAAATGCAATTCTAGATGGACCCTTAAATTGGTCCGGTAGAATATATCAAGTGATCCATGCAAGTCCGTGTGGATTGGGGATCTTGGCGGGCCATCTAAATTTAAGCTTCAATAGACATAACCTAATCACAATCAACAAATGATTCACTTAGGTCCGATCCATTAATTTTAACTCATTCCACTAAAGAGCTAAAACTGAACTCTTAAATAAAGATAGAAAAGGAAGATGCTCCTCATTCATACCCTAGACAATCATATTGGAGATAGTGTATCCTCGTGATTAATATCAGTAATCGCCAAGAGTTCATAGACCGCCTATAACTCTCCAAGTTACCATATTTACTCATATGACCACGTTTTGAACTTGGATATTTTGACTTGTCCAGAAGCCATGTTTTCAATAGACACTATTGAAAACTCAACGTTGAGATTTAATATCCAATTACCTCAAAACATCCATATGATGATATTATACTCTCATTTAATTAAATGGAGCCACGATGTCCATATCTATAAATGAAGTCCTCTATCGATTAACAAATGAATATCACCAAACTATCGAGGATAGACTATGCGATATAATCGTACTCATTGATAACACAAATGATATCACTTGCAACCATAAGTCCATCATTTATCTCAGGATTAAGATAGACTCTCCGATTGTCCTGATAATGAAAAGACTATTATCTATTGACGGTTCTAGATAAAGCTTTTCATTGTGATCCAGTTCAATGCACCCAGTGCACTAGATCCTTTTGCTCGAAGACACTCCGATGATTTTAGACTCATCATATCTCATTTGATCCCACTCAAATGCTAGCAAAAGAATTCTACAACTTTAACAAGATAAAGGTGCCCAACCTTTAACTTAAGTTGTGAACATTATTCAAGACTAACTAAAGAATTGTGTCTACCACATACATATCCAGATGTACGAACAATTCTTCTTTTCCCATAGTCTTTAGACCTTATGATTATTTACTTTGACAATTATAATATAAACTATAAATGCTATACGATTTGTTAAACCAGAAATCACTTTATTAATATGAAAAAGATTGTTAATTACAACATTACACTCTTGCTATTGAGCATAATCCTAACAATCTCCCACTTGCGCTATAGCAAATGTGTCATATCTCTCAAGCCCATATTCTCTAGATGCCCATCGAAACTCTTCTGAGGTAGAGCCTTTGTGAAGGGATCCGCTAGATTTTCTGCTGACGCGATTTTGGTAATCGTCACGTCACCTCTTTGAACAATCTCCCTTAAAAGATGATACTTTCTTTCAATGTGTTTACCTCTCTTGTGACTTCTTGGTTCTTTCGAATTAGCCACTGCTCCACTGTTGTCACAGTAGATAGTGATCTGCTTATTCGCACTAGGAACCACTTTTAAGTCAATCAAGAATTGGCGGAGCCAAACAGCCTCTTTGGCAGCTTCGCATGCAGCAACATACTCAGCTTCCATGGTGGAATCAGCAATACAAGATTGCTTGATACTCCTCCATATAACTGCTCCTCCTCCAATAGTAAACACAGCCCCTGATGTGGATTTTCTGGAGTCAGAATCTGATTGGAAATCAGAATCTGTATACCCAACGGGAACCAAATCCCCTCCAGAGTATACAAGCATATTATCTCTCGTTCTCTTAAGATACTTGAAAATATGCTTGACTGCCGTCCAGTGATCAGGTCCAGGTTTCGATTGAAACCTGCTAACTATGCCAACAGCAAAACAAATATCTGGTCTAGTACAGAGCATTGCATACATGAGACTTCCAACTGCCGAGGCATATGGAACTCTACTCATGAATTGCTCTTCATGCTCATTCTTAGGAACTTGTTCCTTAGAAAGCTTGATTCCATGTCCGAAAGGTAACATACCTTTCTTGGAATCCCGCATGGAAAACCTAGACAAGATTTTGTCTATGTATGAAGCTTGGGATAATGCAATCGTTCTATTCTTTCTATCCCTTATTACTTGGATACCTAGAATAAAACTTGCTTCTCCTAAGTCCTTCATATCAAATTGTTTTGCTAACCATTCTTTTACTGATGTTAATACACCTACATCGTTTCCAATGAGTAGTATATCATCAACATAAAGAATCAGGAAAACCAACTTGTCGCCTTTAATCCTTTTGTATACACAAGGTTCGTCAGGATTCTGAATAAATCCAAAACCTTTGACAGCTTGATCAAACCTTATGTTCCAGGATCTGGATGCTTGCTTTAATCCATATATGGATTTCTGCAACTTGCATACCTTATCCACTTGGCCCTTTTCAATGAATCCCTCTGGTTGCATCATGTAGATGCTTTCGTCAAGACTTCCATTTAGGAAAGCTGTCTTGACGTCCATTTGCCAAATCTCTAAATCTAAAGATGCTGCAATGGATAAGAGTATCCTAATGGATTTAAGCATGGCCACAGGAGAGAAGGTTTCCTCGTAATTGATACCTTCTTTCTGTGTATACCCTTTAGCTACCAATCTAGCTTTAAAGGTTTCCACCTTTCCATCCATACCTCTTTTCCTCTTGTATACCCACTTGCACCCAATGGGTTTTATCCCTTTAGGCAAGTCTACAAGGGACCAGACTTTGTTATCGAACATAGATTCAATCTCGGATTGCATTGCCTTTTGCCAATGGCGACTATCAACATCCTCCATAGCTTCCTTGTACGTATAGGGATCATCGTCGTCCGGGAGATTCTCCACTGATTCTCCCAGACCGATGTATCTTTCGGGTTGTGTTCTAACCCTCCCACTACGACGAGGAATGGTAGGTTGTTGATCTTGTGTTGGATCGGAACTTACAATTGGGTTAGGTTGTGCAACCTCTCGTGGAATTGTATCTCCTGACATCTCATTCAGGACAATTCTACTTCTAGGCACAAAATCATTCATATAGTCCTTTTCCAGAAATTTAGCATTTGTCGAAACAAATACTTTAAGATCTGAAGGACTATAGAAATAATATCCTTTAGTTTCTTTTGGATACCCTACAAATATACATGTTTCTGAACGGGACTCCATCTTTTCTGTCTTTCCTTTTAACACATGCGCAGGACAACCAAATATCCTTAAGTGTTGTAAACTAGGCTTGCGCCCAGTCCACAACTCATGCGGTGTTTTAGGAACAGACTTAGATGGTACATCGTTTAGAATGTATATAGCAGTTTGTAAAGCATATCCCCAAAAAGAAATAGGAAGCGTTGAATAACTCAACATAGACCTAACCATATCCAAAAGAGTTCTATTTCTCCTTTCTGCTACCCCATTCTGTTGAGGTGTACCTGGTGCAGAAAACTGAGAAACTATCCCATTATCAATAAGATATTGCTGAAACTCACCAGATAGATATTCTCCACCACGATCAGATCTCAAGATTTTTATGTGTTTCTCAAGCTGATTTTCCACTTCAGCTTTGAATGCTTTGAACATGTCAAAAGCATCCGACTTATGCCGCATGAGATACACATAACCAAATCTCGAGTAATCATCCGTGAAGGTGATGAAGTACTCATATCCACCTCTAGCTTGAATGCTCATAGGTCCACATACATCAGTGTGTATCAATCCTAAACATTCAGTGGCTCTTGCACCTTTGGCAGAGAACGTCCTTTTGGTCATTTTACCTTCCAAACAAGATTCACAAGTTGGTAGATCATCAACCTTTAAGTCACTTAAAGGTCCGTCACTTACCAATCTTTTAATCCTATTAAGGTTAATATGACCTAAGCGTAAATGCTAAAGGTAGGTTTCATCTGTTGATAATTTTACTCTTTTATGATTAGGTTCCGTTATTTCTGTGTCTAACGAGTGAGAGATATTTCTATGCAAAAAGTATAGACCGTTTTCCAATGTACCTTGGCAAATAATTTTGTCATTCTTACTAATAATAAAAACTTTATTAAAAGTAACCGAATATCCAAATTTATTCAAACAAGAAACTGAAATTAAATTCCTCTTGAATTGAGGTACATAATAAACGTCTATTAAATCTAAATGCCTTCTAGAATCCAAATAAACTCTAATATCTCCCACTGCACTTGCAGACACTAACGATCCGTTGCCCAAGCGCAAATTGATTTCATTCTTACTCAGCTTTCTCCTTTCTTGAAACCCCTGCAAGGAATAACAAACATGATTAGTGGCTCCTGAGTCTATGATCCAAGAATCTGTAGAATCAGCCAAAAAACATGTTTCTAGATAATTCAAATTACCTTCTTCCTTCTTGTTCTGGGACTTTGGGCAATTTCTCTTCCAATGTCCCTTTTCACCACAAAGGAAGCATTTCCCTTTGATCTTGGTTACTTTCTTGGTCTCCTTCTTGATAGGCCCAAGTTGCTTTTTCTTCTGTTGTTTCTTGACCTTTTGACGGGCCTTAACAGTAGCAACTTTACCAACCATATGAATCTCTTGACCTTTGCCTTTCACAAGGATCTTTTCAGCACTTTGAACATCTTGCATCAGGCCTTGTAAGGTGTATTCCTTTTTGTTCAAAGTGTAGTCCAATTTGAACTGATCAAAGGAATCTGACAATGAATTGACAACCATATCAATCTTTGTCTCACCATCTATCTCAGCGCCATGCAGTTCAGCAATGTTGAGATGTGCTATGACTTTCATCATGTGATCTTTCACAGCCTGTCCAGGTTTCATCCTAAGATTCATAAAAGCAGTCACTGCCTCTCTCTTAGTCGTCCTAGACTTCATAGCAAACATCTCCTCTAGAGACATCATTATATCAGCAGCGGACTCCATTCCTTCATGCTGCTGTTGCAACACGTCGGAGATAGTGGCCATAATGTAACATTTTGCCATATCATCTGAAGTCTTCCACTGCTCATACTCATCTCTACACATTATGCTAGATTCATTATTAGGAGCAGGTGGTTTAGGAGTAGTTAGAACAAACTTATGTTTTTCACTTTGCAGTAACAACCCAATTTTCCTTTTCCATGTGACATAATTATCTCCAGTTAAAGTGTTATCTTTCAGGATGTTCATAAGTGATGGGGTCATGATTTCTGAATAAAACAAAACATATATAAGTAAATAATCATGATAAAGCACTTTTAAATATTTATCTTGAATTAAATAAATAACTCAATCATAAAATTCAACGGTGATCTAACACCCATAAATGTTACGCCTCCTTTGGGAGTTCGCACCATTTACTAGTTAGACTAGGTCCCACCTAATTGTTAACATAACAACCAGCGTTTTCAATTTTAGCCTTGCAATTTTACTGACAAGAACTCTTGGGAGGATATCAATAAAATTACATTGAGTGTGTTACCAAGATATCGACCCTTAATTTTCTCTCACGAAAATCCCTCCTTGGGGAGTAGATCTCGTTTGAGTCCAATTTCTAGTCTATCCTTGTAAGGAAGTATGTTGCTAAATTCCATTCATGGACGCCCCTTGGGGGATTACCAATAAATAATAAAGCTCAACTAACCTTGGAGGCCATAGGTGTTACCAAAACACCTTCTCCCACTCAATTATTTAAGGCGTGTGATTAAATCCCATAGAATGATTTACCGAGTTATCTAGATGCCAATTAAGATACCTAAATCATTCAATGCATGTTCATACCAAAAGAGATATATGCATGGCACTCCTATTCTATATGTCATGTTATCATACAATAACAAATATTGTAATATTTAAGCATAAATTAAATAGCAACAATTTTGGCCCATCCTAGAAAAACAAGTAAATTACAATTTGTCAGGAATACAAGATCTTTAGGTGGCCCATCAACCATACACTCATCCTTCGCCCTTCTCCCATGGGCGTGCGCAGCCCACAACCCCACAAAGGGGCTGCCTTGCGCAGCCCATAAGGCCACACAAGGCTGCCATGCGCAGCCCACCAAAGTTTGGGCTTGTCATGTGCAGCCCAATCCACTCCTAGGGTGCGCACGGTGCTCGTACTTGGTTCCGGTTGCTTCGTTTTGCTTCGTGTCTTCGAATCTCCAAGACCTAAATATATTACGGCAGTATATATATAATAAATACTGCAGTATTAATTTTTTTTTTTTATTCACTGCAGTATTTTTACAAACCAAAAACTGCACATACTAAAAATAAATAAAAAAAACTGCAGTAACCCTAAAAAAATACTGCACATATATATAAAAAAAATAAAACCTAGCAATCTACCAAGAAGGAATTATGGCGATAATAGACCACCCTTCTTGTTACAACTCCGAAACAAAAATTACATTGAAAATCTAGGGCCAAAATCGAGAAATAACAAACCACATAAAATATATATAAATCCATACATCACATGTAATTATATATTTGAATACCTAGAGTGCCATCTCTTTCTAAACATGCATAATCACAATAAAAAGAAATAGATCCACGTATATATAGGTTAATTAATTAAAAGGGTTCAACCTAGGCTCTGATACCAATTGTAGGGGAAAAATAAACAAATAAAAGTGTTACACGCAGCGGAAGCGATACTAAAGACGATATAGTGACTTTAAAAATTTTTCCTTTATGAACCTTAAACCCTTTTAATCAATAAACATACATATATATCAACAAAAGTAAATTACCTCTTGTCGCGTGATCCGATTGACTTACGTCGATGGTAATCCGCAAGACCTTCAATCCGAGCACGAACGTGGATCACCTAGGAGCGTGGTCTCCCTTTCCTTTGAATTGCAAACCTGTGAATGGACCAAACAAATACTTTCTTTTCTTTGTTAGTCACAAAACAATCAAAAGAATGTCAAAATTATTCCGGTCACTTTTGAGTTCACAATCTTATGATCGAAACTCGCGTGAACCTAGATCGATATCGTATACACAAGCTTATTGATGTTTAAGCAATTGTATACTATCAAAGAATAATTTTTCACTCCTTTTTGTCTCTCTAGAATAAAAACTCTCTTAGAATTAAGAAGAAGAAGAAAGAAAATAAAAACTCAAGCACCAATTAATTGATGTGGCCGAACCCTATAAGAACATATATATAGGTTGGCCGAATTTTTCTTCTTTTTCCTTTAGGGTTGCCGAATTCTATGTAGTATCTAATTAGGGTTGGCCGAATTTCATCATGTCACTTATATAGGGTGACTGAAATTCAACCCTAATTCTTTTTAACTTTATAGACTTCAAACCCTAATCCAACTCTTTTATTTTTATTCTTTTATTTGACTAAATAAAAAAAGACTCCTTATTTGATTAAATAAATAATACTAATTTATTTATTTACTTATCAAACAAGTCTTTTACTTTTAGGAAAGATTTGTTTCTTTAATTAAACAATTAATCAATAAATCAATTAATTCTTATTTAATTAAAACAAATGAAACAAAATAATATTTTTAGGTCAAAACCTTAACCTAGCCGCCCCACTTATATATAAGATGGGCCTAATATTATTTTCCTATTTCATTTAATCCATTGGACTTTAAATAAAAAAGCCCACATGTGAACCAGACCCATTCTTACTAAAAGAAACAAGCCCACATGTCTTTCATTAATATATTAATATAATTGAGCAGCCCATTACTTAAATAATGTGCAAATTATATTCTTAATATATTAAATGCAATTCTAGATGGACCCTTAAATTGGTCCGGTAGAATATATCAAGTGATCCATGCAAGTCCGTGTGGATTGGGGATCTTGGCGGGCCATCTAAATTTAAGCTTCAATAGACATAACCTAATCACAATCAACAAATGATTCACTTAGGTCCGATCCATTAATTTTAACTCATTCCACTAAAGAGCTAAAACTGAACTCTTAAATAAAGATAGAAAAGGAAGATGCTCCTCATTCATACCCTAGACAATCATATTGGAGATAGTGTATCCTCGTGATTAATATCAGTAATCGCCAAGAGTTCATAGACCGCCTATAACTCTCCAAGTTACCATATTTACTCATATGACCACGTTTTGAACTTGGATATTTTGACTTGTCCAGAAGCCATGTTTTCAATAGACACTATTGAAAACTCAACGTTGAGATTTAATATCCAATTACCTCAAAACATTCATATGATGATATTATACTCTCATTTAATTAAATGGAGCCACGATGTCCATATCTATAAATGAAGTCCTCTATCGATTAACAAATGAATATCACCAAACTATCGAGGATAGACTATGCGATATAATCGTACTCATTGATAACACAAATGATATCACTTGCAACCATAAGTCCATCATTTATCTCAGGATTAAGATAGACCCTCCGATTGTCCTGATAATGAAAAGACTATTATCTATTGACGGTTCTAGATAAAGCTTTTCATTGTGATCCAGTTCAATGCACCCAGTGCACTAGATCCTTTTGCTCGAAGACACTCCGATGATTTTAGACTCATCATATCTCATTTGATCCCACTCAAATGCTAGCAAAAGAATTCTACAACTTTAACAAGATAAAGGTGCCCAACCTTTAACTTAAGTTGTGAACAATATTCAAGACTAACTAAAGAATTGTGTCTACCACATACATATCCAGATGTACGAACAATTCTTCTTTTCCCATAGTCTTTAGACCTTATGATTATTTACTTTGACAATTATAATACAAACTATAAATGCTATACGATTTGTTAAACCAGAAATCACTTTATTAATATGAAAAAGATTGTTAATTACAACATTACACTCTTGCTATTGAGCATAATCCTAACAATCGTGGCTCCATTTAATTAAGTGAGAGTATAATATCATCATATGGATGTTTTGAGGTAATTGGATATTAAATCTCAACGTTGAGTTTTCGATAGTGTCTATTGAAAACATGGCTTCTGGACAAGTCAAAATATCCAAGTTCAAAACGTGGTTATATGAGTAAATATGGTAACTTGGAGAGTTATAGGCGGTCTATGAACTCTTGGCGATTACTGATTTTAATCACGATGATACACTATCTCCAATATGATTGTCTAGGGTTTGAATGAGGAGCATCTTCCTTTTCTATCTTTATTTAAGAGTTCAATTTTAGCTCTTTAGTGGAATGAGTTAAAATTAATGGATCGGACCTAAGTGAATCATTTGTTGATTGTGATTAGGTTATGTCTATTAAAGCTTAAATTTAGATGGCCCGCCAAGATCCCCAATCCACACAGACTTGCATGGATCACTTGATATATTCTACCGGATCAATTTAAGGGTCCATCTAGAATTGCATTTAATATATTAAGAATATAATTTGCACATTATTTTATTAATGGGCTGCTCAATTATATTAATATATTAATGAAAGGCATGTGGGCTTGTTTCTTTTAGTAAGAATGGGTCTGATTCACATGTGGGCTTTTTATTTAAAGTCTAATGGATTAAATGAAATAAGAAAATAATATTTTGGCCCATTTACTCTAAGTGGGGCGGCAAGGGTTAGTTTAACCTAATATATTATTTTGTTTCATTGTTTTAATTAAGTAAGAATTAATTAATTTATTAATTAATTGTTTAATTAAAGAAACAAATCTTTTCTAATCAGGAAATATATTTCCTAAAAGTAAAATTAAAAGACTTGTTTGATAAGGAAATAAACAATTAGTTTTATTTATTTAATCAAATAAGAAGTCTTTTTTATTTAGTCAAAATAAAAGAATAAAAGATCTATGAGTTGGATTAGGGTTTGATGTCTTAAAAACTAGATGGAAATTAGGGTGCAACATAAGCCTATGGTGGACATGTGATTTCGGTAACCCTAGTTATTTCTAGGTTAGGATTTCGGCAACCCTAATAATAATAGAAAAGAAAAAGCAAACTTAGGCCACCTATATATTGACAAGTATAGAATTCGGCCACAAAAAAAAAAAAGATATGGGTTCATGATACAAATTTCTTCTTCTTCTCAATTCATAGAAAACTTTTTATTTTCTACTAAAACAAAAATGAGTGTTAGATTATTCTTTGATAGTATACTATTTGCTTATTCATCAATAAGCTTGTGTATACGATATCGATCTAGGTTCACGCGAGTTTCGATCATTAGATTGAGAACTCAAAAGTGACCGGAATAATCTTAGTCATTCTTTTGATTGTTTTTGTGACTAACAAAGAAAAGAAAAGTTTGTTTTGTCCATTCACAGGTTTGCAATTCAAAGAAAAGGGAGATCACGCTCCTAGGTGATCCACATTCGTGCTAGGATTGAAGATCTTGCGGATTACCATCGACGTAAGTCAATCGGATCACGCGACAAAAGGTATTCAACTTTTTGTTATTGTATATGTATGTTTAATTAATTAAAAGGTTTAAGGTTCATAAAGGAAAATTTTTTAAAAGTCACTAAATCTAATTTTTAGTATCTCTTCCGCTGCATGTACTTCTTTGGTATTTTTCCCAACAGAATGTCACCTAGATGATCAAGGATGATGCTAGATGATGATTTGATGCACTTAGATATGTGTTTGAGTAAACAAAGGAGAGTTCTTTAGTGATTTTTTCTCTTTGGAAAAATGCTAAGTCAAAAATATGATATGGACTCTCTTCAAACTGACCTAAAGTCAAAGTAGCATATATATAGGGTGACGAAATGATGCTACGACATTTTGCAAAGTTTTCAAAAAAATTTCCTTGATCGCCTTACACTCGTTCTACGTAGGGCGGTTGTAAGGCGGTTCACTTGGGAAATGAAGAACATGTTTTTCATGACCGCTCTACACGTAGGGCGATTTTCAGGTGAAATGGAGGCAATTGCTCTTGGGATTTTGAGGACCGCCTTACACCCACTCTACATAGGGCAGTTGTAGGGCAGTTTGTAGGCGATTAAAAAATCCACCAGTGGCACCACTCTACGAAGGGCGGTTGTAGAGCGGTCAAGAGCAAATTTGCTCTAACCGCTGTTCAACCGCCATTCATAGGGCGGTTGTTGGGATGTTTGACAGCACCTCTAAACAAACATGATGCATCAAAAACATGGCATTTAACACACAAGATGCAATCAAATTAAACATGTAAGAAGAGAGTTTAATGAACATTAAAACACATGTTATTAAGACATACAACATACAAAAATAAGAATTATACATGTGTTGTGAGTGTGTGCAACTACATCTCTTCAAAGCAAGTAGACATAATTCAATTACCATATAAATTAGGAATTCGAGTCTTACATTTGTTCATTAAATTGCAAGATGCAGAGAAATATCTCCCATATAGTGAGAGTTGCATTTCAAATCATGCTTATTACAATTGATGTCACTAGTCTCCTATAGAGTATACACTCATAACTCGACTATATATGTTTTAAAAACTATAATTTTATTAAATGTTCCAATAAATATTTTTTAATATATGTCTGTTGTAGAAATTAGAATTTTGATTAGTTGAATAAATTTAAATTTATCTAACAAGTTTTTATTTATTTTATTTCTAACAACTTATATAGGTTTATATATAAATATTGTGCAATTATTAACAAATCAAATCTTGTAGTCAAGCGATAAAGGTTTACCACTTTGACTTGATGTTTCAAGTTCCATACCTCATAATGACAATTAATTATAATTATTATCATAAGTGGGGCGGGCCGGCTGCCACTGGGAGGTGGGTGGGCCGTAGGCTGCCAGATGGCGGCAGTTGGATAGTGAAGCGGTCGGATGGCAGGATTAATTTTCGTAATACATCAGTTATAAGTCGTTGGTTTTATATATAATTGAGGTGTTTTAAAATCATTTATATCGGTTATAAACCGATGTCGTTATCGCATTTTTTTTCTACATCACTCAACTCTACATCGACTACAAAATCTTGAAAAACCGATGTAAAGCATGTAAAATAACCGATGTCTTTCAACTTTTTTTGTAGTAGTGTTGGTTTAATTTTGAGAATACTATTTACCCAAAAAAAATAATTTTGAGAATACTTTCCCTAGGGCTTACACTATTTAGTGTGTTCTTCCTATTTAATTTGGCACAAAGAGGTTTAGAGTGACCTTTCTTGTGACAATAAGAACACTTAGGTAGAAATTTAGGAATTGTACCTCTTGGGTTTTCCTTCTTTGGTGGTGATTTTTCGTTGCTCCAAATCATTGTCTTCTTCTTTAGTAAAGGTAGAGGCTTGCTATCAATGGACTCTGAACTGTTTTGCCTTACCTTATCTAAGTTCTTTTTAAGAAGGTGATTCACTTCCTTTTACTTTCCTTTTCTAGCAATGCTTAACTCCTTTTTGTCTCTCATGATTTGATCTCTTTGCAATGTTTCTTCTTCTAAATGAGATATCTTAATGGTGAACTCATCTACCAAATCATCTTGATCCTTTAAGGCCACCTCTAATTTGGTTGTGAGTTCAAAATTCATCGCTCTTATTGCTCTATTCTCCTCCTTGAGTTGAGCGATAATCTTTTCATAGTCCTGTGACTTATGCTTGATAAAGGGTGTTTTCCTATCATCTGATGGGAAATTGGCTAGTCCCACATACTCATCTAACTCTAGTTTAGGGTTAGACTCCATACTTTCCACCTGAATGCTAAAGCAATCAAGAGCTCCCATTGGGCACTTCATTGATTCAAACACCTCAAATTCCACTGTTTCTCCTAGCATGGTCATGGATAGCTTTCTGTTGTGGACTTCAATTATTTCCTTGGTGGTAGCCATAAAAGGGTCATCCAAGTAGCATTGGCATCTCTCTACCTTTGGAGGGATCCTCCTCCATATCAAGAACCACAAAGTCCTCCAAAATGATCAACTTCCCGACTTGCACCAATACATCTTCTACTATGTCATATGGGTGTCGAACGGACTTATCGGCTAGAATGAGCTTCATCTTTATTTGTTTTAGCTTTTCTAGACATATCTCTAAATAAACCGAGTGTGGCATCAAGTTAATCGATGCTCTAAGGTCTAACATTGCCCTTTCATTCTTTGTCTCCTCGATAGAGATATCTATGATAAAGCTCCTCGGGTTCTCCATCTTTTCAGGCAATGTGCGTAGGATTGCCACATCAAAATCTACTTCTTGAATTCCTTGCTCGTCTTCCTAGAGTTTAGCTCTTTGAAGAATTTGGCATAAACCGGTATATTTATTATTACATAAAGAAGTGGCAAGCTCACGTTGACCTTTGACAAGATGTCATAGATCTCCTTGAATGCTTGGTTGATCTTTGTCTTCTCCAATCTCCCCGGAAAAGGAATTGGAGGCACATACCGATCCAGGGACTTATGGATTCTATGCGTCTCTTTCAATGTAGAATTCGGCTCGTCATTCTCTTCAGGTTTTTCTTCACCCCTTGTCTCCTAGAGTGTCTCCTGAAATATTAGCACGTTCAAGAGTGATTTTGTTTTTAAGAACCTTACCACTCCTTAATGTTGCCATTGCATTGGCTTCTTTTGTTTGGTTTGAGAGCTTCCCCAATTCTTGTTTTTATTAGGTTTCGGCAAGAGATCCCACATCTTTCTCCATCATCCTAATCATCTACTCTATTTGATTTATTTTGTGACGATTTGGACTGAAATTCCCTTAAGCAATATAATGTATATTATACCTAGAAGGGGAGGGGGTGTGAATAGGTAGAGTCCCAATTTCTTCCAACTTCAAAATATGCGGATTACAAGAATGAAATATACACTTGATATGATTTAACAATTGTATAATATGAGTCAAAATATGTGAAAATCAATATATAAGAGATACAATCAATACATGATATGGAAGATAATGAAAATTAAAGCGAAAATAGACACAAGTATTTTTATGTGATAAAACCTCAAAGAAGAAACATCCAAGGGTTGATAACCACAAACATTGGCAAAGCAATCCACTATATGAAAAAGAACTTACACACTCAAGGCTATCAACAAATGATATCCACCCTAAGCTATCAACTCCTAGTGTACCCTCAAGGCCTAGTGAACCACCTAGCCTACTCCCTATCTAAGATGTGTCCTACACCTCTAGGGAGAAACTCCCTATCCAAGGCCCTCAAGCCTCTAGGAAGATTTCATTGCTTAGCTATCTAGATCACAAGAATCCCAGTCAAGCTTCCCTAACTCAACCATCCGGAGTATCACACTCATAGCTAAGAATTTTGCTTGGCTATCCGGAATGCTTTCCTAGCCAGATCTTTTTGCTCAAATTAAAGCTTCACTAACTTTAATAAAGACTTCAACCTTTCCACAAGGCAATGATCTAAGTTATACACATTGTCCAATGCTTTATTTGTTGATAGCTTGAAAGCCAATTTAATTAGCATTTCTCATCTAAGTGATGAGGACTTTCTGTCTTATTTAGCAAAAATGATTGCTCTATCCTATTGCCTAATGGACAAACCTTGTTAAAAGGTATGAGATCTAGTGACAATTGCTATTGTCTTGAAGCTAGAATTGACAGGACCCACCCCAACTCCTATTTCGAGTACAAGAGAGTCATGTGAAAATCTTATATTTCTATTTTCTAGTGGGCTTGAGTTTGAGATTTATAACCCAAACGCCTACATACCTTATACTTAATAAGGATCAAAGCCCTCGTAGTTCATTTAATTTAATACTTATTAGCTATTTTCTCAATTTCTTTATGAATTATGTATTTCTTAGACTGAACTAAATCTATAAAGTACATTTCTCTATCTCTTTCTAAAATCATATCCTTTTTTATCTCTTTCTGAATTCTTTATCTCTTCCTAAAACTACTCAGGATTTAATCTGAAACTGTTCTGGAACTGCATTCCATCTGGATTTATCTGTTTCTGGGTCCACTCTGTATATGCACCCTATTTTTTCATCTTCAGTACTCTTCACCATTCCCTCTCTTAATCTCTCGGTTTCTCTCTCTAACTCTCACGGCCAGCTTCTTTTCTTTCATTTTCTTTCTTAAAATTCATATAAAACACTTAAATCTAAGAATCTAGAAAACTTTCTAAAAATCTTGTAATCTTCTGAAAATCTAGCAATCCATCTGGATTTCTGGAAATCTATCTGAGAATCTGTAAATCTTATAGAAAATTTGACAATCTAAAAATCTGTCTGAAAATCTGGGAATCTAAAAATCTACCTGGGAATCTAAAAATCTACCTAGAAATCTGTCTGAACATACGTGAATTATTATTCTCTCTAAATCTTAATTCTTAATCTATTTCTAGATTCTGGAAATCTACATATTTCTTAAAAACATATATCATTTGGAAATCTATTTTCTAAATAAATGAATAAATCATTTATTTCTAATAATTCTTGAAATAATTAAAGCCAACATATAATTCTGAAATAATTAAATTAATTATTAATAAAAACGATCCACTCACAGTGCTCAACTCAAATCTGAGAAAAAGATATGGTTTTAGAAAGAGATAGAGAAATGTACTTTATAGATTTAGTTTAGTCTAAGAAATACCGAATTCATAAAGAAATTGAGAAAATAGCTAATAAGTATTAAATTAAATAAACTACGAGGGCTTTGATCCTTATTAAGTATAAGGTACGTAGGCGTTTGGGTTATAAATCTCAAACTCAAGCCCACTAGAAAATAGAAATATAAGATTTTCACAGGATTTCCTTATACTCGAGATAAGAGTTGGGGTGGGTCCTGTCAAGAATAGTCTCAAAGAATGTGTCCAAGGAAGATCAAGTTGAGTTGTGGCATGAAAGACTTGGCCACATGAACTTTCGGGATTTACGAATCCTAGACAAGTTAAATGCTGTGCGTGGCCTTCCCAAGCTTGGGAAGAGAGCCAATGATGTTTGTGGACCTTGTCAACAAGGAAAACAAACCAAAAGCATGCACAAAAAGGGCAAGTATCTCTCCACCAAGGAACCCCTAGAGCTTCTCCACATGGATCTAATGGGTCTTATGCAAACTGAGAATTTAGGTGGAAAGAGATACATTTTTGTTTGTGTAGATGATTTCTCTAGGTTCACTTGGACATATTTTCTTAGAGAAAAATCCGAAACTTTTGACAAGTTTAAAATGCTTTGTAATAAAATTAAAAATGAAATGAACTCAAATATTAAAAGCATAAAACGGATTAGAAGTGACCATGGGAGGGAATTTGAGAATGTTTCCTTTGGAACCTAATGTGATAGTGTAGGTATCTCCCATGAGTTTTTGGCTCCTAGGATACCTCAACAAAATGGAGTTGTTGAGAGGAAGAATAGGGTCCTTCAAGAGATGGCCCATGTCATGTTGCTTAGCAACAATGTCCCTATGAACCTATGGGCCGAAGCCGTCAATACGGCTTGCTATACAGGAAATAGAGTTTTCCTAAGGCTTAGTACTAGGCAAATCTCCTATGAGTTATATAGAGGTAGAAAGCTGAATGTTAGCTACTTCCACACCTTTGGAAGCAAATGCTACATTTTGAATGACCGTAATCAAATTGGCAAGTTTAATGCTAAGAGTGATGAGGGTATTTTTATTGGCTATGCCTTAAATAGTAGAGCCTATAGAGTTTTCAAGTTGAAGACTCGAAGCATCATGGAATCATCCAATGTTGTCATTGATGATGAAAGGCTTAAGTCTAATGACCATGAGGAGGAGGTTGCTTTAGATGATGACTCTCCTTTGGAAAAGGTTGTGGAGACTCCTAATGTTGGGACGTCTAACCTAGATGTAGAGGTCACACAACCTATTGATAGAGTTCCTCTGTTGAACTCTAATGAGCCCGCTCCATAGGTTAGAAAACTCCATGATAAAGATGACATCATTAGAGAAGTTAATGAGGGTGTTAGGACTAGGCATCAAATAGCTAATTTTATTAGCTTCACATGCTACACCTCTCAAATAGAACCCAAAAAGGTTAAAAAGGCCTTAAATAATGAATTTTGGGTTCTTGCTTTGCAAGAAGAGCCAAACCAATTCGAAAGGAATGAGGTTTGGACTCTAGTTCCTAGGCCTAAGAACACTAATGTGACAGTTACCAAGTGGATCAATAGGAACAAATCCGATGAGGATGGCAACATAGTGCGTAACAAGGCTAGACTCGTTGCACAAGGGTACTCTCAAATTAAGGGTATTGACTTTGAGGAGACATTTGCTCCCATTGCCCGTTTAGAGTCTATTAGGCTTCTCTTATCAATTTCTTGTGTGCACAAGTTCAAATTGCACCAAATGGACGTCAAGAGTGCCTTCTTCAATGGCTTCTTGCAAGAGGAAGTGTTTGTTGAACAACCCAAAGGGTTTATGGATGCTCACCACCCTAACTATTTATAGCCTCAAGAAGGCTCTTTATGGGTTGAAACAAGCACTGAGGGCTTAGTATGAACGCCTCACTACATTTCTTGTTGACAATGACTACACAAGGGGTAGTGTTGACAAGACCTTGTTCATCAAGAGAAACAACGATAAACTATTTATAGCTCAAATCTATGTTGATGACATTATATTAGGCTTCACCAACCACACCAAGGTCTAACAATTTGTTGAAGTTATGTCTCATGAATTTGAGATGAGTCTTGTTGGTGAGCTAAGTTACTTTCTAGGTTTACAAATTAGGCAATTAAATGATGGGATTTTCATAACTCAAGCTAAATATGAAAAAAACCTAGTCAAGAAGTTTGGTCTTGAAAATGCCAATCATTGTAATACACCCATGAGTACCACTTTGAAGCTTAGCAAAGATGCTAGTGGAAAAAGTGTGGAACACACTCTATATCGTGGCATGATTGGTAGCTTGCTTTATTTGACCGCAAGTAGGCTAGGTAATCATGGGAAAAGTGTCGAACAAACTCTATCTCTTTTAGTGTGGGTGTGTGTGCTAGGTACCAAGTGGATCCTAAGGAGTCTCATCTCTCTTCCGTTAAGAGAATCATTCGCTTTGTGAATGAGACATCCAACTATGGGATTTAGTACTCTTTTGACACTAATGCTGATTTAGTTGGCTTTAGTGATGCTAGTTGGGCAGAAAATTGCAATGATAGGAAGAGCACATCGGGCGGTTGCTTCTTTCTAGGAAACAACTTGGTGTCTTGGTTTTGCAAGAAGCAAAACTCGATTTCCTTATCCACGGCTAAGGCTAAGTACATAGCCGCGGGGAGTGGATGCACATAACTCCTATGGATGAAGTAAATGCTAATCGACTACGGATTCAACCAAGGTACACTTACTCTCTTTTGTGATAATATAAGTGCAATTAATATTTCCAAGAATTCGGTACAACACTCTAGGACTAAGCATATTGACATCTGTCACCACTTCAGTAAAGAGCTTGTTGAAAATAAATGCATAGTGCTTGAAGATATAGGCACTAATAAGCAACTAGCAGACTTATTTACTAAAACCTTGGATGCTACTTCATTTAAAACACTTAGTAAATCTATTGGGATATGTCTTGTGGAGTGATGAGTTTTGGTGGTTGACCCCAATTGGGGAACTCAAGCAAAGAAAGCAATTGCATATTTGTTGAATGCAAAAATTTGAAATTTTTTTTGCTTTTTTATTAATTGCTTGAGTATCTTGGTTGCACATATGTATATATGCTTTTATCTCAATAAGTGTGAACCATGCTTTGAATGCAATCCATGTCTTATTTATGTTCAAACATGCATTTTGGATTAGGAGATATACAAAGGAAGTACTTATTGAATGACCTATAATAATCTCCATGACATGATGATTCTTAATGACATGCTTACAAATGTAAAAAGCATGAAATTCTTAATGACATGCTCAAATGAAATAACATGAATTGATGATTGCAATTCTTAAATGCAAAACAATGTGTGAAAAGCTTATGAGACTCAAAATAAATAAAGGATCTTGTATCCGTTCTAAGGATTCTAAAATCCAAATGTCTCTCTTTCTTTATTGGTTGAACATGTTTACTATCATACGGATATCGTATCCGGAAAAATCAAATAGGGTGCAAAGTTGCTCATGACATGTTTCGCTTATAAAGTTGGATATACTGCTTTAAATTGAATTCAATAAATTCTCTATATCCTTGCTTTAATTTATGACAAATGGTGAAATTGGTTTGAATTCCTATAGGAAACCTCTGTCATTTGCTTTGCCAAATACCATTGATTATTGAACATGAATGCAAAATGTCTTGCATGCAAAACATTTCTAATCGCACATTTTCTATGAAAATAAATCTCCTTGTATCTCTCCTTTTAATTGAGTTGCATAAAGTGTCTTATATGATTATGCAAATGACATGTATGCTTCTATCTCTCTTTGCTTTAAGTAACCTGTTTGGGGATTACTCATCTGTCCATCTCATGACAAAAAGGGGGAGTAGTATGGTGGTAAGGGGAGTATTCTTATTGTGCTATACATGTTGGGGAGAATACATATTGAGGGGGAGTAACCTTTTGAGGGGGAGCATTGTATTTCACATACATTGCATAATGTTATGCTTAAATTCTTAAATGCAAATGCTTGTTTTTGTTCTCACATGATTAATTTCACATTTACTTGGATTGGAAAGTGGAGAAACTTTGTTTTGAAGGTTTGGTTGTTCTACAATAAATTGAAGACTTTAAGTTTTATCCTTGTAATATCTCTTTGTAATGTAGAAAATCATTGTAGTCTCGTAGTTTCTATTTTGTTGTGAGGAATTAATGTGAGAGGTGGTTTTGTCACGAAATAGCCAAAGGGGGAGATTGTAAGGATTCCCATATTGTGATTGGTTTATTTCGTGGACAAACCACAATTGAGGTTTGAATTGTAAGGGTAGTTTAGATGATTGAGGATAAAGCTCAAAGGCCATTTTCAAGACCTCAAGTTGATAAGCACCAAAGGTAAAACTCTATGTGCTTACTTGTAATTGAAGAGATTAGTTGCACACAATCACAACACATGCAAAATTTGTATTCTTGTATGTTGTGTGTATTTTCTATATGTGCACATTCATGATCATTTACATTTCTTCATGCATATTCTTGTTGATTGCATCTTAGGACTAGAATGCCATGTCATTTAGGCATTTAGGATGCAAAATTCAGTGTAGGCGCTGTATGGTCGCTCTACGTACAGCGCCCAACTGAGACCTGGTTGAAATGGGTTTTTAAATGCATTAGACCTGATGCATTTTTATGCAATTTATTGAAGGCGCTGTACGGGCGCTGTTCAAAGCGCTGTACGTACATCGCCTATATTTTTCTCGAGAGAATAAAGTTGTGGTGTTGTTCAGGCGCTATTCACAAGTGCTCTACAAACAACACCAATGAAGAATGTTCTTCATTTTCCCTGGTAGGTGTTGTACAGGTCACTCTACGTACATCGACTTGTACAACGCCCAAGGCAATTTTTGGGTTACATATCAAAACGCAGCACTTTGACTTTGACACTAAATATATATGCCTCTATGACTTTAGGTCACATGAGAGAGTTCATAATCAGATTTCATACTTAGGATATTTTTCAAAGCAAGAAAAATACTCAAGAACTCACCTTTAAACACTCAAAGCTAATCCTTTTTGCATCAAACTTCATGTTCATCTATGACCACATAGAATGCATATATGCATGGTTTTGTATCATCACAACTTGCTTGGTAAGATTCTCACTAACTTCATCTAATTTTAGTGTCTTTCTTAACAAGTCATCTCTTTATTCACTTGTATGTTTTTAGATCACATGCTAAATACAAGATAGAGATTGTTTATGATGAATTGATTGAGTGTTGTATTGTGATAGCTGTTAGGATTATGCTCAATAGCAAGAGTGTAATGTTGTAATTAACAATCTTTTTCATATTAATAAAGTGATTTCTGGTTTAACAAATCGTATAGCATTTATAGTTTGTATTATAATTGTCAAAGTAAATAATCATAAGGTCTAAAGACTATGGGAAAAGAAGAATTGTTCGTACATCTGGATATGTATGTGGTAGACACAATTCTTTAGTTAGTCTTGAATATTGTTCACAACTTAAGTTAAAGGTTGGGCACCTTTATCTTGTTAAAGTTGTAGAATTCTTTTGCTAGCATTTGAGTGGGATCAAATGAGATATGATGAGTCTAAAATCATCGGAGTGTCTTCGAGCAAAAGGATCTAATGCACTGGGTGCATTGAACTGGATCACAATGAAAAGCTTTATCTAGAACCGTCAATAGATAATAGTCTTTTCATTATCAGGACAATCGGAGAGTCTATCTTAATCCTGAGATAAATGATGGACTTATGGTTGCAAGTGATATCATTTGAGTTATCAATGAGTACGATTATATCGCATAGTCTATCCTCGATAGTTTGGTGATATTCATTTGTTAATCGATAGAGGACTTCATTTATAGATATGGACATCGTGGCTCCATTTAATTAAATGAGAGTATAATATCATCATATGGATGTTTTGAGGTAATTGGATATTAAATCTCAACGTTGAGTTTTCGATAGTGTCTATTGAAAACATGGCTTCTGGACAAGTCAAAATATCCAAGTTCAAAACGTGGTCATATGAGTAAATATGGTAACTTGGAGAGTTATAGGCGGTCTATGAACTCTTGGCGATTACTGATATTAATCACGAGGATACACTATCTCCAATATGATTGTCTAGGGTATGAATGAGGAGCATCTTCCTTTTCTATCTTTATTTAAGAGTTCAGTTTTAGCTCTTTAGTGGAATGAGTTAAAATTAATGGATCGGACCTAAGTGAATCATTTGTTGATTGTGATTAGGTTATGTCTATTGAAGCTTAAATTTAGATGGCCCGCCAAGATCCCCAATCCACACGGACTTGCATGGATCACTTGATATATTCTACCGGACCAATTTAAGGGTCCATCTAGAATTGCATTTAATATATTAAGAATATAATTTGCACATTATTTAAGTAATGGGCTGCTCAATTATATTAATATATTAATGAAAGACATGTGGGCTTGTTTCTTTTAGTAAGAATGGGTCTGGTTCACATGTGGGCTTTTTTATTTAAAGTCCAATGGATTAAATGAAATAGGAAAATAATATTAGGCCCATCTTATATATAAGTGGGGCGGCTAGGTTAAGGTTTTGACCTAAAAATATTATTTTGTTTCATTTGTTTTAATTAAATAAGAATTAATTGATTTATTGATTAATTGTTTAATTAAAGAAACAAATCTTTCCTAAAAGTAAAAGACTTGTTTGATAAGTAAATAAATAAATTAGTATTATTTATTTAATCAAATAAGGAGTCTTTTTTTTTTATTTAGTCAAATAAAAGAATAAAAATAAAAGAGTTGGATTAGGGTTTGAAGTCTATAAAGTTAAAAAGAATTAGGGTTGAATTTCAGTCACCCTATATAAGTGACATGATTAAATTCGGCCAACCCTAATTAGATACTACATAGAATTCGGCAACCCTAAAGGAAAAAGAAGAAAAATTCGGCCAACCTATATATATGTTCTTATAGGGTTCGGCCACATCAATTAATTGGTGCTTGAGTTTTTATTTTCTTTCTTCTTCTTCTTAATTCTAAGAGAGTTTTTATTCTAGAGAGACAAAAAGGAGTGAAAAATTATTCTTTGATAGTATACAATTGCTTAAACATCAATAAGCTTGTGTATACGATATCGATCTAGGTTCACGCGAGTTTCGATCATAAGATTGTAAACTCAAAAGTGACCGGAATAATTTTGACATTCTTTTGATTGTTTTGTGACTAACAAAGAAAAGAAAGTATTTGTTTGGTCCATTCACAGGTTTGCAATTCAAAGGAAAGGGAGACCACGCTCCTAGGTGATCCACGTTCGTGTTCGGATTGAAGGTCTTGCGGATTACCATCGACGTAAGTCAATCGGATCACGCGACAAGAGGTAATTTACTTTTGTTGATATATATGCATGTTTATTGATTAAAAGGGTTTAAGGTTCATAAAGGAAAAATTTTAAAAGTCACTAAATTGTCTTTAGTATCGCTTCCGCTGCGTGTAACACTTTTATTTGTTTATTTTTCTCTACAATAGCTACCTAGGTTTTCATAATCTATGTTTAGATAAGCTTTTTGACATGTCATTTAACTATTGATATCTAGGATTGCATTAATTGTTATTTATCATCCTAGATAAGCATCTAAAGTTACCTAGCTTTATTTGCACTTTGGATATCATCATATATTCACTTAGGTTTTATTATCTCTTCATTGAGAAGTAAGTCTTGTGTTGCTACCGGGATTAGGTAGCTTAAATCACAAGCAATTGGACTAGGTTCACTCATACCGGGATTAGGTAGGTGTGTGATTATTGACCAGGATTAGGTTGTAATCGTTATCACATTTAGTGGATTCGAGGTTCGAGTGTGGCGCACTTACTAGCCCGTGGTTTTTCCTTTAAGGGTTTTCACGTAAATATCTTGTGTCATTTACAATTCCGCACTTTATACACTTGATATATTATTGTGACTAGTTAGGGGTATTTTCGTCAATTTGACTTATAACAAAAATCGGATAAAATTGGATAAAATCTATTTACCCCCTCTAAATTAATATTAGGCACACCTTAATTTGTTTCATAATGAATGAGTAACCGAAATGACCGGGACTCAATAAGGAATCATATGAGATCATGTTCAAGTCCAAAATACAATAAACACAATGTCACACAAGTATGCCGTATCTACGCGATAGTGATAAAACATGCAATTCTATAATGTTTGGCAATATGAGACTAATGCATGTGCATACTTCAATGAGTGTGAATGTGCTATACCAAATGTTTGCACAATGATATAGGGACACACATATATGAATTGTGTGTGTGTACGCTTACACCTTGCAAGAGGAAGAAGAAATTTGATACCTTAGCATCTAAGTATACGATGCTCCCCTTGAATACGATATTTGCACAAGATGTTGCTTCTTCATCTTTGAAGCTTCTTTTCACCAAGAATCACCTAAGCAACAACTATTACAAATATAGAGAGTTTTGCAATGGAATCAAGCCAACACAAATCTAAGATCTTACAATCTCCCCCTTTGGCTATTTCATGGCAAAACCTCATCCTCACCATACAATTTTCACTCTAATAAACTCAATGTTGATAGCATTCTCTCATCCTCACATTACAAAGAGATCCCTAGACTAAAAGGTTTTCAAGTCTTCTTGAGTCTTTAAGAATCCTTTCTTTGAACTTCAAAGTATCTATGAGAAAAGTAGCAAACCAACAAGGGATCTTCTTCTAAAGAAGAATGGTGAGACATGTTACCAAAAACAAATAAGAACCTTCCCTTATCTCACACAAAAATGCTTTATCTCAAGCATATGAATGTTTTCACATTAAAGCTCTTCCTAAGTCCTAAACACAATTAGGCAAAAATTCTTTTCTCCCGTTTAAGACAAGAATTCTCCCCCTTAAGACAAAGTCTCCATTAAAGCACAAAGAGGCACAAAACTCACACATTTGGAACATTTCTCCACACATGGTGAGGTATACATTTTTCTTCCCTATATCAAACATGAATTCACCCATATCAAACATGGTGAGGTATACAATTTCTCCCCCCTTTTGTCAAGGAATAGACAAAGGACACAAGAGATAAAGAACGAGATATTAAGCAAACAAATCGTATAGAAAGCCAAGTTGAATAAACTAAAGCTCCCCCTTAACATATGCTCCACATATTATCATCAAATAGATTTGTTCACAAAGGGATTCACACATTCACACATTTACACATTCAAGCAATAAGAGAAAATATTTCATCACTTTTCAAAGTCCAAGAGAGAATCATAGATTTTCATTAATCTCTCAAAAATATTCTCACATTGTTGATGAATCAAGCACATAAGGAAAATATGTGTGTGTGTGTGTGTGTGTGTGTGTGTGTGTGTGTGTGTGTGTGTGAATGCTTCTCACATATATAGTAGGAGTAATTGTGATATTAACATGAAAACCATTTCCACACCCATCCATTTAAAGCGTTTCTAAAAATAAGTCTAACCGTTATTCATCCGGGTTTTTGCTTTAAAAGAATAGATTTCAACATTTTAGCATGTGTGTGCATGTGGCTCGTTTACTCATTTCTATTTGACAACCCGAACATTTCACAATTCTCAACTATACACCAATAAGCCTATTATTTTTCATTTCTTTTAAGCTTAGAATCTGATGAGAATCAAGAAGCATCATCAAATGATCCATTGCTTGTTCCAGTTGGGCCAATTACAAGGGCCAAGAGGATCGAAGAAGCATTTAACGGGGTTTGATTCTGAGCAGCTGAAGTCCAAGTTCGGCCCACATGAAGACCAAATCCGGGCTGAACTTTGTGGGCCTCTACAAAGAGCATCTGAATTCGGATCGTCTATTATAATATGTTTTCGGAAAGCCCAAGACGATATCTATAGATGTTATGAAGACTCCATCCTCCAAAATAGATCACAACAGCCCCAAATTCGGCCATCTATTTTGTTGCGCGTGAGGAACAATCTAGGGTTTGGATAAGTCTGAATTTTAGGATATTTCTTGTTTTATTTATTTTCCAAATAAATAGTCAATTTGTTTCCCAATTGAAGGGCTGATTTTGTTTCCCAAATGAAGCTTTCCAAATAAGGAGCAAATCAACTAGTTGTTAGTTTTAGACTTTATTTATTTCCTAATTTTGTTTGCATTTATTTTCTTGATTGTAAGGCATTAATTGCCGAATATTTTATTTCCTTCATCGTTCTTTCTAGGGCTTAGATATTTTTAATATTTAAGGGACTCATGGATGTATTATTGAAAAGACTTTGGAATGAAATAATTATTTGAGAGAACGTTTTCTCTTTGGTTCTTCATTGAACTATGAACTTATCAAGGCTTATACCTTTTGGCGTTCAAAACCCTGACTTATCACTCACCTTCTTCTCTTCTTGAGTGTGGCGTCTATAACCTTTTGATACCGTTGGTTCTTATCTCTTTATAGATAACGGGTCGCGGTCCTTTATTTTCTTTGTTTTTTATAAACTTGAATTTAGAAAACGATCCTCCATTACCATATATTGGTTCCGGGTCTCACTATTCTTGGTAAGGTTCATATCAGAATCAATAATTTTTTTTTAATGATTTTTTTCAACACTTTTTTGATTTTTCTAACTTAAACATACACACCTCATGATGGCTTTCACTCATCACAATGACATAGCCCTTTCCTATATTGGGCGGCTGCACAACCAATGTGTGTAGCCCTTTCCATAAGGGTGCTCGTTGAATTCTATATAGAGCCGAAGCAAAATGGATACATACCATAGGTCATCTATCATGTACTAAGCAATAGGCTTCTAGATGAATCCATAATCTACATACTTTCAACCACATATACTCAAAACTAAAACATATAAGAGAAGCATTTGTGCACTTTTCAAAAATAAGATTTTCAAGCTCAAGTGCATGATCTAAAAATAATAAAAGATACTTATTTAAGATCATTACTTCTCAAGTGAGAGGCTCTCAAAGATATTGATATTACAATTAAGTTTTGCTTATCAAGCCACTCAACAATCACACATAGACAATAATCAATACAAATAATGCCAATGGATCTTCTAAGAGTTTTAAACCTCTTATGTCCAAAGGCTTAGTGAACAAATCTGCAAGTTGATATTTAGTAGGTATATACTCTAGAGAAACAATAGAATGTTCAAGTAGGTCTCTAATGAAAATGATGCCTAATGACTATGTGTAATGATGTCATGCATACATAGAGTTAAAACGATGAAATAAAAAGCAAGCTCTTAGAATAGATAAATACCATAGCAAGCTTTTTCATCAATGAAAGGTCTCCGCTCTTTTTATGAGCTCTCTTGGCTTGTTTGTCCTTATGACAACAAGTTGTTGGTGTGTAATCCTAAGAGAATAAAGACCAAACACTTTCAACTCAAACAAACACATGAAAATGACTTTCTTTAAAAGTCATAACAATTAATCACCATATAGATTTTAAAATTCAATTTCTTTAAAGTTAATCAACAAATTTTTACTATCATAGTGGTTATGTGAGATAGCTAAATTCATTCCAAATTATAGAGATACAAAGCTAGGCTATCTAAGTTTCTTAATAACTTGACACTAATCTTCAAGCTAACTCACATATGCAATCTTACACTAATGGTAAGAGCACCCACCCTTGACACATTTGGTCTTGGGTGCACTAACACAAACAATAACATGATCATTACACATGGCAATATGAAATTTATTAGATAAATCATCAACTATCTTCTTCATGAAAATATCACTCATATTAAAGTTATCATTGTTGCCAAGTACAAATATTTCATCAAGACTATGACTATGATCATGCGAAATAGTCTTTTTCAACCAAATCTTCTTGACATTCTTCTTCTCATGATTATCAATATCATGCACAACATTCAAAGAGTTATCATTAGAAACATGTTTAGAAGAATGACTATAAACATTTTTCACATCAAGCTTGGATTTGGTTCTTATAGCATATTATGCAACTAGACATTTAGGCATGTCTTTTCTAACCCACACACTCTTCACAATACGTCTCTCACTTTTACCACTATCATGCTTTGACTTAATGTTAGATTTTTTAACATGCACCTTGACCTTATTGGTCACATTTTCACATATATCAAACAAAGATTATCAATTTTCTTACGCATGGTAGAATAAGGGACAACACAAAATTTATCAAGCAAGTCATCAACACGTTTCTTCTCAACATGCTTTGCCAAGGTCTTCCTAGTTCTAGTTCTATATTCATACATGGATGATTGCCTAGGACCATTCAAAGACATATCATGTAAAGCATTATCAAATTTGCATTTTCGAATGTATGCAAAGCACTTAGGTAGAATATGTCCTACCATGTTACAATGATGACATATAGATATGAATTTGAGAATTTTACCATTTCCATGTGCTTCCAAGGCATTTGGTCTTCTCACAACTCTACCTCTTTGAGATCCAACCCTTGATGCTCCTCCTCTTACATTTGAAGTTGATGTTTTTTGACTTTGAGCTTGTTGAGATCGTCCATTGAAGTTCCTTGTTGATGTAGAGGCACCTCCAGTAGCTTTCATTGCCTTACCTTGAGAAAGAGTACCTACATTTGTTTCAACACTTGCTTTGACAAAAATAAATTTGTTAGATGAATGAGTTTCCTTCTCATTGATATAACTCAATCCACTTTTGTCACATGGATGCTTACCACTTCTAATGAGGGTTTCTACCTTGTTCGAGCTAGATGACATCTTATTAATCATCCTACTTGCCTCATCAAGTTTATCATTAAACACCTTATTCTTAATGGCATATTTCTCTAAGATATCATCGTTTTTCCTAACATCTTCACAAGATTTCTTAAACCATTCTTCATACTTTTTCTCTTGTTTTTGGTGCTCACTAAGTTTGGCTTTAAGCACATTCTCAAACTTCCTAGCACAAACAAGAGAACTATCCCTTTACTCAATTTATTGCTTCAAGATGCTAAGTTTATCATTGCTATCCTTAAGGTTCATTTCTAGACTTAGGATATTGTCTTTAAGTTCATTTAAATCTTTTGAGCCTAGACTATGATTCTCTAGCTTCTTATTGATAAAGGCTTTGATTATCACAACCAAATTAGCATTGATCAACTTCTACTTGTTGTTATCTTCATTCTTCTTGACTTTTTCACTAGTAAGTTGAAGGCTCTTGTCATTTAAGATTATAAAATCTTGATTTGAGGAGGCTTCTAACTCTTCATCATAGGAGGAGATTCCACTATCTTCACTACTTGAAGAGTTTTCACTTTCCTCATTACTTGAGGAGTATTCACTGTTATCCTCAAATCTTCCTTCATATATAGCCACATGAGCAATGTGATTGCTAGTAGATTCTAGATCATCCAAGGACTTCTCTTCATCTACTACATCACTCATACTCATCCATGATTTATCATTGATGGCTCTAATGTAGGCTTTCATTGTATTTCTCCAAAAGATGTAGTTACCACTATCCAAGAGTGGAGGTTTAGCACTAAAGGCACCTTCCGACATCAAATCACCCATAGCTCAAAAACTACTACAAACACAAAACACTATAAAAGGATCTATCTAATTACTTCTAGACACATGCTCTGATACTAAATGAAATTCCCTTAAGCAATACATTGTATATTATACCTAGAGGGGGGTGAATAGGTATAGTCCCAATTTCTTCCAACTTCAAAATATGGGGATTACAAGATTGAAATGTACACTTGATATGCTTTAACAGTTGTATAATATGAGTCAATACATGTGAAAATCAATATACAAGAGATACAATCAATACATGATATGGAAGATAATGAAAAGTAAAGCGAAAATAGACACAAGTATTTTTACATGGTAAAACCTCAAAGAGGAAACATCCACGGGTTGATAACCACAACTACTGGAAAAGCAATCCACTATATGAAAAAGGACTTACACACTCAAGTCTATCAACAAATGATATCCACCCTAAGCTATCAACTCCTAGTCTCCTCTCAAGGCCTAGTGAACCACCTAGCCTACTCCATATGCAAGATGTGTCCTGCACCTCCAGAGAGCAACTCCTTATCCAATGCTCTCAAGCCTCTAGGAAGATTTTCTTGCCTAGCTATCTAGATCACAAGGATCCTAGTCAAGCTTCCCTAGCTCAACCATCCGGAGTATCCCGCTCCTAGCTCAGACTTTTGATTATCTATTGATCGTGCCTAAATTGTTGTATATTTTGGCCCTTATTTCCTATTCCTTTGTCTCGTTCTTGTGTGTATTTTCTATATATTTTATGTCTAATAGGCTCGTTGGTGCTAATTGTATGCAATAGATGTAATTCTAGTGTCAGAAGCGTGTTACGGGAATTCTGGCCAAAGGTGGTTGAAGGAAAGACAAAGGGTCATCAGTAACTTTAAAAGTGCGGGTCATCCAACCGCACTCCACCCGCACTGTTGCCCAGAACAGAAAGTTGGAATTGCACCTGATAGTTAAAGTGCGGGTAAAGTGCGGGTCATTCAACCGCACTCCACCCGCACTGTTGACAAGACCCGAGAGCTGAAATGTTGAAGAAAAGATAAAGTGCGGGTACAGTGCTGTTCAGTTCACCCGCACTCTGCGCGCGATAGCTTCTGTTTTCAAGCTTAAGTGACCTAATTTTGTATCCCCTATAAATAGAACCCTATGCCATTCGACCCAGAAGGCTCCCACACATATATTTTCATATTTTCTTGTAACTTAGCTCTAGAAACACTTCTCCCTCTCATCCAAACCATCTCTACTCAACCTAAAGGCAACTAAGGAAATTTGGATTCAAGGCTTCAAGGAAGGAGATTATCTTTAAGGGTTTTCTCTCAATCTCTTCTCTTAGTTTTGTATTTGTTTGTAAAGAACATGAGTAGCTAAAATACCCTACTATGGGGTTAATGCTATTTGTTTGATGGATTTCGGGCATTTGTAAATAAACTCTATGTTTTATATAAATATCTATCTTTATGTTTTGTTCTTTGCTTTGAATGATTTCATTATTGATTTGTTGGGATACACCCTTTTAGAATGGATGGGATTTTCGGAATCCCAGCTCAAAAATTGCGTTCTTAAACTAACCTCGAATGGGTGACTGACACTATACACCCTAGGTCGACATTTGAGAGAAGATTAGAAGCCTTCACTATACACCCTAGGTTGGCTACTTTAGTGATTTTACGAGAACTAACCTTCGAGTAAAATCCGGTTGAATAACCTCGAGCTTCATCCAATCTCAAACGTGTGGCCTCCGCTATACACTTTAGGACTGCCGCTTGTGAGGGAATTGGAAGTCATCGCTAAACACCCTAGGATAGCTTCATTAGAAATAGGTTGAGCCATAGTTAGATAGATGAGCTTCATGGTTAAAATCTCAATTGAGCAACTATCCACTGTTGGTTGTTTATGAGGGATTAATCGCTAATAGGGGGTTTTCGCTATACACCATAAGTTGATCCCCTGCTACTGATACATAGCCAACACTATACATCGTAGGTTGGTTACAATTGTCATTACATGCTTAATTAAGAGTTTGTTGCAATTGCCCCAATATTCGTTTACGAGTCCATCAACTCCATAGTTCCATCATCATACATTCATCACTCCATTACAATTCCATTTAGATTGCATTCTTAGTTTAGTTTATATTATATTTTCACCTACCATATACTTTACTTATATGCTCACTAGTTCTATTAATCCTAATCTTATCACCGCTACCCCAATCTCAGTGGACGACACCTGTGCTTACTGCTTTACTCGTATTTATACTTGTGAACGCATTGCATAGGTTTTATAAATTGTTTTGACGGACAGTTTTTTAACGGTGAAAATCTTCCCATCGGCTATCCGGAACACTTTCCTAGCCAAGTCTTCTTGCTCAAATTAAAGCTTCACTCACTTTAACAAGAGACTTCAACATTTCCACAAGGCAATGATCTAAGTGATGCAAATGATGCAAACACAATCAAATAAAACAAGATGATCAATCAAGCTCTATGTACATGCTTAGCGATGATCTAGAATATACTATCAACACACAATCACAAATCCATCTAGAAATCAAAGCATGTGAATCAATAAGAACAAGATGAGAATATTCAATATATCACAAAAATCTTAGTTCTTATATCATGAAATTAAACCTAGAAAATATCATGAGGCATATCATATATATCATTTCTAGAATCAATTTCAAGTTAAATCAAGTTTGGCAAATATATGTTCAAGAGAAATCACAAAGCTAAAAATCAATTAAAAAATGATCAAACACCCCTAGAATATGATATAACATAATTCTTACCACAAATCATCTATCAAATAGGAAGATTACAAGAGATGATCAAAGAGAAAGTGAGAAGAAGAAGTTTCACATACAAAAGTTGGGGCTCGGACTGAAATCTGCATGCTGCGAAAAATAAAGAAATCAAATGACTCTGAAAATGCTTTGGGTTTGTAGCTCTCTTCAAGACCAACATTTTTTGCTTTTGGATCACTCAATTTCGAGTTCGTATGAGAGAGTTATGATCAAAATAAGAAATCAAAAAATAATGAAGAAATTCTGCACTCTTTCTTTTTCAATTTTTCTTCTTGGATGAAATGGGAGGGAATGGAGAACTTTTAAAAGAGAGAAAGAGAGAAAACGGGCAGCCAATCAAGACATGCAACCTCAACTCCACATGTGGACCGCGTGTGGCATACGTGGGCAGAGAGGTTTGCTGGCCGTGTGGCACCCACACATGGCCTCCAAGCTTGGCCGTTGTCCACGCTTGCTCCTCTCGCGCTTTGCTCACGTTCTTCAGCCGTATTTGGGTATCCGAACTCTAAATTTGATTCTGTTTTTGGATCACGAACTGTGACTCCCTCATGCTCAATGAAAACTACAAAAATTTGCAAAAAGGTTGAGAATTCATCTTGGAAAACGACAACGAAGACAACTTAACGAATGAGACCTCAAAGTAGCGTAGCTACATTGTTTGGACTCGGAACCTAATGAATGAGTAACCGAAATGACCGGGACTCAATAAGGAATCATATGAGATCATGCTCAAGTCCAAAATACAATAAACACAAACAAATAAACTCAAAATCACACAAGTATGCCATATCTACGTGATAGTAATAAAACATGCAATTCTACAATGTTTGACAATATGAGACTAATGCATGTGCATACTTCAATGAGTGTGAATGTGTTATGCCAAATGTTTGCAAAATGATGTAGGGACACACATGTATGAATTGTGAGTGTGTGCGCTTACACCTTACAAGAGGAAGAAGAAACTTGATACCTTAGCATCAAAGTATACGATTTTCCCCTTGAATACGATATTTGTACAAGATGTTGCTTCTTCACTTTTGAAGCTTCTTTTCACCAAGAATCACCTAAGTAACAACTATTACAAATATAGAGAGTTTTGCAATGGAATCAAGCCAACACAAATTTAAGATCTTACGTGGACCTATAGGGTTGTGGTGATATTGTCTCCCATGATTTGCTTTCTGCCATTGTTTATTGTTGTTGTCGTTTCACCAAGGTGGGGCATTGGATGAGTGGCCTTGCCCTTGATACCCTTGTTTTCGGTATCCTTGACTCTCTTGAGGGTTGAGGAAATTCTCCGTATTTGACCATGAGAAATTCGGATGCCTCCTCCATCCTGGATTATAGTTATTAGAGGAGGGATCATCCATTTGACTTTGCCCTATCCTTTGAGCCTCATCCATTCTATATGCTTCCATCGGTTGCCTCTCATTTGTTGCAATAGGATGTTCGAAGATGACTTGCATCCTAAATTATTCATAAGGTTTTGCATGTCTCTAGTGAGGCTAACCACATTCTTGGCCATCTCTCTATCTACCTCGTTTCTCACTACGCCCTCTCCGGTTCCTCTGTTGGGAGTTTTGTCCCAACATTTCATACTTTTCAAACACTTTTTCCGCTGTAAACTCTCTCATTGCACAACTGCAAGCGTTATCCACTATGGCTTGAGTAAGCCCTATAAGTCCATCATAAAACAACTGTACTTGGCTAACCAAGGTGAACTCATGGTGTGGGCACTGAGCTAGAAGCAACTTGAAATGTTCCTATGCCTCATGGAAGGGTTTCTATTCATTCTCTTGGAAAATGGTAATGTTTCCTCGTATCTTCTTCATCCTACTTGAGGGGAAATTCTTATCAAAGAACTTCCTCTCAACTTCTGGCCAAGTTCCGAGAGATCCGGGTGTTAATGCCATCAGCCACTGCTTGGCATTGTCCTTGAGGCAGTATGAGAAAAACCTCATTTGTAACTGGTCTTCCATGATACCTCCTAAAGGTATGGTTGTCATCACGCTATAATACTCCTTCATAAACTGAAGGGCATCTTCATTACGTTTACCATGGTAGACCGAGAGAGTGTTATAGAGCATATTCTAGAGCTTATAATTCCTTTGAGCTGTGTCAAGCGATATCGCTGATGGTTGTGCACCCACTATTGGTAATGCATAGTCCTTCATAAATCATTATACCACAGGTGGGTTTGGTTCTTCCATGGTTTTGTTGTTGGAAGGAAATGAACAACTTCCTAACTCAAAAACCACTGGTCGAATGTCACTTTCCCTTCGTACCCTAGTAATAATGTCGATGTACTCACTACTCGGAAACAACGGTCCTCGTAGTGATCATGACCTTGCATACAAGTGATTTAAACCTGAAATGGAAAAACAAAATTTTTAACTAAGTTTAGATGAACTAAATTTGACTACAATTATCGAGTACACTATCAATCATTGAAAACACTTAAAACTAAACTATTGTTCTACTACAACTAAGATTACCGGTAGAGGCACCAAGATTTTAACACACTCCGGACATACCTTTAATCTATTGGTACACGAAAATGGAATATAAGATGAGTGTGCGAGTCTACAACCCTCTACAAGTGTATGGATCTCTAAATAGTATAGTGGATACAAGTAAGGGTTATTGTTCCCACGAGGAATAGTAGGGATTGCAAATAGATTTTGACGTTTCTTAACAAGAATTGACTAAAATATGATCTAAATGATTTAAGAGTTACTATGATCCCACAACTAGGCTAACAAGAAAGAGATTTAAAACAAATGAGATACAAGGGAAAACGATAGATCATAAGTGTTAACCAAGATCATCCATCAATTTATTTTTAAGCACTACTCATCAATCTAGTATGTTGCCCTAATTTAATTAGTCTTTGAGAAAGATAATCAACTCTTACCAAACCAAAGATATCAAGGGATGATTAGAAGATAAAACTTAATTAAATGAGGGTTAGTGAAATTAATAGACATAGGCATGCACAATTAATAATCACTCCAAGAAAAGTTAAGGATCATAGTTATGTTTGTTCAAACACATTTATTTCATTCCAACCACTTAAAAGCATAACGAATGCTAACTTGCAAGGCAAACTTGCATTAAATGTTCAAGTCATACATTAATTGCACATACATAAACAGGATAAGATGAATAAAGAGAATAGATTGATTTAGATCTAGGTTAACAACAAATGAGCATCAATCCCTCACATCTCAAGGAATTTAGCTACACGTAATCACATCAACTATAAAAGACAAAGAAAGAGAGAAAGTGATACAACCCATAATCTCGAATGAAAGTCCTTGACTTTGATTACAAAACTTCTGCCTTCAATCTCCTCCAAAAACTAAGAACTAGTTTGTTTTTTACCCAAATTGTCCTTTTTCAACATGAATTCTCCAATTTGGGTTATAAGTTCATTTGGAAGTGGAACATGTTTGAAAACACTTAAATACACAATTAAATGTTTAAAACATCTCAAAAACGATCTCAAAGGGGAGAAATTAGGTGCTCAAAACATATACATATATAGAACAATCAAGTATCGTTTTTGAAAATTATTTTAAAAAATGAAAATCATGTTTTAAAAATGTAATGTGTTTGGTAGCATTTTTTAAAAGTTGTTTTCAAAAACGAAAAACGATGTGAATGTGTTTGGTGTTGTTTTTGAAATGGGTAAAGTATTTTTTTGAAGGGAAAATTGTGATTTGTTTTAAAATGATGTTTTGAGAATGATTAAAAACAATAAAAAGTTATTTTCAACTTTTTAATTATAACTTTCAAAAAATTATTTTTTATTTTCAAAAATAATTTTGTAAAACGTATAACTAAACAACATTAAAGTTATTTTTTATTTTTGAAAACAGAAAATAGTTTTTAAAAACACATCCAAACACCACCTTACCTTTTTACTCATCTTTGTTTTTCTTGGCTTGAGGGGTCGTTAGATTTTCGAAAATAGATTAATTTGATCTTTATGTTAGTCATACGTTAGTTTGTTGTTCCCTTGATTGTGTTGGCATATTACAATGACCAAAACATGTTTGAGAGTCCACATGGCAACATAGACTTAGGTATGAAGATGGAGGATGGGAATTGGTGATTACAATGTGGCAATAGAACTTGGAAGGTACATGACTTGAAGAAGTCAATGCTACCACATGATAAGAATAAGGTGGACATGGAAGTTACATTGAAAATTAAAAAGAAGTATAAGTGTTTTCACAAGAAGAAGTAGTTTATCACCAATGGTTCATTGCCTTGGTGGTTGGAGACTTCAAAATGAAGCTCCACCACTTACGTTTCAGGTAGCTTTCAAAAAAAAGTTTACAAATAAAAAATAGAAAAAATCTTAAAGATGAACTTTTGATATCTATTTTTATAATAATTTCTTTTTTAATAAATGAATTTTCACCATCCAATTGTGCGATGAACAATTGGAGATCCATTTAAAAAAAAAAAAAAATTTAAGTAAGGGTAAAGGCCTAAAGGGTATATAATGACAATATTACACCCTGTAAAAGTGTTAAAGTTAACCGTAAACCTTGGTCAAACACTAATGTAGGAGATGTCAATGTCAATTTTTGATGAAATTATTTGAGTGTAAATTAGCATGTCTTATGTGGGTATCCAATACTTTGTTCTTAAAAGGATAAAATTTAAAAACGTCCATCTAGTTTGATGTATTATCCGTTTGGGTCCCTCTACTTTCAGTTGTCTCATTTGGTCCAAACCTTTACTATTAATCACCATTTTGGTCTCTACCATCAAATTCCGCAAGGGTTAACAAGTGAGGGTGTAATGGTAAAAATATAAATTAAAAAAGTTTAAATAAAATATTAATATTAAAAATAATTAAAGAACTAATATTAAAATAATAAAAAATATCTTTGTTAAAAAATAAAAACCAAAAAAAAAAAAAAAAATTCACAAACCCTAGCTACCCATTTCATCATCATCATCATCATCATTATCATCCACATTTCATCACATTCAACCAAAACCATAGCCGCCCATTTCATCTTCTTCATCATCCACATTCAACCAAAACCCTAGCCGCCAACAAACACCACCACCCCCACTATCAACCACCCCCAAACCAAGCTAAACACCCACTGTCAAACCCAAACCCAAACCCAATCGACGTTGGTGGGAGAGATCAATAACGAAGAGATATATATATATATAGAGAGAGAGAGAGATCAACAAAGTAGGCATGGGTGACCATTGTCGTTGCCGCGCTTGTCTATACCGATGAGTTCGAGCATCGATTGGCGTTGGTTGGATTGAGGGTAAGGTTTTAGTATTGTTGAAGTTGTTTGGTTTGATTTTATTGTGGAATGATTTTGATTTTGTTGTTGAATGGGTTTGGTTTTGTTGTTGATTGTGTTAATGGATTGATTTTCTAGGTTTGTTCTTTGATTTTGTCGTTGATTTTCTGGATTTTTTTTTTGTGCTTTAGATTTGATATTGATCTCTACCAAATCCATTTTTTTAAATTTTATTTTTGTTCTTTTGATGTGGTGGAGATTCAGATTGGATCTTCACCGTCCATCATCTCAAATGGACATTAGATATAATGGTGGCAAGGTTCCGGTTCCACCGGAACCTAGAACCGAAACCGACGGTTTTGAACCGGAAATTTATTTTTTTATTTTTTTATTTTTTATTTTTTTTACAAAAAAATAACGTTTAATTTATAATTAAAAAAAATATGTTAAAAAGGACATTGTGAAGTATTGGGCCGTGGCCCATAACACGTGTCCAAGTAACTAAGTAAGTATATTTTCCTTTGCATTCTTCTCCTTTTTATATAAGTTAGGCATCTTTACACATTTCTTATTTATTCGATGTGGGATGTGAGATTTTCTTATATTCCTTTCTATTCTAGATTTCTACTTGTGATTTTCTTCTCTTATTACATAATTGTGACAAGCTATGAATTATGAATTGAAAGTGAGCTTTTGGATTAAAAAACATGCTTTTGTTCTTGTACATAGATGGTTTTTCATTCAAGCACTTTCAATTGATAACTGACGATGTCTAACTAACAAATCTATATCCAAACAGAAATTGATCGATGTCCAACTAACAAATCTATAATTGACGAAGCATGCAAAAATTTCAAAGCTAATGGGCTTGAAAAACAATTGATAGGAGTTCCAAACAGAAATCAAAGTGCAATCCGAACATAATATTATAATTAAAAGAAACAAATTGATACTAGAGAGAAAGAAATTGAATGTAAAAAAGATAAATAAATGTAACAATGGAAGTTATATATATATATATATAAATTCACAAATTAACATAAGATATATATGCCTAACCTATCGTTGTCATTTCCAGCATCACGAGCTGTTGAAACTAAACTCTTTGTATATCTTATGTCTTTGCGGGAAAGCGGCTAAGCGTATTGGATCTTCAACTCTCTGAAAGTCTTCTGCTTTTGATTTTAAACAAATTATTTATTCTCCGGCAAAGGATAGTTTTCTATATCATATATTAGATATTGTATGTAATAAGAGAAGAAAATCCTAACTAGAATAGAAAATATAAGAAAATCACAACTAAAATAGAAACGATAAGAAAATCTCATATCCCACATTGGATAAAGAAGAAAAGTGGTGAGATGCCTAACCTATATAAAAATGAGGAGAATGTAAAATAAAATATATATACTTGTACAAGAGTTATGGACCATGGTTCAATACTCTTCAATGTTATTTCTCTTTTAAACATTTTATTTTTATAAATAAAGTGTTATTTTTTTAATTTTAAAAAATAAAATAAATAAATAAAAACTTGGAACCGCTGGTTCAAACTAGAACCGGAACCGCCGGTTCCAATCCAGTTCGAACCGGCCGGTTCCGAAAAAAATGGAACCGAAACCGGAACCGACCTCCCCCGGTTCCGGTTCCGGTTCCGGTTACGGTTACGGTTCCTGAACTGGAATCAGTTTTCTGGTTCCGATTCCGATTTTTTCGGTTCTGGTTTGACCCCGGTTCCACGGTTCGAACCGGAACCTTGCCAGGTCTAATTGGATATTGGATCTCCACTTTTTAAATTTTTTTTTTTATTTAAAGATTTTTTGTTTTCTTTAAATTAAAAAAGTGAGATGGATCACCACCGTCCATTCGAGATGATGGACGATGGAGATTCATCTCTGTTTTTTTTTTTTTTTAAATTTTGTTATTTTATTTTTATTTTATAAAATTAAAAATTTTAAATATTTAGTAGAAGGGTAAAATAGTATTTTCGCCAAAAATATTAAAAGAAGGACCAAATGATACAAAACTAAAACTAGAGGAACCAAAACGGATAATACATCCAACTAGAAGGACGTTTTTAATTTTATCCCATTCTTAAATGAATCATGTATTTACATATTTCTAAAAAAAAAAAAAAAAAATAGGGATATTATTATCTCCTTTCCTCACTTATGAGGTATTGGTCATTTTGCACCACCTTGTTTCAGTATTGGTCATTGTATCCCTTATGTTAAGATCTATTAGCATTTTCAATAAAAATATTATTTTATCCTTTTATTAAATATTTAAAAATATATTTAAAAGTAATTAAATAAAAACAGAATTTTTTTAAAAAAAAAATTTATTGATTTGATTGGATCTCCACCAGACCAAAACCATCACTGAATCTCAGTGATGGATCTCCATGGAAAGGAAGGCTGCTCAACCAGATCATAATGCTCGCTCTTAAGGAAAATTTTCAAGCAGTTGCTGCCTTGAGAAAAACACCCCAAACAATCCACGAATTCACCACCATCTACACAAAAATCACCACCTCCAAAATCTAGCCACCACCTTCCCAAGTCGAAAACCATAAATCAAAATCAACCAGCCATAGCCACCACCCTAAATTGAAATCAATCACAACCACCACCACTATACCCAATCGAAAAACCTAAATTGAAGTATACCATAGCAACCACCCTCAATCTAAATCCATAAACAAAACACCCAAACCCACCATCGAACCTGTAAACCAAACCATCGAATGCACACCCAAACCCAAATAAAGATAAGAGAGTAGTGAAAGAGAGGAAGATAAATAAGAGAATTAGGGATGAGACTGAGTGGCAGGAGAAATGAAGAGAAGAGATTTGGGGTGAGAGAAAGAAAATTAGGTTTTTTATTTTTTTTATTTTTTTTTATTTTTTAATATTAACTTTTAATATCTTTTAATAATTATTAACTATACCTGTTGAGTTACGATTATACCCTTACCTACATAACATAATATTTCCTTTTATTAATGGAATAGCAATGGTCGGGAGTAGAATGACAAGTAATTCAAATTACAGGGTGTAAAATGGCCAATGCTGAAATATGAGGGTGCAAAATGACTAATACCTAAAAAGTTAAGGGGAAAGTAATAATATCCCTTAAAAACGTTAATGGATAATTACTCCGATGGCCACCCATTTGTTCCCACACTATCAAAATGGCCATTAGATAGGGATTTCATTTCAAAATGACAATTTTTGACAAAAAGTGTGACACTAATGATCATTACATTCAATTCCGTTAAATGAGTGGTATTTTGGTAAATAAGGGGATGACATTGATTTATTTTAGATTTTTTTGGAAATCAATTTTCGCTTTTATTTTTTGAAATGAATACTTATATTTAGTGTGTGTATATATGTAAATCATATCTCAAATACACACACACACACACACACATATATATATATATATATATATAAAGGATCGGGGGACACAATTTTTGACACAAATTTTGACATGATTTTGTAGTCTTTGGATCAATTATATATTAATGGTTCAGATTAATCCATGTCTCTTGTTTATTTTCAAGATTTTTTTATAGATTTTTCCTTTTTAAGTTGTTTCTCTCCTTGCTCTTCTCTCTCATTTTTCTTAATTAATTTATTTCTCACTCCATCTTCATTTTCCATCTCATCCTACATTCTTTCTTTCTTTTCTTCTCTTTCTCCATTTTTTTTATTTTTATTTTTATGTTTCCTTCCTAAATATATATTTACTTTAATAAATGAAAATAAAAATTTGATTAAACAAAAAAAAAAAAAGATTTGTGTTCATCTATTGATCTAATATTTAACTTGTGCCCAAGTTATCTAATTAACTTTGCACGAAGTTTCAAACAATAAACAAGATATAGTAATGTAGAATAAAGATTATTGATATCATTTTTGATTATATTTAATGAATTAGAGAAGAAAATATTAAAAAAGAAGTGAGACAAAAGTTGCAAAAAAGAAGATTAAGGAAGAAACAAAAAACAAAAAAGAAGTTCTGTAAAAAAAAAACAAAAGAGAAGATAAAGGCAAGAGAAATAGACGAAGAAGAGAAAAAAAGCAAAAAGAAAAGAGAAGATGAACATAGTTAAATGTTATGTGTAAGATAGTAATAATTGTTTTTTTTTTTTTTTTTAATTTTTTTAATTTTTTAATTTTTTAATTTTTTTTAAAGGAAATTATAATAGAAAATCTAAAAAATAAAGAAGAGACATGCGTATTGATCTAAACCATTAATATATTATTTATTCAAAGGCTATAAAATCGTGTCAAAATTTGTGTGTGTGCGTGATTTGTTCTTGAGCATCATCGATATGCTATATATATACATATTTTTTATTGTCAGGTCATCCTGATAATAAATATATGAAGACGAAGAATGTGGACCAGTAGATTTATATACTTTGACTCAAAGTGTATGCACTTGTAAAAACTGGTTCATAATTTATAGTCCACATTCTTCGTCCTGATATATTATTGTTAGAACGAACTGACAATAAATATATCAGGACTAAAGATGTGGACCATTAAATTTATATACTTTGACTCAAAGTGTAAGAAATTATCAAAACTTCCTCATAATCTATGGTCTACACAATCTTCGTTCTGATATATTTATTGTCAGAACGAACTGACAATAGAAAGACTAAATATATATAGAAAGAAAGAATATATATATACGGAAATTTTCATATAAGGATGCTCTGATAGAATTATATAAAGACATTGAATTTGAATCACTCGTTTTACATACTTTAACTTGGTATATATATACTTGTCAAATCACTTTTATAAATGAGTGGCTCATATTCAATATCTTGATAAAGTTATAGAAAGATGCTTTAATAGGAACGATATCGGATATATATTCGTGTTTATTATATATATATATATAAATAATATAAATGACGCGGTTTTTGGCTGGGTCGTCAAGAAGACCCTGCCAAAAGTTTGCAACCCCAGCACACAAAACCAATTTTTTATAAAATATTATTTTTTAATTCACAAAACCTCGAATTGGTTGAATCGCTTGTTTTTGTTTTGTCTTGTCAGTTGTTGGTCGTCTGATAATTACAACCATCATATTCATCTGAACCCCAAACCATGGGCTGCTGCGAGAGCAAACACGCGGCGACTTGGAAAGCTAACCAGATTTCTCGTTGGCGGTCAACGGGCATTGTCGCTTTACGCGACGCCAAATTGAAGGCAAGCACCTTCACTTTATTCACCAATTTGTTTTCGTGTAATTTTCGTTTTCAATGTTTTTACTTGATGTTAATATATGTATCTATGTATGTTTGAATATATGTATTCGGTTTCCAGATTATAAATGTCCTCATGAGGAGTTCAAATTATGGTTTTTGCATTAAAAATTAATCTATTTGCAAGTTAATGTGTTTGTTAAATCAATGAATATTCGGATATTATTCAGCGGGCACGGAGAATTATTAACTATGAACATTAAGAATGAGCAAGAATTATGCCATGGAATTGCACCAATTAGATAGAAGTGGAGTGTACAGTGTAGATACTGCTACTAATCATTCATCTTCTTTGTTGATTCGATACAAGTTGATTTGCAATGTGGAACTGAGACATTCTCTCTTCACAGATATATTTCACTCGAGTAGGCTGTTGTTTTTGATTTGTTTGAGAGGAGAACAAATTAGTTAGCTCTGGACATATTTAAGTTCTGGAGAGAGAATCTAGATAAGCATTATGTTTCCTGGGTTCTCATTTAACAATAAAGTTTGGTGAAAGAATAGTGCAATCTGAAGAGTGCCTATAACGGCAATATTGTTGTTGTCTATTACAGTGTTGTTCCCATTGGTATTTGTCGGCTTTGATTCAAGATGTAAAGGGTGTGCAGAAGAATGAAAAAAAATTAAAAATAAACACTTAGTTTGTAACTCATGTATGCATGGTATAGCAGGTGTTTAATATCACCAATTTGTAATTGCCATTTGCTAGTATGGAAAATGGTCTGAATATTAGATATTAAGAACTATACAATGATATCAATTTAAGAAGTATAGCAGTTTATATGGCCATGGTTGTGCATGATGGCTTATATTCTTTTCATTTGTTAGTGTATTCTATTCTTACTTTATATGTTTCCTTGAGTAGACATTTCCAGATGAAGTTCTTGATCTGGAAAAAGCTGTGCGCACTCTTGACTTAACACACAACAAATTAGGTAATGCTTATTATTATTTGTGGTGGTGGTGGTGGTGGTGTAGAAATAGTATCGTAAAATTTTCTCTTCATGTAAATGTAATGAAGCTTTGGTATTCTCAGCATTTGTTTTTGAGTGAACTTGATCTCTTTTATCTTTTTCTCTGCAGTTGACATTCCTTTAGAAATCAGCAAATTAACCAACATGCAGCGCCTGGTAAGAATTTGATTCTACAGTACAGTATATCTATTGTTGTCCCATTTTGGAAACATATGTTCCAAAAGGGTTCATGTGGTAGTCTTCTAATTGTATCTTGACTGAAAAAACTCGAGTAATTGACTAATTGCTAAAGCATATCTTTTCTTTTTCAGGTGCTAGCCGATAATCTTATTGCACGACTCCCTGTAAATCTGGGGAAACTTCAGTCTTTAAAAGTTATGACACTTGATGGGAACCAAATCACTTCCTTGCCTGATGAATGTAATTTTTTCTTTAAATAAATTTAGCCTAGGTGTACTGCATTGCATATGCATACATCTCCAAACTTCATAGTTCATTGTGTCCTGCATGAGACTGCTTTGCTTGTTTAATGGTATATGCATTTTCTGTCTAGTGGGCCAGCTGGTGAGGCTTGAGAGGTTATCCATCTCGGGAAATATGCTGGCATGCTTGCCTGAAACTATTGGGAGCTTGCGCAATGTAAGCTACTACATTTACTGAAAAATTATATTTTTTGTCGACTGTTATAAAATCGTCATATGTTTGCATGTATGCCAAAGTGAATTTGTGGAGCATGAACTTGAATTTTGCATGCATCAGACTCTAGTAGTGTAAGTCATTTAAAATTTGAAATCGCGTTGTGGAAATTTTTCACTGTCTTTAGAATTGCTTAAAGACCAGCAAGATCCCAAAAGTATAAAACCTCGGTACCATCTATTATGCCTTTAATGAAATAGCTCACCTCAGTCATAATATCTTTCGCCATGATCTTCATAAAGCAAAGGATGAATTATCTATTTTAGAATATTTAGCAAACATCTAACTGGGAAGCAAGAACATTAAAGTAATTTTTTTTCCCACCTGAAGAGGGCCAGAGGGTATCAGAAATTGTAAACAAAAGTTTAATGATGCCTGTTGTGAATGTTTTTGAAAGTCTTTTTATTGCATAGAGTCTCTTAACACTTACGATATGGAATTGAATTAGTTTATCTTACTAGTGTCATTTATATGTTGATAATGGAATGCTGTTGGGGAATTATTTCTAATTTTTAAGTGCTGGTTGGAGTTGTTGCTAGCAAAAATTGATAGTTGAGTCAGGGATCACAATGTTGCTTTTGATAAGATTCATGGGACTAACTATAAAAAATAACCACCTAGTCCTCCCTACTTCTCTATTTGTACTCCTGGTTTTAAACGTGCTTCATTTAGCTTACATCATTAAGTGCCAGGATCTAACTTGGGTTGCATTATACTGCAGTTGGTTCTTCTAAATGTGTCAAATAATAAGTTAAAGTTTGTTCCAGAATCAGTTGGGAGTTGCTTTTCATTGGAAGAATTACAAGCAGATGGTACATTTGAATCACTTTTCTTATTGTTTTGGTTCTTGCTACTTCTCTACCTGGTATCTGATACATTTTGTTAAAGCATCAACCATCGTGCTCTCTATATTAGAAGTTTGTGCAGGGTTGGACTTTGTATTTTTGCATGAGCACAACATCCTTTCACTGTTTGAAAAAAGTGATTTCTCCAAAGAAGTCCCAATTTTCTTAAGAATCCCTACTCTCGGATTGGATTCTAACAATCTTTCGGGAATTTTTAGGGGATGTTCGTTAATGTTTTTCAGTTTTCGTTTTTTGATTTATCAATTTTCATTTGAGAACGGGAAATTAATTTTCATATTTTTAGGATTTGAAAACCCGTATGATAGCAATAATTAAAAACAGTATAATGAAAATATGTATATATATTTAATAATATTATAATGTGCATTTGGTGAAATTATTTATTGAAAACAGTTTTTGGAAAAGACTAATGCTAATAAAGTTCTAATTCAAGTGCCAAGTGTTATATTTCTGTAAATCAAATAAATTATATTTTTACAAATTAAGCAATCAAAGTTAAAAGAATAAAAAGTAATGAGGGAAATAACAAGTTTTAAGTAGACTTTCATTCTAAAAAATAATTTAAAAAGTTAAATTTGAAAAAATAAAATAGGATACAAACACCTGTCCCTCTCTCATCTATAAAGCCTCTTCCTTATCTTCTTCATTCAACACTGCACTTCCACTTCTCAGAAAACTGTGTGTCTAGTGCTAGTTCATAGATCTGGATCTGATAAATATCAAGCATATAAAAGAGATTCTTTTTCTCGTCTTCTCAAAGAATCATTCACTTTCATTATTATGTATGCTTTATGTCAAACAAAATAGATTTAGAGGCAGAAGAGATTGAAATACCCTTTTAACTGGTAAATATTAGATCAGTGGAGTGATTGGATGGCTGAGTTTACACTAGGGCCAAGAGAAGTGAAGGGGAAGGAATGCTATATACACCCATGATTTCAGGTATAGAGACTTAGAAGAAAAATACTGAAAATGTCATTTAGATGTTTTACACTTTTATGTTTTAAAGGCTGAAAACACTATTTCTGTTTTCATGAAGTGTAATACGAAAACACTTACCGACATATTTTGCTTCTGTTTTCAGAAATAAAAAACGGTTAATGTGATTGCTAAATGGCACCTAGTGCAACGTTAGGATCTTGTCAAATCTCATTCAGTAAAGGCCTAATTGCATAGGACATTTACTAGTAAATTTGAGGTTCTAAACTCTATGAACAATCTCCTTGTATAATTCCTTTTCCTTCATTTCCCCCATTCAGATACAAGATGGTGTTGAAGGATTAATGACAAAGGTCCATTAACTGTAATATAATGTTCAGTTGTCTCCTTTTTAGTAATTTTACCTAGTGCAAGTTTTAAATATGTGCTTTTGTATTTTAACATTTGATACCATTAGAGTGATTCTACTGTGGTTCGATAGCATTTTAATTGATTCTGGAATGTATTATCTCTTGAAGAAGTTGTCTGTTTATTTATAGACTAGAGTTTCCTTTCTGTATTCCAAAGCTGGTAGGAATCCTTGGTATATTATGTGCTCTTTGTGGTAACTTGTGTGTTTATTTTGGTGCCAATCTTGTGATGGCATAATGAAATCAAATTTTAGCTGATTGTTTTTATTTAAATTGCAGATAATCTTATCGAAGATCTTCCATCATCAGTTTGTAATCTGATTCATTTAAAGTCGCTTTCCTTAAACAATAACAATGTGAGCCAGGTAATTCAATGAATTTTTAGTTTATAATAATAAGATTTATGATGTTGTATTAAATTAGGTATCATTCATTGTCTTCTGTTTGAAGTCATTGCTGGCTGATTGCAAGTTTCCCAGCATTCCTTTACCGTTTATAATTTAAGCATGAATTATAAAATGACCCTAAAACAAGAGCATATGACAAAGTTGTATGTGCTGGACATAACTCCATTAATACTCTGTATCTTTTGGTTTGTAGATACCTGCTAGTCTGTTGAAGGACTGCAAAGCTCTACAGAATATATCCCTGCACAACAATCCTATATCAATGGATCAATTTCAACAGGTAAGTCACAACTGCTTTTCAAATTTTTAGCAAAATTATATTGTTCATTTATACCGTGCCAATTGTAGATGGAAGGATTCCAAGAGTTTGAGGCAAGGAGGAAGAAGAAGTTCGACAAGCAGATTGATTCTAATGTGATGATCAGTTCTAAAGGCCTCGATGAGGGTGTTGATTTATGAATCCTTGATGATAGCTGTAAATTCTGAATAGCTCTTCTTGCAGCGAGTCCTCTTCACTTGCGAAATAAAACACATAACATACACACTTGTAAATGATACATCTGCCCGTACATGAAAAAACTGCTTGAAACTTGTTTGAAGATGATACCTCCTCCATACATTCTCTTCCCTATTTTGAATCGCAACTACATGTAACGTTTATGATGAAAAACTTATGTCTGAATGAATCTGATATGATTGCACATTTGCACCAGTGGCCAGGCACTGTCATACTTGGTTGTCATTTCACTTGCACCCTTGAGGTTTGACACAAAGATACTCATGGAAAAGTTTGAATATTCTACATTTACACCCTTTAATTTGATTGTTGTTAAAACTTTAGTTAAGCTTTGACTTTTAGAAAGCCCATATTACCCTTGCATATATGAAAAAAATGAAACAAAAATAAATATATTTTGTTAAAGATGGAGGGCACATGAAAGTATGATATAAAGAGGTCCCTCAACTTTGCGGCCTCGTCATGTATATTTAATCTCACTCACAAAGATAAGAAAATCTAAGCACAGTAGTATATTTGATGTGTAAGAATAACGTTTTGGCTTAGGAATCTTCAAAACACTTCATGGTGACTAGGGGTGGTCATTGCTTTATGATTTGTGGTTAACCGAACCAATCTGAATATACATGTTCAAGTAGAGTTACCATGTTGAGACGAGTCAATCCGATTAAAAAAATGAAAACTGAGTTTAAGTAAGTCATGGATGATTTTGTCTTGCCAAAAACTAAACTATACAACTAAACCGAGTAAATATCAAATATATAAATATATATTATAAACTAAGGGTTCAAAAATTAAATGACACTATTTGGAGTTGGCTTTTGAAGACTGTCTCCACTTTAAAAACTTATGTTTAAAAGGCACCTATTATGGTATATAGACAAAAATGCCCCCAAAAGTACTTCCACGTTAGCTATTTTGAAAACTTATGTTTCATTTTTAGTTTCTTACTTTTCATTTAACAAAAAGAGTGGAGAGAGAAGTTACGTGATTTGATTGTGTTTTGTAACTTCAACGATTTGTATTGTTAGATCTTGTTTCTAGGGTTTTTAGTTTTAGACCTAGTTTCTGGTTTCTAGGGTTAGGTTGGGGACAACGATGAATAGTAAATAGGTTAGTGAAAGTCTCGGAGCATGTTCTAAAATCTCGATAGAAGTCTTGGAGAGTGTTACAAAAGTCTTGGATAAAAGGCTCAAGCAGTTCATTAAAAGGCTCGGGCACTATACAGAAAGTCTCGGAGATACAAAATTAACAACAACAAAAAATGATTGTTAAAAAAGCTCGGAAATAACTCACAAATGCTCGGATATTAGTCACAAAGTCTCGGACATTACTCACAAAGGCTCGGATACAATTAACAAAGGCTTGGACGTAAAAAAAAAAAGTTTAATGTTCATAAAAAAGACTCGGGTAGTTTATGAAAAAGCTCAGAAACTGATTAAAAAGGCTTGGAAACTACCCCGAGTGCGTCAGCGTAGCACCACTAAACTAATCCAATGAAGATGCATTGATAATGTTATTTAGTTGGTTTTGTTTGAGTTTGAGTTGGAAATAACTATATAGAGCTTTAACTTCCATGTTAGAGAGAGAAGTAGATCTAAGACAAAGAGAAAAGTTAAAGTCAAAATAATAATTAAAAAATGTGTAAAGTAAGGGCATTTTTAGAAATCGCTTACTTTGGTGCCTTTTAAACATAAGTTATTAAAGTGGTGATAGTTTTAAAACGCCAACTCAAAAAACTGACAAAACCCACCATTTCCACTATAAAACTAAATATGAATAACTATATGGTTTATTTTAAGTAATTATACATATATATTTATATATTATTTTATTAAATATTAGATTTATATTGATTTAAGTTAATGAATATTCTTTTATTAATATTATGTATATTCTACGATGCAACGTTGCACAATGCAACGGCCATGCAACAGTATCTGATCACATATGATTGCATGTGATATATATATATATATATATAATGTTATCATGTATTAATTGTATGTGATCACATAATTAAGTTATTGTGATTGTCTGTTAGGGCATGTGATCACATATTAGTTGATATGATCGTACTAAAAAAGACAGATATAAATAAACTCAACTGATAATAATAAAATTTCAAACATAAAACCCAAATCTTTATTGGAGAACTATTCCACCCACCAACGCCTCACCACCACCGCCACCGACCGGCCATTCGTCTCTAACTCCCTCTGACGTCGCCTCCATGCTCTTCATCTCTCATTCCCTCCATGGCGATCTCATATCTCCTCCAAATGGAAGAGTTCGAACCAATCTCTTTGATATTTGGAGGAGATCAGTTTGATATCCTCTATATACGAATCTCCTCCAAAATAAGGAGGACATTTGTTGATCTACACCATAAGAAGGACATCTGGAATCTCAAGATTGAAATTTTTTTTTCTCTCTCATCTAGCCATCTTTATTTGGAAAAGATCTCTGATTTTTCTTTATTTTTTTTATAATAAATTATATTAGGTAAATGACAATACTATCCTTCAGTGGTAAACACCTATGTTATTGGTGAAATTCGGAAAGATGACAAATCAGCATGAGAGCTAGGAGAAATGGTTGTCAGTCATGCCATGTCACCAAAAGTCAAAACCAAGAAGAAGGTCAACCTTGATCACCACCAAATAAATACCAACATCTAGTCGAGGCAGTCCAAACGGTCGGGCTAAGATAACACGATCGAGGTAACAATAACAATCGGGTTAAGATGGTCTGATCGGGATAACTAGGTTGGTCCGGAATAAATAACTGATCGGGAAAACGATGCCTGGTCAGGTGAAAGAAATGACTAGATAAGCGACACGTAGATGATGCCGTGTTTAATGCATCCACGACTTGTATACGCAAGGAAAAAGATCCTTTTGCTAATAAGGCATCTAAAAGAACATTCTAGTATGGAAACAACCTTCCTTATAAGAAAAAGAGTTCATATCCAATAGGGGCTTGTAGAAATACACAAGAAGTAGAATTGGAAAGAAGATAAAGACGATTCCTACAAGTTAGAGTTTGAAAAAACCTCGTCAATTACCCCTAACTTGTACAGTAAAGAATTAAGGTTTCTATACAAGTATAAATAGACCTTCAAAGCACCAGAATAGGGTTACGATTGAGTGTATAATTCAAAAGATTCATAATACATTTATCCTCACCATCGTCGGCACCCGTGGTTTTTTCCCTCTTTGGGTTTTCCACGTAAAATTGTGTGTTTGCATGCTTTCTTTTCAATTTGCTCTTTAATTAAATTCTTGATATGTACTTGTTTGTGTGACGCGTGGTAGATTTAGCTTAATCCAAAAATCACCGTCAACAACCACAATTAAATATAACGGTCAAACTAGACTCAACTAATGGTCAAGTTTGTCAACTAACATTCAACTAACGACATGGTTTTTTGCTGATTGTTCACACTAGAGGGTTTCATTTGGCATTTTATCAAAAGCCAGGGAGTTATTTATAATTCTCCCTTTAATATAAGATGTTTTATTTTTTTTATATTTTATTATCTTAATTTAAAATTTAAGTCACAAAAACAAGCAATACAAGACACTTAATTTGAGTCGGCCTCTCCTATTAAAACAAATAGGAGGAGGTCACAGCCTCATCCCTTCAATCAAGAGGAGGCCTCTCGTCAGATGCAAGGAGGAGGCCGGCCGGCCTCCTCCGGTCAAAGCCTATGGAGGCTGCGTCGCCTCCTCCTAGATCAATCTAGGGTTAGGTTAGTTAGGGTTAATTTTAGGTTTGCTTAGGAAATTGAGGATTTGTTTTTTGTTTAGGGGTATTTTTGGTAATAGATTAATTGTAGGAGGTTAATTTTGGAAGAAATTTATAATGTGTTAATTATGACTTATAAAATAAGTGAAAAGTCATATTTGTTTTTACTCTTTATATAAGATATTTTTTAACTTAATTTAAAATTGGGAGAAATACAATTTGGTCCTTATTTTTTAAGGAAACATCACTTTTTTACATGACTTAGGTGTATTAAGGTCTTTAGTTCTCATCTTTTTGGAAATACATCAAAAAGGTCTTTTTGACCAAAAATGTAACAGTCAACGTGATGCTCCCTTAATGATAATTTGATGCATATCCAAAAAGATGAGGACTAAAAACCCTAATACACCTAAGTCGGGTAAAAAAATGATGTTTCCTTAAAAGATAAGGATTAAACTGTATTTCCCCCTTTAAAATTTAAGTCACAAAAACAAACCACTTAATTTAAGTCCTTAATCAAATTAAGATATAAGTGGGGAAAAACACACAGCCCCTAAAACATCGTGTTTATTTTTTAAAAATCACTTATTTGAAATGAGGAAAAAAAGAATCAAAAAATTTAAGTCAGAAAACTTGACTTCTAAGTTTTATTTGAAAAAGGGATAAGTGAACAACTATTTAACACCTCGCTCCCAATAATGCCCTTAGAAAATATAACAGTTTGGCGGCCGTCGTCCTTGACCAAGGAAAAGTGTTGGAGGAGGTAAAGAGGAAATCAATGACCTCATCCGTACCGTCGAAGGAGGGTGATGGTCTCCTAACTCTCCTCCTTAAAGTTGAAGGATTACCAACAAGTGGCCTTCTTGTGTGTGGATGAAGAAGACGATCTTCTCCATTTTACTAATTTTTAATTTTTTTTTTTTAATTTCTACATTATCCTTTATTCAGTTTCAAATCTATTTCTATTTAAAAAATAATTTTGTATTTATTTTTTTTAAAGAAATTATGTATTTATTTATTGTTAAAAAAATCATTAAAAAATGAATTAATTTCTACTTTGAATTTGGATGAAAATTTAAAATATTAATATAATTAATTTAAACTATAAATATTGTTATCCTAGAAATCGGGTATCGTTCTCTAGATAATACTTGAACCGGACGGAACGGTGCTCCGCAGTCGGAGGGGCCCATGCATGGTTTGGGACAACCGAGTCACGGTTCTGCCGTGGTAAAGGTACTGAGATAGAGGTGTAAGAATGAGGGTAGTGGTTATGTGGCCTTATACGGATCTGGCTGTACCAGAGGCTAGCCGGGACCGATTCTTAAGAATGCTGGTACTAGTCGCAATCGGGGTTGGACACGACTCACAAAATACTAGGCGAATGATGTATGGACTATTATATAATTGAATGGAATGTGATACTTCTCATTATTCAAGGTTCGATTACAATTTTGGTAAAAAAGGGAGGGGATACAATCATCTTGATCTTACAAGGAGCAGTTTCTATCTAGGAAACTAGTCGTCCAAAACAATTATCCTCTCTTTGTCTCCAAGCGGAGACTAGTCATTATATAGTAGAAGAGCTCTCTTTTTTCCTCTTAAAAACCTAACAAGAGTCCAACCCTCTACTAATCTAGAGTAAGGGTATTTATAGAGTGTCAAGTATGTGGTGGGTGAAAAGGATTCCCCTTCGTGTGAGTCTTTGGCATGATCTCCACCTCTTCTTTGTCTTGGGCCCATGGCGGCACATACCTTAATGAGTAGGGATTTCTCTAGATGGGCCCTAGGGCTGAACTGGCGGTCTGGTGGGAGACCTTCTTTTAGGTGGGATAACCGTTAGGTGATCTCAACTGTTGATTCTCATTGAGTATGGGCGTTACACATGCTACGAATGGCCGGGATGGTCCCACTTATGCCCTAATGTCAACGTGGGTTCCTTGTAGGCTGCCATGTGGCGCTTTTCCTAGTTTTGGTTGGCTGGAGCTGTTTGAGCTGGCCACACAAGTCACTGTCACACTTTGTGTCTGCTGGGGGACAGTGGCAGCGTTTGTCATGCTGCCACTGTCAGACGCTTCTTTCTGCCATTTCCCTTTTCTGCCTAGGTTATTTTTATATCCTTCTTGTCTGTTAGAACTCAGGTTCCCTCTTTGGTGATGATTGGGGTTGACCTTTTGTATGGTTGAGTTGGACCGCCATCGGGTCATTGACACTGGTTGGTGCAGTGCTATCAAAGCCCTTGATTCCTTATCTTTCCTTTTCATTGTCAACTAGGCAGAATTAATGCTCACCTATCCTCTATCCTTTGTTGGGTTCCTTCCTTATTTGAGCTGGCCCTCTACTAGGGCTTGCATCAGCCATTCACGGGTTCACTTGGTGACTTTGGTGTGGGTTCTAGATGGTTCTTGTTTGTTTTTGGGCAATCTTATGACAATAGGGGATCAGGAAGCTCATGTGTCCTTTTCTCTAGTTTGAGCTAGTGAGTCAGGTTGTTTCGTCGCGATGGTTGCTTCTGACAGCGTTGAGGGGGTCTTAGTGCTTTTCTGTAGTCGGAGCCGAGGAACGGAGTGAGGTTACGCTAGATCCCGCTATCATGGCACCGGGGTGGTTCTAGTTGTATGGGGGTCGGGGATCCTTGGAGGGTAAGTTTTGGAGGCCAAAGAGTGGGTCGTGCTAGACCCGGTTGCATCGAGACTGGATCATACATTAATGACCTAGGTGTGACCTGATCCAGTTTAGGTCCCACTGAGGTGTATCAAGGAAAGTTCTCCCTTGATTATTTGGGCCATTTTTGGTGGTTAATAGTTTTCCCCCTAGCTTTGAATGTTGAACGTTCTTCCAAAGCGTTAGAGGTTTGGTGGAGGAAGCCACACAGGGGGCTTTTGATGGTTAGCTCCCATTTTTCCCCCCTTTAATTGAGCTGCGGTGAAGGGGTGAGACCATGATGGAACTGTATTAAATGCCACAGTAACCGTTGCCTAGTAGGGTGTGAAAATCGAGATGAATGGGGAGAAACGTCCGTAGGCCATCATTGCCTCTCACCACGTGTCACACAAGGACGAGTCTTCTGGTCAAAAAGCATGCATGCGTAGCCATCAGATGTCCAATCACAACAGTCCTCTAATGCGATCTCCACCCTTGATATTCTTCGACGACCCGGATCGATCCGTTGGTGAGGCCACTCCTTCTATAAGTAGGGCCACTGTTTCAGCTTCTCCCACCATTTCTTCATTTTCACAGGTATTTCAAAATCTCCCTTTCCTATTCTTCGAGCCATTTATGTTTTTGCCATAACTACCTTATGCTTGTTTTTCTTTTCCAAAACTAGATTTTCTTCTTTGCATTCTTTCATATGTCTCGTGGTTCAGAAAGCAAAAAGACCCACGACTGCCCCTCCGGTTCGGGCTCCGGGTCAGAGAAGAGCTCCCCTCTCTCTCTTTCCACGAGGAAGAGGAATAACCACCCCCTTTCTGATGATGAGGGTGGTTCTCTACCGCTTCGACGGTCAAGCAACCATGTGAGGGTCAAGTCCGGATTTACCAACACTGCTGATTCACCCCTCTCAGTCTCAAGGTAGGAAAGAACTAGAGCAGGGGAGGAGGATAAAGAAGCCAGTGCTAAAATGGTCTCGATTGCGATGGGGCCGATGTTGGTCATGCTGGAAGGGTTTGGTTTCGTCCTCGACTCTACGGCCACCAAGGAGACAATGGTTGTGATTCATCGTGAGTACAATATCCCTCGTGATATCACCTTGTCACTCCCCACCAAAGGTTATGACGTTTATACCCTTTCCCAAGGTTAGTTCCTCATCCATGTATCTGCCTTTGTCTGTGGTCTCCGACTTCTGCTCCACCCCATATTGCGTCGCACTATGTAAGCTTTCTAGCTTGCTCCCATGCAACTGACCTCTGGTTCGTGGCACAACCTTATTGGTTTTCTAGCGACGTGGAAGGAAACATGTAGGAAAAGGCCAAGGATAGAGAAGCCAGGTCGCAAAGATCTACGATACCTCTTCAAAGTCTCCCCACTGACTTTTAGACTAAGGGGGTTTTTCTACTTGAGCTGCTCAAGCCATACTGGATTCGCAGTCCCCAACACCAAAAAGAAGGAAGGGGACTTGAAAAGTGAATGGATTGTGGTGGAAGGTGATTAGGGCCAGAATGTCTTTGTTGACCGGGGGGGGAGCATTGGGTCCTTACCCAGGTTGTTGGGAAGACGGGCTAGAGCAAGGAAGTTATGGGGACTCTTTCTCAAGAGTCAAAGAAAATCTTTTAAAGGATCAAGGACAAGAAGTACGGTCCTCTAGACCTTGGAGGTAACCCTTTTAACAAGTCTTGGGTGGATGCGGTGCTACGAATGTTTGCCCCTGCCCCAGGTATGCCTGCCCCTCGCTCATTTGTCTAGTTGTTATGCTATTCTTGGTTCCTTACTCATGTGTATTCGTATGTTCGATCTTGCCACATTTCAGTTTCATGTGCAGGTGTCCTGCTTAGTGATGCTTCTCACTCTAGTCCTGTTATCCCCCGTAGCCGGGATGCTTTGCTGATGACCCCTCCCCGCTCCCTGAAGCTGGCGAAGGTTAAGAAAGAAGAGGGGTCGAAACATAGACTCATCCCCGTTGGTATTCTCAAGCTTCCCTTAGCCTCCTCCCAGCTAGGCTCATCCAGCGTTCTGGAGCTTAAGGCCCGATTAGGGTACGATTGTGGCAAACCGAGCATCCTTGCTTCTCTGTCCCCCGCTCATGCCTCTGGTTCCACTTCTTTGAAGACTGCCTCCGCTTCCATCTACCCTAGCAAGCCTTCTTTAGACAAGGGTAAAGGGATCCTAAAGTTCAATAAGGCACCGGTCCCAAAAGAGAAGGAAGTTCTGGCTCTAAGTGATGAGAAGGTGGTGGTGGTCTTCAAGTGTTGCTGTCCTGGCGGGGGTGTTGCTTCCTTGTCTCTGACTCCTACCTCTGAGGTGGTCGCTAAAGGATCCGCCATCGTTGCCGAGGTAAATTCTCTCTGGATCCCTTGTAACAAATTTTAGATAGTTTTTCTTGGTTATCTGCTTTACTTTGTCCGTGGACAGGGTTTTAAGTGCTTTCTTGCCTTGGAACAACCGGTCGTCTCGTTTCAGGAGGAGCTTCGCCTTTATGAAAGGAGGAGAGCGGCGCAGAAGCCTAGATTAAATAAATTGAGCATGCCATGTTTCACCTATCTACGGAGAAGCGGAAGGCAGATGAGACTCAAGCCACGGCAGCTGGGCATGCGGTCTATTAGAAGCACGAACTGGAAAAAGAAGTGCTCCTGTCTACCAGTCGCGCTCATGAAAGGAATGAGTTGAAAGAGAGGTTGACTGCTAAGGAAAAAGAGATAGAGACTGTCGCTGATGATGCCACTAACATGGGGTATTTCCTTGCCACCCTCCACATTGCCTGAGAGGCCTCTGTTGATTTCGATTTGAGCCATATCAACTGTTGGGATCAGGACATAAATTTTTGCGACTGCTGAAAAGATGGAGGCAGAAGCTGTTGCGCTTGCACCTACCCCGGTTGCCGCCGATGATACAGCGAGCAATAATGGTCTCTCTAAGGGTGAGGCATGTGAGGGAGAGGATAAGAGAGAGGAGGGAAGGAAATGTAGCCGAAGTTGGGGGAGGAGCTGAACGGGGCTGATATGAACGCAACAGAGTAGGATCAGGGGGCCAAGCTAGAGAAGACTATTGCAGTGGGGCAAGGATCTTCCAGACCAGCAAGAATCAACATCATGACCACTGAAAGTAATCACTTCTTCAACAATCGTTCATGGTGACTTAGTGTAGATTTTTTTTTGTTGGGGGCTAGGCCGGTTGGGCTTTGGTCCTCTTGGGATGTACTACTGAACTGGTGTTTTTACTGCCCCCCATTTTTTGCACTATATCTTTTTAGTTGGAGGGCTAAGCCAGCTAAGTCTTGGTCCTTTTGGCATGTAATCTTGAACTGGTGCCTTGATATCTTTTATGCTTGCTTTATACATATTTTTTTTGACTTGGGGAATAAGGGCACTAGAGTCTTGGTCCCCTTGATTTGCAATCTACGTTCCTTATTTGTTTCAGATGCTATGATTGTGTGCCCTGTTGCGTTATTACATAGTAATGTCTCTTGTTTGTTATTTGATCGCTTGCTTCTAACCGGGTTGTGACTGCTTTCCCTGATCCCACACTACACACTTGGGTCCTTGTAGGAAATAGGTTCTTGCTAGGCCTGTCTCGTTTATTTGAAAGGCCTGGTTTGGCTAGGAGCAATGGTTCTTTAGCCGTTAAGAATCCCAATTAGGAGTCGACCGCGGTGGGTGGCTAAGGTCGCTTTAGCATCTTGATCGCTTCTTGGAGGGGGTCTAGCCCTCATTTAAGGCATCGGGCCTTCCTGCGCTAGGAATCCCGATTAGGCGATGATCGTGGTAGGCAACTACTGCAAATTTAGCACCACAATCACTTCTTGGAGGGTCTAGTCCCAATCCAGGGTGTAAGTTCCTCATTTTTGATTGACTTATTTCATGACAAACCATATTGGGATTGGAATGTAATAGGTAGGTTAGGTTATTGTGTTTGGCAAGCTTACGAACTTCCCAACGTGACTTCAAGAGTAAGAGCGAAAGGTAAATCACTTAACTTGCCTCTTGAAGTGATTTAGTTGCACACACTCACTTTCATATTGCATTTATATGATTGCATTTGTGTTTCTCTTAATTGTGTGCTTACATGCTTTATCATCACACTTATGCATTTTCATATCTTCCATATTTGTTGTGTGTCACATGTTTGGTGATTATTCATAATTATATCAATTTCCATGCATGTTATTTACTCACCTCACTCTTGCACAAAATTCATATAGTTTAGGTGTGTTTGAGAGCTCGGGAAAAGAGTTTTTAACTCTTACCATGGTCCAGGTCACCCCTAGTGCACCTACCTATACTGCAGCACCCACAATGAAAGAGTCTAGTGGGTTTCACGCGTCGGGTACCGCAATTGGTGCACCTGCCTCCATGGAGGTCCCTACAGCGGAGCTCTCTAGGGCTTCCACGCCTTGTGTACTGTGGTTGGGACACCCTGTCCGTACCGCGACACGTACATCGGTAGTGACGTGGTTTTGTTTTCCAAACCCAAAATCACATCACTTTTTTTTGGGGCTTTTATATATATGCTGCTTTCTTTTCTTGGTTGACCTAAAGCTTATAATTTTAGATTATTAGAGAGACAGATTAACTCTTAGAGAGAGAAGCTCCAAGAATTGATTTTTACTCAACCAAACACTTTCCCATGAGCATTTAAAATCATCTAAGCATGGGTCTTCTTGTTTTCTTTGACTAGGTAATCTCTACATGTGTTAGAACCTCTTGTTTTATCTTTATAACATCTTTGCGAGGTACCAACCTCCGCTTTGCATTAGTAGCCCATCCTCAAACTATTGGGTTGGTGGATGCTATCAACAAGACTATCAAGAAACTCTTGCAGAAGAAGCTCCAACAAAAGAAGGGAAAGTGGGCTGAAGAGCTCCCGACTGTACTGTAGGCATACCGTACTACCAAAAGGACTGCTATTAGGGAAACCCCATACTCGTTGGCTTTTGGCACAGAAGCAGTCCTACCAATTGAGCACAGATTACTATCCTTCAAGGTCTAGCACTTTGAACCTAAAACAATGAAGCAAAACTGAGAGCCAGTCTGGACCTTCTTAAGGAGAAGTAGTACAAGGCCATGGAACGGGTTGCTACCTATCAGAGCAGAATCGCCCGGTACTTTAATAGGAGGGTGAAGACCCAGAATTTTAAAGAAAGGGACTTGGTCCTTAGGAAAGTAACCCAGAATACGCGGAAAAGGTCAGACGGGGTACTAGCCCCAAACTAGGAAAGATCCTACCTGATAAAGAAGGTAGTGTTAGGATTATGCTCAATAGCAAGAGTGTAATGTTGTAATTAACAATTTTTTTTCATATTAATAAAGAGATTTCTGGTTTAACAAATCGTATAGCATTTAGTGACTTTTAAAATTTTTCCTTTATGAACCTTAAACCCTTTTAATCAATAAACATGCATATATGTTCACAAAAGTAAATTACCTTTTGTCGCGTGATCCGATTGACTTACGTCGATGGTAATCCGCAAGACCTTCAATCCGAGCACGAACGTGGATCACCTAGGAGCGTGGTCTCCCTTTTCTTTGAATTGCAAAACTGTGAATGGACCAAACAAAAAAACTTTCTTTTCTTTGTTAGTCACAAAAACAATCAAAAGAATGTCAAAAATTATTCCGGTCACTTTTGAGTTCTCAATCTAATGATCGAAACTCGCGTGAACCTAGATCGATATCGTATACACAAGCTTATTGATGATTAAGCAATAGTATATTATCAAAGAATAATTTCACACTCTCTTTTGTCTTTTTAGAATAAAAACTCTCTCTTGGAATTAAGAAGAAGAAGAAAGAAATAAAAAACTCAAGCACCATAGATTGTGGTGGCCGAACCCTATAAGAACACATATATAGGTTGGCCGAATTTTTTCTTCTTTTTCCTTTAGGGTTGCCGAATTCTATGTAGTCTAAGATTAGGGTTGGCCGAATTCTATAATGTCACTTATATAGGGTGACTTAAATTCAACCCTAATTCTTTTCAACTTAATAGACTTCAAACCCTAATCGAACTCCTTGATTTTTATTCTTTTATTTTGACTAAATAAAAAGACTCCTTATTTGATTAAATAAATAAAACTAATTTATTTATTTCCTTGTCAAACAAGTCTTTTACTTTTAGGAAAGATTTGTTTCTTTAATTAAACAATTAATCAATAAATTAATTAATTCTTATTTAATTAAAACAAATGAAACAAAATAATATTTTAGGTTAAAATTTTAACCTTGCCGCCCCACTTGATTAAGATTGGGCCTAACATTATTTTCTTATTTCATTTAATCCATTGGACTTTAAATAAAAAGCCCACATGTGAACCAGACCCATTCTTACTAAAAGAAACAAGCCCACATGTCTTTCATTAATATATTAATATAATTGAGCAGCCCATTACTTAAATAATGTGCAAATTATATTCTTAATATATTAAATGCAATTCTAGATGGACCCTTAAATTGGTCCGGTAGAATATATCAAGTGATCCATGCAAGTCCGTGTGGATTGGGGATCTTGGCGGGCCATCTAAATTTAAGCTTCAATAGACATAACCTAATCACAATTAACAAATGATTCACTTAGGTCCGATCCATTAATTTTAACTCATTCCACTAAAGAGCTAAAACTGAACTCTTAAATAAAGATAGAAAAGGAAGATGCTCCTCATTCATACCCTAGACAATCATATTGGAGATAGTGTATCCTCGTGATTAATATCAGTAATCGCCAAGAGTTCATAGACCGCCTATAACTCTCCAAGTTACCATATTTACTCATATGACCACGTTTTGAACTTGGATATTTTGACTTGTCCAGAAGCCATGTTTTCAATAGACACTATCGAAAACTCAACGTTGAGATTTAATATCCAATTACCTCAAAACATCCATATGATGATATTATACTCTCATTTAATTAAATGGAGCCACGATGTCCATATCTATAAATGAAGTCCTCTATCGATTAATAAATGAATATCACCAAACTATCGAGGATAGACTATGCGATATAATCGTACTCATTGATAACTCAAATGATATCACTTGCAACCATAAGTCCATCATTTATCTCAGGATTAAGATAGACCCTCCGATTGTCCTGATAATGAAAAGACTATTATCTATTGACGGTTCTAGATAAAGCTTTTCATTGTGATCCAGTTCAATGCACCCAGTGCACTAGATCCTTTTGCTCGAAGACACTCCGATGATTTTAGACTCATCATATCTCATTTGATCCCACTCAAATGCTAGCAAAAGAATTCTACAACTTTAACAAGATAAAGGTGCCTAACCTTTAACTTAAGTTGTGAACATTATTCAAGACTAACTAAAGAATTGTGTCTACCACATACATATCCAGATGTACGAACAATTCTTCTTTTCCCATAGTCTTTAGACCTTATGATTATTTACTTTGACAATTATAATATAAACTGTAAATGCTATACGATTTGTTAAACCAGAAATCTCTTTATTAATATGAAAAAGATTGTTAATTACAACATTACACTCTTGCTATTGAGCATAATCCTAACAGCAAAGGGGTAAGATGTATTGATCGAGGAGAGCATTTCTGGGGGGAGGTAATGGAGGTTTGCTGTCTTCTGGCAAGCCTTGCATGATTGTGCAAACTGTTTTGCATCTTGATGTATAGTTGGCCAAAAGTAGACCATTCTAATTATCTAGTAGGCTAGTGTGTCTCGCTTGCTGCATGGTTACCATAGTCTTCTGAATGTACCTCGTTAAGTGCCCATGTAGCATCGTCTGGGTGAAGGCATCTAAGTAGGGGGAGGGATTTCCCTTTGCGGTAAAGTCATCTGTCTACAAGGCAGTGCCGGGTAGCGATTCTCTTCAGCCCATGCTCTTGATCTGGATCTGCGGAGAAAGTGTCACTTTGGAGGTAGTCCGCTATTGGATCTATCCAACAAGGAAATCGGTTGACTGGTAGGATCTCCACCCCCTAGTTATGCTGGAATAGGGTATCAGTTGGAGGGGCACCCCTTTTGGCAAGGTATGACTCTCACCTGCTGCAATCTTGGATAGAACATTTGCCGAATGATTTTTCTCTCGAGGTATCTGTTACATCCTCATAACTTTGAATCCCGACATAGCTTATTGGACTTTAGCCAGATATGCTACCATATTGTCACCTTTTGCCTGGTACAACCCTAACACCTAGTTGACCATTAATTGGGAATCACTCTTGACTAAGAGGAAATCAGCCTCTGAGGCTTCAGCTACTCCCATTACTGCGAGTAAGGCTTCATATTCTGCTTCATTATTAGCAGCCCTGAATCCAAACCTGAAGCAGTGACTGTGTTCAACCCTTTCTATGTCTATCACGACTGTTCATGTTCCGCATCCTGATTGACTTGATGCCCCATCTGTGTATAGAATCTAGGTCTTATTGTCTTTAGGTGAATTCAAATCGGTTTGATTCAGACTGGGCTCGGGCTTGGTAATTGAGTCTGGATTTGCGCTGAACTCCATCACGAAGTCGGCTAAAGCCTATGCTTTGATCGTGGACCTTGGCTTGTATTTGATGTCAAATTGGGTGAGCTCTAGAGCCCATAAAACTAACTTGCCTGATACATCCGGCCTCTGGAGGAATTGTCGTAAGGGCTAATCGGTGACTACCACGATAGTGTGTGCCTGAAAATTGGGCCGGAGCTTTTTGGTTGCAGTTACTAAGGGATAGGCAAGTTTTTCCAAGAGGGTATAATTTTTTTCAGACTTGGTGAAAGCACGGCTCACATAGTACACTTGTCCTTATATTCCGTCACTACATTCTTTCACTAAGGCCCTATTAGTGGCAGCCTCTGAGACGGCTAGGTAAAGTCGAAGCTCTTCTCCCGTGAGGGGCATGACCAGTAGAAGGGGACTGGCCAAGTATTCCTTCAAAGCTTAGAAAGCCAACTTGCTTTGTTCATCCCACTTTAGCTTCTTTCCCTACTTGATAATCTTGAAGAATGGGAGGCACTTATCGGTGGAGCGGGATATAAATTGATTCAATGCTGCTATTCGGCATGTCAATCCCTATGCCTACTTAAGTGTTGTGGGAGACTTGAGGTCTAGTATGACCTTGATCTTCTCGGGATTAGCATCGATTCCCCTTTCATGTACCATAAACCCCAAGAATTTTCCTGCCGCTACCCCGAACAGTCTCATCTGGTTCTTCCTAATTACCTGAAAAGTTTGGCGTACATCTTCTGGGTGTTGCCCGGCCTCTAAAGATTTTGTAATCATGTCGTTTATGTATACCTCCATGGATCTTCCTATCTACTGCTTGAACAATTTATTCACCATATGCTTGTATGTAGCACCTGCATTTTTAAGTCCAAATGGCATTACCATATAGCAGTATAGGCCTTGCCCTATGATGAAGCTGGTCTTGTCTTGATCTGAGGGATGCATCATGATCTAATTATATCCCGAGAAGGCATCCATAAAGCTTAGAAGCTTATTTCCCGCAGTAGAGTCGATGAGCTGGTCGATCTTAGGCAGTGGGAAACTATCTTTGGGGCAAGCCCAGTTAAGATCGGTGTAGTCCACACACATGCACCATTTTCCGTTTGATTTGGTTACCATGACCATATTGGCGATCCATTCGAGATATCGGGATTCCCTGATGAATCCGACCTTTAGGAGTTTATCCACTTCTTCCTGGACTGCGGTGTTCCGTTCGTCGTTGAAATGTCTTCGTTTCATTTTCACTGGTTTGACAGTTGCGTCTATTGCTAGCCTATGAGTGGCCAAGCTAAGAGGAATGCTAGGCATTTCCTCATGGGTCCAAGCAAAAATATCTTTGTATTCTCTGAGGAGTTTTATCAAGTCTTCCTTGACTTCGAGATCCAACCCCCCTCTGAATTTCACCACATTAGTGAGATCTTCTCCCATGATGGGTATTTCTTCTAATTGATTCGCGGGACGACCACAAGTCTAACCCCGCTCTTCATCCTCCTGCTCTTCTATGTTTATGTCTAGTACCTCTTCTTCTCCCATGTCATAATGACATTGTTCCAGCATATCCAGGTTTACTTCACTGGCCACGTGTGTGCACTGTCTGGCAAGTACGGTGGGATTGTTGGATACCGCATAGCAATTACACGCTGCCTGTTGGTCCCCTCTGACTTCTCCCACTTCTGTTCCCACTAGAAACTTCAGGACGTTGTTATAGATGGATAGTACCCCCTCTAATCCCTGGAAGGAAGGGTCTACCTAGAATGGCATTGTAGGCAGACGGGGTATCCACCACGATGAACTCTGTCATCACGTTCTGTTGAAGTGGAGCTTCTTCGACTATCACCGGCATGATTTTAGATCCCATGGGCATTACTGAGTCCTTTGTAAAACCATACAAAAGCGAGGTGTAACTGTTGTAGTAGGAATTCTTCAAGTTAAGTTGCTCATGAGCTCCCTTAAACAGGATGTCAACGCTGCTTCCTGTATCGATCAAGACACGGTGAACCCGGCAGCTAGCAATCTGTACCGATATGACCATGGGATCGTCATGTGGTTAGACTATATTGTAAACATCTTCCTTTATGAAGACAATCTTGGTAGTGCGAGATGGATCTCGGGACCCACTACTGACCTTGAATATCTCATGACCTGTGTTGAGTCTGGGAATCTTTCTTGCGTGGTTCTTCCTAGAATTGTTGGAAGTTCTAGCCAAGGTGGGGCCTCCACTAATGGTATGAATCACCTAGATCTGCTACATCAGATCCTTCTCCCCATCCTTCGTTCTGTCTGTCGCCTCATGTATCCTGCTTTGTACCCGTTTCCCCTCCTTGATGCTATCCCGTACCTGTTGTTGAAATTCTATCAGTAGACCCCCCTTACCAGCCCTTCAATCTGATTGCAGAGGTTGTAGCATTCTAAGGTGTTGTTCGACATTCTCGTGGAAATCACAATACTTGTATTGGTTCCTCTTATCAGCTAGGACTTTCATAGGACCCGGCTTCCTGAGTAAGCCTTTGTCCCGGATGGCGAGGTAGATGGTTTCTCTTGAAGCATTGAGGGGGGTATAGTGATTGTATACATCTTCCTCTCTTGTTACCCGGGTAACTTCTTTCAGAAGAGCTGTCTTAGGAGGCGATCTCTTGAGAGGGGATCTTCTAGTAGGGTACCTTTCCTGGTACGAGGGAATAGGAGGCGGCCTGTAGGTTGACCTGTTTGGGGGATGATTTTGGAATCTTGACTGGTACAGGCTTTAGAGTCTCCTTCCTATGACGCGAGGCCAGTCGTGCTTCATCATGTTCAACCTTGATACGGAGCTGCTCTTCTATCTCTACCTATTCTAAAGCTCGATTGTAGGCTACCGAGTAAGTTTCTGGTGGATGCTTAGTAAAAGAGCGGAATAGTCTGCCTACCAACAAGTTTCTTCAAAAATTATCCAAGGTTTCTTTTTCATCGAATACTCCCATCTATATCACTTCCTTATGGAATTTCTCCACATAAGACCTCAATGTTTCACCCCGCTCCTAGGTCACATACTGAAGCAAAATAGGATCCTTGGGACGAGGCTTGATTCCTTGAAATTGCACACAGAAAGCTATGGTGAGTTTAGAAAAAGAATCCACACTACCTGGTGGCAATTTCCTGAACCACGTTTTGGCACAGTCAGTCAAGGTCGAGGGGAACATCCTGCACATTGCTAACCGTGTTGCATTCTAGACTTTCATCTGGTGGACAAAACTTTCCAGGTGACTTATTGGATCCTCTGTTCCGAAATACTTTTCGGAGGGCATCCTGAATTTGGGGGGAAACCCCGCCTCCCTGATTCTTTTGGAGAATGGTGCATTCATCTCTCATAGAGGGTTCTTCCGGATTCTTTGGTGCTTTCCTTTTTTTAATTCCTCCAATTCCTTAGCCATTTAGGCCATCTGATCTTCTAGGCACTGAAATTTAGCGTTTCCGGATCAGGCCACTGAACCCTCTTCATCCGAGGTCTCTGAATCAACAACCACTTCCTTCCATTTAGCTTTCTGGTGCCTACTCCTAAGGCTTTTTTGGGATTTGGCGCTTCTTTCTTAGTTTGGTTGTGGATCTTTCTTCTCTCTCTTTAACCTTGCTGGGGGTTGGACTCTTCTTGGTGGAATCTCAATTGTGGATTTTACTAATATGGGTCAGAGATTAACCTGGCGGACCGAGGTTGGTGGAAATGGTCCTAGTCGGTCAAATACTGGTACACGGATACTTGGGCTGATGTCTCCTACGGTCCCAACTGCTTCAAAGTGGATTCCTTGAGCTATCATTATGAGTCGGATGGCTTCTACGTAGGCAGTAGCTTGTTGCTCTAGAATATCCCGATTGATCTCCTGTCCGATCGGATCTCGAGGCAAAGGGCATGCGGCTATGACAGTAAGAGGTATTGGTGCCGGATTGTCATTCCTGGATCCTCTACCCCATCTTTAAGCTCTTTCGATGGAAGCGAGTGACAAGGGTCCCGATGGAGCCGGATGGGCCTGAGAGGATCGCAGTCTCATCTTTCTACTTCGCCAGGTAGAACTAAGATAGCTTTCCTATAAATGTTAGGAAGGTAGTTTCTTACAGACGGCGCCAAAAGTGTTAATGGAAAATTATCACTAAGGTGAATCTACAAATAACAACTTTAAGGACTGAGATTGGGATAGATCCCGGTCGGAGAGGTATTACGTAGTTCGATACCAACAAATTTTTTCAAATCAAACTAAAAAATCACACAAGAAAAGATTAATAGGTATGATTTCATTAATTACAACATGGATACATTTAACGAAATTAAGGCAACGGTCGTATACGGCGGTATTCAAGGTTTCTGTTAGGTGATGAAGATGGCATGCTCGTGTCTGTCGATAAGTAAAAAAAACTGCGCATGTAGGGTTTTGAGAGGCCAATTTTTTTTTGTCCCTTTTCTGGCTAGTATAGTGTCGTATATATAGGTCCCGTTGCTTGCCATGCACTACTATAATTTCGATCTAGGGTTTGGCGATCACAAGACTTTTTTTCCTTCTAGGAGACAACCTCGTAGGAGCTTTAATTATCTGAATCCAATTATTCCTTTCAGAGAGGATTCTAATATAAATGGACTCCTTATTTGAATGGAATTCTTAAGTGACGGGAAGGAGTCTACCTTTTTATCGGGAGATGAACGATCACATTTCATTCCACTAGCTTTGGAGCTTCAAGATCCGTCTGTCTAAACATATGGATATATCATTCTGTGAGTATTTCTTATGGTTATCTGGCTGGAGGATCCCAAGAGGTATTTGGGTTCATCTGGGTTCTCGTGTACCTCGCCCATTTCTAGTTTGATGTTTTCTTGGTTAGGTGCTTGGTCATTGGGGTATCTTGATATCGGCTATGCTTGCAGCGAGGTACCCGGTTGGATGTAGAAGCGGGATACTTTAGCTGACGTTATATTTGGATGTCCGTCTGATGCGGCAGTGGGGTGCCCTGCTGAAATAGTAGCGGGGTATCCTGTCGATCTAGTAACAGGATACCTATTTGATGTAATAGCAGGGTACCCCTTTAAGCTCCGTGATAGAATTCTGAGTAGAACTCTGTGTTGGAACATTTTGAGGGTTATTGGGATCGTTGGGCTCTACTGTCGTCAGTCCGAGGGAGGAGGCAGATATCTTGATTTGATCCAGTATTCTTCTTTCTAGGAGTAAAAAAGTGTTTCTTCCTTGTATCTGAGTGAAAAATTCTTTTTTAGTCCTTTGCCATTTTTAGTGGTTAATAGACTATAAACGGGCAACGGGGGCAAATGTCTCCTTAAAGTCAATACCCTCAATTTGAAAGTACCCTTGTGCAACAAGTCTAGCCTTGTTACGCACTATGTTGCCATCCTCATCGGATTTGTTCCTATAGATCCACTTGGTGCCTATCACATTTGTGCTTATAAGCCTATGAACTAGAGTTCAAACCTCATTCCTTTCGAATTGGTTTAGCTCTTCTTGCATGGCAAGAACCCAAAACTCATCATTCAAGGCCTCACCAACCTTTTTGGGTTCTATTTAAGAGGTGTAACAAGTGTAGCTAATAAGATTAGCCATTTGACATCTAGTCCTAACACCCTTATTCACATCTCCAATGATGTCATCTTTATCATGGAGCTTTCTAACCCATGGAGTAGGTTCATTAGAGTCCAAGAGAAGGACTCTATCTAGAGGTTAAGAGACCTCTTCACGTAGGTTAGACGTCCCAACATTGGGATTCTCCACAACTTTCTCCAAAGGAGAATCATCTACAATAACAACCTCCTCCTTATGGTTACTAGACTTTAGCCTTTCATCATTAATGACAACATTGGATGATTCCATGATGCTTCGAGTTTTCAAATTGAAAACTCTATAGACTCTCTACTATTCAAGGCATAGCCAATGAATATGCCCTCATCACTTTTAGCATCGAACTTGCCAAGTTGATCACGGTCATTCAAAATGTAGCATTTGCTTCCAAAAGTGTGGAAGTAGCTAACATTTGGTCTCTTACCTTTCCATAACTCATAGGAGGTGTTTCTAGTTCCGGGTCTTAGGAAAACTCTATTCCCTATATAGCAAGCCGTATTGACGGCTTCGGCCCATAGGTTCCTAAGGACATTGTTGCTAAGCAAAATCACACGGCCATCTCTTGAAGGACCCTATTTTTCCTCTCAACAACTCCATTTTGTTGAGGTGTCCTAGGAGCCGAAAACTCATGGGAAATGCCAACATTATCACAATAGGTTTCAAAATAGGCATTCTCAAATTCCCTCCCTTGGTCACTTCTAATCTGTTTTATGCTTTTAATCTTTGAATTCATTTCATTTTGAATTTTAATGGAAAGCATTTTAAACTTATCAAAAGTTTTGGATTTTTCTCTAAGAAAATATGTCCATGTGAACCTAGAGAAATCATCAACACAAACAAAAATGTATCTCTTTCCACCTAAACTCTCGGTTTGCATAGGACCCATGAGATCCATGTGAAAAAGCTCTAGGGGCTCCTTGGTTGAGAGATACTTGCACTTTTTGTGCATGCTTTTGGTTTGTTTTCCTTGTTGGCAAGGTCCACAAACTCCATTGGCTTTATTCCTAGGCTTAGGGAGGCCACGCACACAATTGAACTTTCCAAGGGTTCGTAAATCCCGAAAGTTCATGTGGCCGAGTCTTTCATGCCACAACTCAATATGCTCATCCATGGACACATGTTTTCCATGCCACCTAAACCCCAAACTTCTATTTTCTTTCCCCGTTCAAGTTTGAGACTATTCTAGCTTCAAGACAATAACAATTGTCGCTAGATCTCATACCTTTTAACAAGGTTTGTCCATTGGGCAATAGGATAGGGCAATCATCTTTACTAAATACGACAAAAAGGTCCTTAATCACTTAGATGTGAAATGCTTATCAAATTAGCTTTTAAGTCATCAACAAACAAAACATTTGACAATGAGGGTAGACCGGGAATGGAAATGGTTCCTTTCCCTATAGCTCTCTTTTTTGATCCATCACCAAAGGTGACACATCCTCCTTCCTCCATGACAAGAGTCTCGAAGAAACTCTTGTTTCCCATCATATGCCTAGAGCACCCACTATCAAGATACGAAAAATTAGAAGAATTTGATCTTAAAGCAATTTGTGGAACATGGCAAACATTTTCATTCTTTCCAATCCACTTAGATACTATCTTTTCTTTTCTAGTGGTTTTTGGTACATGGGCTCTAGATGTTCTAGGATCATACAAATCAATTTTCTCATTCCTAGGAACATGCATCATGGCTCTATTCTTTCTCTTTTCAATCATGCTTCTAGTTCTACACATTTTAATGTATCAAAAGCAATTTGGTCTAATATGACCATCAAATCCACAAAAATGACATGTATGAATGAAATAAGGAATCATACCATGTCCTTGTGCACGCATGGGAGCTTGTCCATGTCTTTGTGGTTGAGTAGGTTCAATCCATCTTCATTGTTGAACCGGTCTAGCTTGTTTCCTAGCTTGAGATTGCATGATTGGTCTCTTTCCCCTATGAGCCATTTGTTGAGGAATGTTGACTTGAGGGACCCTTGTGGGTTGAGCTTGAGGTTGCCTCCTTAACACCACCTTCACTTGTGCACTATGAGAACATTGTCCTAGTTCTAACTTCTTCCTAGGAGTTTGCACCGATGAAGCTTCTTGGTTTCCCAAACTCTTGACAAATATGGTCTTCTTGAAGTGGAGGTCTCCTTACCATCTTCAAACCCAATATCTCCTTTGTCACATGGACTCTTTCCAACACCAAGTATATGATCAAGCTTCTTGGTGCTAGAATCCATCTTAGCTAAAGACTTTTTCACTTCTTGAAGCTCCCTCTTCAAATCTTCTTCATTCCTCTTAGATAAGACTAAGTCCTTTCTTAGCTTATCTTTAATTTTCTTAATTTTTCCACTTGTTCACTTAAGTGGTCATTATGAGATGAGAGCTCAAGATTTTCTTCTCTCAACATTTTTATCTTTTTAAAGGCCTTCTTCTCTAAGCTCTTGAATTCGGCATGGTGTTCAACAAGAACCTCTCTCTTTCCACATATCCACTTGCGGAGTGAGTTGAAGATCCATCTTCACTTGAGTCATCTTCCTCTTGACTATCTTCCTCTTCTTCACTTCTACTTTTGCTCTTATGAGATGAGGCAAAAGCTATGAAGTTAGCCACTTCATCATCCGAAGTTTCTTCTCTTTCAATGGAGTTATCACTACTACCACTCCATGTGGCGGCCACACTTTACCCTTCTTATTGATCAAGTGATTTGCACATTCAGGGGAAAAATAACCTCTACCACTACACTCAAAACATTGGACCCCTTTCCTTTCGGTCTTCTCTTGCTTAGGCTCAAACTTGTTGTAGGAACCCTTTTTCTTGTAGTTTTGACCTTTGGATCCAAAATCCTTTTTCTTAAACTTCATAACCTTCTTGAACCTTTTCACAAATAAGGCAAGGTCTTCATCCGAGTCATTCTTCTCCTCCTTTTCATCCTTGGAGGTTTTCAAAGCAATTTCCTTTTGCTTTTTAGGAGGAGTAAATTTAGGAGCCTTACTAGACACGTAAGCGAGGAGTCTTCCAATTACCTCGCTTGGCATCATGTCCTTATATCCACTATTTTCTTCTAACGCCGTCACTTTTGATTCAAACCTATCGGGGAGAGACCTCATGATTTTCTACTTGACTCTCCTATCCGAATACGGGTCTCCGAGTTGGTGACTTTGATTTACGATATTCATAAACTTGATTTTGAAATCATTAAAGCATTCATCCTTCTCCATCCTAAGCAACTCGAATTGAGTTTGAAGGACTTGAAGCTTAGATTCCTTCACCATATTGGTTCCTTCATATGCAATTTGCAAGATGTCCCAAGCCACTTTCGCTACTTGAGTATTCTGAACTAGCTTGTACTGATTTTCATCCATTTCACAAAGGATGGCGTGCATAGCCTTCCTATTCCACCTGAAGCCTCAAATTCTTGTAGACTCCATTGAGCCTTTGGCTTCAACACTTCTTCTCCTCCACCCACGGGAGTCATCATAGGTAGATCATATCTATCTTCAACCATCATCCATGCACGGTCATGAATTTGACATATATAGGATTCCATCTTCCCTTTCCATTGGAAATAGTTCAAACTGGTGAGGAGAGGAGGTCTCCTGCTAGAAGCTCCCTCGTTGTTGCCACCGTTTCCACTCATTATGTTTAATGAATGAAAAGAAATGTATGCAAAATGTATGAATGAGGAAAGAAACACACAAATGCAAAACACACCAAAATGAGCAAGGATCACCTAAGTATATCTAGGAACCCGCTCTGATACCAATTGAAACAAATAACATTGTGTATAATATTAATATAGAGAGGGGGTGAATAGATTATTTTTTATTTTACCCAAATTTTCGTTAATAGTCAATGTTCCGAAAATACCCCTAACTAGTCACAATAATATCACAAGTGTAATATGTGCGGAATTTAAATAACACGTGATATTTACGTGGAAACCCTTTCGGGAAAAACCACGGGCTGTTATATGAGCCACACACGAACCTCGAATCCACTAAATGTGTTCAAGATTACAACCTAATCCTGGAAGTAATCACACACCTACCTAATCCCGGAAGTATAAGTGGACCTAGTGCAATTGCTTACGATCTAAGCAACCTACTCTCGGAAGCTACACATAAGACTTACTTCTCAATGAAGAGATAAAATGGCCTAAGTGAATATATGATGATATTCAATGAACAAACAAGGCTAGGGAACCTTAGATGCTTATCTAGGATGATGAATATGCAATAAAAAGCAATCCTAAATATCAATAGCTAAATGACATGTCAAATAGCTTAGCAATCAAGATTAAACACAACCTAGAAGGCTATCACAATACAACACTCAATCATTTCATCACAAACAATCTCTATCTTGTATCTAGTATGTGTTCTAAAAACATACAAGTGAATAAAGAGAAGACTTGTTAAGAAAGGCACTAAAATTAGATGAAGTTAGTGATAATCTTACCAAGCAAGATGTGATGATGCAAACCATGCATGGATGCACTCTATGTGAGCATAGATGATGCAATATGAAGTTTGATGCAAAAAGGAAATGCTTTAAGTGATTAAAGGTGACTTCTTGAGGATTTTTGGCTCTTAAAAAGTGTTATAAGAGAAAAATATGCTTTTGGAACTCTTGGGGACGACCTAAAATGAAAATGGGATATTTATAGGCTCCTAACAAAACTGCAGCGTTTTGGTCTTTCACGCAAAGCTGACTGCCGAGGTTTGTGACTGTCGCGGTTGAACAACCGCGGCACGATAGTAAAGTCACTGTTGCTAGGGATGTCGTGGTTGGTCAACCACGGCACTTCAACCGTAGCACAGAGAAGAGATCTCTGTTGCCTGGCTTGCCACGATTACCTAACCGCGGCACTACAACCACGGCAGTGAGAGGCAAGGCCTTCTCACGCGGTTTCTCACATAATGAACATGCAACAAGTGCGAGTGTATGAGTAAAAAGAATGCATCCTAATGCCTAATATGTTATGGCATATAACAAACTAGATGCAATCAAATACACATGCAAGAAGAGAGGTTAATGAGCATTAATGCACACAAAATAAACACACACAACATATAAGAATAAGACTTATGCATGGGTTGTGGGTGTGTGCAACTATCACTTCAAAGCAAGTAAGCACATAGAAATTTACCTTTGAAGTGATTGATCTCTTGAGGTCTTGAAATGGACTTTGATCTTGAATCTCAAACACCTAAACTACCCTTGCATTCAAACCCCAACATGTGGTTTGTCCACAAAATAAACCAATCAAATAAATGAGACCTTACACTTGGCTTCTCCTTTGGTTTCACCACAATTGGTGAAACTGTGGTTTGATCGGCGACCTTGACCGTCAAATGGAACCGCCGTTTGATTCCAGTAGGTTCTGAAATGCTTTCAAAGGTTATGATCGGCGGCCACGACTGCCAATTGAAACTGCCGATTAGACTTGATTGATTTAAAATATCTCGGTCTCAAATCGGCGGTTGGAATCGACGGCCACAAAACCGTCATTGATACATGACACTCTCGTATCTATTCAGTGGTTGTGATCGGTGGTTATGAAACCACTGAATGAAGACGCCGCCTGAAACCACCGAATGAAGACGCTGCTTGAAACCGGTGCTCTCGGTTTCAATTCGGTAGTTTAAATCGGTGGCCCCGACCGCTGATTGAAACTACCGTTTTGGCGCGTAGCTGGGGTAAACTTGTCTTTTCACCCAACTCGTTCTTGATGTCTATAAATACATCATTATCTTATTCTCTGAATTCAGTTCCTTGACTCCAAGAACCCTAAAGATAAAAAGAGAGAGACTTGAGAGAAAATCAATCAAGAACTCATCTTTAATTACTCAAAGTATTTTCCATGTGCATCTAAGTTCATCAAACATCATCTATAACCATATAAGATGCATCCATGCATGGATTTTCTATAACAAATATTGCTTGGTAAGTTTTTCACTAATTTCATCTAATTTTAGTGTTTTACTTAACAAGAAATTTCTTTAATCACTTGTATGTTCTTAGATCATATTCTATTATATAAGATAGAGATTATTGTGTTGTTTTTATTGAGTGATGTATTGTGATAGTTATACCTAGGATTGCTTTTCTTATATATCTATGCTTTATGTCAAGTCTTATAACAATTGATATCTAGGATTGATTTAATTGTCAACTTTTAATCCTAGATAAGCATTTAGTGTAACCTAGCATTAATTGTATATTTGGATATCATGCATATTCACATAGGTTGATTAATCTCTTCATTGAGAGGTAAGTCTTGTGGCTAAGGTTGCTTAGGCCGCAAGCAAATTGATCTAGGGTTGCTATTACAGGCCTACGGGCAGCAGAGGTGAGTTAGTGACCATATAAGGTTTGAAATTGTCAACCTAGGTTATGGACACCTTTACAAATAGTGATTTCAAGGATCGTGTGTGGCGCATATAACAGCCAGTTGTTTTACCTTGTTAAAGGTTTCCCTATAAAAAATCAAGTGTCTTTTAAATTCCGCATTTTATTTGATTTGATTTGATTTTGTGACTAGATTGGGGCTTAAAATTGAATATTGACTAATCAAGAAAATTTTGTAATATAACTTGATTAAAATCTATTCACCCCCCCCCCCCCCCCCCCCCCGGATAGTATTAGACATGCCATAATAGTTTCATTTGCACAATTCTCCCATTTTGCTTGAATTCTCAAAACTTTGTCCACAGCCACGATTCTCCATACCAAGAATCAACATACCCTACCACAAGGTATAACCACTCGAGAACGAACCATCCTAAGATTTCCCTTCACATTTTTTTTTTATTTGTGTTCGTTGTTCCGACACCAACTCGAAATAACTTGCTGAAATTGTGGTGCAACTACTCAAGTCAGATTTCTAGGGAGTTCATCAGCCATCGACATCTTTGTCCACCATACACCTTGCATCACTTTCTGACCAATGCCTTGTGTACAATTATGGACCACTAGCAACAATATATCATCTTCCATGGCTAATGGGGAAAACTACCAAAAGGATAAACATGTCCTTACATCACCCAACCCTATGAAAGACCTTCTGTCTTTGCCTCACATTCCTGGTGAAACATTTGCTACTAGAAATCGGGAGTGCTTTGCCGGATAAGCCCCACACCAAACCAGAGACTTCAAGCGTTCAAATTTTTTTTTTTTTTTGCGTTCAATAGTTTTTTTTTTTATTATCTACAATCAGCTCCTTGTTCACCAAGATTGGATCTCCATGACTCGTACATATCACCATAAGCCAAACTTCTCCTTCATCAATATTCTTTTTTTCATTAAACTCTACTGAGTTCGAAACCGCTTCCAAGACGTATCTCCTTTGCTAAACCATACTAGACAACCACGATCATCATCCCAATACCACGAAGTCTTCCATACGATCTCCCGTAAAGACTTGAAATCGCCATCGCCATCGCCAAACCATATGGCTCTGATACCAATTGTTGGGGATTCTAACTGATGAACACGAAAACGTCGTGCCTAATATTCACCTATAACTCATAGCAATTAATAACGTCAATAGCAAAAAAAAAAAAAAAATAGATGAGAAAAAATAAAACAATCATAACACAAATATCCGTGGAAAACCCAAATCGGGTAAAAAACCATGGGTCATCAGGACAACAGAGAAAGTTCTAGTGTATGATAAATAATTACAACTATATACTCTATGATTCTCTCTCTTACCTCAACCCCAAACCACACTCACAAAATCCTCACCGAGTACCCTCCCAATATCCCCTAGGTCTCCCATGAATATCACTCACAGATCTCTAACTTGATCCACCAATATTCCCTTGGATCCCTCCCCGGATTTTCTATAGGGTCTCCCTCAGATCTCACTAACACTATCTCTGATGTTACATGGTGTTCTATTTATACTAATTACAGGGGATTAGGAACTAACAAGGAAATCCATCTCTTACACATACAAGACTTACTTGTTCCACATAAATATTATTTCCTATTTATGAAACGTTTTCTTATAAAGAGAAATCCTCTTCCTTCAAGCACAAGGCTTTCCTGTTCCGCATGAAGCCAAACCCTTTTTCCTTTTCCATCGAAGACTTCCTGATCCGCGCAAATTTCTATTGAACTTCTGTCTGCAGTACAACGTTTCCCATAGCGGAAACCATTGGACGTCGACCGCTGTCATTACCAATGTGCAATCCACAATGCAAGGCACAACGGTCCTTCAATCTTTGCGAACACTGCTTCAACCGCTCCTACAACCGCTGTCAAAGCCATATCGGTAGGGAGAGCGGTTTTCATCTTCATTCGCTTTCATCTTCAATTCGTCCCTCAAACGCCTAATCCAACTTCCAAATGTATCCCACGTCTCCAGGAAGCTCTACATCAGTTGAGTCTCGTTTGTTAACATTCGGTTCATTCGAGAATACGAGCCAAAACCTAATAGGTCCCATTGTGGTATATCGGGGAAAGTCCTCCCTTGATTCTTTGGGCCATTTTTGGTGGTTAACAAATATTATAATTACATAAACAATAGAATTATATTAAATACAAATACATAATAGTTATAAGGGTATAATTGTCTTGTTACTCGATTTTAGATATTGATATTCCATATCAAAAATATAAAACAAACATATCATCCATATTTAAGATTTTAGTCACTATTCAGACTTCAGACCAAAAAAAACAAACGCTAACTTAGTATTCTACTTATAAAGAATCGAGTAGGAGAAAAAAAAAACATCAAACTTGAATCCATATAATCGGATGATGAAATTACATCTTTTGTCTACTTTAATCTAACCTATTTTTTGTTTTTAATCAAAAACATCAAACTTGAATCCATATAATCAGATGATGAAATTACATCTTTTGTCTACTTTAATCTAACCTATTTTTTGTTTTTAATCATCTTATTTATACTTTAATGATGTGTTTGTTTGGAGGGATATATGGAGGGAGGGAGAGGAGAAGGGAGGGAGAGCAAATCAGTTGTTTGGTTGAAGGGAGAAGTAAAGAGAGAGGAGGAAAGAAGGGAATGCTTCTCCCTCTGGGCCCACAAAATTGAATCCCCCCCAATTTGGTTGGATTCAAGGAAGGAAGGAGAGTGATGGGGGGCAAAGACAAAAAAGCCTTCCCTTTTTATACTACCCTCCAAATTTTTAAAGGCCAATATTGTAATTTAATAAATTAAATATCAATTCATCCATCCAACTCTCCTTTCAATACCAAACAACATGGATGATTGATGTTATCCTCTTCATCCCTCCTACTCTCCCTCCCTCCTAATTCATCCATCCCTCATATTCTCCCTCTTTCCTACCAACACATAGTCTAAGTTCTCTAATTTCTTGCTCATTTTCTAACAAGTCTTCTTCATCATCTGCATCAACATTTGATGTCCGGGCCTAAGAGCTTTTTGATGGCAATATCTGAGTTTTCTTCTTCATCTCCTTGTTTTTACCCAAAAGCACCATATATAATCCACAAACAATCAACACTGCTCCTAGTATGCTGCCATTACATAAATTATTATGATTTCATTTCAGGTTAATATCATTGTTTTTCTCTTGCTATGCGTTTTGGCTTAAATATAAATAGACCTATAGATAGTTTATTTTAAATATTTGAATATCATTACAAACATCTCCTAATTCCGCTGTAAATATTATTTAGATTTTGTCCAATTTTTTTAATACAAAATACATCTATTCAAAAGAGATGAGTGATACTTTCTCTCTCTTATGATAGGAATATTTTAATCTAAACTCATACAACACCGAACACATCACAGCTCTAATCTCAGTTTCATCATATCACATCCAATCCAATCCAATATAATTTCATGAAAATAATCATATCATATCTCGCGCACCAAACAAGCCCTAAAGGTGCAATCTCACACCTCTCTCAATCGCAAGAGTTATTTGGCACTTTCTCAAGAGTAAATATAATATTTAAGCTCACTCACAAAGCCTAGGGGTGGACGTGAGTCGAGTCAGTTTGGTTTTCGGCCAAAACCGTCAATGACTCAATTATACTCGGTTTTAATTTTTATTTTAAATCGGATTGACTCGTCTTAATAGGGTGACTCGACATGACTCTAACCTGTTTTTTCCGGTTCGGTTTAATACAGTTTTGGGCTTGATAAACCTTTTGCACCTAATGAAAATTTTACCTACGTGTTTAACTGTATGTGCCTTTGGAACCATAATTCAACAATTCCAAGTATTAAAAAAAATATTTAACTTCATAATATAAGCGGAAGTCCAAATAATTTATAATACATTCCATCATAATTCTAAATATAATCTATAATAATAATAACAATCATTTATTTTAATTTTTATTTTATTTTCTAACATATTTTAATAAATTTTGTATTTTTCTATATTTTTTGTGTTCAATTATAGAACAAATCTCTTAAATAATTATTTCATTTTGCTAAATGTTCAAACCGGAGGATTTGATTTGATATTTTGTCGAATGTCAGGGGTTATTTACAATTATCCCTAATTATAATGGCAATAAAATAAAAAGTGAAAAAAAATAAAAAATTTGAACCCTAGTTATACAGGGGCAGTTTTGAGTTTCCCTCCATATGAATGCCACGTGTCAGTGAAAATGAAGATCGAGGAAGTGAGTAGTTGCCTCCCATATATAGCACATGTTGTTTGTACGTTACCTCTCCTATAAATCAATTCTCGTAATAGCTATTAGGGGCATTCCCTGTAATTTACTCACAAACACGTGCCCTATTTTACTTACCAAAAGTTGCTGCCCTTTTTCGTCAATATCATCGAACGTCTTTTTCTTCTCCGTCTCTTCTCCTTCGATTCCGTCCCTGATTTTCTTCTTCAATTCTTTAGATCCATCTCGGATCTCAATTTCCCTCTCTCTCCTCTCTAGATCGACCCCTCTTTCGTCACTTTCCGCCACTGATTCCCTTTTTAGGGCTAGGGTTTCCTTAACGTTTCTATCTCTTGTTTTTATCTGAGATCTGTGAATCCTTTTTGTATATTGACCGTTTTTTCGTTTTTAATTTTGCTTTTTTCTCTTCCGATTTGTAAATGATCTCGATTTCTTGGTTTCGATCTTTCAAGGGGTTGTTTGTTCTGTAGATCTGTTAATCTTGACGTGTGTTTGTAAGAAGCTCTTGTTCTTTTATTCGTAGATCCGATCTTAATTTTGTGATTTTTTTTTTTTTTTTTTTTTTTTTTAAACTTTGGAGATCTAGGGTTAGGGTTAGGGTTCCTGTAAAAATTGGGGATTTCTTGATTTTTTGTTAATTAGGTTGGGAAAATTAAGTAAACTATAATTAATTACGTTTTTGCCCTCAATTTGTTGTTAATTTTTGAGCTGCACCATTCTGCTGTATAATTTGAAGAAAAGATTATTATCCCAGGTAATAACCAGTATTTCTCCGCTATAGATCGATTTTGTTTACGTTATTCTTGTATTTTTAATTTACCATACAAATAATGCTTTTACCAAATTGCCCTTTAAGTCGCCAAATAACCGGCCCCACTGTTGTCATAGTATCTAATTAATGCTTTTATGATTATAATATTGAAATATTATGCGGGTATACAGAAAATGTAGTAATGAAACTGGTTATCCTTTTGATAATGCAATTATAAAATTAACTAAAATCATCACTCATAAACTAAGTGGTTGCTTTCGTATGCGGTGCTAGTCTTATTAGTAATCATCATCAGAACATGTAGTAATTTATCTTTATATGACTTGTGGGTTTGGTTGTTTGATGGTTGGTTCTTTTTATAATTTATTTTGTTTTCCCTACAGTCAATCATGGTAGAAAAACGGCCTTTTGATGGAGAAGAAATATTTGAGGTTTCTTCCAAGCAGGTTAGGCAAGATGAACATAGTAACCAATTATTTTCTTCTTCAGAATTGGTTTTCCCTGAAGATGGTCCCCACATATCTGACACTTCAGGTGAGAGAGACTTAATTTAATATCTACCAAGTATATTTCAGAATTGTAATTGAGACTAGTAAATGTGGAACAATTGAATCCTACTGCTGATCCTGTTTGGTCATCCTTGTGAATTGAATTGCACATTTTTAACACCTAAAGATTGAAAATCTCTGTATCTATAGGAGTCTTTTGATAGCATTAATTAACCAAATGGAGTCTGTAAACTATAAGCATTGTCTTTTCCATATCTTGTATTGCATTATGAAACCTGACAGAATTTAATCTGTATTATAAAAAGGAGGGGCCACATTCATACAAAGTAATACTGGATTTGACAAAAAGCTAGCAAGTGAACAAGGCAATACTGGCGATGTTGAAATCAATGGTCCTGGCTGCATCTCCAGCAGTACTAGTGAAGAAGAAACACCAGTTCATGTGTTATATTTCTCGGAATATTATAATCCTGAACGCCCAACCAGAACAATGGCTCACTGTGCCGATATCTATTCTTTACTTTTGGATCATCCTCCAAGGAAGCCTATTCCTATTGGGCCAAATCATCAAGCTGATATTCCAGCATGTGGTAAGAAAACTTCAAATCATGTAGGTACATCTGAAATAGTATTGGGTACTGCTGGGGATGAATATGAAAAGGTACTGATGGGAACTTGTGTCATCCCAATGCCTGATTCATCTTCATATAATGACTATCAGCAGGTTGGTAAAGGTAGAATTGACTGTCTGTGTGAGAATGGAGGCTCTATTAGATGTGTGAGACAGCATATTGTACAAGTAAGAGAGAAACTGAGAGAGTACATTGGAATGGGGAGATTTGTGGAACTTGGTTTGGTTGACATGGGTGAGATAGTGGCAGACAAATGGAGTGATGGGGAGGAACAATTATTCCACAAGATTGTCTACTCAAACCCATTTACATTGGGTAAGAAATTCTGGGAGATTCTGTCGATTGTATTCCCATATAGAAGCAAAATGGAGATTGTCAGTTATTATTTTAATGTATTTATGCTTCGAAGGCGAGCAGAGCAGAATAGATGTTACCCTGTTAACATTGATAGTGATAATGATGAGTGGCTGGGTAGTGATGAAAAGGATGAAGCATCTTCTGGGAAGTTGCTAAACAGTAGCAGTTGCAATGTTTATTGTGAGAACTGGCCTAGTAGCAACTTTAATGAGTATGTTATGGAGTCTTATGATGAACTGGCTTATTCAAGTAAAGTTGACTTATTACCAACTTGCAGCATGATTGAAGAGGTATTTGGAGATGGGTCATGGAATTGCAAGGCGAGAGATAGTAAATCGATGCAATAAAGAAAAACAGAATTGTTATACAGATTTTATTTCATTCATTTGTCTTGAAAGGAAAAAGAAATAAGATGAAATATATTCCATTCTGTTTTGATGCTCTCTTTCTTTTACTCATCAATGCAATGAAATATATTTCATTGCTTACTCATCAATAAAGAAAAATGCTTGAATTCCATCGACTCTTTTGAGTACCCCCCTAAGCATTTCTAGCACTATAACACATGACGCATGCTCCTTTATCATGACATAGCACAAACCTAATCTCAGCATATTAAAAAACTATTGGAAACATTTATTGATATCATAGAGGAAAAGGAGAGCAATAAAACAGTGCATCCACAAAGGTTGAATGGATATATGGTTAAAGATAAAATAATTGTAGTGGAATTTCGGATGGCAAGAGCAGTGGATAATGGATACATGGTTAGTGGGACAGATACATGTGTAAGAGTAATTATAGTTAGTGTCCCACTCCCACATACATGATATATGAAATGTGGTGGTTTTACGATTAGGTCAATAGGATGGAGAAGAGAGAATGTATGATGAGGAATTTATAGAGTTTTGTATATAAATTACAAAGGGCCTGACATGCATGCACAAGACAAGGAATGTCTAAAATCTTTCTTTGGAAAGCCCCTGTCTGATTGATGGACGAGTTTTGGGTTTAGATAAATGATTTCCAAATCATCTGTTCGAATCCTACCAATGGCGAAAACTTAAAAAAAAAAAAAAAAAAAATACAAAAATAATAAAATAAAATAAAATAAAATATCCTTGGAAAGTGTCTCTTGCTAGTTCCTAGCCTACTTGTCAATTTTAGCATCACTACATTACTCTTACCTCTCAAGTGAAGTTTCTCCGCTACTGGAGTCAATGATTTAGTTCTTTATCAAATATACATAATTTCTATTTAAATTTATTACAAGTTTATGATCTAAAGGATTACTTATTATATTTGAAGTTGTTAATCAATTATTAGCATGGCATTAGGGCCCATAAATATACAAAATAAAATAAAGAAAGAAGAAAGCATGACAAATTAGGTCACGCATTAGATTAGAGCAACTAACACAGCAAGCTATTAGCTACTTGGCAAACACATGAATGTGCATGCACATGATGTTTTCAGAAAAATTAACACATGAAAAAGTGTTAATTTTGATCTCTAATCACACTTTTTATCATATAATCCATCTGACTAAACAACAAATTAGAAGAAAAAGAAATATGAAGAAATTACAGCTAAACATTGTAGGAAAGTGCCGGCAAAGAGGGCACAAAAGAAGGACAAAATGTGATTAGTCATTACTAGTAGTTGCTAATAAGACATTAACATCGTGGTTAGTGTCCATGAAATTAATAAAGCCGTCTGTCTTCATATATCTTTCATGATTCAACAAGCATGCAAGGCCGGTTACTTTGGCCATGCCAATCCTATTAATACAACATAAGCTAAAATCCAAATATTATTTTCTTATTAATTAATTCACTAAGCACCCAAATCACCACACAGCTTGTACTAATTAATTAATACAGCCTGTAGCTTTACATATTTATTGCTATCTAAACCGAAAAAAAGTTACTTTTAATTTTCTAATATTTATCAAAACTGCATATGGTTATAGATATAAGAACATCTTTGATGCATATGCCAATGCCAATATCAATATCAAATTTGATATAAAAAATAGTAAAATGTTATATTTAGCACATCATTTTAGTATCATACTTCTGCACAATTTTATTTGAAATGCAATTTTTATTTTTTTATTATTTAATATTATAGAAGTCAACAAATACATTTGATTTAAATAAAAAATTTTATTAATTAAAATTATAAAAGTCAACAATTAATACATATAATATAATTATAAAATGCCATTTTTATAATTAAAAAAGCAATATTTATTGTTGTGCCAAAACGAGAACTCTCAGCGGGACTTTTGGTGTGATAATTGGCTGGAGATTCCCATTTTGAAGCTTTTAGGGATTCCAGATTATTTCGCTAATCCGCTCCGGGCGAGGGTCTCGAATTTTATTCAGGAGTGTAGATAGGTGCTGAACGATTGTTTTCAAGCGCGCTTCTCGGATCTGTGTTTTCGGATTGATCGAATTAGATTTTTCTTGTTGTAGATTCTCTGGTTTGGGTTAATTCTAAGGATGGTCGTGTTTCTTGTAAGGTTGTTTATTCTCAATTTTTCTGTGATATTCCTCGGGTTGTTTGGTGGGGAGATGTTTGGTCCCGTTTTATTTCCCCCTCTCACTCAACTTTGACTTGACGTCTTATGTTGAACAGACTTTCTATTGAGGATCGCATTAGTAGGTCTAGGTTCTAGTTGGCTTCTCGTTGCAGTATTTGTAGTGAATCGGCAGATCATCTTTTTCTTCATTGTTCCCTAACGGTTGCTCTTTGGGACGTTGTTTTCTTAGCTTTCCAGCGACGTGTCTCTGCCAAAACTTGGCAATCCTTCTTCATGTAGGCCATGTCGATTTCCTTTAGTGAGCAAGTTAGGATTTTATGGAAGGCGGCTATCCATGAAGTATTTTAGGGGTGTGAACTGCCCGTAATCAGTGGATCTTTGAAAGGAAGTCGATGGACTTTAAATCCATCCTCTCTCTAGTTTGGCGTGCAGTTTCAGAGGCTTATCGCTTGGAGATTGGTTGTATGCGTAATTGTATGGACGACCTTTTAATTCTTCGTCAATTTAGTCTTCGGGGTCGCCTTTCTAAAGCCCTAGTGATTAAGAGTGTGGTTTGGTCGCCTCTCCTAGTTGGATCAAAGTAAATACAGATGGTGCTACTATGGGCTCTCCTGGGGTTGGTGGTTGTGGTGGCATCTTTCATAACTGTAGAGCCTTTTGTAAAGGGATGTTTTGCTATTCATCTTGGTTAGATTTTCGCGTTTGAGGTCGAGCTTCTGGCGGTATCATTGACCATTAATTTTGCTTGGAAGTATGAGTGGCATTGGATTTGGCTTGAGAGCGACTCTTCTTATGTGGTTCAGCTTATTTCTTCTCGTTCTGAGATAGTTCTTTAGGGGGTTCATCAAGTGTGGCAGCACTGCATCTTCCAGATCTCGTAGGTAGATTTTCAGATTTCCCATATTTTTAAGAAGAGGAATCAGGTTGTAGATGCGCTTTCTAAGCATGCTTTGGAGCTTCGGGCTGATTCTTTATGGTTCTCTGCCCCGTTATTCTATTCTTTTTTAGTTGGCAATGACTGTATGGACTAAGAGTCTTTTCTTTTTTCTTGATGCTTTCTTTTTCTTTTTGGTGTGGCATGCGTGCTTCTTTTTGTTTGGGGTTGTTTTCCCCCTGGTTCTTTGTGCTTTGTTGCTTTTTGTCACTCTTTACTTTTCTTTTATCTTCTATGTATATGGATACTACTTAAGGGTTTTTCAACATATGATCGGTCCAATTTAGAAAAAAAAAAAAAAAAAAAATTGTTGTACCAAAATTCGGTGTATATATTATATACTTTGTGCCAATATTGCATTGGAGATTTGGAGATGCTCTAAGGGAATATAGAATGTGTTTGTAATATTTAAAAAACGCTCTAATTTACTTCAAATGTTTTACCTATAGTTACTTTTCTATTAAATTCTCAAATAATGAAGAGATATTTAAGATAGTATTGAATTGATGGTTTAATTTTATTGACTTCTCCATATGCGTTACTTAATCCCATTTGAATTTTTAGAATTAGTCAAAATTCTCTTTTGTGAAACGGTCAGATTTCACATATTTCTTGAAAAGTTATGAAAAGACCATCAAAGAAACTAAATTGAAGTTAATGTGACTTGAAATGGTATAGTTTCCTTTTAGTAATGAAATTTGGATTAATACTAAAACTCTCCCCTAACCTTTCAACCATTATTGGATGAATAGAGAACTATTCTTTTATTCAACAACATCCCCTCAAGGTTAACAGATGTCAGTGGTTCATAATGGTGCAAGGGTATTTTGGAAATATAAGGTCTTTAAAAAGTTATAAAAATAATAAAATAATAATTAATTTATAGAGCTTCTCATTACAATCCACAAATTATCTATTTACACTCTAATTTTTTTTTTTATTTTATTAATGACAATTTTAACTTGAATTAAAATTACTAAACAAGGAAAAAAAATTTAAAAAACACTCCAAATAAGTTTTGTTTTAGAAAATAACGTTTTTTCCTCTTATGTGTGTTTTTTTAGAAACCCTAAAATATCTTCTTCTTCTTTTTCAAATATTTTAAAATTTTGATTTAGCTATAATTTGAGAGGGATGGGTTGCAGTGCAGGTTTGATTTCTATTGATCATGTGAAAGAACTTCTTCAAGTCCATCCGAACTCTTATGTATTAGTTATCATTATGGAGAATGTCACATTGAATTGGTACTTTGGCAATGATCGGTCAAAACTTATTTCAAATCGGAGGAGCAACAATATTGCTTTCGAACAAATGGACTGACAAAAGAAGATCCAAATACAGATTTGTGGACACTGTTCGCACTTACGAAGGTGTCGATGATAAGTTCTTTGGCTGCATTACTCAAGAAGAAGAATTTGATGGGAAGATTGGTGTTATTTTGTCAAAAAAATCTGATAGCTATTACATGTGATGCTTTGAAGACCAATAACACTACATTGGCGCTTCTTGTTCTACCTATGTCGGAACATCTTATATTCTTCCTCTTTTGATTGAATTGTTGTTTCTCGATAAAAAAAATATATCATACTTTTTGATCAATTTTACTTGAAGAATTAAACAACAATTTAATTTTCATTCAACTAATATGTAAAATAAAAATGAGTCCATAGTTGTGCCACTGTTGTATTTGTGGACTAAAGAGATCAAATTCAAATTACTATTTTTTTTTTTTTTTGGTTTTGCTATATGCTAAAATTTAAATTCAAATTCAAAAATAATAATAGGTAAAGTATTAATATAAAATGGAGTGCCTTAAGAAATTTTATTTTTTAAAATTGAGTGTCTTTCGAATATGAGTACCAAAAGATAAAAAGGATAATTTTGGAACAAAAGGAATTGTCTTAAGAATTTTTTTTTTTTTTTTTTTTAATTTAAATTTTAAAAATAGAGTACCTTTAAAAAAGGGTGTAAAAATATAAAATTGGATTGTCAAAAAAAACTCTCATTAATTTATCTAAATCTAAATCAATGTAGTATTACACCATCAATCTTTGTGCCTTCACCAATTAGGTCTCATACTGTCATAACTCTCTCATCTCTCTACTACAACCAGAACAGTGCCTTTTGTTTTTTTACTTTTATTTTTAAATCACTAAATTAGTTTCTGGATTTTGTTTTAGTGTTTTTTCTGGATGGATTTAGAAGAATGGACTATGGAGGCCAATGGATTTGTAAGGATAGAAGGTATTCGGTGTTGGTGGCTTTGGAGACCATCCACGACCGGTGTTGGTGGCGATGGAGGCCATCCATTGCCAGTGTCGGTGGCAACACACGAACAACACCAGTGCATCGGTGAGGAGATTGTGTTGGAGATTTCAAATATATATAACTACAAATATATATTTTATACAGATACAATGTGAAAAGTGTGTGAGAGATGATAGTTGGAATTTATCCAATATATATAACTCTTTAAAACCAACTGAGATAACTTTTTGTTTCAAAGAGTTTTTCTGAGTATTGAATTGACAAAAATATATATATGATAGATATGGAAGAAATAACTTTCTGTAAAGATGTGATTGTTGGAGTATTTATCAAATCATCTGTTATTTCTACTAACATGTGCATTTTCAATAGACACATCTTTTTATACAAACTAGAGAAATTGAATGGATACCAAAGGCTCCTGTATAAATAAAACATAGATTAAGTTTTAACCACACAAAATTTTATTGTCACTCTGCAATAGCCATACAATTTCATTTCAAAGAATTCTAAGGGAATACTTCGGTTATGCTATATCGCAGGTTCCAAACTTTGTTGTATCTTGGAAGTGATTTGCTAAGAACCCTTTAGGAAACTCAATTGAGTAGGGGCAAATAACACTTTAAGGAAACAATTCAAATCGTACCTCAAATTTATTCTTCATTTTCTTTTCTTACTCTGACAATCTTAAAGTGTTATCTGCTACGGAGAATAAGTCTAATAATATGGCTATGAAAATCATCTACCATGAGGTCTACAACTTAGACAAGTTTGATGGATCAAATTTCACTCGCTGGTAGGACAAAATGAGTTTCTTGCTTACTATTCTCAATGTAATGTATGTGCTGGACCCGAAGTTGCAACCTTTGCCAGAACCAAGTGACAAGGACACAAAGAAAATTGTTGCTGATTAAAAGAAACGTGAAGAAGATGAATTGGTTTGCAGAAGACACATTCTGGGAACGTTAACTGATTACTTGTATGATCTCTACACACATATTCAATCTCCAAAAGAAATTTGGGAAGCTCTTGAACACAAGTACACAACTGAGAAAAGAGGTACTGACAAATTCTTGATGTTTAAATATTATAAAATTACTATGTTTGACAATAAACCCATCCTAGACCAAGTTCATGAATTATTGGTCTTGGTATCAAAGCTTCGTGAACTTAAAATAATTATTCCAAATCCTTTGATTGCAGGGGCTATTGTGGCTAAATTACCCCAAACATGGAATAATTATAGAAAGAAACTTCTACATATGGTAGAAGATATCAGTTTGGAGAATTTTCAAAAGAGCATTCAAATTGAAGAGGAAACTCGAAATCATGATAAGAGTGTTCTTTCTCAAGATTCCTCCAAAGTTCACGTTGTGGAAGCTGGTAGTAAATACAAGAAGAACTTCAAGGTGAAAATGACAAAAGGAAGTCCAAGAAAAATAAATCCAACAACAAACAGAAGAATGCAAATGGAAACCGCTTTCATTGTGGAAAACCAGGCCATTACATTCGTGATTGCAGACATAGAAAATTCAGTGAACAAAATGTCAATAAGACCAATGATGCAAACATGGTAGAAGAATCGAGTGTTGATATTGTTGCAATGGTATCCGTGATGCACATTGGCATGATAACTTAATTAAACATGGCAGTGGGAATTACATCCTCTGGCTGGTTGCTTGATTATGGTGCTACCATTCATGTGTGCAATGACAAAACACAAAATTTTATTGTTTCTCTCTGCAATAACCATACAATTTCCTTTCAAAGAATTCTAAAGGAATACTTCGGTTTTGCTATATTGTAAGTTCCAAATTTTATTGTATCCTGGAAGTGATTTGCCAAGAACCCTTTAGCAAACTCAATTGAGTGGGGTCAAATAACACTTTAAGAAAACGATTCAAATCGTATCTTGAAGTTATTCTCCATTTTCTTTTCTTACTTTAACAGATCGATCTCCTCTACCAACGCGGAGGAGATGCGAATTTCTTCAGCGATAGAGGAGATTAATCTCTTCCACCTGTGTGTCTCCTCTATGCTGGTGGATTTCGATCTCCTCCACTAGCGCGGAGGAGATCCAATTCATCCACAATCATTAGCGAGAGTGGGGAACTTGATTCGGCCCGTGGAAGTGGTTGAACTACCGGTCACTGATTTCCACCATTTTAAATTAATTTGTTTAAATAAAAAGGGCATAATAGTGTCTTTGTTGGTTAAAGAAAAGTCAATTTAACGAAATGTTAACGATGTTAAATATCAGAGAAGGTTCTTGAATAAAAGAATAGTTATCTTTACATCCAATAATAGTTGAAAGGTTAGGAAAGATTTATAACCCTACGAAATTGGACTACTTACATTGCTTTCCTTTACATTATATCATTGAGTCTCACTAAGCATGGAAAGATACAGAAAACAGAGAGAAATCTTCCTTGCACTTAACAACCTAGGAAGATGTGAAATATAAATTAATAAACAAATGTAAAAAAGAAAATTAATTGGCTACACAATGCATGTGGATTATCACCCGGATGAATGCCTCATTTTCATGAATGTTTCCTCATTCTTTCCAAGGATATCTGCCTAGATGTTTTAAATTCAACTATGGGTTTTATTATTAAAGATATTGTGGATTTTAAAAAAAGTTTTTCAAAAATTTTAAACCCAAATAGGTGTTTGTGTCTTCGGTTAAAGCAAATTATAGGACGAGGGTACAATAAAGATGAGAATGTGTACAAATAAGGCAACACAATTGACAAATGCAAGCACATCATGTATAGCACAAAATTATGGGACTGGGTTGGGACCCTTTACAGGAGGACAGACCCTCACAAAGTACACCTTCCCTTTCTCACTGAATGTGGCCTACAAATCATATCAGCAAATTGGTATGCTAAACGGCTAAACCCCACTCACTTACAATATTAACCCCACAAGATTTTGCTCAAATGATTTTAATACATCTATTCGTAATCTCCGGACTTAAACAAAAGATCTAGACCTTTAACTTGTAACCGATAAATATATCTAATAACCAAAAGTATTTTATCTTTTGTATAAGAAAACTCATGTCTAGACGGTTTGCACATAAGAAATTCTAATACATTAATATATGTATATATGGAGAGAGAGAGAGTAGAGGGTATGAGTTAAGGGCAAAATCTTAGGTGCATCCCCACTATGATGCTGCTATGTTGTTTACATGGCAATATCACCATGCATCAGATGCGTCCAAGATTTTCTGTTGAGTTTAGAATGTGAGGTGTGGAGTGGAGAAATGTGAGTCGTTGGATGTGGAGAGGCGTAGGATTGTGATCCTGCTTTGCTTTACCTCATTTTAATCTTTGCTTCATGCATGGATTTCTCCTCCTAAAAATACTTCTCTCAAATCTCAATGTCTAGAGAGAGAAACTAACTCAAACAAACGCTGTCTCTCTCTCTCTCTTCATGCTCGTCATCATTACCAACAAAGCTCTATAACCTCTCCAACTTTGATTTTTTCTTCTTCTTCTTTCAACTACCCCATAACTCAACCTTTTTAGTGTGACAGATAAAGCTATCAAACAGATCTGACTCAATTCCATCTTCTACCTTCATTTTCTGATCTGGGTTCTCAGAATTGTAGCATTTTTTCATATTCTTTGATCACACTACAAGTTTTTTTCAATTGCTTTCTTTGATCTGTTTTGTTTTTTTCTTTTTGTTATTGTCTTTCTTGGAATTGTGAATTGTAATCAATGGAAGAAGATCGAGAATTGAAGCATTCATGTAAATTCTGCAACAAGAGCTTCCCATGTGGTAGATCCCTAGGTGGTCACATGAGGTCTCACATGATCTACAATAATTCAACTGAAACAACAAATGGTTATAAGTTTGCTAAGAAGAAGAAGAAGAAGCTCCCATCTCTCAACAATGGTGAATCTGCCGCTTGTTATAGTCTCAGAGAGAACCCGAAAAAGACTCAGAGACTTGTAGATACAAGTGATGATACTTCTTCGAAAACATTGTTTGGCTCCATGGAAAAAGAAAGAGTGTCAAACAATAATAATAATAAAATCTTGGAAGATCAAGATTCTTGGACTTATGCTACACAGAAGCTGATCATGGATAGTCAATCTGATAATGAAACTGCTGCTCCCAATCGGAAAAGAAGATCGAAGAGAAGAACAAGGAACATGATCACCACTGCAAATTCTTCTTCTTTATCAGTTGCTGACAATAACAATAATGGGTCCTCCTCTGTTTCTGAGATTGAGCAAGAACAACAAGAAGAGGTTGCTATGTGTTTGATGATGCTTTCTAGGGACATGGGTCCTCGGGTTTGCTTCAATTCTGTTGCTGAATCTTCTGATAACAATTCTGTGTTCTTGGAAGCTAAGGTCGATGGTGGTGAGATTCTCAAGTTGAAGGAGAATTGCCAGTTTGATGATACAGTGAATAAGAACAATTCAAGCAAGAAAAAGCTTTGTGAATCGTTTGATCCTTCCTTGATGAAAAAATTAACAAGTGGTGTTTCAGATACTGAATTCTTGAAGGATTCTCAAAAGAGAAGCAAATTTGAGTGTATTACTTGCAACAAGATTTTCCATTCATACCAAGCTCTTGGAGGTCATAGAGCAAGCCATAAAAAGATCAAAGGCTGTTTTGCTTCCAAAATTGATAGCAATGAAATGATCAGCTATGAAACACAACTCTCTCTTGACACAACAGCAGACAACAAGCTACTCAAATCCACCACAAATGACAATTCCATGGATCACTTGGTTGTTGATTGTGATGATCAGACAAGTTATGTGCAAAAGAAAAGGCATGAATGCCCAATTTGTCTCAAAGTTTTCTCATCAGGCCAAGCTTTGGGTGGTCACAAGAGATCTCATATAGTCAATGAAGGTAGGAGCAATTCGAGCATTGTAATCGAGAAACCACCGATGCCTGAAATTCGTAACTTCCTTGATCTTAATCTGCCTGCTCCAGCTGAAGAAGAGAGCAACAATGGTCATTTGGGGTTCAAACCGTGGTGGATAGACAGCAGCCACAAACATGTGGGTTTAATTTCTAATTGAATTTTCTTGGTCCTGACTCCTGACCAATTCAAGAGTGTACAGACAAGTTTCTGCTTATTATTTCATTCATTCTTTTTCAACAAACCAAGGAATTCATGGTACAAATTAATACCATCTTGTAAGTTTCTGTTTTCATTGTGCTCTTTTTGTTATATAATAAATAAATCTCCATCACTGATGGATTTCATGTTTGTCCTTACATTTTATCTTGGCATCAAAAGAAAAATTGAGTGAGGTGTTGAAAAATGGATTGGTGTGGTGAAGCATGAGGAAATAAAAAAGGCAAATATTATAATGTAAACAAGGATGGCATGTGAGCTCTCAAGGTGGTTGTTTAGTCACCTACCATCAAAACATGACAACCCATCTCACTTACCAAAACTCACTCACTATATAGTCACCATTTAGAATGAGCTCTTACCATCGAGCTACATTGGATGGTAATATATAAATCAGTGACGTTTCTATTTTGTTAATGAAACTAACATTTGCTCCCACTAGTGTAAATTAATTTGTGTGCAAATTACAATACCTAATTAAGTGGGTTTTGTTAGGCACGGAGGTGGCCAAAGACCCAAAACTGGTTTCATTTAATTTAGTAGTTGGCAGTTTGAGTTTGGTGCAACGTTGTCTGCTAATACTAAGGAGTAGCAACCAACAATTCAACAAAGCATTCAGCTTTGCCTTTGCAGGCCTCCAGGGTATTTAGGTAATTACAACAAGTAATTACTTCTACAGTTCTAGGCTGATAGTGATAACCGATAAGTGGGGATGACAATAGATCGGATTGGGGGGGATGGATACCCCAATATCCATTCCCGTACCTGTTTGGGATATATATCTCCATCCGGTGGCGTAACCAAAAATTTTATCGAAATAGGGCACTTGAATAAAATAAAAATTATATTAAAAAAAAAAAATTGAAAAATTAACATCATAGTAAAATAAGTTTTTTTATTTTTTTTATATTTTTTATTTTTTTTTATTTTTTTTATTTATTTAAGAAATTGATGATATAATGAAGTTTAGATAAAATAAAACAAATAAAATACTTACTCAATATGAACTATGGATGGGCATTTCCCTCATGGGTCCCCACCCCTATTTAGGGGCAAATTATGGTTTGGGTTTGGGGTGGAGGTGGGGGTGGGGGTAGGGGTGGTGGACCATTTCCCCCATTCACTCATTTCCTAAATAGGGTGGGGCCCCATTTCCCCATTCCGCACACACACCCCCCAATATATATATATATATATATATATATATATATATTAGTTTTCATTTCTTTAAAAAAAAAAAAAATATTTCACTCTAACCCGCGGTCACCCACCTATAGGATGACAGAATTCTTAATTCTTAATTCCAAATTCTAAATTTCATATGTCAAATTGGAAAATATTGGGATTAGAAATGAGGAAAAATGGGGACGAGGTGTGGGCGGGGGAACCTCCCCCCAAACACCTCCATCCCCCAAGGAGGGGGTGGAGGACCCTCCCCTAAGAATGGGGGTGGGGGTGAGAGGACCGTCCCCCACCCCCAATGGCCCCCATGCCCATCTCTAATATGAATTAAATAATCTTACATTAAAAAAGAATAATAACAAAAAAACACAATATTAAAAAATAAATAATAACAAGAAACAAAACATAAACAATGAAGAATTACAATATAGGGGTTAAATCATAATAATCCAAAAAATTTATGGGTTTATTGTTTTTAGCCACAGATTTATTTTTTATTGTTTTTGTCACTTTGAACCATTTTTAGACAAAAATGCCCATAAATTTGAAATTTGAAAACTAAAAAAGAAAAAGATGTTAGCGTGTGGGTGGTATTTGTTAGGGTTGAAACCATCCTCTAGTAAAACCAATCAAAAGCAAAAAAGAAGAAAGAGAGAGAAGGGAAGGGAAGAAAGAGATCGCTGTAGCCTCCAGTCGCTACCGTTCGCCGTCGCTGCTGCTCGCCGTCACTGCAGAGAGAGAAAGAAACAGAAAAGACAGCCGTCGTCGCACCCTTGTCGGCGTCGTCATTGCCGTTGCTCTTTGTCTTCAACGCCTCTCGGCGTCGTCGCACCTTTGACAATGAGGTGACAATCTTTCAATTCACCGACTGTTTCTTTGTTTTAGGTTTGTCTTTCTTCTCTTACAGTGATAGATCCTTTTGATTTGATTTGTTTGTTGTTGTTTTTAGTTCTATACTTCTATTGGGTTGTTTTTCATATGGCTTTTGGTTTTGATCTGGTTTTTATTTTATTTTTTATCTGGGTATTTGCTAAATTGGCATTGAATTATGAATGTGATTTTCAATTTTTTGTTTCTGTTTGATTTGAAATTCTGGGCATGGAATGAGGATGTAAATGGCATTGATCGTTTGATGTATGTGTGTATGTTTTCATGTATTGATGTTTTTCTTTGGAAATTGTTTGTAACTGAACGATAATCTGAGTTTTGTTTGTACATTAATAGCTTTGATATGGGGGCAGTGGGGTACCAATATTGCTCTTGATTTATAGGTTTTTGTTGTCAAAGTTGTGTTTTTGTTTTCATTGATCCTGCTTTGATATGGGGGCAGTGAGTTATGTTTGTACTAGCATGTAACTTGTTTATACTGACATGTAAGTTGTCTGTTGTATTGGCATGTAAATTGTCTGTTGTACACTAATGCGTTTTTTTATTATGTGATTTTGTAGATGGAAAATATAAATTATGATGATTTCTTCATAAACCCGAAGGATTCATGGCTAAAAAAATATAAATTATGATGATTTCCTCATACTTGGTTGGAGCCTCACTCATGTCACTTGTTGCCTTGTACTTCCTATAAACATGTAGACAATGAAGAGAAGAAAAACCATATAATATGTAAGAAATGGATGGGTACTATATAAAATTCATATCTATGATTAATTTTTTCTTCTCTTCGATCCATATTATTTTGTGGTTTTATCTAAAATTTGTATATGCTAACATGTGCGATAAGAGATTCACTTACAAATGATTATTCTTCGAGTCATTTATTTTTCTTATAAATTGTCTCTTTAATTTGTTTCTTAATTTCTTTTCCTCTATTTGATATTTTTTTTTAATTAATTTCGTCGTCATGTAATTTAAACTACAACTAGCATTTAAATACAACCGGTATGTAACTTCAAATACAACTGACATGTAATTTCAATTATAATTGGCATGTAACTTCACATGTAACTTGAAATACAACTGACATGTAACTTCAAATTATTTTGGCATGTAACTTCTAACATGTAATAATACTAGAATTTTAATTTGGAATCAGTGTCTTTCATCTGTGAAAGTCAATACAAATTGGCATGTAACTTTATTTTCAACGGGCATGTAACTTCAAATTATACCGGCATGTAATAATACTGGAATTTTAATTTGAAATCAGTGTCTTTCATCTATGAAAGTCAATACGAATTGGTATGTAACTTCATTTTTAACAAGCATGTAACTTCAAAACAAACTGACATGTAACTTCATTTTCAACGGGTATGTAACTTCAAATTTTACTGAAATGGCATGTAACTTCAAATTTTCAATTGGCATGTAACTTACAAATAAAATGGCATGTAATAATACTGAAATTTGATCACTGAAATAAATTCATACAATACTAGAATTTGGTCTTCAAAATAAATTTATTCAATACTGGAATCTAACTGAATAAAGTCTACAATTCGAAATACATGTAAGAATTATAACATCATTGCTAATACCTAAGTTGTGCCACCAACTTCCGATGCCAACATACATTTCTGTAAATTGTGGCATTCTTCTTTCATTAAACAACATAAAGATTACAAGAAGACCAACTACAAATCTAGCTACATATATGCTACACTATTACAAGCTCTAGGAATATGACACATTACATTCTAGATATGGGCTCGATTGACTGCTCATCTTCATCTCCTTCAAGAGCAAAATCTGAAGGCTCTCTGCTAAATTTATTTCCACATGTTCATATAAACACATGAGCAAAAACGCTTATATATTTTACAATAGAATCGAAGAAATTTTCATTCGTATATTACCAAACATTGTATTTAAAGAATTACATGACAGTTATATGACAGTTAATAATGAAGTTACATGTCAGTTCATTTAATTACCATATTTGGAAGACTGATTTCAAAACAAAATTCTAGTAGTTTTACATGCTAGAAGTTACATGCCAGTTCACTTAATACCATATTTGGAATACTGATTTCAAAACAAAATTCCAGTAGTTTTACATGCTAGAAGTTATATGCCAGTTAATAATGAAGTTACATGCCAGTTAATAATGAAATTATATGCCAGTTCAATTAATTACCATATTTGGAAGACTGATTTCAAAACAAAATTCCAGTAGTTTTACATGCTAGAAGTTACATGTCAATTGATAATGAAGTTACATGTCATTTAATAATAAAGTTACATGCCAGTTCATTTAATTATCATATTTGGAATACTGATTTCAAAACAAAATTCCAGTAGTTTTACATGCTAGAAGTTACATGCCAGTTAATAATGAAGTTACATGCTAGTTAATAATGAAGTTACATGCCAGTTCATTTAATTACCATATTTGGAAGACTGATTTTAAAACAAAATATCACCTGGGAACAACATATCACGGTAGATGGGTTTCACTCTAAATCGAAATCGATCTCTTATTATTCATATCAAACATAACGATCTTTGTAAAAAAAAAAAAAAAAAAAACAAGTGGGTAAGGGATACATACCGTTGAAGAACGTTGTTTGGCTCTGGATCTACTTCACAAGAGAGAGATCTAATTCATGAGAGAGAGACACACACACAAAATTGTTGTTGGGTTTCGGATCTAATTCATTAGGGAGAGACACACACACACAAAGAATGAAGGAGATATGTTGAACAAGCAGAAATTTGCACTAGTGAGAAGAAATTTAGATGAGCAGAAATGTTGAAATGTTGACGAGCAGAAATTTATTCTTCACAGCATAAATTTTCAGATGGTGGTTTTCTTCATCTTCACAACAGAAAATTTCAGCAGAAATTTCTTGACCAAAAATTTATGCTGAAATTTCTTGCCCATAAATTTTTGCTGAAATTTTCTTGTCTCCGTCATTGCCACTTTATCTTGCCTAGAAACGAACAGAAATGAAGAGACGAGTTGGAGGCCGACGAGATGAGGAGAAACGGAATGGGATGGAATTGACGAGTTGGAGGTCAACCAAAAGAGAGAGAAATGGAATGGGTTTCTGGTTGTGAGAGAGAGAGAGAGAGAGAGAGAGAGAGAAGAGAGGGAGATAAATTCTGATTTTAAAAAATTTGGGACAACATGACCAAACATATCAGGAGAGAGAGGGAGCAAAATTTTGGGAGGGAAAATTTTGGCATTCAAGGTAATTATAAAATCTAATTTTGGATAATTTTGGCAATTCAAGGCTAAAGATGACGAAAACAATAAAAAATAAACTTTTGGTTGAAAACAATAACTCTATAAATATTTTGGTTGTTTCCTGCAATTTCATCTACAATATATATTCTTAAACAATAAATTATAATCTAATTTTATAATAATAAATTTTGTTTAGTATTTATATTTAATTCACTTTAAATTTATACAAAATTAATTGATTAATAAATATTACTAAATATGTTTTTGAATTTTTTATTCTTTTATTTATTGATAAACTATTGATTCTAAATAAATTAAAACTATAAAATAAAGAAAAAAAAAATAAAGATAAAATAAATGAATCATAATAATAGATAGACTATTTTAATACAATAGATTAAAATTTGAGATCTAGGGTTTATTGATTGGATGCGTTAAGTATGTTAAATTAAAACTATTAGAAAAAATAAAAGTTCAAAATAATATTAAATAATTTAATTTAAAATAAAATTGAATTAAGTAACCATGAGGGTAGTTAAGAAGTTGACAATGATGGAAAAGAAAAATAATTTTTTTTATTTCCAAAGAAGATGAGAAAATTTGAGAAATATATTAGAAAATATGGTAAAATGAAAAAAGACATTAAAAACAAAAAAAAAAAAAAAAAAAAAAAAAATTATGATAATGAAAACATTGTAAGGACTTGAACCCTCCACTATCAATGTAGCACCAAGATGTTCTATCTAGTATCAGCTAATCTAACGAATGATATGTTATAATGAGTGTTATTTAATATATATATCAAAACGAAATCATTTTTTTTAATTTTAAATTTGAAGTGGGGCATGTGCCCCACCCCCACCTGGTCTAAATGTGGGTCCGCCCTTATCTCAATCACCATTTCTAATTGAACGGGGTAGATTCAGATAATCCCCGAATTAAGGTAGAAATATTTATCCCCGTTTTGTCTATATCTGTATCTAATGATTTTTTTATTTTTATTTTTTAGTTTATAAGAGAAAAATATAACTAACATTTGTAATAACACACTTTATCCTATTTTATGGGAGAAACAAATGCATCCAATAAAGTTCAAATATAAAAATCAATAATAACTTATATAATTATAATTAATAATTACATAATATATTTTTATATTTTTTAAATATTAAAATCTATAATGGATTTGAATGGGGATCGATATCCATAGACGATATCCATCATCTTCCTTGAAAATAAAATAGATATTATGATGGCATCCATTCTCACTTCGTCCCGAAATAATAGTATCTATCCACATTTTAAATGGAGCGGATTTTTAGGATATCTTCATTCGTAGATAATTTTACCATCTCTACCGATAAGTGATAACTAATAAGAGATGTGAATAAAAGTGATAGGATTTGTACATCCCCACCCCATATTAAATATAATATAATTAAAGGGGGATTATCATTTCGGTCTCTAAGGGGTCATTTTTTTTTTTAATATTTTTTTTTTATTTGAAGACTGAATGATTCTGAATTTTATTAAAAATTGAATAGTGATCGAAACTTGAATTTGAATGACATGTTTGTTTTTTCTATTTTTACCACACCTAAATAGAGTGTCAACTTGTTTGTTTTCTAAAGATAAAACAGTTTTAAAACAAGTAATTTGACATTTATATCCTCTTTATTAAACACCCCCTCTACTGAACTATTTATGCCCAACTTTTAAAATTTTTATTTAATTATATAAAATTAAATGTTTTTATGAATATTTTTGATTTATTTTAAGAACTACACTTTTACTTATTTTTCAAACTTAATACATCCCATCTCTTTTTCAAAAAATAGCAAAAAAATAAAATAAAAATGCACCTTATCTATAATCCCCTGTATACAATTTCTTTATTTTTTAGAACAGTCTCTCTATATAGTTTCTCACATTCATTGCATGACTTTTTTTTTCATCTTATTTCATGGTGAAACCATCCTTTTTGGATGCAAATTTTTTTTTTTTGTTTGTTTTTTTTGTTTTTTTTGTGTTTTTTGTTTTTTGTTTTGTTTTTTTTTTTTTGTTTTGTTTATATAGTTGATGGATTGTCGGTGGTAGATTGGGAGTATGGTATTGATCATCTCTGATAATATATATTTTTTTGAGCGATTGAGTTAGGGTTTTAGTGTGGTTTCGTTTCGTCAGAGATTAGATTTTCTTGGTTGCGATTCTTAGTACGATTTTGTTGTTATGGTTGTTATTGGTGTGTGTGGTGTTATTTTCGTCTGGTGGTAGATGCTTGATATCATTCTCAGATAATTTTTCCAGATGTTTGATATCTTCCTTACACAATTCTTTCAGATTTTTTTTATATCATTTTTAGATTATTCCATTATATTTTGTATGTGTATACGAAGTAGATTTTAGGGTTTAAGACTTAAGAAAAAAAAAATTAGAAGCAAATATTAGGGTTTAGGAGTTAAGAATTTTTTTTTTTTTTTTTTTTAAGAAAACAAATTATCAGTGAATAGTGAACGTTGAGTTTTATTATTATTATTATTATTATTATTAATTTTGTTTTTTTTTTTTTTTGTATTTTTTTAAAAAAAAAGAAAGTGGGGTTTTATTAGATTTACTTTTTAGAAGATTTTTTTTTTTTTTTTAAAACAATTGTATGTCTCTATAAGTAATTTTGATAGAGGAAAAAATAGAATACTAAATAATTTAAAAAGTGGGACATAAATAGGTTGGTGGAAGGGTACCATTTGCACCACTCTTGTTATTATTAACGGATAATATTAAAAATGTCCCTTTAGTTTGAGGTATTAGCCATTTTGGTCCCTCTAGTTTTAGTATTGTCTCTTTTGGTATTTCTGTTAAATTTCGTTAAAATTTGAGCACATTTACGATTTTACCCTTCTATAAAATAGAAACAAAAAATTAAATAATATCTATCAATTTTTTAAATTTTTTTGGTGGAGACTCAGATGGAATCTCCACTGTCTATCATCTTAAGGTGGAAATCCAATCTGTGATCTACACGAAATCCAAAGAACCAAAAAACAAAAAAAATCAAACCCATTAACCAACAAAATCAAACCAAACACATTCTAATCAAACCCATTCACCAAAAAAATCAAACCAAAAACATTCAATCAAACCTTAAACCCATTCAAATCGGACCAAACACATTCGAATCAAACATGAAACTTGACCCTTAAATCCAACCATCACCACCTTACTAGTAACCAGCTACCAGCATCGATCGACGCTCGAACTGCCGGCACGAACAAGTGCAGTGACGATGACCACCCTTGCCTACCCAAAACCAATGCAAGCAAAACCATCTCTCTCTCTCTCTCTCTCTTTCTCTCTCTCTCTCTATCTCTCTCCCTTCTTTCTTGATCTCTAACCGGTAAGATCGAGCGCAGATCTCCTCCATTGAGAGGAGATCAACACTCGTTGTGGTGGTCGATAGTAGGGTTGGTATGATAGTGGGTGTTTGGTTTGGTTTAGTGGTGGTTGACAGTGGGGGTAGTGGTGTTTGTGGCCAGCTAGGGTTTTGGTTGAATGTGGATGATGATGATGAAAATGTTTTTATTTATTTATTTATTTATTTATTTTAAATTGCAATTTTATTTTTGTTTTAACTGTTTTTTCTTTTTAATTATTTAATTTAATAATAATTATTTATTTTATCCCTTCATTTACCATTATACCCTCACTTAATTAACAGAAAATTCAAATTTTTTACGAAATCTCGTTGATAGGGACCAAATTGGCAATCAATACTAAAGGTTTGGACCAAATTGACAATTAATACTAAAATTTTGGACCAAAAGAGACAATACTGAAACTTAAGGGACCAAAACGGCTAATACCTCAAACTAGAGGGACATTTTTATATTATTCCTACTAGCAATTGTTATGTTTTTTCATTTTATATGATACAAAAAAACAAATAAAAAATAATAATTTAAATAATCCTAAATCATTTTTATGTAATAATGATAAGACATTATTCATGATTAATACATGATAAATAATTATTTTAAAAAATGATAAATAATTATTTAGAAATTGTTTTGATTTAAAAAAAAAAAGAATTGGAGGTTTAACGATGGTGTTGAAAGTCATAATGTGATTTTTTTTTTTTAAAAAAAAATTTGTTTGTCATAAGTAATAGGTTAAAATAAAAAATTTTGTATAATATAAAATTTTGATAAAATTGGAAATATATTATCTTTGTGAGGATAATCTAGGAAGAAAATATATTAAATGCAATATAGTGATTTGAAAGTAAGTTAAAAGTTAGGATTTGTAACTTTTTATTATAATGTTTTTATTTTTTATTTTTTTGTGTGTGTGGGTATTTTTAAGTTATTTGACCACATAAAAAATAAATAAATAAATAAATAAAAAAGAGCAATTTAATAATTTCAATTTATACTCATTAAGTTTTAAGTGCCAAAAACAAATAAACCCTAAGTTTTTAGGAAATGTCACTTTTTATTATTATTCAAGTTTGGTGTATTAGCTTATTTAGTTTTCAATTTTTCATAAATACATTAAAATTGTCCCTCTTACCAACAAGTTAAACTATCAAAGTTCACGGATCTGTTGAAATGGTTATTTTGCCCATGAATTAAAAATTTTGATTGTAAGGATTGTTTGACCATGACCGGAAAAGACTTTATAGATATTAACAGTTTGACCATGACCGGAAAAGACTTAATTACCTTATAAATATTTCAATATTGAATGGGTAATTCGTCATTTGGTAAAACATTAAAAATTAATTTTCTTAATAACGTGGCAATCTCCTTACAAAATCCTAATCAATAATAATTAAGAAGTTAAAAAATAAAAATGAAGAAATCGCACACGACCTTCCTTTTTTTATTTTATTTTCTACTTTCTTCCATTTTCTTGGGTACCAAACATATAAAAAAGAAAATCAAAGAACTCTTCACGATTTGGGTGAATTGATTGTGTTAGGGTTTTTGGATGTAGCTTTGGTTGGATTGATTGTGTAGGGACTTAGAAATCAACATTATCACTTTATCAATCAAATTGAAAACTAATAACAGATGATTTTTTAATATTTTTTTTACTAACAAAACAAGATATCAAATTAGAATTTATATGTTGAAAATGAAATTTTTAGTTAATAATCAAACAGTGTGTTAAGGACAAAATTTTTCATTCTATCCAAGCTCGAAAACAGACCTCTTCCAAACTACTTTTTCACGGAACAATGATGTGCACACTTGATGTGTCTAACAAATGAATTTCTAATCAACACAATATGTAATACAATTCACAAGTGATACAATCAATGAAAGATATAGAAGATGATGAAAAGAAAAAACAAAACTTGACACAATTGTGTTTACGTGGTAAAATCTCCTAAGAAGAAACGTCCACGGGTTGATACCACAACCACCGGCAAGCAAATTCACTATGTCAAAAGGACATGCACACTCAAGGCAGCAACACATAATATACTCCCCAAGCTATCAACTCCTAGTCTACCTAAGGACCAAGTGAACACACATTGCCGCAAGCTTTCTAACCGAGACAAATCGCTTGCCTCTAGAAAGCCACTCCTTAACCGAGACTATTCTCAAGTCTCTAGGAAAATTTCCTTGCGTAGTTAATCCGAGCTACTTGCTCTTAACTAAGACTTCCTTACTTGTTTAACCGGACCTTATGTCCTAACCAAGACTTTGCTCGAACTTACACCTCTTAGCCAAAACTTCCCTTGCTGGACTTACTTAGAGCCTCATACTCTTAGCCAAGACTTCACTTGCTCTATGTTGAAGAATCACTCAACAACAAGAGATTTCACACCTTATGCAAGACAAATGATCTAGGTGATGCAAATAATGTAAATATAATCAAATAAAGAAAGTTTATCACACAAACTCTATGAACATGCAAGAGATAACTAGAAAATACTTTCAACACTCAATCACAAAGTTATCTAGAAATCCAAGCATGTGAATAAATAAGAACTAGATTAGAATATTCAATATTGCAATCACAAATCCTAGTTCTTAGATCATGAAATCAAAACCTAGAAATCAACAATCATGCTCATCATAAAATATTTCTAGAATCAATTTCATGTGAATCAAGTTAAGCTTTGAAATATGTTCAATCAAAATCACAAAAAGCTATAACTCAAAAATCATTCAAACAAGTCTAAAATAGGAATCAAAATCATTCTAAACATTTTTCATCAATCAAGAAATAAGATCTATCAAGTAGATCATAAGAAAAATGTAGAGAAGATGATTACCAATAGAAAAGATGGAACTTGAACTGAAATCAGATGATCGCAAGAAATGTGTTGTGGTTTTTGCCCTAAAGCTTGTAATTTGTAAATGTGAATTGAACATAAATAAAAGAAGTAGTTTATTCATTCAAATTATCTCATATATTTATATATAACATGTGTACTTAACATCCAAGATTGCCGGATATAATTTCAAACTGAGCATATGAGTGTCATATATAGATGGATTCAGTTTGAAACGAGCAATCTAAAGAGTCCGTAGATAGCAAATAAAGCTGGGTACTTTATTTGTGGTTAATCTACGGCTACGGTCTGTTTCGTAGTGTATGGTGATCCTATCCTGGATCATTCATATGGAGATATGAGAATGGAGGCACCTTTTATGATGTGATCATATAGGACTGAAACATGATCTATATGAATCTCTCACTAAGATCCGTTTAATGATGAGATTCATATATATCAACTAATGATGGCTATATATGGGTGATCTTATTCCTGAGTGTCTTATCGACCCCTTCAGGTTAGATCGTGGTCTTTGATATATCGTGGATAAGGTCGGAGTTACATTCCCGATCAATATGCTCTGTATGTTGGGATTGCGGTTTGGCTTGTGGCTGGGAATGTTTGTATACAATAGTGGAATCCAGTCCTTCTCGCGAGAAGTAGAAGGTAGTTCCCTTAAGGGTTGATTCGGGGCTTGAACAATATGAGCGCTCTTCTAATTCCATGAGGAATGTAGGATTTATTGTTCATTAGAGAATCAATGGTACTTAATGAAAAGATGTAATTAGAGGGGTATAACGGACATTATGACCCAACTCTAATTATGAACTACTTGTGGAGGATTATACCATATGTAATAACTATATCAATGGATGCCAAGAATTATTGGTTTATGTAAAAACATCTACAGTTGAGAGAGTGCAGTTTCGGGTTTTTAGTAGAATAACACTGAAGTTAATAATCATGAAATATTAATTAAAGATATTAATTAATTATTTCTAAGGATTATTGGAGTTCAAAATACTGTGGGTCCATAAGGTCCCCTTGCTAGTCCGATCGATTTAGATAACAAGGGTCACGGTTAATTAATTGGATTGTCCAATTAACCGTGTTACGAAAGTGACGCGTGTTTATTTGAGAATTAATTGAATAATGAGATTATTTAATTAATGAATATTAGTGATTAAATTAATTAAATAATAAGATTATTTAATTATGCGATTAATCATTAGTTGGAGGATGTTGATTGATATTTGTGTTTGAATGAAGATAAGATAATTTGATTATTTTATTTTTATTAAATTAAATATTAAATTTGAATTTAAAAAGTTTAAATTCAAAGTTATTAATTATCCTTATAGATAATAGATATTTTAAAGGATTAATTAATTAAAGTAATTGGTTCAAAATATATATGTGATATATTGTTTTAAAAACTAAAGTACTGATCAAAACACACTTACGCATCAAGTGAAAAAGAGAAACACAGCAAGTGTGTGCAAATTGTACGCGTGAGACAACAAAAAAAAGTGAACAAGTAAAAAATAAAAAGAAAATTTGGTTTGATAAAAAAAACGGTGGTCGAACCCTACTAACACAAAAAGCAAGGGTTGTTTTTGCATGTCTTTTTCTACCTCCATTCATCCTCGTTCCTGAGTACCGTGACGCACCCACACGCCGTTACCAATCCCGGGTCATAGCTAGGAAGATCTTTTGGTTCAAATCAGGAAGTAGATCGAGAAAGAAGAAGGAGTCTTCAAACTCTGGTATAAAATCGTTTCATCTCCTTCTTATTGCATTTGATTATTACTGCACAAATGGGTTAATATATGATTGTATTAAAAATTTTAAAACCTTTCCGCTGCGTAATATGTAACCCTAGGTTCCTACAATCTAGACATCTTTTCAACTTGAAAATGCTTAAAACTTGTTCCTCTCTTCAAGACCAACAATTTTGGCTTTTGGATCACTCAATTCGGAGTTGAGATGAGAGAGATATGACTAAAACAAAAAATGCAAAAGTTCTATAGAGGTTTGCACGAAATTTGAATTATATAGGGAAGGAAATCAAATGGAGAGGGAAGAGGGGTAAAAGGGTCTTTCGGACACCACCACCATTGATCTTTGTGGAGCCGCGTGGCCACTATAGGGAGGCTGAGAGGCCTTCTTCCCGTGGTGGCCACGCGCCTCCACTGGAAGGAAGGGTGGTAGCCTTTACCACTTCTCCTCTCCTTTGCTCCCTATCGCACACCTCACGCATTCTTCGGCCTCTGAACTCTGAATTTGAATCCATTTTTGAATTACGAACCGTAACTCAATGAAACATGAGGAAGACTATGAAACTTTGACAATTGGATATGAAATCGACTCGATACATGATGACGAAGACAATGCATTGTAAGAGAACGTAAAGTAGCGTAACTTCCTCGTTTGAACTCGAAATCAAATGAGTGAGCAACCAAAAAAACCGGAACTTAACAAGGAATCATATGAAATCATATTTAAGTTCAAGATAACAAAACCCAAACAAATAAACACAAGATCACACAAGTATGCAATTTTCTAGACATAGTCCTAGTACATGCATTTCTACAATGTATGTCAATATGAGATCAATGTATGAGAATACTTTATCAAGTGTGTGAATGTGTTATACCAAATGTATCACAAAGATGCAGGGACATATATAAATGCAATGTATGTGTGTGTGGTTTGCTCAACGATGCATGGACACACATTTATGAATTGTGTGTGTGTGTGTGCGCTTATGCCTTGCAAGAGGAAGAAGTAACTTGATACCTTAGAATCCAAGAAAGAGTTTATCCTTTTGAAGATGATATTTGAAAGAGAAGTTGCTTTTCTCCTTTGAAACTCCTTTCCACCAAGAAACACCTAAGCAACTAACCATTACAAATACCTAAGCAATTAACCATTACAAATAAATAGAGTTTTGCAATGGAATCAAGCCAATACAAATTTAAATCCTAACACCCTAACATTGACGAGTTGCTAAGGGTTTAGGGTAGATCAAGTCTCTAGAAAAAGACATGATCAACTAGGTGAGGGTCTTAGATTAAGACAAGGGACCTATTTCGAAGGAACCAATCATGAGGGGTAAAACTCCAGTGTTTGAGTTGGAGGAAACAATGAAGACTCGTAGGCAACGAGTCGTTGGAGTTGGTTGAGAAGAACCAGTTAAGAGATTTTAAGGATGGGGACTCTATCTATATCTAGTTGCGATTTGATAATAATGTTCTACTGAAATTGAGGTGTGCTGTTAAACGACAGAGGCTCTATAGTAGGGCTATCAACTAGATCAGACCTTGCGGCATCAGGCAAGCCAGCATGGCACTCCATTAAGAATGATAGGGTAACATACAAATGCCAAGTGTGCGAACGGTATCCATGTTAGCCATATTTATCAAGGAATGTCAACATGGCATATAACTGCTTAAAGATAATGGAAACGTGCTTCCTACAATTATTGCAACACGAAGAAAATGGTGCTAAGCCACTTTGACCACTTGTGGATGAAAATGGAGAGAATCTCCTCCACGATTGATGGTGGGAGAGTGGCTGAGCAATCGCCTGTATCAGACATGTATAAAAAGAGGAATGAAGGTCGATGTAAAACCATGATCAATTGTAATAAAAACACAATGATTTCCTTTTGCATTCGATATCTCAATTTATCTTGGTTTTGGGTCTAGTTGTTTTCCTTGTTTGTATGTTTGCATTACTTCTTTCTTATTGTTATCATCTTTTGTGGTAACTAAAGTAGAATTCCATTGGCTTAGTATTGGTTTGATTCTTTCTTTTTGATACACCTAGACTTAACCTCAAATTCAGCCCACATTTATTCCAGGTTGATTTGAGGCGATCCTCAACAAGCATCACCTCGCAGATTATGGTTAATGAAATTTCATCGTTAAAAGGCCCAAATACCAAGCCTGCTTTACCAAGTAAGCACATACCAAGTGGTTGTTGCATGCACTAGCACTGGCTAAGTCAATGAATTCATTTTCATCTACGAGAATCATGGGAACAGCCCATGATCTTGATCTGTGATCTTGGGTTCACATCAACAAGCCAGACGTTGACCAACTCTTTATTAGCTATAAATAGCAGACCCCTTCTCATTGAAAGGGGTTCTAACTTTTTGGCATTTCATTCATGCGAGAGCATATAATCACTACACAATTTGCACTATTACCACACTATCACACTATCTGTTGACCTCGACCTAATCAACATCCACATAGCCGACTGTAGCAGTCAAAATTCGGCCACAACCCAAACTTACAGTCCCAATTATAGACTTAGGCTTTTTAAGAAAGAATCACTAGAATGGTTAAGGGCCAGTTTGGTATTGTTGTAACTTTTATAATAATCACTGTTAGCTGTGTTAAAAGAATAATCAGCTATGCCGTTAATCAGTAGATTTTTTGCTTTGTATTTTTAAAACTAATGTATAGCTCAAAAACAATATATATATGTTTGGTAATGTTATTGCAGAAGTACTGAGATTTGTTACAATGACTAAAATATACATGATTTTAGGACCATATTTCATTTTTTTTTTCATTAAATATATATATATTTAATCAATATTTAAGTATAATATTTAAATTAGAAAAAACAATTTCCATAAGAACAATAAAATATTTTAAAAAGATTTTATAAATCAAATCAATATTTATATAGAATATTTAATTTTGAGATGAAATATGGTATATAAATGATTTTAACTTTATTTCATAAGGATAATAATGATATTTTAAAAGATTCATTAAATGCTGAAATAGATTATTCCATAATCACTTTCAAAAACTAACCCCCATCTACTTCTTAAAATCACTGTTAAAACTTGTCTGATTATCAATTAATCACCTTCGGAAGTTTTAGTAAACATCATTTTATGTCAAAATTATAAAATAATATGATTTTAAATTTTCAAAAGCAATGCCAAACTGGCCTTAAAGCACAAAGAGGCCCAAACTCGGTAGTAGGTACGGATGGCAATAGATCGGGATCAGGTTCGGGTTGGGTTCTACTGGACCCACACCCAGACCCGACAAAAAATATTGGACCCAGACCCATAAAAATTTTCGGGTTTGGACCCACAGGTCTTAGGAAGAGCCAGACCTAACCAAGGACCCACAAAAATTCACGGGTCCGGGTCTGGACCTGTGGACTAACGAGAATAAAAAAATACTAAAAAAAAATATATACTTAAATATATAAATGACTAAATAAAAAAAAATTAAATAGAGGACATAAAAGAGAAATATTCTTATTTGCATTCAATTTTAATTTCAAATTCTTCATTTATTTTTATTTTTTTAAACTCACTCACTATTCGGGTCTACGGGTCCGGGTCTACGGACCCAGACCCGAATCGGGTATAATATTTTGGACCCAAACCCAACCCGTGACCCGAATGTGAGAACCCAAACCCTACCCACACGGGTCGGGTCCAGGTTGAGTCTCATGGGTCCGGGTCTAGTTGCCATCCTTAGTAGTAGGGCTTTAGAAGCAACTAACAACCTTGACTAAGTCAGCTTGGAAAAAGTCATACTGGCTGCGAATGTTTGCCAAACTAAAAATATTCGATTTTGGAATATCAAATTGGATATCTCGACTCTCGATGTACCTATCGAATATTTGAGGAATCTTATCAGCCAACCCACCAACATATCTATCTTTTTACGGCTATAAGTACTACCCCTTCATCATTGGAAAGTGTTTTGATTTTCATACTCTTACTCACGTGAGACTTGTCTTATTGCTCTGATAATCACACAATATTTCATTTGTTGCTTGTTCGACATCCATTGCCATGACTCGGGAAGCTTCGTAATTGATACAGTCCTCAAAGCCAACATCCAATCACCTACAAATCACCAACCAAGCTCTGTATGACATCCTTTTCAACTATCCTAGTCGAAAAATACGTGCGTAGCTCAATATTCCAGCAATAATTATCGAGTAACACTATTCTCTTACAATATCTTTTATTATTGTTGATTTTCGCTTCATTTACTCCCATTCTATCTACTAACTTAAGCTTTGGAGTCCACTTGACAAGCACTAACTCAATCGCCCAAGTTCACGTCGATCATTTTACTTTGATTTTATAGGTTGCTAGTGTAAGGACCTTTATTTTATAATTGACTTATTTAATGACAAACCACATTAGGGATGATTTTGTAATGGGTAGCTTAGGTTCTCAATGGCAAGCTTCCAAGCATCTCTGTGAATTCAAGAACAAAAGCGAAAGGTAAATCACTTGACTTGCCTTTTGAAGAGAATAGTTGCATACACACACACACATTTACATGAATTTGTATTGTTATGCATCTGTTCCTTTTGCTTATGTGTGCATTTTTTTCACAATCACACTTGCACTTCATTCTTAGACTTAAGTGTGGTTTTGTGTGGTGTAATTCGTTTCCCGATGTTTGATCAGAAACTTCCGCACATGCACAATGGTGTGCTTGTTTTAGCGAGATAAAAGACCACTGGAAATGGTCCCAGTGCGCGGGTGCCTACTCGCGCACAACCCATGCAGTGCACTCGGGTTGTTTTCCAACTCCTGATGCACGGTTGCTGTGCCGGTGATGTGCGGGTCTTTACCCGCACAGTCACTAGAGAAGTTACTTTGGGTGTTCTTACAACTCCTAATGAACGGGTCCTTACACATGCACTAGACTTGCCTAGTGTCTAGTTTCTACCTAAAATTTCCAAAATGTCGTAGTTTCATTTAGGGCTTATATATATGTCATATTCTTTACACTTCATTTTTAGAGCTTCAAAACTGATTTTTAGAGAGAGGAAGTTTTTCTTAAGAGAGAGAAGCTCCAATAGTAGTTCTTTAACTCTCCAAACCCAAAACCCATCATCTTCATGCATCATTGAGCATTCTTAGGCATGAGTCTTTATTGTAAAGTCCTCATGTTTTGATTGGCTTATTTCGGTGACAAACCACATTTGGGGTTATTGTGTAAGGGTAGATTAGGTCTTCATTGTTGGTGATCAAGCTTAAAAGCCCTCTCAAGACCTCAAGATCAAGAGAACTTCAAAGGTATTTCATTAGTGCTTAATTCCATTGAAGAGACTTAGTTGCACACACACAAAACTCATGCATTTCCATAGTTCTTATATTTTGTGTGTTTCATGTTGTGCACATTCATGTTCTTAAACTCTCTTCATGCATATTATAATTGCTTGCATCTTGATTGATAATTGCCTTGTCATTAGAGGCATTAGGATGCATGTTTTTATTAGAGGCGATGTACAGTCACTGTTGGCTTACTGTACGTACATCGCCTATTAGAGGCATTGTGGCTTTTGCCCTGTCACCGCTGTTCACATGTTGTTCGTACATCAAGACACTTGATTGATTTTTTAATCATTGGTGTCTCACTATTCAGCCGTTATACGTACAATGAATGAACAATGATTTTAGACTCGAGAGCAACCGCTTTTGTTTCACCCAATGCTCGCCTTAGGTGACTCTTTGTATAGCTGATGTACGTACAACGACCAAGGTAAAATTATTTGCAAATTGATCAAAATGTCGTAGCATCAATTTGACCTCGTATATATATATATATGTTGTTTTCTCTCTAAATCGTTTTTTAAGAGTCCAAAATCATATAGAGTATTTTCTAAGAGAGAAAATCATCCATGAACTCACCTTTGATCATCTAAACTCATTTCCATGTGCATCAAACATCATCTAACATCATCTAGATTCATCTAGGATGTGCTCTTGCATGGGTCTTCTTCAACACACATGACTTGGTAAGTATCTAGGATGTGCTCTTGAACACCATCTTCATCCATTTTAGTGTTCTTACTTAGCAAGAAATCTCATATATGACTTGTTTGCATCTAGATTAAGTTTTATCAACAAGTTGAGATTTTTGTGTTGATTGATTGAGTTGTTGTATCGTGATAGCTATTGCATCTAGGATTGCATTTATTTTATATAGCTAAGTTTATATATGACATGTAGCCGTATGATATCTATGATTGTTTGACATGTTCATCCATAATTAGATAAGCATTATATGTGTTGACCTAGCATTTATGCATTTGATATTCACTTAGGTTGTGTTCTTTTCTTTGTGAGTTAAGCCTTATGACTAAGTAGCTTAGTGTATAAGCTAGTAGGTTTAGGATCACTATTAAAGGCCCGTTGGGTAGAGTGGAAGGGTTAGTGACTAAGAATGGTTTGACTTGAGGTCAACCTAGGTTGTAAACTTTCATTCTTGGATTTGACGACCGTGTGTGGCTAGCATAATAGCTTGTGAGGTTTGCCAGTTGGAGGGTTTCTTACGTAAATCAATCAATGTGCAATTTATTGTTTTCCGCACTTAAATTTGGTTGATTGTATTTGCTTAAATTTGGTGTTTATTAAATATTGACTAATCAAGAAAAAATGGTAATTAACTTGATTAAAACCTATTCACATCTCCTCTAGGTATATTTACACATGCATTAATAGTTTCAATTGGTATTAGAGCAGGTTCCTAAACATATTTAAGAGATCCTTGCTTTTGGTGTGTCTTGCACTTGTATGTTTTTGATTGCTACATAAATTTGCATTCATCTTATTCATACACCTAAACACTCTGAGTGGGAACGATTGTGGAAACAAGGGAGCTTCAAGCACAAGACCCCATTTACTTACCAGGGTGAATTATGCCTCATGGAAAGGCAAGATAGAGTCTTATATTTGTCAAATACATGACTGTGCATGGATGGCAATAGAAGATGGCTACACTCCACCCACTATGACTCCTACGGGAGGAGGAGAAGATGTCCCTAAGCCTAAGTCACAATAGGTCACTTAAGAGTTCGAAGCCTTTAAGTGGAACAATAAGGCAATGCATGCCATTCTTTGCACTATGGCCGACAATCAATACAAGTTGATCCCAACCATTAGAATTGCGAAGGAGGCTTGAGAGATTCTAGAGACGGCTCTTGAAGGAACCGAGGTGGTTAAGGACTCTAAACTTCAAGTCCTCCAAACTCAATTTATGACCATTAGAATGGAGGAGCATGAGTGCTTTAATGACTTCGAAGTGAAGTTTATGGACATAGTGAATCGAAGTTATCAACTTGGTGACCCTCACTCGGATAAGAGGATCAATCAAAAGATTATGAGGTCTCTTCCCAAAAGATTCGAGTCCAAAGTAACATCTTTAGAAGAAAATAGTGATTACAAGAATATGAAGCCGAGTGAAGTGATTGAGAGGCTTCTAGCTTATTAGTCTATAAAGGGTCCTACCTCTACACCTTTTGAAAAGCAAAAAGGAATAGCTTTGAAGGCCTCTAAGATTGAGAATGAGGATAATGATGACTCGGATAAAGACACGGCCTTGTTGGTAAAAAGATTTAAGAAGTTTGCGAAGTTCGAGAAGAAGAGTTTCAGATCTAAAGGCCAAGGCTTGAAGAAAAAGGCTCATTTTAAGAAGTTTAAACCCAGACAAGAAAAGAACGATAGGAAGGGTATCCAATGTTTTGAGTATGGTGGCATAGGACACATTTCTCTCAATTGTGGAAATTTGAAGAACAAGAAAAAGGGAAAGGTAATGGCCACCACTTAGAGTGATGGTGATGACTTGGAAGAGGAAGAAGAATCTTTGGATGATGAAGATCAAGTGGAAAACTTCATAGCCTTTGCATCCTCTCATAAGAGCAAATAAGTAGATGATGAAAAGGAAGAGAGTCAAGATGAAGATGACTCAAGTAATGATGGCTCCTCATCTCACTCCACAAATGGGAACGTGGAGAGCATGGATCTTGAAGACTACATTACCAAGTTTGAAAGCTCAAGGATGAAGAACAAAAAGGAAATTCGAAGATTGAAGGAAGAAAATCTTTAGCTTTCAACCAAAGTAACCTACTTGAGTGAGGAAGTCATTAGATCTAAGGAGGTTGAAGTTAAGTTGAGAGAAAAAGTGGACAAAGCAAGAAGTCTACTTGTCAATATGACCATAAGTAAGGAGAGGCTTGATGGTATGATAAATGACTTAAAGATTCTGAATGATAAGAGTGGTCTTGGCTTTGAAGATGATAAAGAGATCTCTAACTTAAGCAAGACCACATTTGTCAAGAGTATGGGCAACAAAGAACCTTTATCTTCACAACATCCTAGGAAGAAAATTGATCTAAGAGAATGCTCAAAAAATGTGCAAGTGAAGATGGCACCAAGAAGTCAAGCTTAAGCTCAACCAATGAAGATTCCTTAAGCTAACTTTCCTCAACTTAAAGTCTACCAAGTCAAGAGGCTAATCATGCAAGCTCAACCAAGGAAGCAAACTAGTCTGGTTTAACAAAAAAGATGGAATGAACCATTTCAACACCCAAGACAACCTTAAAGACATGGGAAAGCTCCAATGTATGCACAAGGACATGGTATGACTCTTTAATTTATCGCTACATGTCACTTTTGTGGTGTCGATGGTCACATTAGACCAAATTACTTTAAGTATGTTAAAAAGTGTAGAGTTGAAAGCATGATTGAAAGAAAAAGAACTAGAGCCAATATGCATGTTCCTAGGAAGATTAGTGTCAATTTGCATGATCCTAGGAAATCTAGAGCCAATGTACCAATGACCACTAGGAAGGAAAATGTTTCATCTAAGTGGATTAGAAGAGATGAATATTTTTGTTATGTTGCTTAAATTGCCTTGAAGGCAAATTCTTCAAATTCTTGGTACTTAAATAGTGGGTGCTCTTAGCACATGACGGGAAACAAGAGTTTCTTTGAACCTCTTGTCATGGAGGAAGGTGGATTTATCACCTTTGGTGATGGGTCTAAAAAGAAAGTCATAGGGAAAGGAAGCATTTTCGTTCCTGGTTTACCCTCATTGTCAAATGCTTTATTTGTTGATGGCTTACAAGCCAATCTCATAAGCATTTCTCATCTTAAGGATGAGGGTCTTTCTGTCTTGTTTTGCAAAAAATGGATTGCTCTATTCTAAAGCCCAATGGATAAACTTTATTGAAAGGAAAGAGATCTAGCGACAATTTGTACGATCCTTGATTTGTATTGACTTGATTCTATTGCAAAACTCTCTATATTTGTAATAAGTGTTGCTTAGGTGGTTCTTGGTGAAAAGAAGCTTCAAAGGTTAAAAGCGATGTCTTATGCAAATATTGTCTTCAAGAGGAAAATCGTATACTTAGATGCTAAGGTATCAAGTTTCTTCTTCCTCTTGCAAGGCGTAAGCACGCACACACACACACAATTCATTCATGTGTGTTCTTGCATCGTTGTGCAACATTTGGTATAACACATTCACACGCATTTAAGTTTGCTCATGCATTGATCTTATATAGACAAAAATTGTAGAATTGAATGTTTCGTGACTATCACTTGAATTTGGCATACTTGTGTTATATTGTGTTTATTTGTTTGTGCTTCCTGTATTTTGGACTTGAACATGATCTCTTATGATTCGTTATTGAGTCCCAGTAATTTCGGTTACTCATTCATTAGGTTTCGAGTCCAAACGATATAGCTACGCTACTTTGCGTTCTCATTCGTTGAGTTGTTTTTGTCATCATTTTTTGAGATGAATTCTCAACATTTTTTTCAAATTTTTGTAGTTTTTGTTGTGCGTGAGGGAGTCACAATTCATAATCAAAAGGCCAAACAACTATGTCCACGTGTGAGCCATGTGTGACACACAGCCAAGACAACCCTCTGCCCACGTGTGCCACACACGGTCACACGTGGAGGCTGATGTGGCTGCTCTTGATTGGTTGTTTTTCCCTCCCTTGAATTTTTTAAAAGCTCTCCTCATTCCTTTCAAACATAACTTTAAGAAAATTTGAAAAGAAAATTTCTGCAGAATTCTTCATGATTTTAGTTTTCTTATTTCGATCATAACTCTTTCATATGAACTCGAAATTGAGTGATCCAAAAGCCAAAAATGTTAGTGTTGACGAGAGCTACAAATCCTAGGTATTTTTAGAGTCATTTGAGTTTGTATTTTTCATAGTGAGCAGATTTCAGTCCGAGCTTTAATCTTTATATGTGAAACATCTTCTTCTTATTTTCTCTTTTGATCATCTATTTTAATCTTCCTATTTGATCGATGAAATGTATTAAGAAGAATGTTAGATCACATGATAGGTTTTTTTGATTGATTGTTTGTTGAGTTTTAGCTTTCTCTTGAACATATATTTGCTAAACTTGATTTAACTTGAAATTAATTCTAGAAATGATATATATGATGTGTCTCATGATATTTTCTAGGTTTAATTTCATGATCTAAGAACTATGATTTTTTTTTGTGATTTATTGAATATTCTCATCTTGTTCTTATTGATATACATGCCTTGATTTCTAGGTACGTTTGTGATTGTTTGTTGAAAGTATATCCTAGAATATATCTAAGCATGTTCATAGAGTTTGATTGATCATCTTGCTTTATTTGACTTGTGTTTGCATCATTTGCATCACTTAGATCATTGCCTTGTGGAAAGGTTGAAGTCTCTTGTTAAGGTGAGTAAAGTCTTGATTTGATCAAGAAGACTTGGCTAGAAAAGTGTTTCGGATAACCAAGCATGAAATCGTAGTTACGATCAAGAGGATCCGAATAACTAAGCAAAAGTCTTAGCTAGGAGTTTGGTACTTTGAATGGTTGAGCTAGAGAAGCTTGACTAGGATCATTTGTGATCTAGATAGCTAAGCAAGGAAATATTCTTAGAAGCTTGAGAGCCTTGGATAGGGAGTTGCTTTCTAGAGGTGTTGAACACATCTTTGATAGGGAGTATGCTAGGTGGTTCACTAGGCCTTGAGGGTAGATTAGGAGTTGATAGCTTAGGGTAGATATCATTTGTTGATAGCCTTGAGTGTGTAAGTCCTTTTCATATAGTGGGTTGCTTTGCCGGTGGTTGTGGTTATCGACCCGTGGATGTTTCCTCTTTAAGGTTTACCACGTAAAAAATAGTTGTGTCCATTTTCGCTTTACTTTTTATTATCTTCCATATCATGTATTGATTGTATATCTTGTATATTGATTTTTACATGTATTGATTCATACTATACAATTGTAAATCATATCAAGTGTACATTTCATTCTTGTAATCCGTAAATCTTGAAGTTGGAAGATATTGGGATTATACCAATTCACCCCCTCTCTAGGTATAATATACACTACATCTCTCTAGGGAATTTCATTTGGTATCAGAGCGGGTGTCTAGACACACTTAGATAGATCCTTTCATTGTAATGTTTGTGTTTTTATTTGTGATAGTCATGATTAAGCGAGTGTGTTCCTATGTGGCTTCTTTTGTTGAACCTATTGACTTAGATGAGAAAAAGCTTAATGATCTTGGTCTTGAGAATGAACGTTTATCTAATGTCAATATGTCCCTCACTAAGAAGCTAGAGAATCATGGTCTAAGCTCAAAAGAATTCAATGAACTTAAAGACAAGATTCTAAGTCTAGAATTGAACCTTAAGGATAGCAATGATAGAATTGGCATCATGAAGAAAGAAATTGAGCAAAGGGATACTTGAAAACATGCTTAAAGCCAAACTAAGTGAGCACTTAAATCAAGAGAAAAAGAATGAGCAATGACTAAATAAATCACGTGAAGATGTTAGGAAAATTGATTATATCTTAGAAAAATATGCCATTAAAAATAGGATGCTTAGTGATAAACTTGATGAGACTAGTAAGATGATTAACAAGATGTCATCTAGTTCAAACAAGGTTGAAACTCTTATTAGAAGTGGTAAGCATCCATGTGACAAAAGAGGTTTGGGTTATATCAATGAGAAGGAAACCCTTTCTACTAACAAATCTACTTTTGTCAAAGCAAGTGTTGAAACAAATGTAGGTACACTAACTCAAGGTAAAGCTATGAAACCTACCAAATGTCTCTACATCAACAAGGAAGTTCAATGAAAGAACTCAACAAGATCAACGTCAAGGAGCAGCAACCTCAAATGCAAGAGGTGAATCATCAAGGGTTGAAATTCAAAGAGGAAAAATTGTGAGAAGACCAAAGGCTTTGGAAGCAAATGCAAATGGTAAATTTCTCAAATTTATTCCTATTTGTCATCATTGTGATATGGTAGGATATATTTGACCTAGGTGTTTTGAATATATTCGTAAATGCGAACTTGATAATTCTTTTCATGATATCTCTTTGAATGGACCTAGGCAATCATCCATGTATGGATATAGAAATAGACCTAGGAAGACCTTAGAAGAGCATGTTGTGAAGAATGTTGTTGATGACTTGCTTCCTATATCTTGTGTTGTGCCTAACTCTACCATGCATAAGAAAGTTGATAATGCTTTGTTTGATATTTTTGAAAATGTGACCAATGAGGTCAAGGTGCATGATAAAAAGTCTAACATTGAGTCAAAGCATGTTAGTGGTAAAAGTGAGAGGCGTATTGTGAAGAGTGTATGGGTTAGAAATGACACTCCTAAATGTCTAGTTGCACAATATGCTTTAAGGGCCAACTCCTCATACTATTGGTACCTAGATAGCGGTTGTTCTAGGAACGTTGACCGGGAACAAGGAGTTCTTTAAGAATCTTGTTCTAAAGGATGGAGGATGGGTCAATTTTGGTGATGGCACCAAAAAGCAAGTTTTAGGCAAGGGAACAATTAGTATCCCCGATTTTCCTAAATGATACGCATGGGAACGTGACACTTCTATAAACGGTTGTAATGAATGTGATGTGCGAGTTTTTACTCTTTGCAAGTATACGAATCGTTAGACACGTATAGCGGTTACGAGTATGGGTTTCGTTCCCACGAGGAGGAATGGTACCCTAAATTGGTACTATTATATGATCTATACATTATATACACTAATTACAAGCATGAAAAGTAAAGGAGGAATGGTTGCAAGCAAGCTTACTAAACTAAACTAAATTACACTAAGCTACTCTAATTAGCTAAACTAATTACCACAATTGCAATGGTCATGCAAGAGTGGTAATGAGATTAAGTGAGGTATGGGAATGGTAATGCTAGGAAATGGTGTTCATGCAATTAATCCAATTCCTAGTTGAATGTAAATAAGCTTACTAACCTAGGATAAGACACATACACAAATGGTTATTCATGCATGATATTGAGGTTTTAATATGTCTAAATCCTTTACATATCAATTAATTGGTTAATCAACTAACATGTATATATTAAGCACAAGCAAATAAACATATCAACCAAAATATGAATTTTATTACAATCTCATCAAAATCCCAACACAAACATATAGTCCCACATACAATGATTAACTAAAGCAAGTAAAGAGAGAAAGAAGACAACCCAATGTCTTGTGAGGTCTTCAAACTAGCTTTTCTTTGTTTCTTGGTCTTTCTAAGCTATTGGGGTGTTAGGGGTTTGGTGTGATTCTAAGCTTTTCTAGGTTTTGGTTGGATATTAGGGATTTGTTTTAGATTGGCAAAAAAGGGATATTTATACAAGAAGAGATTTGGGCAAGGTTTGGACAAGAAAAGACCACAAACTCCCTCTGAAATCGACATGCTCGCGGGTTTCGAACCTAGATTCGAGGGTTTCGAACCCAGACTCCTGGGTTCTTTCTCTCTGCACGAACTTGCAGTTGAAAATGGAAGTTGGCTGCGAGTTTGGCACCCTTTGGTCTGCTGGTTATTTCCCTCGCATGAACTTGCGGTGTTCCCTCGGTTTTGGACGTGTTTGGGCGAGAAGAAAGCCGCTGAAATGAGCTTGAAGGCATGGTTGGCCATGGAGTTTGGAGGTCTTGGAGGAGAAGGAAAACCTTTGCATGGGAGGTCCAAAGTGGGTCCATCGTGACTGGAAGAGCACCAGTCGTCGATCTGGTCGGAGAACAGCCGAAAAATTGGTCGAAAATGGTCGGGTTGAAGTTGGGTATGAGTCGGGTCGGTCACAGGTCACTTAGGTCCACGGGTTGGCCGGTTGAGGGAAGAAGACGATGAAGTTAGCATGGAATCACACCTATGTAATCACACCAAAACGACACTGTCCTGCTTAATGACGTGGCAGCTGCTGCACCCTTTGGCTGGAAAACTACAATCTGAACCCCTCAACTTTTCCCTATTCATAGAATTTTCAAGAAAATCCCGAATATTTGCAATGTAGCCCATATTTCTCCAAAATTACCACAATGCCCCTGAATTCCTCTGTTTACCTGAAACACTTATTTAATCCATTAAATACTCAGTTTTAATCGAGAAACAAGCATAAAGTAATAGAAATTAGAGGTATAAAATAGGTACTTTTATACCCCGATCACTAAACTTTGCAATACTTTGTATGTTGATGGGTTACAAGCTAACTTAATAAGCATCACTCACTTGTGTGAAATTTTTAAGGAAGTTAGTTTTAACATAGATGTGTGCACAATAATTGATAAAAAGGGTATTGTTGTCCTAAAAGTCAAAAGGTCTATAGACAATTGCTATTGTCTTGAGATAGACCCTCTGACTTGCAACATGGCACATGAGTGCAATAAGCTTGACTTGTGGCATCAATGTTTGGGCCACATGAACTTTACAGATTTAAAGAAGCTTGAAACATTAGGCATTGTTAGAGGTCTTCCCAATCTTGGTAAAAAGCTAGATGTTGTTTGTGAACCTTGTGAATTAGGTAAACAAATCAAAACGCATCACAAGAAGAATTCTTACATAGCTACCAAGAGACCTTTAGAACTTGTGCACATGGACCTAATGGGGCCAATTCAAATCGAGAGCATCAATGGCAAAAAATACATTTTTATGTGCGTTGATGAATACTCTGGGTTTACTTGGGTTTATTTTGTTAGAAACAAGATCGAGGCTTTTGATTACTTCAAGAAGTTTTGTAATCAAGTTCAAAATGAAAAAGGTCTTGATATCAAGAAAATATGTTGCATTATGAGTGATCATGGGATGGAATTTGAGAATGCCAAATTTAGTGAGTTTTGTGATGGGTTAAAGATTTCTCATGAGTTCTCCGCACCTAGTACTCCTCAACAAAACGGTGTTGTTGAAAGAAAAAACCGAGTCTTGCAAGAAATGGCTAGGGTCATGATTAATAGTAGGAAAATCCCTAGAAGCCTATTGGCCGAAGCGGTGAATACTGCTTGTTATGTGACAAATAGAGTATTTAGGAGGCTCGGCACAAAACTAACGTCCCATGAGTTATGGAAGGGTAAGAAGCCCAATGTAAGTTACTTCCACACTTTTGGGAGTAAGTATTACATATTGAATGATAGAGATCACTTAGGAAAGTTTGATGCTAAAAGTGATGTTGGTCTCTTTCTTGGGTATGCTATTAATAGTCGTGCATATAGAGTTTTCAATTTGACTACTAAGACTATTATAAAGTCTATCAATTTCAAGATAGATGATGTAAGATCCTTGATTTGTATTGGCTTGATTCTATTGCAAAACTCTCTGTATTTGTAATAAGTGTTGCTTAGGTGGTTCTTGGTGAAAAGAAGCTTCAAAGGTTAAAAGCGACGTCTTATGCAAATATCATTTTCAAGGGGAACATCGCACACTTCAATGCTAAGGTATCAAGTTTCTTCTTCCTCTTGCAAGGCCTAAACACACACATACACACATAATTCATTCATGTGTGTCCCTGCATCATTGTGCAAACATTTGGTATAACATATTCACACACATTTAAGTATGCTCATGCATTGGTCTCATATAGACAAACATTGTAGATTTGCATGTTTTATCACTATCGCTTAGATATGACATACTTGTGTGACATTATGTTTATTGTATTTTGGACTTGAACATGATCTCATATGATTCCTTATTGAGTCCCAGTCATTTCGGTTACTCATTCATTAGGTTTCGAGTCCAAACGCCTGAATACAGCAGAAGAACGCGAGAGGTGCGCGAGAGGTGCACGAGAGGAGAGAGATTGGCCAAAGGCCAATCTTTGTGTGCCACGTGTGCCACACGGCTGGGATGCCTCTCTGCTCACATGTGGCACACGCACCCCAAAAGTGGAGGTGACATGGCAGCCCTTGATTTTTTCGTTTTTCTCTTCCATGAATTCTTTTAAAAGCTCTCCTCTTTCCCTTTAAACATTAAGTGTAAAAAATTTGAAAAAGATGAAATCAGAAATTTTCTCTCAATTTTAGTTTTCTTATTTTGATCATAACTCTCTCATACGAACTCGAAATCGAGTGATCCAAAAACCAAAATTGTTGGTCTTGAAGATATCTACAAACCCAAAGCATTTTCAGAGTCAAATAAATTTTTTATTGTTTGTATCAAGCTGTTCTTCAGTCCGAGTTTCAACTTTGTATCTGAAACTTCTTCTTGTCACTTTCTCTTTGATCATCTCTTTTAATCTGCTTATTTGATAGATGATTTGTGGTAAGAATGATTTTAGATCATATCCTAGGGGTGTTTGATCATTTGTTAATTGATTTTTAGCTTTGTGATTTCTCTTGAACATATATTTGCTAAACTTGATTTAACTTGGAATTGATTCTAGAAATGTTATATATGATGTGCTTCATGATAATTTCTAGGTTTAATTTCATGATCTAAGAACTAAGGTTTTCTTGTGATATATTGAATATTCATATCTTGTTCTTATTGACTAACATGCTATGATTTCTAGATAGATTTGTGATTGTGTGTTGAAAGCATATGATAGATTATCACTAAGCATGTTTATAGAGTTTGATTGATCATCTTGCTTTATTTTTCTTGTGTTTGTATCATTTGCATCACTTAGATCATTGCCTTATGGAAAGATTGAAGTCTCTTGGTAAGGTGAATGATGCCTTGATTTGAGTAAGAAGGCTTTGCTAGGAAATTTTTCCAGATAGCCAATCACGAAGTCTTAGTTAGGATCAAGAGGATCCGGATAACTAAGCAAAAGTCTTAGCTTGGAGTTTGGTACTCTAGATGGTTGAACTAAGGAAGCTTGACTAGGATTATTTGTGATCTAGATAGCTAAGCAAGGAAATCTTACTAGAGGCTTGAGAGCCTTGGATAGGGAGTTGCTTTCTAAAGGTGTAGGACACATCTTGGATAGAGAGTAGGCTAGGTGGTTCACTAGGCCCTGAGGGTAGATTAGGATTTGATAGCTTATGGTGGATATCATTTGTTGATAGTCTTGAGTATGTAAGTCGTTTTTATATAGTGGATTGCTTTGCCGGTAGTTGTGGTTATTCAACCCGTGGATGTTTTCTCTTTGAGGTTTACCATGTAAAAATACTTGTGTTCATTTTCTCTTTACTTTTTATCATCTTCCATATCATGTATTGATTGTATCTCTTGTATATTGATTTTTACATGTATTGACTCATACTATACAATTGTTAAATCATATCAAGTGTACATTTCATTTTTGTAATCTGCAAATTTTGAAGTTGGAAGAAATTGGGACTATACCTATTCACTCTCCCTCTAGGTATAATATACAGTACATCTCTCTAGGGAATTTATTTGGTATCAGAGCGGGTGTCTAGACACATTTAGATAGATCATTTCTTTGTAGTGTTTGTGTTTTATTCAATATAGTCATGATTAAGGAAGTGTATTCCTATGTGGCATCTTTTGTGGAATCCATTGACTTAGATGAGAAAAAGATCAATGATCTTATTCTTGAGAATGAACGCTTATCCAAAGTCAACGTGCCCCTCAATAAGAAGCTGGATAATCATGATCTAGACTTAAAAGATTTCAATGAACTTAAAGACAAGATTCTAAGTCTAGAAATGATCCTTAACAATAGTAATGATAGACTTGGTATCTTGAAGCTAGAAATTGAGCAAAGGGATAACTCTCTTGTTAGTGCTAGATGGCTAGAAAACATGTTTAAAGCCAAACTTAGTGAGCACTTAAATCAAGAGAAAATGTATGAGCAATGGCTAAATAAATCACGTGAAGATGTTAGGAAATGTAATGATATCTTAGAAAAATATGCCATTAAAAATATGATGCTTAGTGATAAACTTGAAGAGTCTAGTAGGATGATTAACAAGATATCATCTAGTTCAAACAAGGTTGAAACTCTCATTAGAAGTGGTAAGCATCCATGTGACAAAAGAGGTTTGGGTTATATCAATAAGAAGGAAACCCCTTCTACTAACAAATCTACTTTCGTCAAAGCAAGTGTTGAAACAAATGTAGGTACACTCACTCAAGGTAAAACTATGAAAGCTATCGGAGGTGCCTCTACATCAACAAGGAAGTTCAATGGAAGAACTCAACAAGATCAACATCAAGGAGCAACAACCTCTAATGCTAGAGCTGAAGCATCAAGGATTGCATTTCAAAGAGGAAAAATTGTGAGAAGACCAAAGGCTTTGGAAGCAAATGCAAATGGTAAATTTCTCAAGTTTATTCCTATTTGTCATCATTGAATATGATAGGACATATTCGACCTATGTGTTTTGAATATATTCATAAATGCGAACTTGATAATGCTTTTCATGATATGTCTTTGAATGGACCTAGGCATTCATCCATGTATGGACATAGAAATAGAACTAGGAAGACTTTTGAAAAGCATGTTGTGAAGAAAGTTGTTGATGACTTACTTGCTAAATCTTATGTTATGCTTCACTCTACCATGCATAAGAAAGTTGATAATGCTTTGTTTGATATTTTTGAAAATGTGACCAATGAGGTCAAGGTGCATGATAAAAAGTCTAACATTGAGTCAAATCATGTTAGTGGTAAGAGTGGGAGGCGTATTGTGAAGAGTGTTTAGGTTAGAAAAGACACACCTAAAAGTCTAGTTGCACAATATGCTTTAAGGGCCAACTCCTCCTACTCTTGGTACCTAGATAGCGGTTGTTCTAGGAACATGAATTCTTTAAGAATCTTGTTCTAAAGGATGGAGGATGGGTCACTTTTGGTGATGGCGCCAAAAAGCAAGTTCTAGGCAAAGGAACAATTTGTATCCCCAGATTGCCTAAACTTTGCAATACTTTGTATGTTGATGGGTTACAAGCTAACTTAATAAGAATCACTCACTTGTATGAAATATTTAAGGAAGCTAGCTTTAACAAAGATGTGTGCACTATAATTGATAAAAATGGCAATGTTGTCTTAAAAGTCAGAAGGTTTATAGGCAATTGCTATTGTCTTGAGATAGACCCTTTGACTTGCAACATGGCACATGAGTGCAATAAGCTTGACTTGTGGCATCAACGTTTGGGCCTCATGAACTTTAAAGATTTAAAGAAGCTTGAAACATTAGGCATTGTTAGAGGTCTTCCCAATCTTGGTAAAAAGCTAGATGTTGTTTGTAAACCTTGCCAATTAGGTAAACAAATCAAAATGGATCACAAGAAGAATTCTTACATAGCTACCAAGAGACCTTTAGAACTTGTACACATGGACCTAATGGGGCCAATTCAAACCGAGAGCATCAATGGCAAAATGTACATTTTTGTGTGCGTTGATGACTACTCTAGGTTTACTTGGGTTTATTTTGTTAGAAACAAGACCGAGGCTTTTGATTACTTTAAGAGGTTTTATAATCAAGTTCAAAATGAAAAAGGTCTTGATATCAAGAAAATATGTCGCATTAGGAGTGATCATGGGACGGAATTCGAAAATGCCAAATTTAGTGATTTTCTTGATAGGTTAAGGATTTCTCGTGAGTTCTCCGCACCTAGAACTCCTCAACAAAACGGTGTTGTTGAAAGAAAGAACCGAGTCTTGCAAGAGATGGCTAGGGTCATGATTAATAGTAGGAAAATCCTTAGAAGCCTATTGGCCGAAGTGGTCAATACTGCTTTTTATGTGACGAATAGAGTATTTAGGAGGCTCGGCACAAAACTAACGTCCTATGAGTTATGGAAGGGTAAAAAGCCCAATGTAAGTTACTTCCACACTTTTGGGAGTAAGTGTTATATTTTGAATGATAGAGATCGCTTAGGAAAGTTTGATGCTAAAAGTGATGTTGGTCTCTTTCTTGGGTATGCTATTAATAGTCTTGCATATAAAGTTTTCAATTTGACTACTAAGGCTATTATGGAGTCTATCAATGTGAAGATAGATGACCTTAGCATGCTTGATATATGTGATGGTAATGGTGTCAATGAACCTAATGAAAATATTTTGAATGACACTAATACACCTATTGATGTGGCTAGTAGTGAATCTAGTCAAAAAGATGAAAATGATAGTGTTAATGAAGTAGGAAGTCTAGAGAATGAAAATGCTTTAATTAATAACCAACAAAATGATAAAGTTGTTGAAAGTTCTCAATCTAGACTTAGAAACTCACACTATTAAGAAGACATCATAGGTGATTTGAATGAAGGGGTAAGAACTAGAAATCAAATAGCTAACCAAATTTCATATGCTTGCTACACTTCTCAAATTGAACCCATAAATATTAATGAAACTATTGTTGATGAATATTGGGTTGGGGCTATGCAAGATCAATTAAATCAATTTGAGAGGAATGAAGTGTGGTCCTTAGTTCCTAGGCCAAAAGACACAAATGTAATTGGCACTAAGTGGGTGTTTAGGAATACGACCGATGAAAGTGGCAAGATTGTGAGGAATAAAGCTATGCTAGTGGCTCAAGGCTACACTCAAGTTGGGGTGTAGACTTTGATGAGACATTTGCACCGGTTGCACGTCTCGAGTCCATTAGACTTTTGTTGTCCACTGCTTTGTTAAAAAGTTCAAATTATTTCAAATGGATTTCAAAAGTGCTTTCCTAAATAGATACCTTGAGAAGAAGTGTATTTTGAACAACCTAATCATGTGTTTAAATTGAAAAAGGCTCTCTATGGCCTTAAGCAAGCACCAAGTGCTTGGTATGATAGGTTGACTTAATATCTTATTGATAACCATTATAGGAGAGGAGGCATTGATAGAACATTGTTTATCAAACATCATGATCATGATATTTTTGTTGCACAAATATATGTTAATGACATTGTTTTTATGTTTACTAATAAAACCAAGGTTGATGAATTTGTGAGTGTTATGTCAAGTGAGTTTGAAATGAGTAAGGTGGGTGCGTTGAATTGTTTTTTCTAGGGATGCAAGTGAAGCAAATGAGCATGGGCATTATTGATGAGAATCAAGAAACATCATCAACTGATCCATTGCTTGTTCTAGTTGGGCCAATTACAAGGGCTAAGAGGATCGAAGAAGCATTTAATGAGGTTTGATTCTGAGCAGCTGAAGTCAAAGTTCGGCCCACATGAAGACCAAATCCGGGATGAACTTTTTGGGCCTCTACAAAAAGCATCTGAATTCGGATCGTCTATTATAATATGTTTTCGGAAAGCCCAAGACGATATCTACAGATGTTATGAAGACTCCATCCTCCAAAACAGATCACAACAGCCCCAAATTCGGCCATCAACAAGCTAGGGTGTGGATGAGTCTGAATTTTAGGATATTTCCTGTTTTATTTATTTTCCAAATAAATAGTCAATTTGTTTCCCAATTGAAGGGCTGATTTTGTTTCCCAAATGAAGCTTTCCAAATAAGGAGCAAATCAACTAGTTGTTAGTTTTAGTTTTTATTTATTTCCTAATTTTGTTTGCATTTATTTTCTTGATTGTAAGGCATTAATTGCCGAATATTTTATTTCCTTTATCGTTCTTTCTAGGGATTAGATATTTTTAATATTTAAGGGACTCATGGATGTATTATTAAAAAGACTTTGGAATGAAATAATTATTTGAGAGAACGTTTTCTCTTTGGTTCTTCATTGAACTATGAACTTATCAAGGGTTATACCTTGTGGCGTTCAAAACCCTGACTTATCACTCACCTTCTTCTCTTCTTGAGTGTGGCGTCTACAACCTTCTTGATACCGTTGGTTCTTATCTCTTTCTTGATACCGTTTGTTCTTATCTCTTTGTTTCCCTTTCCTCTTCCGAAGCTGAGTACATTGCGGTCGGAAGTGCATGCACACAATTACTATGGATGAAACAAATCCTTAAGGATTATGGGATATAGCAAGGGAAAATGACACTTTATTGTGATAATTTAAGTGCCATTAACATCTCTAAAAGTTCGGTTAAACACTCTCGCACAAAGCACATAGATATTAGGCATCATTTTTTTAGAGACCTAATTGAACATTCAATTGTTACTCTAGAGCATATGCCTACTAAAAATCAACTTGCAGACTTGTTCATAAAGCCCTTGGACAAAAAGAGGTTTAAAACTCTTAGAATGTCCATTGGCATGATTAGTGTTGATTGATGTCTTTGTGTGATTGTGAGTGGCTTGATGAACAAAACTTACTTGAATATGAATATCTTTGAGAGCTACTCACTTGAGAAGTGATGACCTTAAACAAGTATCTTTTATTGTTTTTAGATCATGCAATAAACTTAATTTTTTTTTTTTAAAGTGCACAAATGCTTCTTTTATATGTTTTAGTTTTTGAGTATATGTGGTGGAATGCATGTAGATTGTGGATGCATCTAGAAGTCTATTGCCTAGTAAATGATAGATGACCTATGGTATGTATCCATTTTGCTTCGGCACTACATAGTATTCAATGAGCACCCTCATGGAAAGGGCTACACACCTTGGTTGTGAAGCCACCTAATGTAGGAAAGGGCTATGCCATTGTGATAAGTGAAAGCCGCCATGAGGTGTATATGTTTTTGTTAGAAAAATCAAAGAAATGTTGAAAAGATTCATTTTAAAATATCTTTGATTCTAAGCCTAAAAGAAATGCAAAATATAAGGATTATTGGTGTATAGTTAAGAATTGTGAAATGCTCGAGTTGTCAAATAGAAATGAGTAAATGAGCCACATGCACACACACGCTCAAATGTTGATATCTATTCTTTTTTTAAAAAAAAAAAAAAAAAAAAAAACCAGGATGAATATCTGTTTGACCTATTTTTGGAAATGCTTTAGTTGGATAGGTGTGGAAATTGTTTGCATATTGAAATCACAATTACTCTTACTATATATGTGAGAAGCATTCACACACACACGAACACATATTTTGCTTATGTGCTTGATTCATTAGCAATGTGAGAATATTTTTGAGAGATAAATGAAAATCTATGATTCTCTCTTGGACTTTGGGAAGTGATAAAATATCTTCTCTTATTGCTTGATTGTGTGAATCCCTTGTGAATAAATCTACTTGATGACAATATATGGAGCATATGTTTAGGGGGAGCTTTAGTTTAGTTAACTTCGCTTTCTATATGATTTGTTTGCTTAATATCTCGTCTTTATCTTGTGTGTCCTTTGTTTATTCCTTGACAAAAAGGGGAGAAAGTGTATACCTAACCATGTTTGATATGGGGAAATCCATGTTTGATATAGGGGAGAAAGAAAATGTATACCTCACCATGTGTGGAGAAATGCTCCAAATATGTGAGTCTTGTTCCTTTTTGTGCTTAATTGAGACATTGTCTTAAGGGGGAGAAAAAAATTCTTGCTTAAAAAGGTTAAGGAGATTAGGGAAAGCTTTAAAGAGAACATTTATTTGAGATAAAGGTAATTCTTGTTTGTTTTTTGTATCATTTCTCACCATTCTTCTTTGGAAGAAGATCTTTTGTTGGTTTGCTTCTTTTCTCATAGGTAATTTGAAGTTTAAAGAAGGAATTCTTAAAGACTCAAGAAGACTTGAAGACCTTTTTAGTCTAGGGATCTCTTTGTAATGTGAGGATGAGAGAATGCTATCAATATTGAGTTTATTGGAGTGAATAATGTATGGTGAGGATGGGGTTTTGCCATGGAATAGCCAAATGGGGATATTGTAAGATCCTTGATTTGTATTGACTTGATTCCATTACAAAACTCTCTATATTTGTAATAAGTGTTGGTTAGGTGGTTCTTGGTGAAAAGAAGCTTCAAAGGTTAAAAGCGACATCTTATGCAAATATCGTCTTTAAGGGGAACATCGCACACTTGGATGCTAAGATATCAAGTTTCTTCTTACTCTTACAAGGCGTAAGTGCACACATACACAATTCATTCATGGGTGTCCCTGTATCATTGTGCAAACATTTGTTATAACATATTCACACACATTTAAGTATACTCATGCATTTGTATCATATAGACAAACATTGTACAATTGCATATTTTATCACTATCGCTTAGATATGACATACTTGTGTGAAATTATGTTTATTTGTTTATGTTTATTGTATTTTGGACTTGAAAATGATCTCATATGATTCCTTATTGAGTCTCGATCATTTCGGTTACTCATTCATTAGGTTTCGAGTCCAAATGATATAGCTACGCTATTTTGCATTCTCATTCGTTGAGTTGTATTCGTCGTCGTTTTATGAGATGAATTCTTAACCTTTTTGAAAAATTTTGTAGTCGTCATTGTGCATGAGAGAGTCATGATTTGTAATCCAATGATAGATTCAAAATCGGAGTTCGAAAGCCCGAATACGGCCGAAGAACGCTAGAGGTGCGCGAGAGGAGTGAGATTGGCCAAAGGCCAACCTTTGTGTGCCATGTGGGCCACAGGGCTGGGATGCCGCTTTGCCCACGCGCCCCACACGTGGAGGTGATGTGGCAGCCTGTGATTTTTCCATTTTTCCCTCCCTTGAATTCTTTCAAAAGCTCTCTTCCTTCCTTTCAAACATTAAGTGTAGAAAATTTGAAAAAGATGAAATCAGATATTTTCTCTCAATTTTAGTTTTCTTATTTTGATCATAACTCTCTCATACGAACTCGAAATCGAGTGATCCAAAAACCAAAATTGTTGGTCTTGAAGATATCTACAAACCCAAAGCATTTTCAGAGTCAAATAAATTTTTTATTGTTTGTATCAAGCTGTTCTTCAGTCCGAGTTTCAACTTTGTATCTGAAACTTCTTCTTGTCACTTTCTCTTTGATCATCTCTTTTAATCTGCTTATTTGATAGATGATTTATGGTAAGAATGATGTAAGATCATATCTAGGGGTGTTTGATCATTTTTTAATTGAGTTTTAGCTTTGTGATTTCTCTTGAACATATATTTGCTAAACTTGATTTAACTTGGATTTGATTCTAGAAATGTTATATGTGATGTGCTTCATGATAATTTCTTGGTTTAATTTCATGATCTAAAAACTAAGATTTTCTTGTGATATATTGAATATTCATATCTTGTTCTTATTGACTAACATGCTTTAATTTCTAGATAGATTTGCGATTATGTGTTGAAAGCATATGATAGATTATCACTAAGCATGTTCATAAAGTTTGATTGATCATCTTGCTTTATTTGTCTTGTGTTTGCATCATTTGCATCAGTTAGATCATTGCCTTGTGGAAAGGTTGAAGTCTCTTGTTAAGGTGAGTGAAGCCTTGATTTGAGCAAGAAGATTTGGCTAGGAAAGTGTTTCGTATAGCCAAGCACGAAGTCTTAGTTAGGATCAAGATGATCTAGATAACTAAGTAAAAGTCTTAGCTATGAGTTTGGTACTCTGGATGGTTAAGCCTGGGAAGCTTGACTAGGATCATTTGTAATCTAGATAGCTAAGCAATGAAATCTTCCTAGAGGCTTGAGAGCCTTGGATAGGGAGTTGCTCTCTAGAGGTGTAGGACACATCTTGGACAGAGAGCAGACTAGGTGGTTCATTAGGCCTTGAGGGTAGATTATGAGTTGATTGCTTAGGGTGGATATCATTAATTGATAGCCTTGAGTGTGTAAGTCCTATTCATATAGTGGATTGCTTTACCGGTGGTTGTGGTTATTCAAGCCGTGGATGTTTCCTCTTTGAGGTTTACCACGTAAAAATACTTGTGTTCATTTTCTCTTTATTTTTTATTCTCTTCCATATCATGTATTGATTGTATCTCTTGTATATTGATTTTTACATGTATTGACTCATACTATACGATTGTTAAATCATATCATGTGTACATTTCATTCTTGTAATCCGCAAATTTCGAAGTTGGAAGAAATTAGGACTATACCTATTCAGCCCCCCTCTACGTATAATATACACTACATCACTTTAGGGAATTTCAGATGACCTTAGCATGCTTGATTTATGTGATGGTAACAGTATTTACGAACCTTATGGAAATTTTTTGAATGACATTGGTACACCTATTGATGTGGCTAGTAGTGAATCTAGTCAAAATAATGAAAACGATAATGTTGATGAAGTAGGAAGTCTAGAGAATTGATAGTGTCAAGTTGTTGAACGCTCTCACTTTAGTCTTAGAAACTCACACTATCAAAAAGACATCATAGGTGATTTGAATGAAGGGGTTAGAACTAGAAATCAAATAGCTAACCAAATTTCATATTCTTGCTACACTTATCAAACTGAACCCAAAAATATTAATGAAGCTATTGTTGATGAATATTGGGTTGGGGCTATGCAAGAAGTATTAAATCAATTTGAGATGAATGAAGTGTGGTCCTTAGATCCTAGGCCAAAAGACACTAATGTACATTAAGTGGGTGTTTAAGAATAAGACCGATGAAAGTGGCAAGATTGTGAGGAATAAAGCTAGGTTAGTGGCTCAAGGCTACACTTAAGTTGAGGGTATAGACTTTGATGAGACATTTACACCGGTTGCACGTCTTGAGTCCATTAGACTTTTGTTGTCCATTGCTTGTGTTAAAAAGTTTAAATTATTTCAAATGGATGTCAAAAGTCCTTTACTCAATGGATACCGTTAACCGAAATTTACCAGCGAGGCGGATTTACAATTAACGACTTTAGAGGACCATGATCAAAATTTACCACGGTCGGAGAGGTATAATGTAGTTCGATACCTATGGTTTCCAATAAGGGAGACTCAACACAATGATGGCTAAAACAGTAGGATTATCGATTGTATTATGTCATAGAGGAGAAGAGTATAATGAATTTCTTTGCGTAATGTAAATACAATGTTCAACAATTTTCTCCACCGGTCACTATAGGAGAAGTCTGATACAGTTGGTGGTGGAGGTCTCATGCAAGTCGATAAGTAGAAAAAAGGCTTTGAGTCTAGGGTTTCTAAAATCTGATCCTTTCACTGTTGAGTATAATGTCATATATATAGGTCTCGTTTCTTGCCATGCACTCTTATAACTTCGGTCTAAGGTTCCTGCATTCATGGGACTTTCTTTAGCGATGAGTGAGAATATCGCTTGAAATCCAAACCCTAAAATCAAGTGATTCTCTCTAGGTGGATTCTGGTGGACTCTGCTTTTAAATAAGACTCTTATGTGGCGGGAATGAGTCCCTCTCTTTAGTAATTAAAACGCTGGCGTTTTAGTGTTTTTCTTTGTAGTTTTAAACTCTGGTCTTTTAGATACGCTGGTCTTACCTTTACAGAGTCCTTATCCGGTACTTTTACTATTTAGTGAGTTAGTTCCTTGTGGTATCAGGGTATCCATACACTCTTTTCCTTGCTGTATCCTGATTTTTACTGATTTCTTGGTCGTCTGGGTTCCAGGGTATCGGTTGATACTTTGACGAGGTACCGAGGTGGCATAGTGGCGGGGTACCTGGTCTACGTTGAAGTAGGGTCTTCGGTCTATGTAGAAGCAGGATACCTTATCCACTTAAAAGCGGGATACCTTGTCCACGTAAAAGCAGGGTACTAGGACAACATAGCGTCGTTCCATGATTTCCTTCTGTTGCCTTGGAATCTTCATGCTTATGATCTTGCTTTGGCTTTCCTGGGTATGTATTCTGGTATATTGGTCTTGATTTTCTTTAAGAGGTAGCCGGATGTTGCCTAATGAAGACTTTCCTCTTCGATCCTGGGAGGAAAATTCTTCTTTGGTCCTTGGCCATTTTTGGCCGTTAACGGAAGTTCCCCCTGACTTGAACACTAGTATCTGACTCGGGGTTGGAGTTAGGATTCTTAATTTTGCTTGAAGGATTTAACATCCTACTTGGTTACATACCCTGTCTGGTTGGATTCCACTATTAGAGAGGAAATCTTTCTTGGATAAGCTAGTGTTAAATGCTCTACCCATGTAGAATGAGGATTGCTTAGTAAATTCAAACGAGCCGTTTTTGGTGCTATTTTCTCGAAACCGTCTTCTACACGTTCTAGGTAATTAATTGCTGTTTTTCTCTTCTGTTCATATAACCGCCCATTATATGTCTATAAATATCTGTCTTTCATCCCTAACTCATTCACACCCACCTGAATCATGAAATCAAGAATTTGCTTTGTTTTTCCTCGATTGTACACTCTCACCAGATAATCTTCTTCCCTTCTTCTCCATAATAGCATTTTCGCAAAACCCTAGTCCTACTTCGCAACAACCTTTTGACAGTCTCAAAGCTCTTTTTGATTTTTCCAGGATTCAATCAGATGATGACCATATGTCACTTAAAAGGAAGAGGGAATTCATCGAAGAGGCTGAGGAGAGTACTGCCGTCTCTCTACGCCATCGCTCAAATCGGAACCCTCGCATCAGGTCGGGTTTCCAGAACAAACCTTCGAATTCTGTCCATATTGTTGACGAGGAGGATGAGGATGAGAATGTGGATCAGGGGGGGAATCCACCAGTAGGAAGTGAGATTCTCAATCCTTCTTTCGATTACTGGATCGCTCTGGACTCCGTCTATACCCATGAGGACCTATCGCGGTTAAGGTTGGTTTATCAGATTTTGAATAGTATTTCCCTCTCCTTACCTCGCCGGGACCTAGAAGTGTATAAGTCTACTATCGGTACCTTACTTATTCATGCTACCACGTTTGAGTGCGGGGTTCGACTACCTTTCCACCCTACTCTCCAAAGGGCGCTGGTGGCTCTTAGGCTGGCTCCTCTACAAATCTTGTTGAGTTTCTAGAAACACTTGATAGGCTTTCTGGTCTCTGGAAGGAACAGTGTGAAAGGGATGGTTTGGAGAGGGAGTTGGGCATTAACGAACTATGGTATGTCTTCTAAGTAGCGAACATGTCACCCGGTCCGAATAGACAATTTTATTGGAGGGCGTCTAACTCTATAAAGTTTGTAGTACTCAGGGACAACATCAAGTTCAACAAAAGTTGGAAAGACGAGTGGATCGTGGTAGGAGGGGACTAGGGTCATTCTGTGCATATTGGGGGGACCGAGTACCCAGTCCCTATTCAGTTCACAAGGCAGGATAAATGGGACAAAGGAAACATATCTACCAAGTCCCTGGGTATCCATCAGAAGGTCACAGACAACAAGTTCATGAATTCAGAGTATCCCGAAGTCGACCCTTTTGAAAGTGCCAGACTGGACTGGTACCTTAAGATTTATATCGCCTATCCAGGCAGGCGACTTTCTTCCCTTTTGTTCTTCTTCCTTCTTGCTTCATTGAGCTTTGTTTGATTTTCTTTTCGTTCTGACAGTATCTGCCACTTCTCTTTTGCCTTCTTTTCCTGTTCTAACAGGACCAAGACCGCAAGTCCCCCTTCCTAGTGCTGGCGTTGATACTAGTACTGGTGCTAGTGCTAGTGGACTATCTGATCCTGCTTTGTCTGCAGCTACCCAACCTTCAGCCCTAATGGGGTTGCATCGTCTTATCTTGTTGCCTGTATTGATGCATTCGCATCCTTCCATAAAAGGTGTATTGGCTAGGGCGGCTAAGGCTCGAGGGTCTCTTATCCATACGAAGAAAAAGGCTTCATCTGTTTTCGCTGCCAAGTCTTTTCCATCTGCTTCTCCTTCTATTCCTCCTCCTGCACTTGATTCGACCTAGCAGCGACCTAGAATGGAAAAGGATAAAAGAACTGTTGTTGTGGTGTCTCCTACGAGCTAGCCTTTTGGGTCAAGGTCGATGGATAGCAGCCGGCAGAAGCTGCTATCCCGTTTTTTTATTGTTTGCTCCGGGGTTAGCCTGGACGCTATGATCACCATGCCAGGGGATCTCCTTGTTACAAGGGGAGCTTTCCTACTTGTTGAGGTACATGTTTGTCACTCCACCCTACTTGGTTGAATTTTAGGATGATTCTTATTTTTACTTCTTTTTTTACAGGCCTTTAAATTCAATTTAGTTATCGCAACCCGGGTTGAGTTGGAGGAGGCTAAGAGGAACCTATTTCGGTCCAAAGAGGCTGCGGATACACTGATCCGTTCTGTTGCTGAATCTGAGCGGGGTAGGTAGGAGTCCTTAGTGGATCTGAAGAGGATGAAGCGTGCTCTAGATACGGAGACTATCAAGTTCGCCCGCTGTCGGGCTTAGCGAGAGGAACTGGCCAGGGAAAAGGTTGTGCTTGTGGAGGAGAATCGTCTCCTACCGGATGCAGTGCCGCCTTTGAAAGCCCAAGTGGATGAATCTTTTGAGCTGGGGTACTTCACTGCTTCCTATGAGATGGTCTAAGCTCTTCCATCTCTCTGTGGGAACGACCCTTGCTTACTTGCTATACTAGTCCTTTGACTTGTTGCATTTGCGAGGTAGATCAAAATAGAATACATTTTTGGTATAGGCATCAACGACCGCCGTATCATTATGCACAAAGAGGTACATTTCTCCCACACATGGAACATTTCTTCATTGTTTTTTTAATTGTTTGTGTTGTGCAGGATTATGAGGTCTGGATCAAGGAAGAGGGCTTGGAGCACCCTAGGTAATACGCACACCCAAAGCCGCGAGTTCCACTTGGAGCCTTGAGTGAGATGAATCCGCGGGAAGAAACCTGCAGACTAGAAGGCATGAACTCGCAAGGGATGTCTAACTACTTCCATCTGTGAGAATGAACCCGCTGAGCAGAAGAAAAGAACCCCCAGACTTGATGGGGAATGCCAGTGACTTCGTATCCGTGAGAATAAGCCCGCCCGCTAGCCAGTAAGAACGAACTTGCTGGACCTTCCATGACTTCATTCTGCGGGAAAGAGCCTATGGGAATGATCCCCCGCTGAGCCCCAACAGTTTGATGGTGTTAGGATTATGCTCAATAGCAAGAGTGTAATGTTGTAATTAACAATCTTTTTCATATTAATAAAGTGATTTCTGGTTTAACAAATCGTATAGCATTTATAGTTTGTATTATAATTGTCAAAGTAAATAATCATAAGGTCTAAAGACTATGGGAAAAGAAGAATTGTTCGTACATCTGGATATGTATGTGGTAGACACAATTCTTTAGTTAGTCTTGAATATTGTTCACAACTTAAGTTAAAGGTTGGGCACCTTTATCTTGTTAAAGTTGTAGAATTCTTTTGCTAGCATTTGAGTGGGATCAAATGAGATATGATGAGTCTAAAATCATCGGAGTGTCTTCGAGCAAAAGGATCTAGTGCACTGGGTGCATTGAACCGGATCACAATGAAAAGCTTTATCTAGAACCGTCAATAGATAATAGTCTTTTCATTATCAGGACAATCGGAGGGTCTATCTTAATCCCGAGATAAATGATGGACTTATGGTTGCAAGTGATATCATTTGAGTTATCAATGAGTACGATTATATCGCATAGTCTATCCTCGATAATTTGGTGATATTCATTTGTTAATCGATAGAGGACTTCATTTATAGATATGGACATCGTGGCTCCATTTAATTAAATGAGAGTATAATATCATCATATGGATGTTTTGAGGTAATTGGATATTAAATCTCAACGTTGAGTTTTCGATAGTGTCTATTGAAAACATGGCTTCCGGACAAGTCAAAATATCCAAGTTCAAAACGTGGTCATATGAGTAAATATGGTAACTTGGAGAGTTATAGGCGGTCTATGAACTCTTGGCGATTACCGATATTAATCACGAGGATACACTATCTCCAATATGATTGTCTAGGGTATGAATGAGGAGCATCTTCCTTTTCTATCTTATTTAAGAGTTCAGTTTTAGCTCTTTAGTGGAATGAGTTAAAATTAATGGATCGGACCTAAGTGAATCATTTGTTGATTGTGAGTAGGTTATGTCTATTGAAGCTTAAATTTAGATGGCCCGCCAGATCCCCAGTCCACACGGACTTGCATGGATCACTTGATATATTCTACCGGACCAATTTAAGGGTCCATCTAAAATTGCATTTAATATATTAAGAATATAATTTGCACATTATTTAAGTAATGGGCTGCTCAATTATATTAATATATTAATGAAAGACATGTGGGCTTGTTTCTTTTAGTAAGAATGGGTCTGGTTCACATGTGAGCTTTTTTTTATTTAAAGTCCAATGGATTAAATGAAATAGGAAAATAATATTAGGCCCATCTTATATATAAGTGGGCGGCTAGGTTAAGGTTTTGACCTAAAAATATTATTTTGTTTCATTTGTTTTAATTAAATAAGAATTAATTGATTTATTGATTAATTGTTTAATTAAAGAAACAAATCTTTCCTAAAAAGTAAAAGACTTGTTTGATAAGTAAATAAATAAATTAGTATTATTTATTTAATCAAATAAGGAGTCTTTTTTTTTTTTAGTCAAATAAAATAATAAAAATAAAAGAGTTGGATTAGGGTTTGAAGTCTATAAAGTTAAAAAGAATTAGGGTTGAATTTCGGTCACCCTATATAAGTGACATGATGAAATTCGGCCAACCCCAATTAGATACTACATAGAATTCGGCAACCCTAAAGGAAAAAGAAGAAAAATTCGGCCAACCTATATATATGTTCTTATAGGGTTCGGCCACGTCAATGAATTGGTGCTTGAGTTTTTATTTTCTTTCTTCTTCTTCTTAATTCTAAGAGAGTTTTTATTCTAGAGAGACAAAAGGAGTGAAAAATTATTCTTTGATAGTATACAATTGCTTAAACATCAATAAGCTTGTGTATACGATATCGATCTAGGTTCACGCGAGTTTCGATCATAAGATTGTGAACTCAAAAGTGACCGGAATAATTTTGACATTCTTTTGATTGTTTTGTGACTAACAAAGAAAAGAAAGTATTTGTTTGGTCCATTCACAGGTTTGCAATTCAAAGGAAAGGGAGACCACGCTCCTAGGTGATCCACGTTCGTGCTCGGATTGAAGGTCTTGTGGATTACCATCGACGTAAGTCAATCGGATCACGCGACAAGAGGTAATTTACTTTTGTTGATATATATGCATGTTTATTGATTAAAAGGGTTTAAGGTTCATAAAGGAAAAATTTTAAAAGTCACTAAATCGTCTTTAGTATCGCTTCCGCTGCGTGTAACACTTTTATTTGTTTATTTTTCCCTACAGTACCGAGTACCAAGTACGGGATACGGGGTACCGGAATACCGGTATGGCATGACATCAGGTACTATGTATTAGGGAACCAGGATGATCCCGATCCCGGTCCTGCCATGATGTTCCATATAGCTTCCTTCTAATCCAGGTAGCCTTGGTAAGGAGAGAAAATCCTTCTTTGGACCGAGCCAAAAAAGGCTGTTAACAACAGGCTATTTATAGAGAAAACCAGGAGGGTACCAATACAAAGCAATAATAGCAGATGAAGGTTTCGAGGAGACGCGTGAAAAATGACCCATTCACATAAGCTGACTAATCATAACTCAAATGCGTGAATCGGTGCATTAAAAGCAGAGGTACCAAGAGGAACGTCCTTCTAGAAAGTGGGAACCACAAAAGCAAGGATTCATAGAGCAAAGGGCACCAGGAATATCAATGTGCCAATCTTATAAGACTAGCTATCGAGGTTCTTAACCTGATATGTCTAAATACCCCGACTCCATAAAAGAGAAGCCAGATCCCAACAACTCGCTAGGATCACCCCTCAAATCAAGGTCTTCTATAATAAAGTTTCCATCAGGTTTCACAAGATGAATACCACCCAGATTGCTATTAAGAGTAAGGGAAGTCAAGCGTCTCCTGGACTATGATGAGTAGGTATCCAAATATTTGTTATTGTTAATAACTTTTATCTTGATTATGAGCAAACTAGCAAGTGAATTTCAGCCAAGTACAAGCAGGATAATACACATGTCAAAAAAAAAAGAGAAATTTTTTTTTCATTAATCAAACAGGGTGCCCAACCCCCGTTTCTGGGCTACAAAGAATATTTGGTTAAAGTAATGAAAAGATCATGCACCATCCTGTTTCTCCCCTGCCTTGTCCTCTGGATTGACATCACATGTTTCTCCAACTGCTGCAGTTCCAACGCTAGTCAATACCTCCCACGTTCCTAGTACATCAGCTTCACCCGAAACATCTGCCTCCTCCGTGGGAACAACCTCGCTAGATAAAGTAACATCCTGCATTTGGTCATCTTAGGTAGTATGAGGATCTTGAGTCTCCATAACTTCTTCTGCGAGGTCAGTAGCTGGCACGGTATTTTGGCTACAAGGAAGGATCCACGGTCGGAGAATTGGCTACCGGGGTTGGATCCTCATCAGAATATTGAGCGGCCTTGGCTAAAATCAAGCCTCGATCCTACCCAAGTGTACCTTGAAAGTCAAAATCAACGGGGAGGGCCTAGACCACCTCATAGGAAGCAGTGAAGTATCCCTACTCAAAGGACTCATCCGTTTGGGCTTTTAGAGCTGACACTGTATCTCGTAGGAGGCAATTCTCCTTATCAAGCCAAGTTTTCTCCCTGGCCAACTACTCTTGCTGAGCCCGACGATGGGCAGATTTGATAGTCTCAGTATCCATAGAGCGTTTCATCCTCTCCAAATCAACTATGGCCTCCTGCCTACGCCATCCCGACTCAGCAGCAGAATGGATCAAGGTGTTAGCGACCTCTTTAAACCAAGCTAGGTCACTCATGGCCTCTTCCAACTCAGCTCAGGCCGTAATGTTAGCCTCCTGCAAAGTCTTCAGCTGCTGCCTCATTGCCAAATTGAATTTAAAAGCCTGCGATAAGAAAAGAGAAATGAGAACCTCCCTAGAAATCAGCCAAGTAAGAAAAAGAGGTCCAGAAACATACCTCAGCGAGCAAGGAAGCCCCTCTTATGACAAGAAGGTCCCCAAGCATGGCGACCATAGCGTTGGGGCTAACCCCAGAACAAGCCACCGCAAAGCGGGATATCTACTCTTGTCAGCTGCTGTCTATCGACCCGAATCTATATGGCTGGTTAGCAGGAGTCGCCACAACACTTGAATCCTTCTCCTTTTCCACCCTAGATTGCTACAGGGGTGGGTACTATTGAGGAGGGGGAGTGAATTGAGAAGCCGCTGGTAGGGACTTAGTAGTGAGAGCAGTTGGAGCCCGTTTCTTAGTCTGAGTAGGAGACCCTCAAACCTTGGAGCCTTTTGATAACATGGCTTTTATGGAGGGGCGCACGAGAACTATATCAGACAGCGGGATAAGAATGGGCAGAGGTGACCTTTTTGAAGTTGAAAAAGGGATAGTTGTAGCCAAATCAGAGCCAGAACTAGCACCAGCACCAGCACCAGCACCAGAATCAGTACCGATACAAGGGGAGAGAGGAGGAGAGTCGACAGAAGAAGAAACTAGAAGCTCCAGTCTCTTAAGGGCAGGAAAGAAAGGCAAAAGAGGAGTAAAAAAATAAGAGTTAGAGAAAGGAGAAATGAAACAAGAAAGAAGAACATAAAGGAAGAAAATCACATACCATGACTTGCAATAGAAATTCTGAGGTATTGCTCCAACCTGACGCCCACGAAAGGATCATAGTCGGGGTACTCAACGCTTGTAAACTTGTGGTCCACAATCCTTTAAAGGATGCCCAAGGACTCAGAGGAAATATTTCCCTTGTCCCATTTGTCCTATCTTGTGAATTGAATAGGGACTGGGTACTCGATCCCACTAATATGCATAGAATGGCCCCAGTCCCCTCCTACCACGATCCACTCATCTTTCCAGCTTTTGATGAACTTAATATTGGCCTTAGGAACTGCAAACTTTGTAGGGTTAGACACCTTTAGATAAAATTGTCCTTTGGGACCAGGCCCCATGGTAGATACTTGGAAGACATACCGTAACTCGTCAAAACCAAGCTCCGTATCCAAACCATCCCTCTAGCACTGTTCTTTCTAGAGCACCAAAAAACTTGTCAAATGTTTCTAGAAACCTAGCGAGATCTATAGAAGAGCCAGCCCAAGAGCCACCAGTTCCCTTCGAAGAGTAGGGTGGAAAGGTAGTCGGACCCCACACTCAAACGTAGCCGCATGAATGAGCAGGGTAGCAACATAAGGGTTGTACACTTCTTAGTCCCGGTAAGTTAGGGAGAAGGAAATGCTATCAGGAATCCAATAGATCAACCTTAAGCACGATAGATCATTGTCGGAACATATGGAGTCCGAAACGAGCCGGTAATCGGGAAAGATCAATAATCTCACTTCCCACTGGTGGGTTCCCCACCTGACCTGCGTTTTCATCCTCCTTCTCCTTGTCAACAATATTAACAGGATCCAAGGGATTGTTTTGAAAACCCGACCCGATGTGAGGCTTCCAGTTTGAACGACGGCGCAAAGAGACGGCAGTACTCTCCACAGCTTCTTCGACGAGTTCCCTCTTCCTTTTGAGCGACATAGGGTTGTCACCCAGCTAAATCTGGGAAAAATCAAAGAGAGCTTCAAGACTGTCAGAAGGTTATGGTGAAGTGGGATTATGGTTTTACGAGGATGTTACGGAGAAGAAGATAAGAAAATAATCTGGGAAGAATGAAGACTTGTGAGAGGAGAAGGCTAATTCTTGTTTTCTTGATCTTGAAATTCTTAGAAGGCGTGAATAAATGAAGAATAAAATGAAGGTATTTATAGGTGCTTAGTGGGTGGTTACCGGAACAGAAAAGGAAAACCACCATCAATCACCAAGAACGTGCAGGAGACGATTTCGAGTAAAATAGCACCAAAAACAGCTCGTTTGAACTTACTAAGCAATCTTCAGTCGACACCTGGTTAAAGCATTTAAAACTTGCGTATCTAAGAAAGATTGCCTCTCTGATAGGGTACATAACCAAGCGGGGTGTTAAATCCTTCAAACAAAACTAAGAATCCTAACTCCTACCCCGATCTAGATACAGGTGTTCAAGTCAGGGGGACTTTTGTTAACCACCAAAACTGGCTAAGGACCAAAGAAGAATTCTCCACCCAGAAATTAAGAAGTAAATGTTTTAGCAAGTAGCATCCTGCTACCTCATGAAGAAAATCCGGACCGACATATCGGGATGTATACCTAGAAAAAGCTGAAGCAAGATCAGAAGAATGAAGATTCCAATCCTATAAACCACGTTACACCTTCCTAGTATCCCGTTCCCGCGTGGGCTGAATATCTCGCTCCTACATGGACTGGGTATCCTGCTTTTACATAGATCAAGAACTCTGCCACCATGTCATCCCGATACCTCGTTATAGCATTAATCGGTGTCCCAAAACCGGGGTAACCAAGGGACCAGTGTAAATCATGATACAACAAGAAGAAGGGCATCGGGGTATCCTAACACCGCAAAGAATTAGCTCACCAAACAGCCGACATATTTGGTAAGGATGCCACCAAGATTGAAGGCTACAAAAATAACATTAAAATGCTAGGATTTTTGTCATTAAAGAGGAGGACTCATTCCTGCCATTTAAGAGTCCTATTTTAAAGCAGTTTCTGCAAGAATCCACCCAAGAAAGAATCACTTGATTTTAGGGATTGGATTCCACATGATATCTTCGCTTATCGCTAAGGAAAGTCCCATAATTGCTGAAACCCTAGACCGAAGTTATAGGAGTGCATGGCAAGTAATGGGACCTATATATATGATGTATATAATCGTGTTATAAAAACCTAACTCGAAAGTGCACGAATCGTAAGATAAGTACAACGAAAAGCAGGTATCGTTCCCACGAGGAAAAGTGAATTATCGATTAAACTAATTCTAATTAAAGCTAAGTAAGTAACAGTGTCCAAGAGATTTTGAGATTGGTTGATTGATTTAGAACCAAATTAAACTAAAAAAGCAGTTTAACAAAGAATTGGTGAATGTGATCAAGAGATGGAAAACTAGGTAACCGATGCTCCCCATATGCAACACTCAATGTTCATCAACTAATTTTATTAAATAGATTCAATCCAGATCCAGAGTTCATTCTCATCTTAAATATGGTTCCTCGGGATTTAACCACGTGTTCTTAATCACAACTCACTCTCGTCAAAGGTGTAACCTATAACCAAGAACCCATTACGTGCAAGAATTATTGAACCAAAATTGTCTCGCACTAATTCCTATGTTGAGAACAATCATACTCATTCAATTGAAAAGTAATTAAGACAACATAAATTCCTCTAGTGCAATCTCAATTTATAAATTATCAAAACCCTAAACAAGTATCAATTAATTTCCATTAGATTAATGCAAGTCAAGAGTAAGGCATATAATGAATTGAACAAATATAAATCCAAATTGATTAATAAAGATATAGAGTTTGAATCATAACATGAGCATTACATAGGTTCACATTGATCCCCTAGTACGAAGTTAGTTACACATCATGGAAATAAAATGACAAGAGATAGAAAAGATAAAACCCATTGAGGCCTTCAATGAATTCTTCAAATCATCGATGTTGAAATCTCCTTCGTCTTAGAATCTTCTATGTGTAAAGATGGATGATAGAGTTGAGTAATGGTTTGTGTCAAAAAAGCCGGCTCCTGAAGTCTCACTTCTGCGCCTTTAAATAGACCTTTTAAAAATAGGTCAATCAAAGTCTCGAGAGAAATCAGTTTGTGCACAACCGCCCCTTGGACCACCGCCTGGACAAGTTGCATGCGCAGCGGTCCAACAATTGAAACTCTTATAGACATGAACGCTGGCTAAACCGCTTGGGAGGCATGTGCCTGGCCAGCGGTCTAGCCGGCTGTAATTAATTGAATTCCTCTACCCTTGACCATAGTCAGGACCGCTTGGGAGGTATGAGCCTGGACGATGGTCTGGCCGGGGACAGAAGACGGATTTGCCCTTTTTTTCAACACTTTTTGACTTCATTTCATTCGAAACAGAATTCTCCACACTGCTAAGGCAAACAACCTAAATAGACCCAACAAACATATCAAACCACCAAAAGGACCCAAAAGATAAGCATAATAAATAGGAAATAAGGGCAAAATATAAACATAGAAGTAGACTGATCAATATATGACATTATACTCAACTATGAAAAGGGGGATTCTTTTGAAACCATAAAGACACAACTTTTTTCTACTTATCGACATACACAAGATCTCAACCGCCAACTGTGTCAAACCTCGCCTACAGTGACCGGTGGAGAATATTGTTAAATATTGTATATACGTTTCACAAAGCAATTCATTGTATTCCTCACCTTCATAATATAATGCAATCGACCGTGGTCAGTTTTGATCGTGGTCCATTAAAGTCGTTAACTGTAAATCCACCTCACTGATAAATTTCGGTTAACACCGCTATTTCACTAGTTGTGGTGAAACCAAAGGAGAAGCCAATGGCATTCTCCAAAGGCGATCCTTAAGCTAAAGCAAGATACAACAAAGAAGTGCAAGTGTGAAATGTGACATGTGAAAAGAATGCACACAAGAGCAATGAACGTATATGCAAGCATGGCAAGTGTGTGTGTGTGTGTGCTATTAAATCTCTTCAATTAAAATTAAGCACAGGAGATATACCTTTAGAGTGCTTATCAACTTAAGGTTTTGAGAATGCATTTGAGCTTGATCACCAACACCCAAGCTACCCTTACATTTCAAACCCCAATTGTGGTTTGTCATTGAAATAAGCCAATCAATCTTTAAGGAACTTACATACGTTAGAAACCCTTCAATTGGGCAAAACTCATGGGCTAGACACCTTGCCACTTTGGTCCTCAAATCCACTATATGTAATGTTGCTTACAACCTAGGTTAACTTCTAGTCAAACCATTCTCGAAACACAACACAACATTACTACCCATAAGCCTTTTATAGTGATTCTAGACCTTGCTTGTGCACTACACCCTATAGTCACAAGTCTTGCCACTCAACGAAGAGATAAGCAACCTCAGTGAATATATAACAATATTCAAACATGCAAATAATGCTAAGCAGCACTAACTTCTTATCTAGAGATTTATGATGGCAATCAAACAATCTAAGATATCAATATGTCTATATGAATGTTCATAAAGACTTAACTAGATAAAGATATAAAATCTAAACCCTAGTAATCAAACAAATCCCAATCAACACATGTTGTCACAAGATATAATAAAAACAATAAATTTGCAATTAATAAATGCAATCAATGAGATATCTTGGTAGATAAGACACTATATGATGAGAGTGAAAAATCTAACTTACCAAGTCAAGATGCAATGAAGACCCATACCTAATTAAAGCTTGATGATGCTCAAATGCATGTGGGTTTGGGATTTAGAAAGTAAAAAATCCAATCTTGGAACCTCTCTCTCAATAGAACTCATAAAGACACTATGGGTTTTTGTATTTAGGAGTTCTTAAAAAAACTAAAGAAAGAAGATGATGTATTTATATGGTACAAAAACGAGTTAGTGTGACAAACTAAAAATACCTAGAAAATGGGCCATTTGACTATCATGGCTGTCGAATGCCAGCCGCTGAACAGCCCTAAAAAATCTTTAGAATGGAACGACGATTTGATTTCAACAGCCATTAACCACTGATCACCAACCGCAGAATGTAACCAGAGGTTTTCGGTTTCAAACGGCAGTTTTCAACTGGAGCCTCTACCGCTGATCATCAACTGTATAATGTAACCAGAGGTTTCTGGTTTCAAATGGCGGTTTCCAACGGCGGCATTAACCATCAATCACTGACCGTCGATTCCCAAAAGGAAGGAACCAAAGAGAAGTGACAACTTCTCAAGCAATCAATCATCACTCTTATACAAGCACACCACCATGCGAGTGCAGAAATTTTCTATTACACAAATAGAAATGAATTACACCACACTTAGAGCCATAAATGAAGTGCAAATGTGTTTGTTTAATGAATGCACAACACTAAGAAGAAAAAGCACAATGCATGAGAATTTCTAAATGCATGAATGAGTGTGTGTGTGTGCAACTAATCTCTTTAAGAAGTCAAGAACAAGTGAACTACCTTTCTTGAAGCTCTGTAGGTGTTGGTGTTAGAAGCATGTTGATGAAGAATCATGTAAGAGACTTAAGCTACCCATTACAAATAATCCCAATGTGATTTGTCAATGAAATAAGCCAATCAAAATATGAGGAACTTATAATGGCCTTTCAATAGCTTTCCAACTACCTTAATTAATGTTTAACAGACCCCGTGTGAGGGGAATCATGTCAAAAGGCCACATAGGCACAATCCTCCAATGGGAAGTCCAAAAAATGACATATAATTGCCCTATCATCGCCACGTAAGACTCCACGTATGCCCTAATTCCACATGACATGTTCTACACCATCCAAGGCATATGCCTACATGTGGAAACCATGTGCACACGTGTACTGAGCACACGCCCTCCATACTACCTAAACTCTCTATATAAGTGAAATCCTTGTTCTCACTTAGGTAGCCTCCTTCACTTATGCTCTCTTCAAGACCATTTTTTAGTGTTCTCAAGCACACTTATCTCTAAGAAAGACTAGACACTTGATGAATGGACCTTCTCTCAAAGGGGTAGCTCCTATACCCCCTTATTTCATAAAAAGTATGTAACTAGTTGGCTGCTAGTTTAAGCTCTCCATAGCACTTGTGTTGTACTACTTTCTACATGTGTAAGCTCCTCAAAGCATCTCTCTTTTGATTATATACAGAATTACCATTTCTCCTATTTTATCTATTTTATTATACATATAGGAGAGCTAGACTCTGGCCCTACTGGTCCTAGCTCCTTTATCCACCTATTCTTATGATGAACCACACACAAAAAAAAAAAAGACATAACCTTTAGACCCAGTGGAGAATAACTAGGGAGCAGAGGAGTCCCTGGTGCCCTTCTATGGGGCTGAATAGCCTTCATGAGGATCCTACACCATAGCTAGAGAAGCATTGCCAAATCCATACCAAAAACTAGAGGGGCACTGCTGGACCTACCAAAAGACCCTTGGAGCTCCATAGGCCAATCCGCGAGCAGTTGGTACCTTTTTCGGGCATTCTACACCTGGACTAGAGAAGTCTGGTCAAATACACCTTAGAAACCCTAAAAGTTCCATAGGACTAGTTAGAAGAGTCGGTATGGGCTCCGACCCCAACAAGAAGGACCGAAGCATGAAAAGAGCGATTTACGGGTGGTCCTATTCTTTAGGACCACATCTCCATCATGAGGAGTACTAGTACCTCCTCATAGCACCATCTTAAATTAGGGAACTACAAAGGAGAACTAGCGAGGAAACAGCGGACTACCGATTAAGGACTAGGGACAGGGGACAAGAGACCATAGACCTGTACAAGAAGCTCGAGCATATCATCTCTTCTCCTTACTTTGAGACCTCACCGAGAGAACCCATACTATATATATATATATATATATATTTGCCCAAAATCATACCCAAATGACGTGGCATGTGAGTTGTCAAGATTCTATCACTTACACTACAATCTCATGATTTATAGGATTTTAACAACTCACATGCCACATCATTTGGACATGATTTTGGACAAATAATTTGGGATACATAGCATTACTCATATATATATATGCTCATCATGTACATAGACGTATCTCATAATTCAGTTAAATATTTTTAACACTAACATGATTTTGAGTCCATTAAGCCATGGTCTCACTTGGTAGTAAACGGAGGGCGTAAAGGCAGGTCTATAGACTTTGTATTAGACAAGGATGGCATTTTCCCCCACGGGATCTAAATCTTCATCCTCATTATGGGAAATATTCATCCCCAAATAGGGATGTGGAACTTCATCCCTAAATATAAATAGGGATGGGGATGGGGATAGGGATAGGTACGTCCTCCATTTCCCCAAAACCTATTATTTTTATTTTTATTTTTATTTTAAATAAGTATCTATTTCCCTGTATTCATCGTTTCCCCATTTTAACCCTTGGTATAATAAATATTCCTAAACTTTATTTGTGTTTTTATTTGAATTTGAATGAGTAAATTTTAGTACATTCTATTGTAGGTATTTTAAATGTTATGTCAAATAGCTAGGGTAAAAGAGAAGAAGCAGATAAAAAATGGAGGAAATATGAGATTGGAGATTAGAGATTGGAGGAAACAGGGAAAATGGGGAGGAACGGGGATACTTTCCCCAAAATTTTCCCATCCTTATTTCCTTCAAATGGCGACGGGGAAAGTGGTTAGGGAATATGGATAAGGATGAGGGAACCAATATCCATCCATATTTCTCAAATTGCCAATTGTAGTAAGGAGAATTGTACTCACACCCCCTAAGGTTTAGCATTATTGTACCTAGATAGGAAAAGAAGTTTATCCCACACTCACACCCCCTGATAGTAACAAAGATCCATTAACCATTAAAAATTAAATGGTATTCTGGTTATTTAATAAATTTCAATTTATAGCTTAAATAAAACGAAAAAAAAGGAGAGAATTTAGGGAAAAACAATTACCCCTTCACTCCTCCATGAAAACCTTTTGCCTTTTGCATTCATATCGATGATACATTCGAAATGACCTTCTCCACCAGTCTCCAAAAATTTCTCTTTCCTCATCTACTAGTCTCCTCAAATTGTGGGTTTAGAAAGTTCAAATTTTGTGTCATGATGGGTTTGAGTTTGTTAATGATTTTGAATTTGAATCCATTGGAACTTATGGGGTTATGTGTTCAATTTTGCAATAAAGTTTGAATTAGGCTGGATTTGAGTAAAGAAAAGTGGAGGACATGTTGGATTGGAGAGGAGTGGAGGATCAACCACTATAAATCTAGAGAGTCGTGACTCCACGCAAACCAGTAGGAGAGGCATACCTTCTCCACTGTAAATTGATGGAAGAGGCGCCGATTTCAGATATACAAAACAAAAGTGGAGGAGGTCACACCTCCTCCATTGATTTCAAATGGAAGAGGCGACCTCCTCCACTTATGATTGTAGGAAGCCAACAACGGTTGGCTTCGAATTAATCCATCATGAAGGCCACAAGTGGCCTCCTTTTTTATTGTGTTTTTTTAAAGCAAAATTATATTATATTTTTAAATATGGGCATGAAAACTTCTATAGGGCAGAGAAAGAATGAGAGCTTAAAATGTTTCTCAATATTTTATTACATAAGATTTGAGAGAATATAATAGAATATATAGGCAAATAATCGAAGCATCTAATCCCTAAAACTCTGGAATAATAAACATAATTATTAGAATAAAATCAATGAGATCTTACCTAATAATATCCAACCTTTGACTAGAAAAATAAAATTAATGAAAGATATTAAGTCAGCTAGAATAAATCAGCTGGCAAACACGTTATTTCTGCAGACACCCCCCTCAAGCTGGACTGCTTAGATTGAAAATGCCCAGCTTGTCAACTTGTCTTTCAAACAACTTCCTGGCTAAAGCTTTGGTAAGTAAGTCATCAAATTGATCACTTGTAGAGATATAGGTTATGCACAATATTCCATCCTCAATTTTTTTCCTTAATAAAGTGTCTGTCCACTTCAACATGTTTTGTTCGATCATGATGAACTGGATTATGAGAGATACTTATAGCTGCCTTATTATCACAATAAATCTTTATGGGAAGATTTATTTTCATCTTCAATTCTTCTAGTAACAATTTCAACCATAACAATTCGCAAATACTTTGAGCAACAGCTCGAAATTTAGCCTCAGCACTACTTCGAGCAACAATTGTTTGTTTTTTGCATCGCCAAGTAACCAGATTGCCCCATACAAATAAGCAATATCCAGAACTATACCTCATATCTTTAATAGAGCCTGCCCAATCTGCATCGATAAATCCTTCGATACTTCTGGCTTCATTCTTGCTAAAAAATAGACCTTTACTAGGTGATCCTTTGAGGTATTTTAGGATTCGAAATACAGCCTCTATATGCTCTTTGCACGGTGCATGCATGTATAGATTAACAACACTCACAATGAAGGAAATATCTGGTCTATTGTGGGAAGGTAAATGACTTTCCCAACTAAGCATTGATATCCTCTAGTGTCAATTGGAATTCCATCCTCTTTATCTCCTGACTTAGTTATGGAGTCCATTGGAATGTCTACAAGTATAGCACAACATCCCACTTTCTCTTAAGAGACCTAGAACATTTTTTCTTTGAGTGACTGATATTCCTTTTCTGCTCTTAGCAACCTCCATCCTAAGAAAGTACCATAGAGAACCATGATCTTTTATTTCAAATTCAGTTGCTAGTCTTGTTTTTAATCTTTCCATTTCTATTGTATCATTACCTGTCAAGATTATGTCACCCACATAGACAATGAGAATTGTACTCTTTCCATCCTTGTGATGATAAAAGAGAGTATGATCAGTCTGAACTTACTTATACCTTTGTTATTAGACTGCCTGTATGAATCTGCCAAACCAGGCCCTTGGCGACTGTTTCGAGCCATAAAAGGGCTTTTTTAATCTAAAATCTGTCCCATTCTGTTTGTCCTCATCAAATCCAGGAGGAAGTTCCATATAGACTTCTTCTTCCAAATCTCTATTCAGGAAAGCATTTTTAACGTCTAATTGTTGAAGCTTCCAATCCAAATTAGTTGCAAGAGAGAAGAGTACTCTAACTGTGTTGATTTTGGTAACTAGAGCAAAAGTTTCCCTGTAATCAATGCCATATGTCTGAGTAAATCCTTTTGCAACCAACCTCATCTTATATCTATCAATCTTCCCATCCAATTAATACTTCACAGTCAACACCCATTTACACCCGATTGTGTTTTTTTGTCAAGCTTTTTTACAAGATCCCAAGTTTTTATTTTTTCAAGAGCTCGTATTTCTTTTGTTACTGCCTTTCGCAATTCAGGAACACTTAATGCCTCTTAAATATTATTGGGAATCTTCTATTTTGAAAGGTTAGTAACAAAATCTTGTAGAGAATGTAAAGAATGGTTGTAAGTAACATAATTAGAAATGAGATGTTGGGTACAAGAGCGAATTCTTTTTCTTAAGGCAACAGAATGATCAAGATCACTAACCTTAAGAGTTGAACTCAGTTCTGATTTATGACAAGGATGAGTGTCCACAAGGCTCTCTATTCTTTGTGCACTATTTCCCCGTGAATAAACATGTAGCTCGAGTTGTTGTTGTGAATCTCTTCCTTTCCTAGGATTGTCAATGTTCATGGCAGACTCTAGGTTGTTTTGTGGTTGATTTTTTGTTGTTTGATGGCTTGGCTGGGTTCTTTCAGTGAGTTAGTCATGTTCATTTGTGGCTAGTATGGGTATTTGAACAGTTCATCTAGGAGACGTAAGGTCAGAATAGACATGTCCCAAAAATGAGTTTCATTACCAGACTCCCCCTGAAATGAATTTTTGGGATGAAAAGATTTGTGTTCAAAGAAGGTGACATCCATAGTGACAAAGTATTTTCTTTTTTCTAGGGAATAGCATCGGTACCTTTTCTGAGTGGCTGAGTATCTAAAAAAAAATACAATGTAGAGCACAAGGATCCATTTTGCTATGGTTATGGTCATGAACATGAACAAAGGCCTTACAACCGAACACTTTTAGTGGTAAAGAATTAGCAGATCATGTGTGTGGGTAGAAGTGAATAAAAAAATTTAAGGGTGTTTTGTAGTTAAGAACCCTAATAGGTAGACGGTTTATGAGGTAGCAGGCTATAACAATTGAATCCCCCTAAAAACATTTAGAAACATTATTAGTAATCACGATAGTACGAGCTCCTTCTAAGAGATGTTTGTTTTTCTTTCGGCTACCTCATTTTGTTAATGTGTGTCAACACATGAACTGTGGTGTATAATTTCGTTTTCCAAAAGGTATCCCTCTAGAATGGAATTAAATTTTTTTTTACCATTATCAGTACGTAAAATTTGTATTTTATCGTTGCACCGATTATTGACCATCAAGTGGAAATTTTTGTAGGTTTGTTCAACATCACTTTTTCCTTTAAAAGGTAAATCCAGGCGATTCATGTGTGATCATTAATGAATGTAATGAACCATTTCTTTCCAGTAGCATTATAAACCTAAGAAGGACACCCTATATCACTATGGATTAATGAAAAAGGTTTTGATGATTTATATGGTTGAGATGGATAAAAAGATCTCTGCTATTTAGAAATTTGACAGCCATCACATTGGAGAACATCTTTTTTAACATTATTTATTGTTCTCTATACAAGGAGAAAATTTCACAACCAACATTCAGCTTGTTTATTGTTGGAGATGCCTCCCTCAAAGTAATAAAGTCCTATATATTCTTTAGCACTGCCAATCCTCATCCCCGAAGTCATATCCTGAAATTCACAAGTGAAGTGTGAGAACTGGGCAGTACAATTTAGATCTTTGGTAAGTTTGTTAATAGATAACAAGTTGCATGATAATTTCAGAACATCAAGATCATCTTTAAAAGATATTTGAGGACTGATATCAATGTTACTGATACCGGCAAATGTTCCAAAAGAATCATCAGCTATCTTAACTTTCAAATTTCCTGGACTAGGTTTATAAGTACAGAAAAAACTTGCACAACCCATCATATGGTTTGTTGCCCTGGAGTCAATCACCCAGGGTTTAAGTTTTTGAGCCAACAAGGAAACATTTGTGGTTTGTTGTGTCTTTTGTCCGTAAGTAGTGGCTAATTTTTGCTTGGGTTTAGAAGCTTGTAGAACTACTCCATTTGTTCTTTGCTCAATGAGAAATGGAATTTTTTGTCTCCAGTAGTCTTTGGTACCATGTCTATGGTTGCTTGAAAAACTCTGGAAACCCTTTTATTATTGAGAGTATCCTTCCATTTTTCTGGTTTTCCATGCAGTCTCGACAACTTATCACGGTTGTGATTTGATCTCCGGCAGAGATTACACTAGAGATTGTTATTCCTTTTTTGATATCTAGACTTTCTACAAAAATTGTCAGGTCCTCGAGATAAGAAGGCGGAATTTTCAAAAGTATTAACAGTTTTTCCAGCACCAAGCATCACACGTTTACGACTTTCTTCTCTCCAAACTTCAGGAAAATATTTCCTCAATGTGTGGTAATGGTTTAGTGCCAAGTAGACATCCTTTTACTTCATCCAGATCCTTATTAAGTCTTGAAAGGAAATCATAGACCCTTTCTTTGTCCACCCTCTTTTGATGTTTCCCTTTGCACTCAGCACATGGCCATTCTTTATTAAATAGGTCCACTTCCTGCCCTAATTTCATGAGAGTGTTAAAATATTGTGTAACATTCATCTCGAATTGAGTGATAGTCCGAGACTTGTACCTCAATTCAAACAATTGAGACGAGTTTTCCATACCGGAGTATTGTCTCTTTGCAGCCTCCCACATTTGTTTGGCATATTTGTAGCACAAAAAACTTTCACTGATTTTATCATCCATTGAGTTAATTAACTAAGCTGTCACCATTGAGTTCTGAGCATCTCAAACTTGAAATGTTGGATATGTATCTCCAGGTTTCTTCATTGATCCATCAAGGTAGCCATACCAACTTTTTCGTCAGATCACCAACTCCACAGATCGTGACCATTGTAGGTAATATTTTACATTGAGTTTGTGAGAGATTATTTGAAAGCTTGAGTTATTTGAGAAGGGGCCATGACATGTGGCATGAAACTAATGGCGTGCCCTAATATTATCTAGAGGAATATAGTCAATGCAATAAATCAACTGTAAAGTGCGGAATTTAAATGACACTTGATTTTTACGTAGAAACCTTCAACAAGGAAAAACCACGGGCTGTTATGTGTGCCACACACGATCCTCGAATCCACTAATTGTAATGGTGTCCACAACCTAGGTTGACCATGTTAAACACTACACGGTCACTAACCCACCATTACTACCAACGAGCCTTTAAAAGTGAACCTAGATCAATTTGTTTGCGGCCTAAGCAACCTTAGCAACAAGACTTACTTCTCAATAAAGAGATTAAACAACCCATGTGAATATGCTAAGATATCTAAATATGCAATTAATGTTAGGTTACACTAAATGCTTATCTAGGATTATCAGATGTGAATAAAATCAATCATAGATATTAATTGCTATATATCGTGGCATAAAGTATAGCTAACTTAGATTAAGCAATCCTAGGTATAACTATCACAATACAACACTCAATCAAAATAACACAATAATCTCTATCTTGTATAATAGAATATGATCTAAGAACATATAAGTAATTAAAGAGATTTCTTGTTAAGTAAAACCCTAAGATTATATGAAATTAGTGAAAAACTTACCAAGGCATGTGTGTTGAGTAAAACCCATGCAAGAAAGCATCTTAGATAAGCTAGATGATGCTAGATGAAGTTTGATGCATATGAAAATGGTTTTGAGTGTTTAAATGTGAGTTCTTGATTGATTTTCGCTCAAGTATCTCTCTTTTTCTCTTTAGGGTTTTTGGACTCAAGGAACTAGTTCAAAATAATGAGATAATGACGAATTAATAGACATCAAGAACAAGTTAGGTGAAAAGATAAGTTTGCCCTTGAAAAGCACCATCGGTGGTTTCAAAACCGCCATTCCAACCGCCGAATTGAATCCCGAGAGAACAGGGGAGCAATGGCAGTTTCATTCGGTGGTTTCATTAGTACCGTTCTAACTGCCGTTTGTGAGACCGAGATATTTTAAATCAATCAGGTCTGAATGGTAGTTTCAATCAGTGGTCATGGTTCCAGAACCTACTAGAATCAAACGACGGTTTCATTTGGTGGTTAGGGCGGCCGATAAAATCACCGTTTCACCAACTGTGGTGAAACCAAAGAAGAAGCTAAAGGCATTCTCCAAAGGTGATCTTCACGCTAAACCAAGCACACCATTGTCCAAGCGCGGATGTTTCCGAATAATCTTCGGGAAATGAATTACACGACACACAAACAACACAACACAAACCATCAAAGATGTGCAATTGTGAAGTGTGAAGTGAGTGCACCTAGAATGACATGGCAATTATCAATCAAGATGCAATCAATAAAACATGCAAGAAGAGAGTTCATTAATCATGAATGCACATACATAAAACACACAACATATAAGATAGTATAGATAAGCATAAGTTTTGTGTGTGTGTGTGCGCAACTAAGATCTCTTTAATGCAAGTAAGCACAAGTATTTTACATTTGAAGTGATTATCATCTTGAGGTCTTGAGAGAGCCTTTGTTGAGCTTGAATACGAACAATTATATGCCTAAAACTACCCTTACATCAAACCGTAAATGTGGTTTGTCACTGAAATAAGCCAATCAAACTTGAGGAACTTACATGGCAGTTGTTATTGGGGAAGTCTCCGGGCCACCATTCCCTTCGGTGTCTATCATGGCAACTCCCCATGGAAACATTGGTGGTCTAGCCATACTCGAAATGGTTAAAAAGGTCAGGCAAAAACCTGATCTGATATCATGAAAACTTCTATAGGGAAGAGAAAGAATGAGAGCTTAAAATGCTTCTCAATATTTTATTACATAAGATTTGAAAGAATACAATGGAATATTTAGGCAAATAATCGAAGCATCTAATCCTTAAAAATCTTGAATAATAAACCTAATTATTAGAATAAAATCAATGAGATCTTACCTAATAATATCCAACCTTTGACTAGATAAATACAATTAATGAAAGATACTAAGTCTGCTGGAATAAAGCAGCAGGCATACACTTTATTTCTGCTGACATGGCATTATGGACATTTGAAATGTCAAATAATGTCAACATAATGGAAGGCTTTACAGACATTAAGCCTAGGGGCACTACTACAAAATTGTTGAAAGACATCGGTTTTTCTAAATACATTACACCTGTTTTTTTTTAATTTTACAACTGTTGTCTACTAGAGTGATGTTGAAAAAAAACACGATAACGACATCGGTTTATAACCAATGTAAATTATTTTAAAACACATTGGTTAAATATAAAACCAACGACGTATAACTAATTTATGACGGAAATTAATCCCGCCGTCCGACCGCCTACGGCCCACCCCACTTTTGATAATAATGACAATTAATTGTCATTTTGAGAAATTGAACATAAAACCACAATTCAAAATGGTAAGCTTTTACCGTCTGACTACAAGATTTAATTTGTTAATTATTGCACAAAATTTATATATAACCTATATGAATTTTTAGAAATAAAAATAAATAAATAAAAACTTGTTAGATAAATTTAAATTTATTCAACTAATCAAAATTCTAATTTCTATGATAAACATATATTAAAAAATATTTATTGGAACATTTAATAAAATTATATTTTTTTTTCAAAATATATATAGTCAAGTTATGAGTCTATACTCTTTAGGAGACTAGTGACATCAATTGTAATGAAAATGATTTTGAATATAACTCTTACTACATTGGAGATATTTCTCTGCATCTTGCAATTTAATAAACAAATGTAAGACTCAGATTCCTAATTTATATGGTAATTAAATTATTAACGTGTCTCTTAGAATGAAACAAGAGGGTGCAAAATAAATAAACAATTATTTTTAAATTACTTTTTTGAAAATTTTTAAAATAAATGATTTAAAAGTAAATTTATTATTTTTAAAATTTTATGTATCCAAAAAAAAAAAATTAATAATATAACTACCAGTAATTAAAATTATTATTTTTAAATTAATGATATTTAACAATGTAAAGACATTGGTTATTCAAAAATGATATAACAAATTAAAACTTATACATGTCAATTTATCTTTAACTGATATCGTAATTTTTAACTTATTTAAGAGATGAGTTTTAAGCAAAACCAATATCTCATTGTAAAATAAATCCATATCGGTTTGTCCAAATAATCGTTGTCCTTTCGAACCGCAATATTTAAGACATCGTTTTTATATAAACCCATGTCTAAATATTTTTTTTTAAATCTGTTACCTAAAAACTGATGTTATGTATCGATATCTTTTAACATTTTTATAGTAACGGGATATGAGTGTGAAAGTAGCTAATTTTTTTTTTTTCCCATACAATAATGTTGAATCTCGTGGGGGTTTGAGTTCCATTCCCCCTTCATAGTATCAGGTGAATCTAGATTTTGATCTTACGGCGATTTGAACCAATTAAAAGTGTGCCCTTACCACTAGGAAGGGAGTGACGCCGTAATTAGGAGATTAGAAAGGCTTAAATAACTTCATCACAAAAAGATATGAAGATTCCATACACCACAAGTTGAATGACCTATATATATATACACCACCGGTGGGCGGTGGCAACATGAACCGCAAACATTAATGGATTAAAAGAGCGTCTGAACCACGAAACCACATTAAGCTGTGGTTTGAAGGATCTAAATTTCATCCAGCAGTCTTACTCTGTCAAATATAGATGAAACTTTATATCATATATAGCTATTATCTTGAGAAAATTAAAATAATAATTAGATGGTGTACGTAATAGGATCCCACTACTTGGTTAATTCGATATTATTAATTAACAACTGGGACTTATCATAAATTGATATACAAGCTGGGATATGGTTTATCAAAACGTGTTCCCTATTATATACGTTCGAGTTTCCTTTTATGGACTATTCGAAAATTTATGCTTAATTATCAATACATTATTTATATGCTCTATAAAATTCTGAATATCAAGCTAGAAGTTGTAGATAAAATAAAGTTCACTAAACATTATATGCTTGATAAAAATTAAGAAACCAAACAAGTGAGCAGTAGTAATAATCTCAAAAACACACACACATACACTCCAATATTATTATAACTACATGAGAAGATCGAACTTCAGACTTTAATACTACCTCATATATGTTACCATTTGATCTAAAAGTTTAAGGGCCGGGTATACTAAGTTTCCACGATGAATTCGATCGATCTCTTTATTCTAAAATCAAAACCAACGGTATACTAAACTCAAATTGTCTGAATGAATGCATCAAGATCAGTGTCAGTTGATCCACCTTTTTTCAGTGCTGCTTGACAATTTTCTTGGAATTTCTTTGCATTTTTAACAAACTCTTTCCTTTCAATCCCATCAAGGTCCATCAATGTCTTTATAGTCTTGGCAATTTCTTCTCTTGTCACCAATGCTTTATCTCCCATCTCCTTTTTCAATCTCAATCCAATCTTATAGTCTTCCACAGCCTGCTTACTCTGTGTTACTTGATCCCCAGACAAAGGAAAAGTAAGCACCGGAACAGCTGCATAGCCGGCTTCAAGAATCGAATTCCAACCACAATGTGTCAAAAATCCACCAACTGAAGAATGGCACAACACTTTCAATTGGTTACACCATGGCACGACCAATCCAAGATCACGGCAATCCTCTTCCAGACGACAAGTGTCCTCGCGAGCCGCCCACAAGAATCGAACACCGCTCATTTTGAGACCAGCAACCATTTCATCAATTTGTGCACTAGAAATTGAAAACAAAGTCCCCATTGAAATGTACAGGACAGAATTTGTTGGTTGTGAATTTAACCATTCTATATAGTGAGGCTCTTTTTGGTCACAGGCACCGTTTGTTGAGGTTTTGCTATCATATAGTTCGTAGTAAGGTATCAAAGGACCAACGAAATAGACTGGATATTCTAGTTTTTCTTTGAATACATCGCAGACTTGTGGTTCTAGTTCATATGCGGTACCAAGCAGAAGACATTTTACTTTTGACGTGGAAAATTTGTACGGCCAGCGCCTTAGGGTGAGTGGTGTATCGTCTTTAAGGAAAACACGAGGAAGATCAGCTACACGTATGGAAGGAATTCCTGGGATGAAGTCCACAATGTCGTTTCCATGCTCTACATATATTAACATTTTTACAGACATTATAAAGTGTTAAAAGAGAATCATAAAATGTGGCTTTTCAATATGCTATTCAAATTTATGATAATTCCAACAACTGTGAAAAGAAATCTAAATATAGTCACGAGAATCATAAGGAATGTTATTA